>OY804592.1:66951004-67611004 GCA_963680895.1 Fragum sueziense
TTTAGACGGCCTCTGGGCTTTATGCGGACGCGGAATGGTGTATATGACCAGGCCTTTGGTAGGTTTTATGATAATCATTACATAGACATAGTCTTTATGTCAACTTTCATCACTTCAGTCCTTTGATTTTTTACACTTCTTTTGTTTTATGTCTCTTGTTTTATGCTTCTCATGTAGTTTGAAAAGAAAAGAAAAGAACATAAAATGAATCCGTTTTAGTCTTATTCATCCTTGAAATCAAAAGAGCATGATGTATGTTATTTACAACAATTTTCCGATATACTGATGTAAGTAGCATATGTATGCCTTTTCGTCATCGAATCTTGATTCCAAATAATATTCCCTTGCACAGAGCGAGCGGGTCAGCATATGAAATAGTATGTGAAAACATTGAGAGAAAAAGAGAAGTTGCTAATAATGTTTTGACTGATTATGACGCCTCCGTAATTTAATGTTCGTGAAAACATAAAGAGAAAAAAGAGAAAATGCTGATATTGTATTGACTGATTTTGACGTCTTCATCAGAATATGACACAGAAAATATTGAGAGAAAAGAAGAAATTGACTAATAAAGTATTGACTAATTTTGACGTCCTCGTCAAGAAAACGTTTGGGAAACATTGAGAGAAAAGGAGAAAATGCTGATATTGTATTGACTGATTTTGACGTCTTCCTTAACATTGGGGAAAGCATTGAGAGAAAAGAAGAAATTGACTAATTAAGTATTGACTAATTTTGACGTCCTCGTCAAGAATACGTTTGGGAAACATTGAGAGAAAAGGAGAAAATGCTGATATTGTATTCATTTCAATTAGGGGCTGTTATAAACTTTTCCTTGATATGAATCCGGAATGCAAATTTTACTGGTATCAAGTTTTCTCGATCACTTTCATAATTCTGAAAGTCATTGAGTCATTATGATGGTGTTGTGTCCGTCGCGCGCCGTTCGTGAGTAAACGTTTTACGTTTATAATTTTCTCTCTTAACAATAAGCCAATTTTGACGAGCTTGATTAATTTCAACGTGCTCGGTAGTGAAGGGTCCGTTTAGAGAAAATGTCAAATATTTCGTATTATATCACGATTTAGGAGAAACAATTTATCTGTTACAACAAGGATATAGACGTATTCGTTTATCTTTCAAAAACGAATAACAGTATCATTGTAAATATATGTATACAAAAGATGAAAACTAATAATAGTTTTGGACATTTTTATTCAAAAATACAACGTAATATTCAGCACATACAATGAAATTTCCTTTTATAACGTAAACAATTCCAATTCAATAAGGGTCGGGTATACCGTCGCCTCGACGTCTAAGGAAGATTTGATTCCGGTGATAATAACCTTTCCATTATGATAACAGGAAAAGTGAACGTTATCTTTTCTCAACGTAACTACCGGAAAAATTTCGGGTTCGTACGTTAATTTAAACGTTCGACATAGTTCGGGGATATTCAAGGGCGTCGACAAGGTGTGAAATGCTGACGACGTAATCATTTTCACCGACGTTAATTTAACGGGATAACCTAGTTTCTGTAGAACTCTCGCGTAGCGTCTTATTCTTCGACGGCCATCTTGGAATGAACGCGACATTCCGTTGGAATTGAGTTTTCCGTTTCTAAATACCAGACAATTTCCTCCGATACGACGATGTTGCCATATAAGACCGTTAAACGTTTTAGGATCGTATCTCACGTTGACCAACTGAGAGCATAACTCTCTTAAATCGATGTCGCAGTTCAGCGAGGCAGTGTATACGGTATTGGTTATATACATGGTGTGTACTCGTTCACGTAGAAATATAAAATGAAGACGAAATTACATATACGTATCTTTTTATTAAAAACGTTATTACGTGATAACAACAACAACGACGACTTTACAAACAACAACAACAACAACAACAACAACGAACAAACGTTACACAAACTCTAACGAACAAACGTTATACAAACTCTAACGAACAAACGTTACACAAATTCTAACGAACAAACGTTACACAAACTCTATAACGAACAAACGTTACACAAACTATAACGGAGCGTTTAAAAATATAGCTCAATACACTAATTAGTCATACTTTTTTCTTCGTGTCGGGCGAGCACTCCTCGCATTGGTCCCTAACGTGATTCGGTTGTAGGTAGCAAGGTAGAACGTCGTACAATTCCGGAACTGCGGAGGGAATCATTCTTAATCCGTTTTTCAATTCGTCGTATTGTTGGAATGTCAATGATATCCCCTTTCGGGTGGCGCAGACCTCTGAAGCCCCTTCTGGTAACCAAAATTTTCGTATATCCACGCAGGGAAACCCGGGGTTAACGCTTACGAACCAATTTCCCCCTAGATGCTTGCGAAATGTCTCTGACAGCTGATCTCGATTCCATTCATCCACGTGAAATCCGATTTCATTCAGGAGGGAGTACAGTTCGTTACACCTGGATAACGTCAGCGTTATTCCTTTTAAAGTGGGAACGGGCTGGCCGTCTTTGAAAATTAATTCCCTGATGTGAATGTATGTATTTCCTTCGAATTTACTATCGAATAGGTAACACTCCTTCCCTAGGTGTTGAGAGTATCTCGAATTCAGTCTGTTCGTCATAATGATCTAAACGCGAATGAACCTGCGATTCAAATTCCCTATCTATAACGGTTAATTTCAACCAATCAAAAGTCATTTCTATTTATAGTTTGAATTCTAGCGCATGCGTCTTAATGTTTTCCAGTAGGTCCTCGCCTCATCGATTGACTCATCAATGGGATGCGCCAGTTGTTTCACAGTCAGCCATTGGCGGAGATTGCCAATCAATTTGGACAAAATGTCACTTTAAGATATCTTAAATTTGCGCTATTTTCAATCAGAATTTGTTTATTCTGAGTAACCTGATCTTAAGTCGATAAATTGGCCGTTTTCGGTTTAAATCTAGCAGACACGCATATGTACCGATCGAGACAACATTTGGTCATAGTACTGTTGATATAAAGATCCTGTATAGTTCAGAGTTATATCCCGGACACGCATATATATATCCTTAACTGATTCAGTTAAATGCCTTCGGATTGAGCAAAATTGTTGTTCTTCGTTTTCACTCTCGCATCAACACGCGTTGATTAAGACTCTGCGTATAAACGCTCGAGATCCTAAGATCGGTGATATTTTCGGCCTTATTGGATTCGTGCACGTTGAGTTACGCGCCTTGAAAATTAATAAAACGCACTTTTGACTTTGTTTTCGTGAAATCGTCCGCAAATATATAAAGACCCTATATTAACAAAATGAATGTGGTTGATTCTATAATTCCGCATATTCTAAATGTCCCGCCTAATCCTTACCTTATTTCGTTTTGTGTTCGCTGAATTTTATTGAAAATTTCCGATGATCTCAGTTCTATGACGGGAAATGTCCATTATTAATCCTAAATTGTAACAAAAGAACATCGTCAATCCTAAATTTTACGAACTCTTAATTAAGGGTTAAAAGGGACATCTTGTTTACGGTGTATGTTTAGATAGTTTTATCAATAACGAGTTAACTTTCCATTGTCTGCGAACTTCTATTGTTAGCGGAATAATGGGTATTACGCCCAGGCATTGTCTGAACTCTTTATTAAGGGTTAAAAGGGACATCTTGTTTATGGTGTATGTTTAGATAGTTTTATCAATAACGAGTTAACTTTCCATTGTCCGTGAACTTCTATTGTTAGCGGAATAATAGGTATTACGCCCCAGGCATTGTCTGAACTCTTAATTAAGGGTTAAAAGGGACATCTTGTTTACGGTGTATGTTTAGATAGTTGTATCAATAACGAGTTAACTTTCCATTGTCCGTGAACTTCTATTGTTAGCGGAATAATGGGTATTACGCCCCAGGCATTGTCTGAACTCTTTATTAAGGGTTAAAAGGGACATCTTGTTTATTGTGTATGTTTAGATAGTTGTATCAATAACGAGTTAACTTTCCATTGTCCGTGAACTTCTATTGTTAGCGGAATAATAGGTATTAAGCACCAGGTTCATTTTAATCACCTGGACAGGACACTCTTAGTCACAGCCCATTATCGCCATATAGTACTTTTTATAGGCGATGACTTAGAGTCAACCATTACAGCTTATCTTTAATTAAGGTCTATAATGATCATCTCGTTTATGGTTTGCGTTTAGATAGTTCAGCGTCGGGATGTACTTTTTTTATATGCGATGACGAGGTAAGATCGGTTTTAATACCCTATTTGAGTTATTTCGCAATTTCGATCTTTTACTCGATATGAAGGCAGTAATCTATTTTAAAGCCTGCGAAAAAGATAAACGATTAATATTCGACCTCGTTTTCGAGGCAGTTTAGACAATAAGGACTATATCATCGATTAAAGGAGATTGCTCCAGTCTTTACGGAATACTCGGTCATTACTGTAGTAAATTAAATGTTTCGTACCAATACGTTTCGCTATCATATTTTCGATAATATAACGCGTAATTTCAATTTACAATTTTCGACGGAAAAAGTGTATTCATTATGCGAAACTGATTTCCTCAAGATGGAAATGGATTATTTAGAGCAAGACAGTCGTAAGTGTACATGCAGTTACCATTGTTTTGCGACATTTTATCCGTGTGTAGCTGATAAAAATTGCTGCAATTCACTAATAAGTGCGTTGACCTATAATTTTTTTAATTATTATCAGGTCATGTCGCTTAATAAAATAAGGGAGTTTTATCAAATTCTATTAAGTAGAACTTGAAATATTTCCCAAAAATTTTGACATAAAACGCTCCAGCTTCGTTGATCTAATCGAACACGTGAGCATGATGTTTTCTACATGTACGCGTTTATAAAAGCACATATTTTGGGTTTTCCGTTCTAAGTAAAAGACGTTACTTTAAATTTAAATTTCGGGACTAAACGATGAATATACAGCTTTTTATAGACGATTTAGTGACCTTGGACAGGTGCGTGAAATTGTGATATTTTTCGATATAGGGGTATGTGGTATAGAACAAACGATTAAATAGATCCTAAGATTTGCTTAGTTGCGCAACATTCAATTACTCGGACACAAAAGGGTTATTATCCGAGTACCGTAAGATTATCCGATATGTCTATTGTTACTTAAATGAATGAATTAAATTTGCGGAGACTGACTAATTCGATCAATTACTCGATCAAGATATCATTTTAGGAGATTAAAAGGGATTAAAACTGCGCATCGACGGTGTTGGGGGGATTAAAATTTATCGTTAGTCCGACCTAGATAATCCTTTCCCGAACGAGATCTAGTCTGATCGTGACGCGTGAGAAAACATCGAGAGAAAACAATAAACATTGAAACAAAGAAGAAAACATTGAGACAAAAGAATACATTGAGACAAAAGAAAACATTGAGACAAAAGAAAATGCTGATAGCAGTAATCCCTTTCGTGATACGACGTCAGCGGTGAAACGGCCTATGGCGTTCTAGATAGAACTAAAAATAGACCGTGGGGAAAACCCGAAAATGGGTGTGTCTTGAAAATAAACCCAAGGAAAAACCCGAAAAATGGGCGTGGCTCCCCTTCGATCCGTAACGTTGTTCCGACCTATGACGTTGCTCCGATCTATGACGTTGCTCCGACCTATGACGTTGCTTCGGCTCTGAGTCCCCTGAATTGACGTTAGTGGTCAGCCAGCCTATGGTATTCTTGATAGAACTAAAAATAGACTGGAAAAACCCGAAAATGGGCGTGGTTCGGTCGTGGTTCACCGTGATGTCACGTCCGGTACGATGTCACTGGGAATTTCCCCGGAAATGGGCGTGGCTTGGGCGTGGTCATTGGGCGTGGCTGACCTCTGATGTAACGGGTCAATGCTCAACCACGCCTACTAACGTCATGCTCAATGATTAGCCACGCCCACTGCGTCATGGTCAATGATTAGCCACGCCCATTTTTTGGCGCATCGCGCATCCATATGGTATTCAAAACAGTTAACATAACTACTGTTAGGTGCTCCAGCCGCCGCGATATGACCATAGAAGTTGAAAACAGCGTAAAACCCCAATAAAACCAAATTAATTGATTCAAATGAGACAGAATGGTGAGCATTCTTTATCTCTCAGTATTTAAAAATCAAAGTACTGAAAGTACTGTTAGAGAGCGTATTTGACACAACATAAATTTCAAACTGTGACAATATTGCATGCTTACATAATTGGGAGCATTCTGTGTGATCGTCATGCAAAACCATCATCGAATATAAGTGGAGTTGTGTCAGGCCCGTAGGAAGCAATTTCATATTGTTGAAGCCCACGTGTCTGAATTATTGCGGAGGGGGGGGGGGGGGCTAAATTGGATTTTCCCTAAATTTTCATTGTAAAATAAGGAGAGTTCAGCACTTTTGGCTATGCATTCAACCATGAATGGAGGAATGTATTAACTATTGACAACATAATTGAAGCCTCTTTTTCTGTGATGCAGCATAGTGTCACCATACAACAAAAAAATTCCGAACAACAATTTTTGAAGTGGTCCACTTCAAAAGCTGATGCAAATGACAAAATATTTTTAAAGTTTAGAATTGTGCATAATATTGTTCAGAAAATATTGAGGCAAAAGGAGAAAGTGCCTCAATGTTTTCAAAACTTTCTCTTGGAGACACGTTTCATTGGGAAAGGGAAATTCAAATCAACCCATTCATAAATGTATGAGAAGTTGAGTTGATAAGGAAATTTGCTCTAATGACCCTTTTATCCACGGCATAACATACTACGGCTTTACTACCTTATGGCTTTACTACACATTACCCAGATAGACACTCACTATGCACTAGAATCTGTCTGTGGAATGTGATTCTATTTTTAGACTGTTAGCATTGTCCAAAATTTAGGTTACATGACTTGACTGAATGACCTGCATGACCCAATTGTAAATGACAAATTACTACACTGATCTTTTTTTCTATTTAATTAAGACTTGTTTACTTGAATTTTTTGCATAGATCATACAAGTCATATATTTTTATATAATGACATGTATGGTTGTAGACTATTCCAATTGTTGTTTAGATCTATTTTGTCTTCATTGGAAGGAACTATTTCTGTTGTTCGGTTTGCAAAATATTGGCTTGTGGCCTCTGGCTGCTAATAGAGAGACTACGCTCTCTAAAAACTTGTAGTCATAAACTTTATTTCTGACTTGTCTTGTGAAAAATTGTGTAATTCTTAAAAGTATTGAATAATATACATTTCGTAGAGAAGACAAAATGGTTGATGATAGACAATATCATTTTTGTAACACACCATAATAAAATATTGAGAGAAAAGGAACACATTCTGAAATATTGAAGACCAGCCCTTTTGTCAATGGGGAGAATCACGTGATTGACAACGGTATTGAACACGAAAAAATGGCGACGAAATGACCGCTTCGGCGTGAAAACTCAAACTTTAGAAAGGTATATATTCAATCTACGTAGTTTCTCAGACAAACCACATATCCTAAAGTACCCGCTATTGTCTAAGGATTTCACAGATACCCAACTTTTCCCTATCCGATCGCTGTATTTAGAGAACACCCAAAGAACATTTTCGAAATTGCGAAAATTTTGGATGTGTGTTAAGCACGTCGCATCATATTTACAGCTTTACTTCTTAATCAAAGAATTCTCTGTTAACACGGTATATTTCCAGACCCTTTTTTTATCGATGACATTTCATTCTAGTCCATTTACCTGGCCCATATTGTCTTTGTTAAGCATATTTTCGAAAAAGATGTTAAACACACGTGCAGTGATGTAGTGTTTGACACGCCGAATTCTTTTAAGCGTGATGTTAAACGCGCAAATGTACCATAATTATGTAGAGTGTGTTGACTGATTTGTGGTTACGGAGATATATTCTGTGGATTGAAATCTTTTGAACATTTAAGGAATTACATCTGAACAATGCACATCTAAAGTCTGGCACATTGTTGGGTAAATGCACATTTGAGAGTGAAAAAGTACTGTTTCAGTAAGGTTTGATGTACTTTACACTGTCGGTATAGAAATGAATCAATTACACATACAATACAATGATATGATAGAATAGGTTTCAATTCTATCCAACAAATCCGACGTTAGCTTTGTTACTATCTGTAAGATACTTAAATGGGGTTTTGAAAGATTTTTTAATATAATATCATCAACTTCTTTCTTGTCTTCCTTTTTGAAGCATAATAGATCCACAATAACAAGTTCTTCCATCAACCCCTGTTTAATTTTTGTGCCGCCGAACGCAAGACACGCTAATTTCCTTTGAAGATTCTCCGCCGTAAAGTCTCCAAATTAATACCTGTTGTTGTTTTTTTTCTCAGGTGACATTATAGGGATTAATTGATCGAAATATTTTCGGATTTTGGAACGGCAAAAATAATATCAGTAGATCTGTATGTAGGAGAATACTGACCACGCCAACAAACTTTCATGACAGTATCCCCCTGACTCTTCCAGAAGTTTTTTGTCTGTTTTGGAGTAATTTTCAAGCCACGTTACTGTGTCTGCAAACAAGAGCAATAACATGCTATTTTATGGGGGAGAACTCCGTCTTTCAGTTGTTTAAAAAAATCAAATTAAGCCCTGTCCACTCCTGATGACAGACGGAAGTAATTCGCTGATCTGTTCAAGAACTCCGGTTAACGCATTATTTTCAGAATTTTGATCAAGAAACCAAAGTCAGGCACGGATTAAGCATAATCAGCTGTAGTTTCTGAATGGTATAAATGCGTTCTTGCCTGTACTTTAAAAAACAATAAAATAAAAAAAAAAAACGTTTCTTCAATGGTGACGCACTACATAACGATGCTTTACCAGGTGAAGTTCGGTACAATGGAGATTTGTAAGGACTCTTAATCGGACTTTCCGATTTTTAAGGGATTGCTTGCTTCCTCTAGATTCAAGACTGTGTATTTCGTCTAACTTTTGGCTTATGTTATGAAGGCCGAGACTTCTTTCGTGTCATCTGGAAAAAAGAAGCAAATTGTAATGGTGTATGTTGAAAGCAGTTAAAAAGGTAACCGTTTGATGAATAAATGGCATATAGGTTATGAACAATCCACTTAAAATCCGGTTTGGGTATGACAGTAAAATCTGACAGGGACAAATAAAGGGTCATCTTCTACAAGATTTTCTTCTGACCAATTAAATAAACACTTTCAAAATTCTGAAAGCGATTTAAAGCGTACAGTAGGCGACGAGGACATCAGAGTTCATCTGGACTAATTGTGTTTGCACGTATTTGTCATGGAAATAATATTTAACAAGAGATTTGATAAGTTAGAGCAATTATAGTAGATTTCGTTTGTTTGTTTGTTGTTTTTTTTTTTTCAATTCATAAAAGATTACCCCTTACTATGCCTGTTATATGTTACTGTAAGTTAACACAGGATTTCAATCATATTGGGTCATGAATAAAAAACAATTTGTCCAATATCCTTGACTTTCCTAGTACACGAGCAACTGTGTGAGTGTTTAACATCACACTCACTAGAGCTCGGGCGTGCCAAACACTACAACACTGTACGTGTGTTTAACATCTTTTTCGTAAATAAACTTAAAAAAGACAAACAGACCTTGTAAATGGACTAGAAAGAAATTCCATCGAGCAAAAAGGATCTGGAAGTATAAAGTGTGATCAGAGAGTTCTTTGTGTAAGAAATAAAGCTGTTAATATGATGCGACGTGCTTAACACACATCCAAAATTTTCTCAATTTTGGAAATATTCTTTAAGTGTTCTCTTAATACAGCGAACGGATGGGGGAAAGTTGGGTATCTGTGGAAACCATAGACAATAGCGGGTACTTTAGGATAGGTGGCTTGTCTGAGAAACTACGTAGACTGGATACATACCTTTCTAAAGTTTGATTTTGCACGCCGAAGCGGTCATTTCGTCGCCATTTTTTCGTGTTCAATACCATTGTCAATCACGTGATTCTCCCCATTGTTTTTATTACCCTCAATGTTTTCCTAAGACTTAACTATAAGTTATTAAAACAGATCTTGCTTGGAAATGTTTGAAAAGGGTTAAACGCTGATTTTGGGAGAAATGAGATGCCTCTTATTTTTTCCAGTGTAAAGGACATTTTACCCTTTTCCAAACAGCAAAACTTCGAACTTTCCCATTTGAATGGTTCTGTAGATGTTGATAAAGATTGGGTTTGTTTTCACAGAAATTTATTGAGACCTAAAAGAGGAAAATGCTAAATGCTAACATCTTCCTTTTTTGTTTCTTTGTTTTACTAAGTCTGTCTGTAAGGAACATCAAAACCATGTCTTGTTTCGGAAGGATTAAAGCATCCAGAATCCAGATCGGCATATGCCTTAGTGAAGTCAGTTTCAAAAAGTTTTAAATACAGACTCTTTCTTAAAAGACAAAATTTTAGGGTGCTTCCGACAACAAAATTGATGTCGATAAAAATAGAAAATAGAATGTGAAAAATTATTGCTCAGAAAATATTTAGACAAAAGCAGAAATTGCTGATGATCCGCAATTTTGTCTTTTGTCTAGATGATTTCCCAAGCCTTTACTAATACCAACGTCAAAACCAAGTCTTGTTTGGGATAGGAATAAGAAAACATTGAAGATTTTGATTCACCCTTAGCAGATCAGGATCCGTGTTCGTCTCATAGGCTATTCCATAGGGGCTCTTTTATCAGATGCAAGCCAGGATAACACAGGTAAATGCTTCACTTTCCACAATGTTCTCTACACAGAAAGACCAGAAAATATATATGTAATTCCATTCATTTGAAATTATCGTCTGCAACATCTTTGGATTTTGATCTTAAATCTTGCAATTTTGTGAAGGGTCGAAGTCATGTGGACATACAACAACCTCCTCCCCCCCCCCCCCCCCAAAAAAAAAGATGAAAAAATAAAAAGAAATATGATTTAACAGCAACTCTGTATAATTGTGTTTACACTTGTCGAAGGCCACATTGGAATCTAGGCCGATCCGCAATCGATCTAATCCAGTTCAGATTTCTAGTTGGCCTAGTCTAAGAATTCTTAGAATTCAAAACTAGTCTATGCTGATCTGGAATTGGCCTAGAAATTTTCCAGTCCAGATAAAAAAAAGATTCCAGTTCGGGTAGACCGATCAGGGATCTGCCCGGACCAAATTCGAATCTATTGTTAAGAATTATTTAATGATTTCATTTGAAAAAATAATTATGTACATTTTCTTTAAAAATGGGTAATAACAAAGTGAATATTTATTATCTAATCATCCAATAGTTAAATACAAAATATTTTTCTATGCTAAGCATTTTAAGAAAATGAAATTTTTTCAATAGATCTATCTAGTTTATTACACTTTCCAAAATTATAAGATTTAAGTAGGCTACGAGTTATTTTTCATGCAGTGAAAATATAGTGAAGAAAAGACAATAACATGAAAATTTAGTGCAGTAACAAAATATATACTCAGTTCCATAAATAAGTGTGCACTTTTTTTCGTTTTATTTCTACCCTCATCTCTCACTAAAAGTTTTGTATTATAGTGTCGCTTATAGTCTCAAGAAAGTGTCAGACATTAAAAATTTGAGCACCGAGACAGTTTGAGTTTGTTTTTCTAAGGTTAAAAGAAGGTGGTATGAAAATAAAAGTTGCAAAAGTACACAAATCGGGTCAGAATAAAGTTTTGATTATCTCTAGTTAATCGAACATTATTTATTTAATACCGATCGATATTGAATTGAATCTTTTTTTATTACCAGAAACATTGTTGAAGTTCTTTCCTGGCCACGATTGGCACTAGATTTGGATCCGATTGAACATGTGTGGGTCATTTAGCGAGGAACGTTCCATCACTGCTAAACATCAGCTATATCCAGGATTTTGTCATTGCTCTCACTCGGGAATGAAATAACATTCCTGTTGTAGTGATATTGCGGTTTTTGAGCTCTCGGCGACCGTCACATACTCGCTTGCATCGACAGCATTGGTGGCCATAAAAGAGTTTCAAAAAAGACTCCAATTCACTTGATCTAAACAAAATTTGAATGTAACCAATTTTATTGTACTTTTGCAACTTTTATTTTTATACCACCTGTATTTAATCTAAGAAAAATAAACCCAAACTGTCCTTTTGACAAAATTTTAGGGGTATGTCATTTTTTTAGAACTCCTAGCTACATTATGATAGCAAACTGTATTATTTTTTGTTGAGAATCAAAGGAGAAATGAAACAAAATAAAGTGCACACTTATTTATGGAACTGAGTATATTTTGCATTTTATCGACAGATATTTCAAAACATACCACTTTTAAATTAGAATAAAATCATTTATTTATTACCTAGTCATTTCGCGAAGTAATTTTGTCTATATGAATTCTGTAAAATATGTGTCCCTTTCTTTTCCTACAATGTTTTGCAACCAGCATAGCTCTTAGCGTAAAATAATGATTGAATGTGGTTCATCAGCAAATACATTCAACTATATTGTGGTCAGTGTGTGGGTAATTTATTGCTCTCAAGCTGGGTTTATTGACCACCAACATCTTGAATTACAGATGACCTGGTCAGTGCAATAAGAATCTAGCAGTAACAGGCCAGATAAAAATGGAAAGAGATTTGCGGAGTATTTCCTAGCACTGCGCATGCGCCACGACAAGCCCAACGTTTCAGTTGCAAAATTTATTCAATTGTCGAAGATTCGGTTAGAAAGCCGTCTGTAATCGATGAATTAACCCTTTCCAATTTATTAAATCCACGGGTCTCACGTTCGTTTATTGAGTTATTTCTAGATAATATTGAAGGGAAAAAAGGCTGATAAACCAGCATTTTCTCCTTTTCATTCAATATTTTCGGTGCGATAATATATGCAAAGATAAACCTAAAACATGCGTGTTTGTAATGCTTAAATACCGCTTTTTGTTCGGACAAGCCTAAAATGGTGTAGTTTTGGGGAAGGGAAAATGGGGTCAAATATCGGAAGGCGATGTCTTTGTTAACCCTCCACCTGCAAATCGATCGATTATGTCTTCTTTTTTTAAACTGCTCGTCAACAGATTTCGTTTTTTTAAACAACTATGTTATATCCTGTCCCAAACAAAGAATTGTTTTGATATCCTTGATAAAGAAAGTTATCGAAATAATTGAGAAAACTATAAAAGATGTTACTCATACAAACCAGCATGTCCCCTTTCCTATCAATTATACCATTTTTCAATTTGTGCTTATATTTATACTATTCTCTGCATCTTCTTTGTCAATTTGGCAGTTTCTAAATTTTAGTTGCCTGGGAAATGGTAAAAAAACAACTTTTGTTAAATCGAGTTTTATACTCTCTTTGTCATTATTTTCAATGTGGGCACACTTCTTCTCATGTTACCATATTATCAGCGTAATTTAACCCTTTCCCGAACGGCAAAATTTTAGGGTTTTAGGGTGACCCACTTCAAAAACTGACAAAACTGACAAAATGGAAGGTATTTAAGAAAGAATTTGTGTAAAATATGGGATAGAATATATTGAGACAAAAGGAGAAACTGCTGGTTATCAGCAGTTTCTTCTTTTGTTTCAATGTTTTCCCAAGCCATATCTCTTAGGGACGTCAAAACCAGGTCTTGTTTGGGAAAGGGTTAAATTATGGCCTTGTATTCTCCCCATCTAAAGTGGCTGAATATATGTTAACAATTTAAAAAGTTAATTTTATGTAAGACGGGTATTTTATTGACGCATTGCATTTCTACACTTAGCATTTTCAATGTGTTCATAAATCATAATTTAAGGGGAAACTTATAAAATATAATTTCCAAGGATAATCAAATGAACAGTAACTATGGAATTATTATGGCATCATTTTGTGTGTCCGTATAAGTCTCATTTGACCTTCTAGTTTGGAAATCCAATGGATAAAATCTTGATATGTTTAATGTAAACATACCGGTATATAAATATTAAGGTAATTCTCTTTGGCATTACAAATACTTCTAAAGATGTCACAAGTTCACCAATGACATGCACCATGTTCACTTATGAACACAGTGATTCCTGACATTTGATAAGAAAAATTGTATTGATTTAAATATCTTACTACTTTCATGAGTGTCTAAACCACCTTGTGTTTTGCCTGTTTCAGAATCACGGTATATCTACTTTTATAGACCATAAAGGCTCTCAAATGGATAACAAGTTAATTACAGCCCCATTAACCACGCGTGTTGTTCCGCTGACCACAAACGCCGCTACTAGCAATCTGGACAATGTTCCTATATCCAACACTAATTTGTTGATTGACATTTACTTCTGGTATATAAAATACTTAATGAGCTTGTGGAAAACATAAGCTGACTATAGACACCAAAATAGCACAGATACGAGTAGTGTACCCTACACCACAGTCACGTTTTCAAAGAGCGAAGACAATAAGTCACATTATGCCTAAGAGTTTTCTTTTGGGTCAATTTGTTAAGAAACTTTGTAAAGAAGATTAGATAACACACATGTACAGTTTTGAAAGTTATGTCATGTAAGTTTTGAAGAGCTCATTACTCGATTCCCGAAGTGAATCTCTGCGTTGATTTATTTTCTTGCCTGTGTGTTTTTTTCTCTCTCGATATAGATCTAGTGCATGTCTATGATTATTTCGATCCAGGTACGTATTATTATGCACGATACTAAATTTTCACATCAAACAGTATTTTAGTCAGTTGGACAATGAAGCATCAAATTCAATGTGCTGCGCAAGTCTGTCAACTGATCGACTGACTCACTACTTACTCTTAGATCAAAAGTATTGTAAATGCATTTAAGTGGTACGTATGAATTCACTTGAAGTCACGTTTGTTGTTCGTAAATCAATGCAATTGCATGTTGACACCATCACAGTAAATGAAACCCATATTTTGATAAACGAGAATTTACCCCTATCTGGAAACAATAAGTCGCCTGTCAAACGCAATTTACACACACATGACTCTAAAAATAAGAAATTGTATAACAAAATATTGTTGTTAACCCTTTCCCAAACAAGACCTGGTTTTGACGTCCTTAATAGAATAGGCTTGGGAAAACATTGAAACAAAAGAAGAAACTGCTGATGACCAGCAGTTTCTCCTTTTGTCTCAATATTTTCTGTGCCATATTTATACAAATCCTATATTTAATAACATC
Source organism: Fragum sueziense (assembly GCA_963680895.1). Lineage (NCBI taxonomy): Eukaryota > Metazoa > Mollusca > Bivalvia > Cardiida > Cardiidae > Fragum > Fragum sueziense. The sequence goes on from OY804592.1 coordinate 66,966,134, forward strand.
AATTTTGTCAATTGTGGCAGTTTTTGAAGTGGATCACCCTAAAAATTTGTCGTTTGGGAAAGGGTTAATATATATCTTTATTGTGGTCCTTGTCACAGACCTTGATAGCTACGGTCGTGAGCTGGTAATCCAATCTAAGCAAGATCGTTATGTTATGTACTGATGACCTGCACAAGGACAGTCAGTGTCATACAATATAATGACTAGAACTAAGCAGCATAAATGCCCTCTGAAATATTGTTTATGAGAAGATAAACCGTGGCGCAAGCAATGTGACATGCTAATATGCACCATATACTTCACTGCGAAAGCAATTCGTCGACAGAAAAGCAATGAAGCATGGACTTCATCGATAAGCTTTATTGTTGACCATTTGAAACCACATGTATGATTATATGTGAAGTACAGCCGTGCACCATGGTCATATTTTAGTGAAGTGCAACCAATCGGTGCAACAAGTTCTCCCCCACGGTATCAATATTGAGCCTTTTAAATGAAAGCATCAATTGTGAGGCGGTCAAGCACATCAAATAACCACGTCAATGACACTACACATTTGTAGAAAACATTGTCCACTGGTCAAAGAATGGACATCGGACACCTCTCTATTATTTTCGCTGTGATACAGCGGAGATTAACAATTGATTTTGTCGACTCTCAGTGGCTCTATGCGCCCATTAGCCTCGAGGCAATAAAAATGTGGCCATCTAACCCTTATCGTGATTATTCCAATTTAAATTTCTTTTACAGGCAGTGTAGGAAAAGATCAGCCTGCGCGGATGTGCAGGCTGATCTTTGTCTACTCTGTCTGGTTTTAATTCCACAAGAACAAGAAAACGAGGCGTTTATCGTAGGATAACTGGACATCGACGATGGAGATCGAAAATTAATGGCCATTCATAAAATTCCAACAAGACAAGGGTCAAATGAGCTTTCAAAACTTTACACGTCATTGATACACGATGGTCAGTCTCGAGTGAGGCGTGAACTGACCTTGTCCGGTCAATCATACTCACACAGAGAACTATGGTGGACAAACGGGGCCGTTAGTGTAATACCCATTGCGGGTATGCCAGGAATTTCTCGAGTCCGTTTCGACGTGCTAAACGAGTGAACTACAATGTTTTTGCCTAACAATGACATGGTTAAATACGTTCCTACTAAGATAAACTTGCAAAAACATGGGAACGAAAAGAAGGAAACGCTTGCAGTCAGTAATGTTCCCATCCAGAAATACTTATATTCATATCTACGTGCATAGTGATACATGTTTTCCAGAATGACAAGCATTCACGTGTCGAATTTAGACATTTTGAATGAGTAGAATGTCTTTCAGTGAGCATATCGTCGTTGTAAATGCAAAACCTCGTATCTCGTTTTTGGAAAATTTCAAAGGGGAGGGAAAAAGAGTAATAACTTTTCCAAAACTGAAATGTTTTACTTGAAATTTGGACATATTGTTCACAAATGATTTGTCATCAATACTGATCAGTTAAATATCTGAAAACTTGCAAGAATTGTCAGCTGGGCACACAATTTTGTACTTTGAAAATCGCAAGAGCAAGAATCGACATACAAGGTTTTGCATTTACACCGACGATACATTAAAAAATAAAAAGATTTACATGTTCGCTTCACGAAAATACACGGACTTTTTGCATAAATTTGTTTATTGTACATGGTGGCATGTCTTTAGTGCTTACAATGTATATTGCAGTTGGTCATTTAAATCTTGTAAGTATACTTTTGGGCGTGTCTGATGACCCTCGTTGTCCACCATAGATTAGTAATTTACCGACACAAACATATGCAGAAATGATTGACCAGTCAATATTTGATTGATGGTCCTGTTCTATCCGATAAGAATGTTGTATATTGGAGAAATTAAAGCCGCATTTAGCAGACGATTTTCTGGGAAGAATATTTTGTGTGCTAAGCCAAAACGGCCTTTTAAGTCTTTAGGATAGAACTCGACGAAGGAAATGATATCAACATTAATTTTGTTTATTTTCCCTTTATTTATTCCAAAGATTGCTTAATCTGCGACCGTCAAAATAACAGAAAGGGTATATCTAGTTTCACAAGGAACGCAGCACCATTGATACAATTATTGACAAAGGGAGATAACCGTAGTATGTAAAACCGAGCTAATAGATCATGAATGACCGAGTGTACCAATATCGGCCTACTGATACTTGTTTCCCTGTTGAGCTGTGGATGATAATTCACTTAACACTTTCCCTTAAAGCACATCTTCAGACTGATCATACTTGGTAAAGGATTGGAATCAAAATAATGTGCCTTTTAAACACAATCAGAATACAGGACAACGCTTAGAAAAGTTTTGTCAGTAAGAGATGACAGATACATTGTAAATGTATTTCGTTATAATGTTATAATTGGCGACCAAATTGCTTTTTCCACAATATTAACTAATAAAACATAAACTTCTGAAAAGTTCGTGTAACATCGCGTGGGGTTTAGCACAATATTGTTCTAAGTACATATGTGATTCATATGTATTTACAATAATTTAACACTAAGCTTCTTTTATATAGCATGTCGCAGGCTCACCAAATAATTTTATGACCTTTTCCTAAAGAAGACCTTGTTTTGGCATCCCAATTAGAAAAGGCTAATATTAAGATAACATTTAGACAAAAGAAGAAAATGCTGATAATAAGAATTTTCTCATTGTCACTTTAATAGTTCCTGGGTTGTATTGTACACGGATTCTACATTTCTAAACACACATTTTGTCGTCTGCAGCAGCTCCCAAACATTCCAAACTTTTGTCGTTTGGTAAAGGGTTAAACTAGATTTAATGTAGCGTGATATGACGCGAGCATTATTGTAGGTAAATCGGGGAAAATATTTAATAGTTTTACAAAAATAAAGATACAAACGTTAACAGCAATATACTAACACTGATATACAACTTTGCTTCACGCCACTTGAACTCGTACCATGACAAGCTAAAAGGGAACATCTGACGTAAAAAGATACTGCTGAGCAATGATGTTGACGAAGATGGGTTTTATGCACATTATGGCACATGAAATATCCAGACAAAAGAAGAAACAACATTTTCCTCTTTTGTCTCAATGTTTTCAAAGCTTCTCCAGCTATGGACGTTTTTAAAGAAAAAACGATTTCTTTTGCATCCAGACTCATGGATAGAAACTTTAAATTAAGGGGCGTCTGCGATATTGCGCAATAATTTCCATGGTCTTATCTATTGAGGATGAAAATAAAGCTATAACGCGTTTATATGACCTAGTCATTAAATAATAACATAATCGATTAAAAAGAAATAATGATATTAAGACCGAAAAGTAATGGGGGAAAATAATCTTAAGAAAAAAATAACAACTGCTTCTATTGGCATACCAAAATACATGCAGTTGCAATGGGTTTCAGTTTGGACAATTTTCATAATTATGTTGTCTAGGATGCAATTCAATTAAGACAAGGCATGTATTTACAATCGTTTGTCATCTGTGTAATATAGCGCCGCGGGAGTAAAGCGTTAAGAATGTTACAGAGGAGAAAAGAGGAGAATAACTAGAACATGAATAATACACGTTAAATAAACAATAAAACACCGATCTATATAATATAGCCTTCACTCTATACTGTCAATTTGACCTATTCAATATTTAGTTACACTGATAGATTAATTTAACAAACGACAAACATTTAGACGAGTCCAATTTCAAAGTTGATGCAGACGACAAATATTTGAACGAGCCGCGATTTGGAAACGGGGAAATGCAACTCTTCATTAACTGCTTCCATGACCATTTATGAAAACGTCTAGAAAACGGAGACGGGATGGACGTGATTCCTAGTTTATTTGCTTTTTCCAGTCACTCTTATAGTTGGAAAGCCAATGTCTCTTTCTTAATTTACCAGCCCCTTCTATGTTTTGTAACTTAAGATACATGGTATTTTATGCTTAATTTTGTAGCATTATCTTTTACATAAGATTGGTAATCAATAGGACCTTAACCCTTTCAAAAACAAGATATGCTTTTGGCGTCCCTAGTGGTGAGAGCTTTGGAAATAATTGGGACAAAAGAAGAAAGGGAAAATGAGCAGCAATTTCTTCTATTGTCTAAAAATTTTCTGTGCTGTAATGAGCAATTGTATTACCATGCGAATTGTCCTCTGCATCAGCTTTTGGGTCAATTAGAACAGTCTGCATTTTGCTGTTTTGGGAAATGTTAACGCTAATTAGCATTTTGACAATATCCAATACATTTAGCAAGATATTGCAGATAGTGCATTTATCTTTACACCTCAACATTATATAGAGTCAAAGAGAGGTTAAAAGTTTAAAACCCTTTGCAAATCACAATCAAAGTACTGAAAGTACTGTTGGAAAGCAAATTTGCTGATTATGTCTAAAGGCCTTCCTAGTTGTTAGCAATATGACTTACACGGAGTTGGATAAAAGTAATTAATTGAATTTGATTCTTTAGAAAGTTACAAAATACAAGTTATGAAAGGATAATGTCTGTTCCATATCAGCAAAATATACTGAACAAAAGAGAAAACTTTACGCTGCAAGATTTCTTGTTTCTGAAAAAGTATCGAACTAAAAGCCTGATTTTATTTTTACAATATTTCCATGGCATTCGGCAATCGTTTCGTCGAAGTTTCATTGCCTTGTCTCCTTTAATGTCAGAGTTACGGTCCTTAATGCATTTACAGCTAATTTCATCTAATGCCACATGCGCGCGATAAACGATTCATTATTTTTACGGAATTGGTCATATCCAGGTTGCCAAAAAACATCTCTCTTATCACTTGTAGCAAGCTCTAAAATAAAGGTCTAATCTGTCAATTTAGTGAATTACCCCCCTTTGACATAAACAGATAGAGAGTTTAAAATGTCGAATTCTCCCAGCCGAAAACGACTATAAGGCATTCTAGCACTTTATATGTTCTCCTATACCCAATGTCATGTTCTGAAGTAGGTTTTCTTGTATAATAGACTAGTGCGACAGGTCACGGTTCATAAATCTATTTGATGTACAGGCCCGTAGGAACAGGGGGGGGGGCTAGGGGGGGGGGGGCTAAGCCCCTCCAATGTTGGCCAAAAATGCCGAATTTTCTTGACTGTAAATCAAATAAAATAACCATCTTACCGGCTATCAACGAATTCATTCAATTTCGTAGTTTTTGTTCCACTTAAAACTTCTCTTTATCACTGTATATTGAATGCACGTGTGCTTAATCGCTGTATATTGAATGCACGTGCGTCGTCATCGATTTCTCCGCATTTTGTGGGAGCCTCGTTTTGAAAATGTCGATTTGTTACTATTTTTAGTAACAATTCACATGTATACAATGTTAATTTCCCATAAACCCATTGTTTGCCTCCGGAAGTTAATCAGAGTCTTCTCTGATGAAAATTCGCTCTTCGATATTTGGATGTCGCTATTTACATCGGAGCGCTGTCCAATTCAAAAACAAAAGAAAATTCCGACACAAGTTATGTCGCTGTGTCGGAATTTTCTTTTGTGTTTGACTGGGACAGCGTTCCGTTGTAAATAGCGACATCCAAGTATCATCGAGCGAATTTTCATCAGAGAAGTCTCGGATTACCGGAAGTGTTCTGCGGGTACGGACTAAAACATAAATGAAAGGAGTCTATACCCTAATTAGAAAGCATTTGATCTCTGAAAACTACATGTCTTACTTGCTAAAACATGTGTTCCGTCACTACTTTATCCCTTTCCCAAATAAGACCGGGTTTGACAGCCCGAAAAGAAAATGTTCGGGGGAATATTGGGATGAAAGAAGAAACTGCTGATAATCAGAATTTTCTACTTTAACCTCGATATTGTCTTTGGTATTATCTACAAATAGTTCTAATTTTATCTAGGTATGTACCAATTTTGTCGTCTGCTACGGCTTTTTTTTATTTTGACCAATCTGAAATGTTTCTATTTGGGAAATGGTTAACATACCAACAATGTAAATTGATTTGATTCTATGTAGGCCTATTCATCTAGATCTAAATCCACGGTGGGTAACTCACATGACTTTAGGGAAGCGTTAACACCGAAAAAATCGTCCGCTTCAAAGTATGTTTTGTTTAATTTCTCAGCTTATACCCTATTGATTTTGATGAGATAAAGTGCACGGAACGCGCCCTTGAGAGGGCTATTCCCGGCTCTAACTCACTCTGCTCCAAATCCAGTGGTTTCTTCAAACATTCGAGCCAAAGTGTTTGTAAGTGCAAAACGAAAGTGGGAAGCATTCACATGCACCGAAGAAAACTTTCGCTTGAATGTTTGAAGAAATCACGGGATCGGAGCAGAGTTACAAACGGGAACAGCCCTCTCAAATGCGCGTTCCGTGCACTTTATCTCGTCAAAATCAACAGAGTATAAGCTGAGAAATTAAACCAAACATACCTTGAAGCGGACGATTTTTTCGGTGTTAACGCTTCCCAAAAGTCACATGGGTTATCCACCGTGATATCTATAGATTAAAAAGTTAACACCGTTTTTTAAACCAAGTGGTGAAAGGATTGCTAGTCTGATTTCTATGCATTTTGAGCATACCATCACATATTCTGGTTTCCCAGATTTCTACTTTCGCTTTGAAATGCCTATAGCTACACGCGAATACTAGCAAGGCCCATTAGACAAGATGTCTATGTCATTTACCTCAAAATAACCACTTAGTTGATCAATCAATTATTGTGAACGCGATTAAATGCATGGCTTATCGAATATCATTGTTTAGTTTCGGACATTAAAACGTGTAAGAATTTGGGCATAGAAAGATTCTAAAAATAGACGTGTCCTAGTTCCTATTTTTAGCGCTTGAAGTGGGTCGCATATTTCATAGTTCAGTAAACTTGACTGACCCATTTTCAACGAAAGATATTGGACTGGCTATTGAACCGTAATGAAAGCAAATTACTACGTGATCGTTTCTCCTCTTTTAACACATGTTTAATTGGATGTTTTATCATCGGTCACACAATTGAATATCTTGTGTACAACTATAGAATTCAATATTGAATACTAGTATTCGAAAGGTTGTTCTTGTCATTGATCTTTGCTTTTGATAGAACTATTTATAGTGAGGAGGACCGGGAGATGTTGTGTGGTATGCAGAGAATGTTAAAGTGCAGAGAAGCACGACTGGAAAGAAAAGCAAATTTTGCAAATTTGCTTTCCAAAAACTATCATCCTACCCCTATCATAAACAACAGCATTTAAGATTGATCCAACTTCAAAGCTGCTGTGTACAATGAAATGGATGTTGATAAACTTTCTGAAATGTGTACAGCATTGCTGAGAATATATCGAAATAAAAGGAGAAAAATTTATCATCGTTTTTTCTCTACTCTCAATTTCTTCAGGCTTTTAATATGAATAACGTAAAACATGGGTTTTGTTGGCAAAGGATTAATAGAGACGTACAGAAATAAATAAATAGGGATTGTTAAAGGTAATGGAACCGCAATGTAAAGTTCACAGACACAATTGCAGACGGCATTTGAATTTCAAGAATTATTTTCTTTCCCAAACAAGACCAGGTTTTGACGTCCCTAATGGGAAAGGCTTGAGAAAACATTGAAACAAAAGAAGAAACTGCTGATAATCAGCAGTTTCTCCTTTTGTCTCAATAGTTTCTTAGCTATATTGTACAATAATCCTTTCTTTTTCGATGTCCATTTTGTCGTCTGCAGCAACTTTCAAATTGGACCATCCTAATTTTTTGTCGTTTGGGACAGAGTTAAGTGTGGACGCACGACATCACACCCACTACTTTTGCCCTATAGCCTAAGTACAAAGTTAATCCATTCTCTCAAAATGACGAGTTTTGAAAACCCACAAGATAAAGGCTATGGAAAACATTATGGAAAACGAAGAAACTGCCTTGACAAGCAATTTCTTTATTTCCCACAATGGTGTTCATTCAGATATACGAAGAAGAGATAGGCCCTACGTACCAAGAAATGTAAAAATTCATTTATTTGGAATCGTCGTCTGCAACATCTTTGAATTTCGACTATTCTAAAATTCTGTTGTCTGGTTTTAATGGGTTAACTAATTCATTACTTATCAGACAAGGAGGACTTTTTCAGAATCATCTATAACCCTTTCCCAAACAAGACCTCGTTTTGACGTCCTTTATAGTAAAAGAAAGAAGTTTTCAGCATTTTCTCCTCTTGTCTCAATATTTCCTTTCGCTAAACTGAACATGTATCATTTTTTATTGACTTTCATTTGTCGTCTGCAGCAGCTTTCAAATGGGGATCAATCATTTTTGTCGTTGGGGAAATGGTTAATAAAGGTGCTGGTGTACTTAACTGATTTTTTCCCTTTCGTAACACAAAGTTCACTCCGACCCGCCAGCTATTTTGTAAAGGAAGTGTGTTAATAATGATTTAAGTCCACCATTATTCTGTAGCTGACGTTTTCAGGCCAAAACACATATAGATAGCTCATTTGGTAACTCGTGACGTAGCAAATAGGTCAAAATATATTTTTACGCGCACATTTCCATTTTTACGCGCGCATGCCTATTTTTAAGAGGTGCATTTCTGAATAACATTATGCAAGTGCGAGCTGAAATAGACTGTTGACCCATTTTGTACGTCACAGTAGCTATGGTGTCTATCAATCTATCAAACCGGGGCTCTCGATTTATTACTGCTTCTTCTCTGAAAAATAGAAATAAAGGGCCTTATAGAAGCTTGAATTAGCTTATGTACATAGTACATCTAGTCTCGAAATCTGTATGAACTGTATGATATAATTACCAAGAATTTATAGTTAAAGTGACATTTCACAATTTTTTTTACATAAATTTTACTTTTATTCTATCTGAAAGAACAAGTTTTCTTATGAAAATTCTGAAAATTTCAAGCCAAAATATGAAACCGTTTACGAGAAAAATATATATTTGTGCTAAAATAAAACAAATTGTTGTGGACAACAGTTCAGATTTATATAGAATTTGTCATTTCAGTCTCAACTTTAAATGCGTGTTTTTCGCTTATAAATATCAACTTAAAAAAACTGATAGCATTTCTACGCATAAGAATAAACAAGCTTTGTATCAAGATATTCTTATAGAAAAATGAAATAAATGTGAAATGTCACTTTAAGCGCTCCAGTCGAAGCTACAAGACCGAAATACTGTTAAAAGTGGCACCCGTCGTTCATCTTAATGAGCGACAAAAACGAACACAATCATGGACATGTGCACCAGTCATCGTAATACTCAAAACGGCATTACAGGCGACGATAGCCTTTATTCAACTTATAAGAGTAAGGGATAAATTCATAGACATGTGCATCCTTACTTAATAGAACAAATGGATTGGCACAACAGATGCCAAAATACAAATTTTGTAAATTAATTGGTAGACTATTCAATTTACAAGAGTAAAGGGTAATTTTACAGGTACGTCGGTAATCTAAATGAGCGACAAAACAATCATATAACTGTGAACTAGATACGAGCCAGAATCTGGGAAAATGGTCCTTATGGCCCTTTTACACCACCATGGACCTAAATTAGTTTGCACCTCAGTGCAGTCTGATCAGGATTCATACCGATGTAGTAGGCATACAACCGTGAAATGTCATTAAAGGGATATAAGAGAACAACATGGATCTTCATCAGACTGCGTATATACGCAGTCTGATCAAGATCCATGTTGTTCTTTAAATCTTTAATATAATGACCTCTTTTTTCCAGATCCTGGCTCATACGTAAATCAGAGCAGTCGTTAGACTCATAAAATATCAAAAATCTTTCGTCTCGGTCTGCCGATCAGGGGCTTCAAAACATGTAGCTTTTTCACCTCCATCGTAACTTTGTCTATTAAATTAAATTAGGCATACCTTTGTCCTTTGCGTAACAACGGGTTAAAGTTGGACTTGCGTTAAAGTGACATTTCATAATTTTTTGTCATAAATTTTACTTTTATTTTTATCGGAAAGAGCATATTTCCTTATGAGAATTCTGAAAATTTCGAGCCAAAATATTGCGCCGTTTACGAGAAATTTATATTTTTGTGTTAAAATTGAACAAATTATTGTGGACAACAGTTCGGATTTATATGCAATTTATCGATTATGTCTCGACTTTAAATGCGTGTTTCTCGCTTATTGGCAACAAGTTAAAAAAACTAATAGTATTTATACTCATTAGAATAACCAATCTTGGCATCAAGACATACTTTAAAAAATTGAAATTGGAATGAAATGTCCCTTTAAGCCCTGGTAAAACATGGCTTATCTAACGCGTTTCTTACTTAAGTTGAACTCTGCAACCTTTGGAAGAGGAAGGAAAAATCAGAGCCTATCAACCCAGACCGAGGTTAATTTTGACATTTCATTGAATCTAGTTTTACGCTACATTCAACAATTTGTCATTTACATCACGCAGCTGGTGGACCGAATCATGTGTGTTACTGACATGTATCTCTCCAGTACAAATAGCCTACAACATAAAACCTGTGTCATCCCGCGAACATGCTAGAAGATTCATTCATTGGTGAGAGACAGAGGACTTGACACAAATGTCAGAAAGGATGTTAATTGATAAATCGGGTATATTCTGGTGTTACCATTCCAAAGATCACATCTCTATTTATCAGCATCGTTACTAGACTGGTTGAAATCTACTTCGGATTTAAAATACATCGTATACAACGGGTACCAGTTTACATCGGGTGCGTTCCATTGGCTGTTCCGAGTGTGCCGAACAGCCCGGTACTCAATGGAATGACACAGAACAGTGTTCGGAACATGTTCTGCTTGTTCCCGGAGAATAGGTGGTGCAAGCAGGCCATTTACGTCACTAGCATGACAACCTTCGATTAAAACTGTGGCGGATTGAAATTAATTAATATTTCTAATAAACTGCATAACCGAAATCAAATCATTTCAGCCAATATAGGTGAATTATACTTTTTAATACAACATTTTGACCAATACACAAAACCCAGCGGGCGACCAAAGTCTATTTTTAGACCCAGTGGGTGACCAAAGTCTATATTTAGACTCAGCGGGTGACCAAATTCTATTTTTAGACTGGCCGTGTGCGTTTTAGAACTCCCTACACCTTTTCTGTTCCTAAAGCATTCCATTCGGCATGACCTGCACAGAACATTTAGAACAGTGCCGAACAGCCGAATGGAACGCGCCCATCGTTACATTGGTCAGAATCAAGATAGCGTTTAGTAAAATGCAACCTGTGACGAAAAGGATCAAACCCCATAAATCGTGAACCATCTGACCTTGATCTGTTTAGTCTCATGACATATTCAAACATTCCAGCCAGTTTGTCAATCAAGTGTTCTTAGTGAGCGAGTGATCTCCCTTTGATTATGTCTAGCTCTCTCTGTTTAACCGACAATCAACGTCGCGTGCCCGTCCAATAATCTGTCACCCTTCACAACAATATTACGTCGCTTTTCAACAAAAACCTTGTAACTGCAGCTTGTTTTAAGCTGCAGTAGCTGCAGCTTGTTTTAAGCTGCAGTTCCGGTTCCGAGTTTTTTGTTAAAGATCACCGACTAGCTGTCTTCATGTTTCTTAATTGCTCAGGCAATGGAAAACATCGAGAGAAAGAAGGAAGTCTTAGTAACGTGTACTTACACCTATCAAATTATGCATGATAGATTTGTGCTAAATCAGCCGGTTGACTATACTATTCAATCATGATTTATCGCGTAATAACCAATTCCAATCAAACAATACTTTGTATTTGTCAAAATCAAAACGATATAACGGGCGACATCATAAAAATGATGGTGATGGAGATAGTTGATAAATATATATGACAAAAAACTAGGGTAAAAGGAATAAAATGCTGCTTGGTAGGCTGGATACTCTTTCAATTTCAGACAACTCAATCGGAAAAAGCTTGCTTGTCCAATCGGGAAATATTGTCGATGTTATCTGCTGTAACCGACAAATCAAATATTTATGTTTTCCATCGTAGGTGGCGAATAATAGGGATATACTGACATTTTCAATATTCCGCTCCGGATAACAAGAGGGTTACAATGGCCTTAAGTCGCTTTCCTGACAAGATGACATATTCGCTTGATTATGACATTCTGAATTTTTCGTAAAATTACCTAGTTGACCCTTCAACTGGTACTGGGCGTTGCGTATCCGTGTAGTTGGTATGTCGAGATGTTATCTGTTTATATAATCACAAACATGCATCATCATACGTGTACTAAAATAGTAGAAAAAACATGTAGTTAAAAAGAAATCATTTTTTCTTTAGTCAGCATGTGCTTTCTACACAAAATGACCTTGTTAACACCAACCGTTTGAAAAGTAATTATACACTTTCACAAACAATGTTTCGTTTTGGCGCCTCTGGTAAGAAAAAGTTGGGAAAATATTGAGACGGAATCGGCAATTTCTTCTTTTGCGTCAACATTTCTTGGTTATATCAACACCCAAAAGGTCGTCTGCATAATCTTACGACCCTAGATATTGTCGTTTTGGAAAAGGGTTAAGATCGCGTGCCCGTTCAGACAAGTTATCCAGTGTAACAAGGCGATGTTATCTGTTGTTACTGAACCAATCAAATATTCATGTTTAATGTCGGTGGATACTAGAAAAGTCCCAACAAAGCATAATATTTCTCTCAACATAACAAGAGAGATGCGATGGCCTCGGGTCGTTCACTTCTGGTGGGCTTTACTTTATTTAACCCTTTCCCAAATTAGATCTGGTTTTGACGTCCCTTATAGAAAAGGCCTGGGAAAACATTGAAACAAAAGAAGAAAATACTGATGAACAGTATTTTCTCTTTTTACCTCAATATTTTCTGTGTCATATTGTACACAAATCCTACATTTACTATCTCTCATTTTGTCATTTACAACATATTTTGAATCGTACCAGGCTAAAATTTTATTGTTTGGGAATGACTTAAAATGTCTACATGTAATCTTCGCGTGTCTGTCGAACATACGGTAGCTGCTAAATTTTGATAGACCAATGCTATATGTTGTTTTCGTACCAATCAAATATTCATCTTTAATTCTGAGGTGTCTAATACAAGGGAAATCCTAACAAATCTCAGTAGACCCCTCCAAAATACGAAGAGAGCTACGATGGCCACAAATTGCTCACCTCTTTATTCAGAATGTCTAGAAGTTATCGTGGCATGTAGGCCTACGTCCAACGTAGATGCTTTATGTGCTTGTTATCATACAAATCAAATATTCACGTTTTACGTCGGGCGGCTTGAATAGTAGAGAAGTCTATACATGATTTGATAATCAATTCAAAATTACAAGACACCTTGCTCTTGTTTTGGTATACTGAGCGATTTTTCTTATTTTTCTATCTTTCCTGTTTCTCGTTCCCGATCTTTTTGTTTGGCTGTAAGTCAGCGAGGATATCGTGTGATTGTTCAATATAATTGGGCAGTATAAAACTAAATTGATGTTATCAAACCTTGCTGCTCTAATCAAATATTTATGTTTTGTGTCTGGTGTAGCGAATAAGAGGGCAGTCTCACCACTACTAAATGATTAGCCTAATTTCGAATAATAATTGGGTCACAATTATCCATTTCTTGATATCACTCTAGCTTATCTACAAGAATTCGTTGGACTATATTACCTAAGTAGTGGTAAGTAACTTCCTTATGTATTGAATTCTACACCAAGAAAAAGAGATTATGATCCAACCAAACATTTGGTGAATTACATTTAAAGACAACTACCCCTCTTTTTAACCCTACAATTGTGACTACTGGACGGCATACCAGTCTACGAATTTTGCGATCTGATAACAGGTAGTTCCACAGGAAATGCACAAGTTGAACATCCATTCTGTACCAATTATTGCCGATTAGCAGAATTGTATTTCAAGCGTTTTCCCGTTTTCTGCATTCAGAAACATCGTGACAAAAGCAGGATATCAGTTTCGAACGGAACTCATTTAGGGACTACGGCCCGAAGGCAAATCTGTTCTGGACGGTCTCTATTTATGTACTCTATCGATTAGCTAGAGATGCTCTGTCAAGTCATTTATCGTGATAGATAACTTATGTTTGTAAATTATCATGCAAGTAGCGTGCTCATTCAATATAAATACTCAGATTAAAACTGATATCATCACTGCATCCCCAATCAAATATTCATGTTTTAGGTAGGACGAGCCTTAATGTGAGGGTAGTATAGACATTTAGGGTTAAGATGGCAATACATGAATGCCCAGGTTAAGACGGCGCATACAGCAACTGATTCAGCAGCGATAAAGATGTTATTTGTACATGCTTTTGGTCTGAATTTATACGTAACTTGAAATAAAACAGAGCAACATATAAGAGAGGCGTAATAGCATTATATCTTTTCGAATCCTTTGTTGTGATCACTCCTTAAAATAGTCGCATTGTGGCTATTCTAATGGGTACCCACAATATAGGGTTTGATGAGCAATAAATGAAATATTGCATTTTAAAAAGTCATCAACCGCTTTTATCTGTAGCTCTAATTAAAAATATGTGAATTGTATTTTAAGGTATATGACCCATCATTAAAAACTCCACTTTCTAGCCATACGAAATGCATCAAATTACACACACTTGTGAATACACGCCACATAAGTTGATTCGCCGTGCCGGATTTCAAGATTATGCTTCAAGAAGAAAATAATTTACAAATATTATTTTACTCTATATCCACATCCAAGGGAGGTAATTTTGAACATTTATATCAAATATTTCCTTAAGTATGCATTAATTCAAAATTCTAAACCGTTCAAAATGTTTATGTTTATATTTGGAATAGAAATGTAACATAGTGTAGGAATAACTGGCACTTTTCAAATTTCGCCCCTTGCTCTTTGGCGCTAATGATGGGTTGTATACGTTAAAAAGAGGTTGTGTTTTCTATTATCATGTCAATGACAATTTCGTGACGTTAATAATTAAAGATCGTCCGTTTAAAAGTACAAAATTAAATCAAATTTGATAAAATGCATGACGCGCTAAATATTTTTGATAAAGAATGCACGATGTCTATTTTAGGATTTTAGCTCATTTTCATCCGTCGTCTTGCCTTGATGCCTTCATTATGTTACACTCCAAATTAAATTCATTTGTTGGTTACATCTCATTTAAGACATACAAGGATCTGGATCGGTCAGTCTATCGACTGACTGATCTAGATCCCCGTTTGTCTTAAATGACAATATATGTGTCGTAAGCAATCTCGGAACTGAACAGTTTTATATGACGTACTAAATGGGTCAAAAGTCTAGAAAGAGCGTGCACGCATAAAATATACGCGTCGACGCATAAATTTTATGCGTCGACGCGTATATTTACGCGTCGACGCATACAATTTATGCGAGCAGTTGAAAATATATGCGTCGACGCGTAAATTTTACGCGAGCAGTAGTAAAAAATGTGAAACCGAGGCTGGCCAATGGGAGAGGCGGTTACAATCCTTTCCTTTTATACCATAAAATTGATGGATGAAACGAAGGATCTGATTGGTAAATAGATAGAATACGCGTCGACGCGTATATTTACGCGAGCAGTTGAAAATTTACGCGTCGACGCATAAATTTTCTACTGCTCGCGTAAATTTTATGCGTCGACGCGTAAATATACGCGTCGACGCATAAAATTTACGCGTCGACGCGTATATTTTATGCGTGCACGCTCTAAATAGACTTTTGACCCATTTGGTACGCCATAGTTTTAAACCTGGACAAATACACACATATATATATATATGTACATGTACGCACATGCTTAACTATGGTAATTGTAAGATGATAGAATTGATCATGAACAAACTGTACCTTTATGCTGTTTGACCAGAATGCGTGCTAGGCACAAATGTACAAAAGATCTTTTTTAGATGCCAGCTCGATTATTTCCTAAGGCGGTTTGAGTTTGAACGGCGAATGAAACAGACAGAATGGGACGAAGATATACAAAAATGGTGTTTCCTAAAAGAGGCGGGTTGCATATAAGCGGTAGGTTCTGTTCGAATATCAAAGTTTTTCAGAAGCGACGTTTTATAAGAGATTTGTGGAATGTATTAATGTATTTGTCTATTTGAGCCAATGACCTAGGTTTCCACATAATTTGGTTATTTCCTCACGCGTCGTATAGATGAAATAATAGATGAAATAATTTCAACATTACTAATAGATAAACGACCTAGTTTTGGTGTAATGTAGCTAATTAATATAAATGATATATGTATCTCTATATCCATCGTAGCTATAGGCAACAAATAAGTTTAGGTTGAATCAAAACTGTCGTAAGTTCTTATGAAAGCCATATGTAATTACAATAGTGTTACATATATCCCATATAATAGCACGTCGCGTGTAGGTAAAAGGGCTTCATTCCAAAATGTTTTATTTATAACAGTAATAAAAATTCTTGCAACTTATTAACGTACGGTTGTTTTGTAGGGAAATGTACAAAAGATCTTGCAAATCTATTTGTTTCTTCCCACTTGGCCCTGATTCAATAAAACTTAGCCGACGTTGAAACAAAGCCCTCGGGTTATGACCAAACATCCAGGGTATGTGATCCTGTCTACGAGACACAGACAACGAAACACTGTCAGAGAAAATGATCACTCATTCATCTCTTCCCACTTCGTCAAATTAAAATATATATTCGACAATAATGATTGCATACCGTCGCTTTTCAATGAAACCTTGTACCTGCAGCTTGTTTCAAGCTGCAGTTACGAGGTTTTCGTTGAAAAGCAGCAATACACTGTAATACTGTGGTCTCTGTCAGTCTATAATATTTCTCTTTGAGAAAAGAAACATATAACTGAAGCATAATTATTTGGAATTTACATTTCGCACATGCAGACGCCAATATCGTAACTTATCATCTAGTAAAAATCAAGAATTATTTAGATTATTTTCATGCATTTTAATTGCATTGACCTTTATTCACCAATTCTGAGAGATCTTTCAGAAACACAAATCAAGTTTTCCCCAGGCGAAGACGTTCTGTGATTGACCCATTAATTTACGATAATCAAATAACTCCAATCGAGGAATCACATCTATACCAGGTCATCTAGAAAACAAAGCTGTGTAGAAGAATGATCTATACAACTGTAGGATGTTCAGACAGAATTCCCAACAGTTAATCAATATTTACCATAAATAGATGTCTACAAAAGCTACATTAGATGTAATTTGTGGTACATTCATATATCAGACACAATTTCTTGGAGATTTAGGAAGGGCGAATTTAAACCATTCTAGAATATAGAGCAATGTAATTGATTAATTCCTCATCTACAGGGTGTTTCATAATGTCTGTTAGGCCTACCATTACAATAAAAATTTAAATCATTGATCTTACAAATAACATAGTCATGTTATACGTGTTTCTAAAGGTTACACGATGAAGTTTTGCGTCGCGCAAAGATTATGGGAACATATTGACGTCATGGCGTCTTGTAAAAGTCATGAAATTGTCCGTTTTTCAAAATTGGTGCTGCCCATTGAAAAGTGAACGGAAGTTGTCAAACTGCTTGATCAAATATTTATCAATAAATGTCATCAGATCTATGAATTAACAATGCCCTGACCATTAAAACTCAACGCAGATGCTTATAAAAATAAGATTGATATCTGAAAAAGATATTTTCATTCTCAGAATTGAACATTTGGACAGCGTTAAGTCCATCAGTAATAAATGGAGCCTTCTTTTTGAGGCCGAAAATTGTGACGTTGAGACAATAAAAAGAGTACGCTATCTGCAATTATAAATGAAGAAATGTGTTCAAGCATTACCAGTCACGAAAATGCGCAGACTTTAACACCCGTTGATCATGGCAGGATGGTACGACGCACTGCAATTCCAGTGGGAATTGCGTGGCTTCACAAAACATTTGGGTCACAATGGATTTCATACAGGTCAGATTATGTGTGACTTTTGCACTTTCCAGACTTCAGTCTTTTTGAACCTTTTCTCTGATTTATCTGAAATAGCGTTTACTTAAATATCCATGTCGTAATATCCATAGATGGATTTAGATAGCATTCCATTTGTAAAATCGGAATTTTGCATTGGACACATGCAATTCTGTCATTACAATTCTGTCAAACCCGTTGACGTAGTTTTAAACATGGACGACGTCATTCAGAATACTTTGTCGTAAAACTGTACTAATCAAATGAGATTAAATTTATGTCTATCCTGAATGTAAATATACTAGTGTTATGTGTCAAATAAAACTTTATTATGTCGATTTTCATTCGTATATTTCATTTAAAGGTGCATTTCTTAATTTAAACATATATAAGATACGAAATGGTAACAAATATTATGAAACACCCTGTATGACATTTTATTCTAATATTCGCCAATAACAAAATATCTGTTTGGTCCGGTCTGTAACTAAGCTTTTTGGGGTTAATCAGGTATTTTCACTCCGACTCTCTCACTTATTAACCATAATAATCTTATTAGCTCAAATAGGTGAAGAAGAATGTCATCACAATGTCAACCAAGAAAATAAGCGTATATCATAATGATTTATAAGTATACATTTGTTGAATCATACAGGCAGGGTTCCAAGCAGTTGATCAATATATGTACGACAAAAGGATACTTAAAAAAAGTTATATTAGAGATGACATGTGGTGCACGTGTCAGTGCAAATTTTCTGGATATAAAGGAATGGTGTGCTCGTGTCTCTTATTCGTGTCTTGATTACGAAAAAATATATTTTATTTTAGAGATGTAAATGCCATAGACGACAATTCAATATTATGGTATGATTACAGAATGTCATGATTAATTTTGATCCCTTTTCTTAAAAATACTCCTCGTGATTTGATGAATTGTCTACCTAAAGACAAAATATTTCTCAACTGACTCATGAACTGACGATAATCTTAAAGTGACATTTCACATTTATTTCAACTTTTAAAAGTATGTCTTGATACAAATATTGTTTATTCTAATGCATAGAAATTCTATCAGTTTTTTGAAGTTGTTATTTATAAGCGAAAAATGCGCCTTTAAAGTTGAGACAAAAATGACAAATTCTATATAAATCTGAACTGTTGTCCACAAAAATTTGTCTAATCTCAGCACAAAAATATATATTTCTCGTAAACGGTTCAATATTTTGACTTGAAATTTTCAGAATTTCCATAAGAAAAGATTCTCGTTCAGATAGAATAAAAGTAAAATTCATGTAAAAATAATTGTGAAATGTCACTTTAAATGTAACCCCAATAGTAGAACAAGTGCCTCAAACTATCTAGAAAACGAAACCATATAGCAGAATGATAAATCATAAATATACGTAACATCTGTGGATCTTTGAGACAGAATTCCCAGCAGTTAATCAATGTTTACCATAATTATACTGAGTCAAAAAAGAAAGTGTGCATACTTCTACTTTATTTATCTACGTAACCACTGCAATTAACTTCACCAAACTTCTACACAGAGTTTAGCTATTAACTTTCTCACGTCTTTTGACATAGGAAGTAACTTTGGATGATTAAATTGTCTGGCATATCGCAAAACACTGTTAGCACCTTTTTGCATGTGGTTGTCAAAACAAACATTTCATAATAAACTTTATTGTCTAAAATCTGTATTTAAAGTGTATAAAAGATAAATCAAACATAAAATTTCAAAATTCTGAATAGCAAAAGATGCCACGTCTAAGTAAACACAGCAGATTTTACACGTTAGTTTTGCTGGTGTCTTGAACCGGCGAAAAATGTGTCGTTGTCGTTTAAATGCCATCGTTTTGAAATTAGGTGTTTGCAATCATGTTTCTAAAACAAAGGATACATTTTTGATAGGCTTCGTTCTGATATCCTGAATGCAAGAATGACTAGACAACATCGTTACATGACGTTGACGCCCTTACGTCAACGTTTCAAAACTACACAATTTATGGCGATTCAGTAAAGCAAGCATATGTAAGCAACATTTGAAATCGACAAAGGCAGATAGACGGCTCATCAGAGATTAGAAACCATATGTTTGTCACGTGATCACGATGCTTAAATCTATCTTACGTTACGCCTGCATTAGGCACATCGCCATGGACAAGGGACTCGTGAAAATTAGTCCTGAGTGTGGTGTAGGGCCGAACATCTCTACCGTCTGAGTTTCGCAAAATTTAGTGTCCAGTTAAAGAATTTGCAGGACGTGGAATACGTCTTGCAATATGAACGCAATGAAATTCCATTATATCGTTTACGATAAAACGAAACGTTATATTCGATCAGTGAGACCAAACGTGTTTGCCTTCATTCATGTAAACATGTCACAATGGAAATTGAAGCAGAAATCGCAAGAAAATTGCAGTATTTAATCTGCTCATGTTCGTCAGCAAGTTCTGTGAATTTCGAAATTGACCCCTATCTCAAATATCTTAAGAAAACACAAGAAAACTTCCATTTCACACAATTTAAAAAGACATCTTCTTATAGGCAATTGAATTACCTTTAATTTGATACCAGTATTATAATATCAATATTCAAAAGTACGAAAGAAATTCCAGCTATTCCCTGTGCACACTTTCTTTTTTGACTCAGCATAGATGTCTACAAAAGCTACATTAGATGTGATTTGTGGTATATTTGATTTTCAGACATAATTATTATGTAGGTTTTTTTTTATTTTCCTTTACACCAGGAAGTATTTTGTATTTCGACACTATTGCAGCTAATTCACGTTACAATTTGTGAAATCATGTCCCATTTAACACTCCATGAACAATTTGTCTATAAGTAGAAAATAAAAAAAGCCTAGCAGTAATGAGGAATATGATTAAATATCTTTCTTTTCAATGAACGATTGATTCAGTGGGTCTATAGTAATTCTGTGATGGGATCCCGTGTACAGCAGTATATTTTCTAAAAAAATATTTGTTAAACTACAATTAAGTTAATTTCCCGGGAAAAGACTCTCAGCGATTGACCCATTAATTTACAATAATCGAATAAACACACATAGATGAGAAAGTATGACTAAATAAGGTCATCTAGAAAACAAAGCCGTGTAGAAGAAAGATTAATATACATCTGTAGAATGTTCAGACAGAATTCCCAACAGTTAATCAATATTTACCATAAATAGATGTCTACGAAAGCTACATTAGATGTAATTTGTGGTACATTCATTTTTCAGACACATTTATCGCTATGTAGTTCTTTATTCCTTTTCTTCAGAAAGCATTTGTATTTCGACAATACTGCATTTCTGATACCATGTAATTTATAAAACCAAATTAACAATGTCTATGTGTAAAAGACGAAAAATATAGTAGTAAACAGGAAACTGGTGGAATCCATATCTTCTTTCTTTCCAAATTACAGATAATTCCGAACTGTTGTGGACAACAATTTAATTAATTTTAGCACAAAAATATATATTTCTCGTAAACGGCGCAATATTTTGGCTTGAAATTTTCAGAATTTTCATAAGAAAATATGCTCCATCGGATAAAATAAAAGTAAAATTTATGAAAAAATATCGTGAAATGTCACTTTAACGGGTCCATAATAATTTTGCAATGCGATACTAATATAATTTTTTTTTTCTAAAAATATTTGTTAAACTATAATTAAGTTAATTTCCCGGGAAAAGACTCTCCGCGATTGACCCATTAATTTACAATAATCGAATAAACACAAATATATGAGAAAGTGTGACTACATAAGGTCATCTAGAAAAAAACCGTATAGAAGAAAGATTAATATACATCTGTAGAATGTTCAGACAGAATTACCAACTGTTAATCAATATTTACCACAAATAGATGTCTACAAAAGCTACATTAGATGTGGTTTTATGGTACATTCATATACCGGTATCTAAGACAATTTCAAAGAAAAGGGAAAATGAACTTGGAAGAAGGAAAAAATATAAGTGAAATAATTCCCATCAACGACTTTCCAACTAAAAGACATTTTTATAAATGTATTGTCCTTTTTGTAAAATATGATCTTTGTGATTAATCATCTTTTTATCGTTGATGACAAATGGTTCAAGAGCGACCTAATAATTGAAAAAAAAATCAACTAACACTACAACAGGCCATCTAGAAAACTACGACGTTTAGAAGAACGATTTATATAATATACAATCTATAGAAAGTTACTAGAAACAGACCTTTCAACAGTTAATCAATATTTTTCATAAATACCATGTCTCAAAAAACTACGTTAGAGATGATTTGTGATGCATTAATATATGTCTAGAAGAGTGCGAATGAAGACATTGATATGACCAGGCAAAATGACATTAAAAACCAACATGGGTTGTCGAGAACGATGTGCACGAGCTGTAGTCAGTTAGGATCCATGTTGATCTGTCATGGTTCCAGCGAGCTATAAAGAAGTTTTAAAAAAATCATATCGATGTAAGTCAACCTGTATTTGTCTAACTAAGACCCATATTAGTCTAAAATATTGCAAGGGCCATTTTCAGGTCAGATATCAACTCGTATATCTTTGACTACTTTTATCAGTTGTAGTTTTACGTCGAAAGTTACAGGCATGGCCACATGAAATAGCACCCTGTTACCTAAAATGGCAAAACTGTATTGGGTTGAACAGAAAGAATCATGATTAATTAGTAATATATCATTTATTAATGTATTAATTGACTAACATATACGTTCAGTTCATTTAACATATATCATGTATACCGGTATGTGTATGTGACTGCAACAGAGATGTTAAATGTATGCGAGTGAAATAATTCATCCGATTTCTCTCATTGTAGGTCAATCAAGCTTGTAATAAAAACAACATAACAGTGACAGAGATACCAGGAAATTGAGCTAAGCTGGAGACAATAAAAAAGCAACATTTCACATAAAACGCGAGAGACACACGTGATATCCATGGAAATATCAAACAAGGCCGCGTATAATTAACACCAATAATCAATTGTGGTGACATTTCTCCTGTACAGCCTCTATACAGTGATGCTCGGAAATGTTGGGTATAAATACTTCCGATCTTTGTCCTTAATATATTTGATTAAGTTTCGTCTGTATCCATAAAATAAGCAACTATAAAACGCAGTACGATGTGATACTAAACGGAGGTAAACAGGCCCCTTATATATTAATTTGGACGCTTAATCCGTACTTTGCTTTTGGGAGGTCGTAGATTATATCTATGTATTCGAATTGAGACGAAATCTAGTCTTCCTCTATTTCCATAAACACAGTCTCTGATAATTGACAAATATATCACAAATCACATCTAATGTAGCTTTTGTAGATATCTATTTATGGTAAATATTGATTAATTGTTGGGAATTCTGTCTGTATCATCTACAGAGGTATAAAATAATCTTTTATGCGGATTTGTTTTCTAAATGACCTGGTGTACCGATATCAGATAATCGTAATGAATGGGACAATCTAGAAAATGCCCTTTTAAGGGTAAACAATGAATCGACGACAGAAACGGTATTTGCAAACTAAACCAAAATACTGCCTAGTTTTACTCCTTTATAGAACTGTCATCGATGGGATTATAATCAATTGTATAAAGGTATCCATATTCGAGACAAGATTAAATTACTTTTCCTCTATTTCCATAAACACAGTCTCTGATAATTGACAAATATATCACAAATCACATCTAATGTAGCTTTTGTAGTCGTCTATTTATAAATATTGATTAACTGCTGGGAATTCTGTCTCAACATTCTACAAATGTATATTAATATTTCTTCTTCGAGGCTTTGTTTTCTGGATCGCCTCGTGTAGATGTGCTTCTTCGATTGGAGTTTATTTGATTATCCTAAATTAATGGGTCAATCACAGAATGTCTTCGCCTGGCGCAAAACATAGAGTTGATGAAATATTTTCTTAAAATGAGAGAAAATGGTTAAAGTTTGATAAAATATTTAAGAAACAACACTAATAATTTCTCTTATAAATATCCAAGTTTAATGTAATCCACTAGACAATTTAAAAGTGGTCACTACCTTTCAATTAGAAAAAATCAATGACAGGAAAAGTTGTTTCATGAAAAAAACCTTTTCGTCGGTTTATATTTGATCTAGAAATACAAATGTAAAGTTTGACCATCATTTTATTTGAAAATCATTCTCCATATTTGAAACACGAAGGAACCCATTTTCCTTTGGAATGTCCACGCCATTATCTGTGAAATATGAATGTACCACAAATTACATCTAATGTAGCTTTTGTAGACATCTATTTATGGTAAATATTGATCAACTGTTGGGAATTCTATCTACATGATCTACAGATGTATATAAATCATCCTTTATGCGAATTTGTTTTCTAGATGGCCCGGTGTGTCTTATTAGGTAATCTTAATGAATGAGTTAATATAGAAAATGCCTTTGTAAGGGTAATCGATGCATCGACGACAGAAACGTTAATTGCAAACTAAAACAAAATACTGCATCGTTTTACTCTTTCCTAGAAATGTCGTCGATAAGTTATAATCAATTGTATACATTTTTACATATTCGAGACAAGATTAAATTACTTTTCCTCTATTTCCATAAACACAGTCTCTGATAAATGACAAATATATCACAAATTACATCTAATGTAGCTTTTGTAGACATCTATTTATGGTAAATATTGATTAACTGTTGGGAATTCAGTCTGAACATTCTACAGATGTATATTAATCATTCTTCTATACGGCTTTGTTTTCTAGATGACATTATTTAGTCATACTTTCTCATCTATTTGAGTTTATTAGATTATTGTAAATTAATGGGTCAATCGTGGAGAGTATTTTCCCGGGAAATAAACTTAATTATAGTTTAACAAATATATTTGGAAAATATATTATCATTGCTTTACATTGGATCGCATCGCAAAATTATTGAACCGTTTAATACATTCAATTGGAAAGGAAAGAGATATGGAAGGCCATCATTTTCCTCTTTATTACTATATTTTTCGTTTTCACTCATAGACATTATTAATTGAGTTTTTTAGATGACATGATATCAGAAATGGTAACGTGAATTTCCATGCAGTATTGTCGAAAAACAAATACTTTCTGAGGAAAAGGAATAAAGAACTGCATAGCCATAATTGTGTCTGAAAAATGAATGTACCATAAATCACATCTAATGTAGCTTTTGTAGACATCTATTTATGGTAAATATTGATTAACTGTTGGGAATTCTGTCTGAACATTCTACAGATGTATATTAATCTTTCTTCTACACGGCTTTGTTTTATAATGTCGTATTTTCTATATCAGTTGGAGTTTATTAGATAACAATAAATAAATAGAACAATCAAGGATTGTCATTGTCTTAGACATGTTTAATAGAAAGATAAAAAAAATGGCCATCAACTTTCCAAATATTCCGTGCGTGATTTCTTGACATTGTGAGTCTTTTAACCCATTCCCAAACGACAAAACCTTAGGATGCTCCAAACTAAAAGATGCTTCAAACGACAATTCAAAGTGAATGAAATTTTACTTTTTTGGTCTATAGGGTAGAAAAAATCACAAGCATTTTCTTCATTTTCCACAATGTTCTCCAAAACCATTATTCTATAGGGAGTCAAAAAGTGTCATTGTGTGGTAATGGGTTAAATGGTATAGAAAGACAACTTCACTCTGAGTGCTTTAATTAATCAGATACACCCATCAATGAAATTCCGATGTTGGAACAATGACTGCCCTCAAACCCACTTCAATTATCTAGACACTAATCCACTCTTTCCAAAACCGCAAAATCCAACAGAAGTTGTGCAAGCGATGTCTTGATTAAGATGTACAATTTGGAGACAAATAGCAAAATGCTGGTTATAAGCAATTTAATAGTTTCTTTCTTTGCATTCTAAAGAAGGAGCGTAATGGCTTGATTGGGAAAGGGCTAGTGGGTTACAAGACAATGTTGTCGGAATGAATTAAATCATATTTCAAACAAAGTCGTCTGTAAGGATCTCCCAATTATATTGATATAATTATTATTTAGCCAATAACATGTGTCTATTCAATTTGCAGTTTTTTGCACCATCGATATTTCAATACGAGGGTGCTTTAATGCTTTGCTTACATTCCTTTTTATACCGTGAGCTGAACTCTTAATATTTGATTAAAACAATGTACCCTTGAAGGTTAAGGATTATCAGGAAACCAGACAAAGACTTGAACACGAGACTATAAAGGGATAATTACAAGTTCAGATGTGCAATTTTTAATGTTTCACGTCATATAAAAATGGCTTATTACAAGAAATGGAATTGTCTACTTTGGTGGTAAAACTGGGTTAAAAGTGCAGGCTAGCCAACGTCGATGTTTTACTTTTACTCGATAATATGTATGTAAGATGACACAAACATCCTTTGAAATAGCATGATTGGTCATTCCGACTGGTTTGGCAGGCAACAAGGTTAATCTGAAACAGGCAACAAGGTTAATCTGAAACTTTCGGACATTATCTTATATCGCTGTACTTGATTCAATTAGGCATATCAATAGTAAACTATTCGCATTGTGGAAGACAAATCGTATATTCTAACGAACATGGATAAATTATCCTCCGGTGATATAGTTGATACTGATGTGTAACTTTGTCTATGATCCGTACTCCCCACTTTTTATTTGTATAATTACATGTATGCCATATGCTATTGGTATATAAAGCTGTTTTAACATGTATCATGCATCTAATGAATAAATGAATTATGTATCTCCTTTTTAGAAGTTTCTATTTCACATCAGCCATAATGTTGCGTTCTCTCGTGACGCGGCTGCATTATTTGCCTGGTGCCATGGCTGTCGCCCGGCTCATTGTCCCACTTACACCATCTGGTTAACTGTTTTGGGAACGGTTATTTATGGGAAAAGGGAACCAATTCCATTGTTAGCTTTGAGTATCTGATTGACCACTGATTTTCCGTCTTCACTGCGAAAAGTATTGGCTTAATGAATACGCGATAGCATAGCAACTACACCAGTTTGCCTCCCAACGAGACATTATTGGTTTTTCCAGTGAATTTGATTTGATGACAGACGGAGAGAATGCGATTCCTTTGACCTAATGTTATTAAGAAACAAAAACGCGTCTTTATTGACGAGTTTGAGAACTCGGCGAGGACATTGTTGACGTTCAAAATATTTGATTCGCTGTCGACATTTCCACAATCAATTACAGACTCTGAATAGAAGAGATATCGCTGCTTTTCATCGAAAACATCGTAACTGTAGCTTAAAGCAAGCCGCAGTTACGAGTTTTTCGTTGAAAAGCGACGATATCTGTCATATACTGCGCTTTTTGAGGCGGGTTATTCCCAGTGATGAATCTTAAGGACTTCAACCCATCATTAACTACAAAACACTTCGTAAATCTTCGGTCTTCATCCGGAGAAACGGAAATTGCAAAACAACAGCTAAAGTTATAAAATATCGTAAGAAAAATTAAAACACAATTAGTACTTTATTAGTTATAAATTAACGTTTAGTCTCTCTTAATAATCTGATCATGCATATGTGACCCGTCACGCTAAAAGGGACCTTATAGGAAGTGTGAAAAATATCGACCCTAGTCAGTCTGCGCAGTCCGCGCAGCCAGACTAGGGCCGACACTTTTCACTTTTATGTATTTTTCTACATCCGGAATGTTTCCCCTATCTTACTATATGTCCATTCTTCGCATGCGGGATCTGGTTGACCAACGCTGAGTCGGACAAGTTTGTAAGAAATTTGATTTTTGGAGTTGGGATAAGGTCCCTTTTAGCGTGACGGGTCACATATCTATCAATGTCAAATATAAAATATAATTATTTTCATATCACATTGTTCCATTTTAAAAAAGGTTCGAATTAAACAAAGATATGAAAGTAAAATCAGCAAAAGTAAAGAAAAATAAGAGACAAAGCAAACAGATCAAAGAAAAAGACAATTGGGCCAATATAGCAGTAAACAATTGGGTCGCTGGTAGTAGAGAAACTATAATTTGTATCGTTTCTGAGAAATTAGCCTTGTCTTAATATCGGACAAACGGGAATAGCGTTAACCTCTGTGTGGAAATCAAGTAATAAGGCCCCCAATTCTATTATCATTATGTCAAAAACAACGTTTCCAAATTCGCTGAGACTCGAATCAATGTATTGATTTTCTCCCCTTGCGATGAAATATGAGACACTCTTGGACTACATTTAACCTTTCTTGTTTCCACAACAGTAATAGAATTACACCCTTTCTTATCCTGCTTGACTTTTTTTCTCATCAGAAAAATGTGTGATGCGTATAAAATGAACGGACGTTAAAAGCGTAGAAATGACATTAGTAGTTTTGATGCCTTTGCTATATACAATTTAACTTTGATAAGCAGTACTAACCAGAACAACATATGAAAGCGTGAAAGGCATTCTTAATCGTTGTGGGTACTCATTTGAATCGTTTGGATGAGTGCCCACAACATATGGTTTGATGAACGATAAATAAAATATCGCATTACCCCCTCTTATCTGTAGCTCGGACTAACGACAACTGCATTGGTACCATGTATATGCCATACAATCCGCTAAATCTCTGTGAAATACTGAAAAGCTAATTTGTTAATCTGGTGCCTGTTTCATCAAAACATTTAAGTCGTAATTTTGACTTACCAATGTCTTAAAATTCGCTTAAAACAACAACCGCATAACCCAGGTTTTGATAGAATGGCGATACGCGTTTCTTACCCTAAATTTGTCGTAAGTCGTCGGTAAGTCAACAAGAGGCCCAGGAGGGCCTGAATCGCTCCACTGGTTAAAGTGGAAGAATTATCCCACGATTTCTTGTAAGCCTTACACAGGGGCAGCCAAATCTTGATATTTGTGAATAAATTTTGAAAAGAGACTCAAAGAACATTCTTGCAAAGTCTGGTTACAATTGGCCTTATGGTTGATTTTTAAAGAATTTTCTTATGATTTCTGTAAGTCTGATAAGCCCCTTTCTCCCTGCCACAGCCACATTTTTTTGACAAATATAAAAATTTGTGAACAAATTTTAAAAAGAACGACTAAAGGCTCATTCCTGCAAAGTTTGGTTCAATTGGGCACACTGGTTGATTTTTTAAGAATTTTCTTATGATTTCTTTAAGTCTGATAAGCCCCTTCCTCCCTGCCATGGCCACATTTTTTGACAAATGTAAACAAGCTGAAAATTACACCAAGGCAAGATCTTATAGTCACCAACATTTTGTGAAAGTTTTGTTTAGATTTGTCAATATTTGTAGTTGCTAGAGTGAAATCAAAGTCAAAATAGAGTTGAAAATGGCAATTTTGTCAAATTCAAGGGCACATAACTCATGATATATAATTCCGATCAAGCTAAAAATTATACCCAGGCAGGATATTATGCTTATATATATTCTGTCCAAGTTTTGTCTTGATTAGTTGATATTTGTAGATTTTAGAGTAAAAATAAAGTCAAAACCAGCTATTTTTGACATTCAAGGGCAGATAACTCAGGTTATTCTGGTTCGATCAAAATTCTTTGAAGGAATCTGAGAAAGGGTCACCCAAGGATCATTCCTGTGAAGTTTGGTTGAAATACATCCAGTAGTTTCTGAGGAGAAGATTTTTAAAGAAAAAGTTAACGGACGGACGGACGGACGCACGGACGGACGGACGCACGCACGCACGACGGACACAACGCCATGACAATAGCTCGCTGGCCTTCGGCCAGTGGAGCTAAAAATTGCTTATCACAAGCAATTTCTTCATTTTCCACAATGTTTTCAAAAGCCTTTATCTTGCAGGGTGTTGAAAGGCGTCACTGTGTGGTAATGGGTTAAACAGTGGACTCTTAATAATTATATAATCCTGTTATAAGACATTCATTGCAAATTAGCAATTTCCTGTCTGCAAAAACTTAAAATTTTGAGAACAATATACTCCCTTTTTAGCTTTTTTCTGTTAATTGCAATAATTATCTTGACAAATAGACATTGCAGTTAAAAAGAATCCACTGTTTAGTGCATTTTCTCTTTTCTCAAACGATAAAAATTCAGACTGTCAAGATTTGACAGCTACTGCAGGTGATGAATTGGGTTACAAAACTATATGGAATTTGTGAACATTACAGAACAGAAAATACTGAAGGAAAAGGAGCAAGTGCTAATAATCAGCATTTTGTTTTTTCTTTCAAAGTTTTCTGACACTAAATTCCTTCAGAGACATGAAAACATGGTCTTGTTAGGGAAAGGGTTAATGAACGTTGAATTGATTTTCATGTGACTAAAATTCAACACAAAAGTTCTAAGAAGGGTGTCTCAAATAAAAAATGGTCTTGGAGATGTTTTGAAAATTCAAAGTAAAAATAAAAAAATTGCAAAAAGTCACCTAAGGAACATTCTGGCAAAGTACACTCATAATATGTCCAGTGATTACAGAAGCGGCAATCAATGAAAAATTTTCTAATGATTTCTGATAAGCCCCATCCTGCCATGCACCCATTTTTGGACAAAAAACAGTTTTTTTCTAACATTTGACCGCTTGACCTAGTTTTCAACCCCAGTGACCCAATTTCAATCCTTCAATGATTTCATCAAAACAATCACTCTGACCTCTTTTCAGATTGACTGGGCAGAAAATATGACCTCTGAAGGGCATACAAGGTTTTTCTAAGATTTGACCTAATAAAGATTTATGTTTAATTAAAGAACTTTTTCATGGTTTGTCATATTCTGATAAGCCCTACCCTGCCGCACCCAAATTTATAGACCAATTAAAATTTTACTAACAAAGTATTATTGAATAACAAAGTATGGTCGAAAGTAACAAAGTATGGTTGATTTTAAGAATTTCTCGTGATTTCTCCCATTCTGATAAGCCACGCCCTGCAATGCCCACATTTATGGACCAATCAAAATTTCATGAACAAGTTAAGTATAGGGTCACTTAAGGTGCATTTCTACCAAGTTTAATTGAAATTGGCCCAATCGTTGATTTTTAAAGAATTTAACAATTATTTTGTGATTTTTCTAAGTCAGATAAGCCCGGCCCTGCCACACTCAAATTTATGGACTAATAAAAATTTCACGAACAAGTTAAGTAAAGACTCACCCGATGTACATTTCTGCCAATTTTGGTCAAAATTGGCCGAATGGTAGATTTTTAAAGAATTATTTTGTGATTTCTCTAAGTCTGATAAGCCCAGCCTGGCCACGCCCACATTTATGGAGCAATCAAAGTTCTTTAAACAATTTAAGTATAGGGTCACCTAAGGAACATTCCTTCAAAGTTTGGTCAAAATTGACCAACTGGTTTGAGAGGAGAAGATTTTCAAAGAATTATTTTGTGATTTCTCGAAATTTGATAAGCCCCGCCCTGCCACACCCACATTTATAGACCAATCAAAATTTCGCTGACAAGTTAAGTAAAGAGTCACCCAAGGTACATTTCTGCCAAGTTTGGTCAAAGTTGGCCAAATGGTTGATTTTTAAAGAATTATTTTGTGATTTCTCTAAGTCTGATAAGCCCCTCCCTGCCACGCCCACATTTATGGACCAATCAAAATTCTTTGAACAATCTAAGTAAAGGGTCACCCGATGTACATTTCTGCCAAGTTTGGTCAAAATTGGCCGAATGGTTGATTTTTAAAGAATTATTTTGTGATTTCTCTAAGTCTGATAAGCCCCGCCCTGCCACGCCCACATTTATGGACCAATCAAAGTTCTTTAAACAATTTTAGTATAGGGTCACCTAAGGAACATTCCTTCAAAGTTTGGTCAAAATTGACCAACTGGTTTGAGAGGAGAAGATTTTCAAAGAATTATTTTGTGATTTCTCAAAATTTGATAAGCTCCGCCCTGCCACGCCCACATTTATAGGCCAATCAAAATTTCACTGACAAGTTAAGTAAAGAGTCACCCAAGGTACATTTCTGCCAAGTTTGGTCAAAGTTGGCCAAATGGTTGATTTTTAAAGAATTATTTTGTGATTTCTCTAAGTCTGATAAGCCCCGCCCTGCCACGCCCACATTTATGGACCAATCAAAATTCTTTGAACAATTTAAGTAAAGGGTCACCCAAGGAACATTCCTGCAAAGTTTGGTCAAAATTGGCCCACTGGTTTGAGAGGAGAAGATTTTTAAAGAAAAAGTTAACGGACGCACGGACGCACGGACGCACGCACGACGGACACACCGCCATGACAATAGCTCGCTGGCCTTCGGCCAGTGGAGCTAAAAATACGTCTTAAATATTTTGATGAAACAGGCCCCTGATGTTTCATATTAGGGATTAATAAGCCACTTTCAATTAACTAGATAGGCTTAATTATTGGTACCTAGTATACCAGGCACTTATTCAAATCATTGTACCTCTTACAATGAAATCAATTAAAGGGGGAATGGCATCTAAAATCATGCAAATTTTCCGAGAACTTCGTACAAAATAAATATGTATTATGAAAATATGGCCTTTAAATTGCATCTATGCCAAATCTTAGCTTTCTATCTTGTGTATTGGCTAGGATGTCGACGGATTTAAAACCCCATATGTTCCATTATTGTAAATATTATCCCCGGGACAACAAATCATGGGGTATTAAATCCGTCGACATCTAAGCCAATACACAAGGTAGAAAGCTAAGATTTGGCATATATGCAATTTAAAGACCATATTTTGATAATATATATTTATTTTTTTGTATGAAGTTCTCGGAAAATTTGCAAGATGTTAAGTGTTATTCTGCCTTTAACGCATTTGGCGTTACTTTAAATGACAAAGCCAACAAATGCGTAATAAAATATTTGACATAGACACAACTAACCAGAGAAAAAAGAAACAAAATGAATATGGCATGGTGTCTTTATCCTGTGACTATATGACATTTTAATCTCAAGGGTTGTCGAATTCTTTTAACGATTACAAAACCAGGACAATTTCACGGAAGTTATAGGCTGGAATTATTTGACGTTGATGAGATCATCTTTCTAAAAGTCAGGAAATATCAGACAGTATGCTCCAGACACTTTGGGGACACATATCAAATATTGGTCATAGACAGTATGTAATATCTGTTGTATAAGGTTTTAACTTTATTATCACAGGAAATTCCTCATACAGTTCAATGGTTTGTCCTCGATATTTGACTAGTCAAATGCGACAATTCATCCACAGTTCAGTCAAGATATTATGGCACAAGTTTACGAATTTAACCAATGTGAACCAGTGAAAAGCGTTTATGATCTCAATACCATTTTGCATGCGTTGGTTAAAATCTTGCAGGTGTCTAGCACCTGCAAGATTCGAGCCATCGCTTGCAAAAATACAGTTGAATGGATTCCAATATTGTGTTCTTTACAAACATAAACTTTGAAAACGTATGGCGCAATATGGTAATTTGTGAATAGAAATATACATGAATAAATGTCTAAACAAACTGATGCAACAATGTGGATGATCAGTAATGTCAGGCTTAGGAAATATTTCAATTGCTCATCGGTTCAGTGCAAAATACCGGTATTTTCAGGGACGTACATACCACTCAGGGACTTTCAAGAGCACCTGGCAGACAATGAAAGCCATTTCATTTTCTAGATGTTCAATCCTGTCCAAATTAAGTTTGGTGTAAACTAAACTGACAGGAACGACGTCGATAGCTGTTTTGGTTCCGAAGAATAACACTGTTTCATTACTAAGTATATATCTTTCTTTTCAATGAGGAGAAAGAAAAGTGTGTTTGAAATCATGCATAATAATGTTGCGCTAACCCTTACAAATATTTTTTAGTTGGTAAGGCATTTAGTTTAGTCATGGGTCTCACTTTTAACATTTCAATTTCCAAAATAGGACGCAATGGACGAATGAGGCATGCTCATTTTTCAATATCTGCGAACGCAATGTGATGCGGAATTTTAATGTCAGCGTGCGTTCGCTACAAGTGATCAATGATAGCTGCAAGCTGATATCCCGGACTAGCGATGGTCTTCCCATCAACAAATGCTATAAAAAGGTATGGCATCATGCATAAAACATGAGCACGGGATGAAATTTTAGACAACTTCTCTCACAAAATTCAGACTGTGCATATTTCAACTCCATAGCATCAATTAATTCTCAATTTCAAGCTAGCAGTGCTGTGTCAAAATAAGAGCTTTGTTGCAGATTAAATTTGTACTCCAAGAAAAAATATTTTGTGGGCATTTTGATGGCTTCCGTTGACGTAATTCATTCTAACCAATTTATTTTAAAAGATTATTCGGTCCAAGGTCAAACTCTTTGTGCATTTGTTAAACACCAACACATGTTGATTAATTGATTAATGAGACTAATTGTGTCCAAAATCGTTTAGACAATGTGACAGATTCACGCCTTTTCTCATCAGAAAAAGCTGGGATAAAACGAAAGTTCATGTTTACGAAAACTTGTGGGCTAAAATCTTGAAAGAGGTCTTTCGGGCATTTGAGACCAATCTGGATCCAGGTGAGACTGTACTAGATGTGTATATTGATCACTTTTAAAAATTGTCTTGGCTTTACGTAAGACATTTAGAGGCTCTAACAAACATGCACTTATTTACAAGGTATTCTAGGTCCATGGTGGTACAAATAACTATCGTGATCAATATTGCACCTTATACATGGCCATTTTTGTTTTGTTATTTGTGGACCTACCTGAGGATTTGGCGGAGAACTTCTCTCTGTGTGACGAACATACTGCCAGTAATCTGTACCCGAGGTCAAGGTCATATCCTGGTTGAGCGGCTACACGACTCACAACCTGAAATATATGCAGAAAAAATGGGATACGATCTGGGAAAAAGACCTTTAAACATTTAAGAGTGCAACGCTTGTTTCCAAATCAGACTTTGTCTAAATGTAGTCTAAACTTGATCCATGCTGCCAACAGGTAACAAAGAATGTGTTAGAGATCAACATGGATCCTGGTCAGACTGTGCGTATGCACAGGCTAATCTGGGATCATGTTAGTCTCAAAGACCACAACGGCCATTTTTTCAGATCCCCGATCAATCGCTGGCAAGTTTTGCGATGTTTACGCAAACTGCCTTCTCTGAGGTCTATGAAATAGTTGTGAGATTCCGTGCAAATATTAATATTATATAGCATACATATGGATCAGTCATTTACTTGAATATGCTGTTATTTTGGTGCCCTTTCGATGTGATGGGATGCAGCGGGATGACTCGTGGTTTTCTTTATCCCTATGAAATGAATTAACATTCTACAAAGCAGAACAGAACAAACAATTAACAATTCCTTGATTCTATGCATTATCATAAATGAATATAATATAATGGAAATTACTAAATACAAACACACAACATAAAACATGTATATCTGCAACAAATCTTTATTCGAGCATGCATTATACATGTAAATGTTTCAGGATCATATTAGTCTTCATTGCATTAACCACGTTGTGATAACTTTATTAATATAAATCTGAATTACTGTTTTAGTAAAGAAATTCGGTAGAATTATTCCGTAAAGACAACATCATGTTCATGGATCGCATAAGGTTAAAATATATGGCATCGGACAAACAAGGCATATATACCAGCCTAATTCACTTACAGCTATTCTCGAGGGACACATAAAGTATTTCTGTTGATATACACGAGTCCAAGCAGAACTACTTTATTCCCTGAAAATCGTTAATTACCTAGATATTGGTGCAGTACAAGGCTATAACATATGTGAAATTAGACAATTATTTGATCATCTGATGGCCTTTACAGTTTATCGTCGCTTTTATACGAAAACCTCGTATCTGCAGCTTGTTTTAAGCTGCAGATACGAGGTATTCGAAGAAAAGCAACGTTATGATTTGTCAATGATTGTCGAAAGATTCTAGGTCATGTGAGCAACGTTGAATTTTAATCACGATGTTTTCCTTTAGTTTATCGTCGTGTTCAAATACATATATGACTTTTCAAACTGATAGAAATAGAGCCCTCTGTCGTCAAATAAACAAAGTGACATCGGATTTTCAAATTCACTTAGAGTTGGTTTCTAACAGCAAATGAATAAGAAAAATATGATTGTCCTATTGACATAACGTTATTCTCCAGGGATAGATCAAGTAGCTCTGTATATAAACGGGATCTACCAGAACTTCTATCTTTTGTAAATTCATTTATGTCCTAAATACCAATGCCTTACAATGCTATATGTTAGCGAATTATTTGACAATCTGATGGTCTCTGTATTTTATGGACTGTCAATAAATGTCTTAGATATGCCTTAAATGGTTTAGTTATACGAGTATGTTATAGTATGTAATATGTAATTGGAAACGAAATTCATACAAGCCTATTTTAAAAGAAGATTACCTTCTCAGTAATTGTTGCTGTATCGTTGTTTATGCTTTTGATTTTGTGAATCATGTTTTGTAACAACATCATACATGTTCTAATGACAAACGTTATAACTTTACCATATATCTGTAAAATATGTTATTTGTCCTACAATGATGTCATCAGAAGTACGGAGCATACGGAGAACAGTCCAATTCACTTGGACCGTTTCTCTAGGGACACATCGGGTATTTCTGTTGATATACACGAGTCCTGCCAGAGTTCCTATTTCCCCTGAAAATCGTTAATTACCTAGATATTCGTGCCGAACTAGACTATAACATCAGTGAAATTAGACAGTTATTTGATCATCTGATGATTTCTCCAGTCTATGGTCTACAAAAAAAGGTGAATAAATTCCGGTTTCTTGGTCAAATGCATATCAAGGTGTTTTGAAATATCATTTTGTTTATCTCAGCGAACAAAATATTCTAATATTATATTTGTTCTAAATAAAAACATATACCATAAGATGAACAAAGTACTTAAATAACACCAGAAAGTTAGAGTTGATCTCTTACCCGAAAGATGCAATTGCTGGCCCATGAGCTATTTAAATGCATGTAACGTTTTTCTCTATACATAATGAAATACACTGGTTAAACTAAAAATCCTATTTTCAACGAAATACATCAATTACCTAGATATTTTGCCACAGAAGACCATAACATCTGTGAAATTGCCCAATCATTCGGTTATCTTATGGTATCCATAGTTTATGGTCTTGCAATAAAGGTTGAACACTTTTGCGCCTAGGGCGGTCATTACTTTTGCTGACAGAAACAATGTATGGATAATAGGGATGTACCGATACGGCAAATGAACGCTAACATGACATTCGAAAGAAAATTTACAATGACTCTTTTATTTCATTTTCTGTACAATCAATGTACAACTAAAGGAGTCAATCCACACAGACTCATACAAACATTTTTTTGATTTGTTGGAGTAATGTCATCAGATAAACGAAGCTACATGATATAGCCAAAATTACGTAGAGTTGGTCTCGGACAACAGATAAATATGACACGTGGTCTAGTCCAATTCACTTAGACCAATGCTCGAGTAAATACACTGGTCCTACAAAAGCTTCTATTTTCCCTGAAAATCATGAATTACCTAGATATCCGTGCCTACCAAGTCTATTACATCTGTGAAATTAGACAATCATTTGATCATCTGGTGGCCTTTAAAGTTTATGGTCTGTCAATAAATGTCGATAAATTCTGAGGTGCAGTTGTAACATGTAAAGAAATAAACTCTTGAAAATACGGAAGTTTAAACTGACCCCCTTATTTGTCAAGTTATCTCGATTAATTCATAGATTTATATATATCTCAGATAGATAAGTTGAAATTTTACAAAGACTTAAATAAAGAAAATATATATAAATCCAATTTTTATTTCATTTAAAAATATGGAATGTATATAAATAATTGTTTATTTGGTGTTATATATACCATTTATTTATAATTCAATTATTTTGTATACAGTTGATATAAAATTAACTATTTCCTTTTTTAGCTCACCTGAGCACGTAGTGCTCGAGGTGAGGTATTGTGATCGGCCTGTTGTCCGGCGTCTGTCTATCTGTCCGTCCGTCAATATTTAACAAAAAAAAAAACTTCTCCTCCTAAAGTACTTGGCAGAATTCAACCATATTTCACACATATGATCTATCTTTTTTTCAAAATACTTCAAAGAATTTGAATCTGGGCCATAATGAGGTCAAAAAGTAGGTCCCTAGGTCCAATCTTCTTTCTGCTCTAGGGGCCACATTTGTTGCTCAATCATTGTAAAAATTGATCAGAATATTCGTCTTGGTGATATTCAGGTCATGATAAGAAATAGATCAAGCCAGGTCATAAACTGGGTCACTAGGTCAAATATTGTAAAATCCATCTTTTTACACTGGAAGTGTCAATTTTGGTCCAAACTTTGTAGAAATTGTCATGAATGTTTATTTTGATGATATCAAGGTCAAGATAAGAAGTGGATCATGCTAGGTCATGAACAATGTCAAGAGTTCAAATCTTACAAAATCATTTCTTTTGCTCTGGAAGTGCCAATTCTTGTCCAAACTTTGTCAAAATTGTCCTCAATGTATATCTTGATTATATCTATGAAATGATCAAAAGTTGGTCATACCTGGTCAAAAACTAGGTCACAAGGTAAAATCTTTTAGAATCCTTCATTTTGTTCTGGACATGTCAGTTTTGGCCAAATCTTTTTTTCAAAATTGTCCTGAATATTTATCATCATGATATCTAGGTCATGTCAAGAAGTGGATCATGCCAGGTCATAAACTAGGTCACGAGGCCAAATCTTGAAGAATCCTCCCTTTTGCTCTGGAAGTGCCAATTTTGGTCCAAACTTTGTCAAAATTGTCCTTACTGTTTATCTTGATGATATCTTGGTCATGATTAATGGTGGGTAATGCAAGGTCAAAAAGTAGGTCACAAGGTAAAATATTACAGAATCCTTCCTTTTGCTCTACTAGATGCCAATTTTGCCCCAAAACTTTGTCAAAACTATCCTTAATACTTATCTTGATATCTAGGTTATGTACAAAGTGTGGGTCATGTAAGGTCAAAAACTATGCCATTGGGTCAAATCTTGGTTTTGCTTTACGAACTGAAATTTTAGTTTTATCCTTTATTTCCGCCATACAGGCGAGCATGAAAAGTTTACAAACAATAGATATGAACATGAAAGACAAATACGAACATGAAAAACATATAAGTCATACATCACACATACAAGTATTCTCATACGTTGTTCATTAGCCTTTTCCCTGACAGCAAAAATCTAGCCTGATCCTATTTGAATTAAGATGATATTAAAGTTTTTATCACAAAAAAGACAACGTGAATAATATAGAAGACCCATAGAGCTTTTTACGGAAAAGTTAATTATCAGTATTTTCTGTTTCTTAATGCATTATACTTAACTACGTTTTTTTCTATTAGGTCTGTAATGTCAAAACCAGGTCTTATTCGGAAAAGGCTAATTAAACAACGCATTGACAATCTGCAAACACTCTCATTTACAAAACAATCGAAGCCTACTACATAATTATATACAATAAATCATAGAAAGCAGCCACCAAATCCTTATCGCGGCCAGAAAACGAAAAGGGTTGGTCGAAAAAGCCGACTACAAAAATTAAGTGGACGCTTGTCTGATCATTATTAAACAATACTCTAAAGGCTTAGATGTGCGGAGTCCCAAGTATCACAATGAACTTGTCTCTCCCCACATCCAAGGCTCCGAACTAACGCTTGCAACATATAAGCCTTGGTTAGTCGAAATGAAAGTACAAGACTTTTAGTCGCAGCTGTAGCCCTTTTCCAAACGGCAAAATTCTAGACTTGTAATTTGAGAGCTGTTACATTACAAACATTATATGCTGGTTAGGATGTCATTTGCGTATCAAATAGAACGAAGAACACTAAGGCGAAAGGAAAAAATGCCAGTTATTAACAACCATTCACTCCCTTTTGCCGCAGTGCTCTCCGAGTCATTTTCTATTACGGACAGCTAAATTCGTGTTAATATCTTGTTTGGAAAAGGGTAAATACAGTAAGACAATTGAAGGAAGAAATACATGTTATAAACAAATAATAGAATGAAATTGTCAGGATAAACTGATATTGAGAATTGAGGGATAAGAAGAAACGAACATAACTATCATTTTCTTCCTTTCTCCCAACGCACAATGTTATATTAAATTCACCATTTGTTTGTTAAACTATTTAGTTGCGATACGTACATATGTTTACAGTCTCGACCATTTTGAAAATTTATTGTGTTCGAATGCGTTTTACATGTATAGCTTAAGTATTGTACATATCCCAGAGTCTGCTTAGAATTGGTAAAACCATAATTAGAGTGTCTTCTTGCCATTGGTGAGCGTCTAATATAAATTCAAAGCCTGTCAGTAAACCCGTTATTTTTAGTTGGCCTGGAAGCTCGTTAAACCTAGTAAGAAATGAATTACCATATAAGGTTTGTATGCAATTTAAAAGAGAAAATCTTACTTGTTCTGTAGAGCTACATTCAAAAACAATATGTTCACATATGGGAATATTAATATTGTTGTCACATTTCGTACAATAAGTTGAAAAGGTATCACTAAAACATTTTGCTACTATTTGTATACCGTTGTTGCAAAACTTTGAAAAAAAGGAGATCCACGACTTATTTTCCATAGCATAGCCGCTCCGTTTAATTGTGGTTTAAAAGAAAGAAAGTTTCTTAAAGCAGGATCTTGTTGAACTCTGTTCCTCCATGACGATTTTGCAAAAATATCAATGGCGTTACGAACAAGAGACTTCCATTGGGCTTTTGAAGGAAAATGACCAGAATTGACATAATTGATTATATAATGTTCCAATGCATATTTTTTCAATATTTTTACAATATCAGGTATAAATCCGTATTTAACGGAGTCTGTCTTGTTATAAAATGAAACTAGCCGGTAATTGAAAATATTTTTAGAAATGTGACTAGAAATGAGTCTGCATAGTTGTCCGATAAAAAGTAATTTTCGGTATTCAACTTCTAAAAATATAGGTCTAACACCTACAAGACTTAAGCATATGTCTGTACGGGTATAATTTGGTAGACTCTGTATGTGTTTTATACAGAATCTATGGGCTTTTTCTAAAGTCAATATTTTAGAATCACTGATTTGACCAATTAATTCACAGCCATATAACGATTTTGGGATAACAATAGATTGATAAATTTTAGTTGATGTACACGGATTTAATCCGTTCTCATGTAGTCCAATGTTCAGAATGTTTATCTTGACGAAATCGTGGTCACTTTAAAAGTGGGTCATGTGAGGTCAGAAACTAGGTCAAATCTTGTTTTTCCTCCAGAAACCAAAATATTTACTCAATCATTGTGGATATTAAGAATGTTTATCTTGATGATATCTTGGTGATATGAATAGCAGGTCATTTGAGGTTAAAAACTAGGTCACCAGGTCAAATCTTGTTTTTGCTCTAAGAACCAATATATTTACTTTATCATTGTGAAAAATGTACAGAATGTTTTTCTTGATGGTATCTTGGTGATGTGAAAAGTGGGTCATGCGAGGTCTAAAACTAGGTCACTAGGTCAAATCTTGTTTTTGCTCAAAGAACCAAAATAATTACTTTATCGTTGTGAAAATTATTCAGAATATTTATCTTGATGATACCTGGGGCATGTATAAAGTGGGTCATGGGAGGTCAAAACCTAGGTCAAATTTTGTTTATGCTTTAAAAAATCAAAATATTTATTCATCATTGCGAAAATAGTTCAGAATTGCTTATCTTGATGATAAATGGGTCATGTGGAAAGTGGCTAATGTTAGGTCAAAAACTAGGTCAAAAGGTCAAATCTTGTTTTTGCTCTAAGAATCTCAATATTTACTCATCATTGTGAAAATTGTTCAGAATGTCTATCTTGATGATATCTAGGTCATGTAAAAAGTGGGTCATGTAAGTTTGAAGTTTGCAAGTTGTTTGTCTCAAAGTCCTCTCAGGTGAGCGATGCAGGGCCATCGTGGCCCTCTTGT
This sequence comes from Fragum sueziense, assembly GCA_963680895.1. NCBI lineage: Eukaryota > Metazoa > Mollusca > Bivalvia > Cardiida > Cardiidae > Fragum > Fragum sueziense. The sequence goes on from OY804592.1 coordinate 67,008,037, forward strand.
ATGAATAATGGATCAGTTTAATTGTTAGGATTACACAAAAAAAAACGAACAATTATATATTTTGATAAAATACAAAGCAGCAAATAATGTATACTTATATAAATGTCTATATATATAACTTAATCAATTTTAGTATTTATATTTTATAACTCCATGTATTTTTAGAGTTATATAAAATATTTAAGGGGGTCAGTTTAAACTTCCGTATGAAAATGCAAACGGTGAGAAATTCGCGAAATAAATTTTGATAGGAACATTTGTAGCTGAATCGTTTTCATGATTTCAATACGATGAAATGTATTAGGTACAACACTTTTGGCTTAAAATATGGTGAATTCGTCACGTATCTGTAAAAAACTATGTCAGTTGTCTTACAACGATGTCATCAGGTTTACGAGACAATCGCAGAATAGGTTCTATCTCTAGGGACACATAAAGTATTAATATAAGTATTAAGTGTTAATATACCCAGGTCCTATCAGAGTTGTCATTTTCCCTGAAAATCATTAATTAGCTAGATATCTGTGGAATACGAGGCTAAAACATATGTGGAATTATCCAATTATTTGATCATGTGAGGAGGGTCTATATAGTTGATTGTCTGTCAATAAATGTCGATAAATTCTGTGACTGGGCAGCTATTGATGTCTGAAATTTCTGTATGTTGTCTGTCGCGTATAGGCCTATATATGGCATATTGAGACGTCTTTAAATGATTTAGAAATGCTATTTTGTGAATGAAACTACTGGAATAGCGATAAACTGATATTAAGTAAATCGACAATAGCCGAAATATCAAACTTCGCGCTATTTGACTAGGATATTTTTTTTGATAATTTCAATTATGATGAGCATTTTTAAGTAGAGGGACGAATCATATGACACGAATCACAAGGATTCGTTTCAAACACTTTTAGACAAATCTTCGGAAATGTAAATGCAGAAAATCATATGATCATTTGGTGAATGCAATTTTTGCAATGATTATCAAGCAGAAAGTAGACAGTGTCAAGAAAAAGGTATTACAGTCAGTACTTGAAGACCAGTATAAACATTTTTGATCTGTTTAAAAAGAGAGTCATGTTATCAGATATGACAACTCTCTGGCATCAAAGAAACAAAATATATCGTCGCTTTTCAACGAAAACCTCACAACTGCAGCTTAAAATAAGCTGCAGTTACGAGGTTTTCGTTGAAAAGCGATGATATGCTAGTCCAATTCACTCAGAGCTACGGACACAAAATGTTTATCTGTTAATATAGTCAGGCCGTATTTCCTGAATATCACTGCCGTACAAGGCTCTAACTCCCGTAAACTTAGGCAATTATTTGATCAACTGGTGGTCTCTAGTTTATGGTGTGTCCATAATGAATATAAGTTTAGGTTTTATATGTAGTGAACAAAATAGTATCCCTGATAGTTCACGAACATCCGTGTGTCTAGATTTGTAGGTAAAATAAAAGACGACGAGTATTTAGTTTATGTGCACTCTGTTAATTCAAAATGTTTAAGCGCAATTTGAACCAGTGTTTGATAATTATAGGCGGTATCTTCAAGAAATGCGTGAAAGAGTAGAATTTCCACCCACATACAGACGGTTGTTGGTGTCATATTGACAGAAATCCATACAAACCAGATTTCACAGATAACATGATGAATTTCTGTTTTCTTATTTATTTAAAAAAAAATACATATATACAGTATATCATTGCCAAATATGTATTAAAATCATAGTGCTCAAAAGGTGCTGGTGTGATGGATTGGGACATTCATTATTCTAAGTATTATGAATTATGTTTTATAAGCACAATAAGAAAACGATCCAATGAAAAATACATATAGTAAATTAATAAGGGATCTCAGAAATACGTTGGTTTTCCTTTCGCTCTACATCAAATACAAAAAAATACATAGACAATCCAATTCACTTACATCAATTCTCTCGGGTCACATATCTTATTTCTGTTGATATACACAGACCGAAACAGAGCTGCAATTTTCCCTGAAAATTGTTAATTACCTAGATATCTATGCAGTAAAAGAACATAACATCTGTGAAATTAGCCAATTATTTGATCATCTGATGGTCTCCCTAATTTATGGGCTGTCAATAAATTTTGTTGAATTTCTAGTTCTAGTACGCCGACAAATTATTATCTCAGCTTATATCGGTAAATTCTGAGGCGTGGTGTACCTTTTGTGAAAACTGGGGTTCCTGATAACACCCAGAATCATTGCGCCAAGTATACTTCGAGAATAAAGTGCTGGTGCAATTTTATTTCGTCAAATATTTGTTCATAGAGACGTTAGTAAGTTCAACAAAATAGAATTTCTTACAATAAAATTTGATCAGAAAAATAACGCACTTTGTTTTTGTTCAGCAAAAACGATCTTAAGACAAATCATTTTATCTATTTTTCGTTTAATAGTTTCATTTAAGCATGTCACCAGATAACAAGAACATAATATTTTATATAGACCAGTCCAATTCGCCTAGATCAATTCTAGCGGGACGTATAAAGCATGTCTGCTGATATACACGGGTCCTACCAGAGTTGTTATTTTCCCCGGAATCATTGATTACCCAGATATATATGTGTCCTTCAATAGAGAAACATCTGTGAAATTAGCCAATTATTTGATCATCTGATGGTATCTATAGTTTATGGTCTGTCAATAAAGGTCGAACAATTCTGCGACTAGGCAAGTCATTCCTTATGCTGACAGAAATCCAAATATGGATAATAACGATGTAGTTCACCCTGGTCAACATCGAAAAAGCAAATTACATTCGAAAGAATTGAATAATGGAAACTTTACAATGACCACCTTATTTCATATTAAGGTTTACGAACTGAGAATGAAATGCAGAGCCAGAGGCGAAATTTGAAAAGTGCCAGTAATTTCTAACCTGTGTTACATTTCCATTCCAAATACAAACATAAGCATTTTGTATGGTTTAGAATTTTGAATTAATGCATATTGTTAAACCGAAGTGACCGTGCGCTATGAATATTTATAAACAAACGTAATCGTCTGCAATATTGACAATAATGAGCGCAAGGTTACTTCGGTTCAATAATACTTTTCGAGTTTATTGGGGTTTTACGCCGTTTTCAACTACCAGGGTCATATTGCGGCGGCTGGAGCACCTACCCATGGATTCCTGTTGTTTCTCAAACCAGTACTACCACAATACCCTTACCGAGCCTCCAGCTGCTCGCCCACTTAGGTTAACGATTTCAAACCCATTGGTGGGTGACAATTTTGTCAGAAAGGGTATCAGCCGCGGCCGGGTATCGAACCCGGGACCTCTCGAATGAGGGTCAGATGCGCTACCAACTGCGCTAAGGCCGCGGCCGCATACTTTTCGAAATATTTGACAAAAATATTCAAAATTACCTCCCTTGCATATGAATATAGAGTAAAATAACATTTGTAAATTATTTTCTTCTTGAAGAAGAATATTGAAATCCGGCATGGTGAATCAACTTATGTGTTGTGTATTTACTAGTGTGTGTAATTTGATGCATTTCGTATGGCTAGAAATTGGTGTTCGTAAACCTTAAATACAAATTAAACTAGAACCAATGGACATTTTAGGAGTCAATCCAAATAGACATGTACAAAACGATTTGGTGATACTTATGTTGAAGCAATGTTATCAGATATGTATACCCAAAATTACGCAGCGTTGGTTTCTGTCAGCAAATAAATATGACACGTGGTCTAGTCCAATTCACTTAAATCCTGTTCTCTAGGGACACACAAAATATTTCTGTATATATAGACTGGTCCTACGAAAAAAATATATTTTCCCTAAAAATCATGAAATACCTAGATATCCGTGCTTAACAAGTCTGTTATATCTGTGAAATAAGACAATCATTAATTTTGATCGTCTGGTGGCCTTTACAGTTAACGATCTGTCAATGAATGTCCAGAAATTCTTAGGTTCAGTTTTCACAAACATGTAAAGAACATAGAACATAGTTTATTAGCAAATATCCAGAAGGTCGTTGACCCATGAGGATTACACAATACAGCATACAAAACAATACAATATGACGGACATTTTGGACTTAATTACATAAATCAGTACATGCATACAAAATAGGACATACATTCAGTTAAACCTTATAATGAGATGGAAACTGTATCCACCTTTTGTTAAACTTGCCAGAGAACGAAAACGAAAATGGCAAGTATAACAGTGGATGCATACAGGTACTTAAGACATGAAGCACTTTTGGCTAGGTGAAACCATTGAAGAAAGAAAACACAGTATTCATCGTGCAAATTCGTTTTAGATAGTGACCTAAGAAAACTTCAGAGAATATTATGTCAGACGAAGAGTTATCAGCATTTTCTTTCAAAAATATGTACATAGTACTAGATACAAAGCTCATTTACACAATTCCATTGGCAAGAAACAATAAATTTGCAATCGTTTACAATTGATTAAGAAACGTGTTACAAAAGAAAACATATAAGCACGTCCTATTTCAATATAAATGTACAGTAAATATTATTTCATGGCCTATTAAATTGTTAAGGCTGTTGAATAAATGCCTTCATATTTCTGTCATACTACTTTTTATGTACATATAAAAATTCTGTTAGAAATTGATAAACAAATGTAGCAGCAGCAAGTAAAAACTGTGTAGTCGCGGTTTTTTCTAGCAGATACGACATTCTTAGAAGTACACTTTAAATTAGAAATTGGAGGCACTGTCAATATTTTCTGGAATCAGTCTTACTCTGTCACATAACACTAATGTCGCGGGAAAATGATATCGAACATTCATCCCAACAACGCATGATATTTCTTCATCTTCCTTTATAGACTAGGGTGTAACATCGTTTAATGCGTTGCAGAGAGCAACGAGAGAAAAGGAGAAAACTACGTGATTATTTTTCCCTTTTTTCTTGATGCTTTGCTGAAAAAAACTGGTTTGTGTGGACATTGGTTACTTGAACATTTACATATTTGTAAAGTGACATTTCCATGAGATCTACTAATGTTTATATTAACAGTGAGTTCAACTTCTATTGTAAAGTACATCATTTCTTAATTCAAATGATTTTAATACAAAATAACTTAACTTCCTCACAGTTGATTTATCTGTTTTGCTAACAAGATCTATGAATTTAAACATGTTTGGTCTTTTCCAGTAAAATTTTGGTAAGATTTCTTTTCTTAACCCTTTATTTATTTCACACTCCATTACAAAATGGTATTCATCTTCCAATTGTCTACATATTGTGCATTTGCGCTCATTTAATGGGGTTTGAATTGGCTTGTTCCATCTTCCTGTTTCCACACAAAGTCTATGTGAGGAGACACGAAGGCGAGACAGGCTTTTTCTAAATTTAGTTATATGTAATATGTTAAGATATGGTTGAAAACGAAAATCGGCTATTGTTCTATAAAAGGTTGCACGACTGGAATCGTTTAAACGTGCGCGCCAACCCTGCAAGAATTGATCGTTGATTCTTTGTTTAACTAAAGAAAGAGATATTTTTGTGTTACCTACAGTTTGAGAATGCCACACGTGCGGAAAACCCAAATTGAATAGTGTGTCCGTTAGAAGTGAGCACCATTTTTTACATCGAGGGTTGTCTTGTAAGTCCCTAAGTAAAACCTGATAAATGATATGTATGTATTTTTGGGGTTTGTATGCAAAATCTTTAACCAAAATTTTATAATTGATATGTAACGAGAATTGATCAAAGGCATTCTCCCCAATTCACCATAAATAAAATCATTTTGTGTTGAATTTTTTACTCCCAATAACCGCTTACAAAACTGGAGATGGACTCTCTCTAAAGAATCGCCCACGGCAAACCCCCATATCTCACACCCATAATTAAGAATCGGACGGACCAATTTATCGAATAATTCTAATTTATGTTGGACCGATATATTTTTGAATCTATATAAATATTTGTGTAATCTGAATATTGCCTTTAAGGATTGGCCAGCAAGAGTATTTTGAGCTAACGCCATAGAGCCACCTGTAGTAAATACCAGACCCAGATATACAAACTTGTCAACAATTTCGATAGCCATGCAGTTATATCTGAACGCAAGATCGTTTTCTAGCCTACCCCCCTTCCTAAAGACCATGACTTTCGTTTTGGATGCATTAACAGAAAGTTTCCATCTTTGGCAATACTGGGAAAGTAAATCAAGATTAGATTGTAACTCTTGAGAACTATTAGCAAATAAAACAATATCATCGGCATACAAAATCATGAAAAGTTTAAACATATAGATGTCAATCCCATTGGCGCCGTTTGCAGAGTACATCTCTTCCAAATCGTTCAGAAACATAGAAAAAAGAAATGGTGATAAACATTCACCTTGTCGAACACCTAGTGTACATTCAAAACTGTCGCTTAATTCATTTAAATATTTTACTCGAGACTTAACGCTACCATACATGGACTTTATAATATTCAAAATTTTTCCCCTAACTCCAAGTTTGATAAGTTTAAGCCATAAATTATCCCTTGTTATGTAATCAAAAGCCTTTAAAAGTCAATAAAGGCACAAAAAAGTTTTTTGTCATTAAAGAAGTAGACGCATGCAAATGGTAAGAAGTTCGCGAAATTAGATGGGATAGGAACATTTGTTGCTAAATCGTTTTCATTATTTTGATATGATGAAATGTGTGTGTGTTTTTTTTTTTTTTTATTTTAACTTGGAAATGTGATGAAATGTCTTAAGTACAACAGTTCTGGGTTAATTTGAAATATGATTAATTCATCACGTATTGGTAAAAAACAACTAAATTAGTTGTCTTATAACATTGTCATCAGGTTTACGAAACAATCGCAGAATAGACCAATTCTCTAGGGGCACATACAGTATTTCTGTTGATATACACAGGTCCTACCAGAGTTGATATTTTCCCTGAAAATCATTAATTACCTAGATATCTGTGGAATACGAGGCCAAAAACATCTGTGAAATTATCCAATTATTTGATCATTTTAGGAGGGTCTAGATACAGTTGATTGTCTGTCAATAAATGTCGATAACTTCTGTGACTGGGCAGATATTGGTGTTTGAAATGTCTGTTTGTTGTAGGCCCACGAGTACATGCCTTTATAGGGCATATTGAGACATCTTTAAATGATTCAGAAATGCTGTTTTGTGAACGAAAATTCTAGAATATTGACAAACTGATATCAAGCAAATAGAAAATAGCCGAAAAGTAAAACTTCGCGCTGTGTGACTAGGATATTTTGATAAATTCAATTATGCTGAACATTTTTAATTAGATGGACCAAATATATAACACGAATCCCAGAGCCTGCAAGCATTCGTTTCAAATATTACCATTAACCCATTACAACACGTTGACTCGTTTTGACTCCCAGCAAGATAATGGCTTTGGAAAAAAATTGTGGAAAATGAAAACATTGCTTGTGAAAAGCAATTTCCTCATTGCCCACAATGTTTTCTATCCAGAAAGACAAAAACAAGTAACATTTAATTCACATTAAATTGGCGTCTGCAGCATCTTTGAATTTGGAGTTGTCCACAATTTTGCCAATTGGGAAAGGGTTAAGTGAATACTTTTTTTGCAATGATCATCCAGCAGAAAGTGGACAGTGTCAAGATAAAGGTATGACAGTTAGTACTCGAAGACCAATATAAAACAGTTTTGATCTGTTTAAAAGGGAGTCGTGTTATCAGACGTGACAAGCAACATCGGGCAGACTAAATCTCACAAGGTTGGTCTCTTGCATCGCATAAACAAGGTATATCGTCGCTTTTCAACGAAAACCTCGCAACTGCAGCTTGTTTTAAGCTGCAGTTACGAGGTTTTCGTTGAAAAGCGATGATATGCTAGTCCAATTCACTCAGAGCTGTTCTCTAGGGACACAAAATGTATATCTGTTAATATAGTCGGGCCGTATTTCCTGAATATCACTCCTGTGAACTTAGACAATTATTTGATCAACTGATGGTCTCTAGTTTATGGTGTGTCCATAATGAATATAATTGACATAGGTTTTTATGTAGTTAACAAAGTAGTATCCCTGATAATTCACGAACTTCCGTGTTTCTGGATTCGTTAGTAAAAGATGGCGAGTATCTAGTTTATTTGCACTCGGTAAATTTAAAATGTCATTTGAACAAGTGTTTGGTTATTAAATGCAGTATCGGAAATGCGTGAAAGAATAGAATTTCCACCCACATACAGAAGGCTGTTGGTATTATATTTACAGAAATCCATGCAAACCAGATAGCATAGAAGACATTATGAATTATTCTTTTCGTATTCGTTTTTTTTAAAAATATACCCTGGCCATATATATAATATACTACAATCATAGTGCTCAAAAGGTGCTGGTGTGACGGATATGGATATTCATTATGCTAAGATTTGTGAATTATGTTCTATAAGTACAATTAGAAAAATATTCAATGACAGATAGGGTAAGTTAAAAAGGTATCTCTGAGATATATTGGTTTTCCTTTCGCTATTACATCAAATACAAAAACATACATAGACAATCCAATTCACTTACATCAATTCTCTCGGGTCACATATCTTATTTCTGTTGATATACACAGACCGAAACAGAGCTGCAATTTTCCCTGAAAATCGTTAATTACATAGATATCCATGCCGTAAAAGGAAATTATATCTGTGAAATTAGCCAATTATTTCATCATCTAATGGTCTCTCTAATTTATGGGCTGTCAATAAATGTTGTTGGATTCCTAGGTCTAGTACGCAAATTATTTTATCAATTATTTGTTTAATAGTTTTATCTAAGCATATCATCAGATAACAACAACATAGACCAGTCCAAATCACCTAGACCAATTATCGCGGGACGTATAAGGCATTTCTGCTGATATACACATGTTCTAAAAGAGTTGTTATTTTCCACAGAATCATTGATTACCCAGATATTTGTGTCCTACAATTATGGTTATCACTTTCCAAAACAGCAACATTTGGACTGTTTTAATTTGAGACAATCAGTGGGATTAAAGATAAGATGTACATACAATATAGCACTGAAATGTTAAGACAAAAGTAGAAAACGTGTGTTATCCCCAGGCATTTTCTAATACAACAAGGGCTTGCCATGAAAAGATTTAACTGTAAAAGAATAGAGCAGCACTGGACAGAGCTAACAGAGCTGTCATTTTCCCTGAAAATCATTAATTACCTAGATATCTGTGGAATACGAGGCCAAAAACATATGTGGAATTATCCAATTATTTGATCATATGAGGAGGGTCTATATAGTTGATTGTCTGTCAATAAATGTAGATAAATTCTGTGACTGGGCAGATATTGGTGTTTGAAATTTCTGTACGTTGTCTATCGCGTATAGGCCTGTATATGGCATATTGAGACGTCTTTAAATGATATAGAACGGCTATTTTGTAATCGAAAGCACTAGAATATTGCCAAACTGATATTAAGCAAATCGACAATAGCCGAAATGTCAAACTTCGCGCTTTTTGTCTAGGATATTTTAATAATTTCAATTATGATGAGCATTTTTAAGTAGAGGCACTAAATATATAACACAAATCTCAGAGCCTGTAAGCATTCGTTTCAAATACTTAAAGACAACTCTTCGAAACTGTAAGATGGAGAGAAAGTCATATCCATTAAATGCACACAATGTTTGCATTGATCATCCAGCAGAAAGATGACAGTGTCAAGAGAAATACAGTTAATAGTGAGTGAAGACCAGTTTAAAATATTTTGGTCGGTTTAAAAAGAGATATCTGTTATCAGAAATGTCAAGCAACATCGGATAGACAAAATTTCAAAAAGTTGGTCCCTGGCATCAAATAAACAAGATATATATGCTAGTCCAATTCACTCAGATCTGTTCTCTAGGGACACAAAATGTATATCTGTTAATATAGCCAGGCCGTATTTCCTGAATATCACTGTCGTACAAGGTTATATCTCCTGTGAACTTAGACAATTATTTGATCAACTGATGGTAGCTAGTTTATGGTGTGTCCGTTTATATAGGTTTTCATGTAATAAACAAAGTAGTATCCCTGATAAATCACGACCATCCATGCTTCTGGATTTGTAAATAAAAGACGACGAGTCTCTAGTTTATTTGCACTCGGTTTATTCAAAATGTTTTAAGCGCAATTTGAACCAGTGTCTGGTAATTATAGGCAGTATCTTCAAGTAATGCGTGAAAGAATAGAATTTCCACCCACATAAAGACGGTTGCTGGTATTATATTTACAGAAATCCATACAAACCAGATAGCATAGAAGTCATTATGAATTACTGTTTTCGTATTCTTTTTTTTTTCTCTAAATATACCCTGACCAAATATGTACTTAAGTCACAGTGCTCGAAAGGTGCTGGTGTGACGGATATGGATATTCATTATGCCTAGATTTGTGAATTATGTTCTATAAGTACAATAAGAAAAATATTCAATGACAAATATGGTGAATTAATAAGGTATCTCTGAGATATATTAGTTTTCCTTTCGCTATTACATCAAATACAAAAACATACATAGACAATCCAATTCACTTACATCAATTCTCTCGGGTCACATATCTTATTTCTGTTGATATACACAGACCGAAACAGAGCTGCAATTTTCCCTGAAAATCGTTAATTACATAGATATCCATGCAGTAAAAGGCAATAACATCTGTGAACTTAGCCAATTATTTCATCATCTGATGGTCTCTCTAATTTATGGGCTGTCAATAATGTTGTTGGATTCCTAGGTCTAGTACGAAAATTATTTTATCAATTATTTGTTTAATAGTTTCATTTAAGGATGTCTTCAGATAACAACAACATAGACCAGTCCAAATCACCTAGACCTATTCTCGCTAGACGTTACTCTCCAAAGCCGAGGTCTATTGATTAACCATCAAATATGACCTCTGCCGTTTTTGGTACACAAACAGCCTATTTGGTCGTCATAATCTAATTGTAGCACAACATTTAAATTATCGAATCAAAATCAATCAGATTTATCTTGCATGATCATTACGTATACATCACGTCGCTTCTATTTTTGGCTGAAGCCGGTAACATTTGAATTATCGAATCAAAATCATTAAGTTTTATCTTGTTTGATTACGTACACATTACTTCGCTTCTATTTTTTGCTGAAGCCGGTAATTTGAAGCCTCAGCCAATGAAAGTTTGTATCAGCTTTTTAAATTGTTTTGTTGTGTAAAGCCAACGATTGGATACCGAAATACCGCCAAGGCCCCGAAATTAGACGTGAAATGACCCCTCGGGAACAGAGCATCATTATATCATAGTGGAATGAAGAGAGAATGTGCTCTGTTCTTAAGAGAGTAGCTGGACGTATAAAGCATTTCTGTTGATATACACAGGTCCTACCAGAGTTGTTATTTTCCCCAGAATCATTGTACCCAGATATTTGTGTCCTACAATTATGATTATCACTTTCCCAAACAGTAACATTTAGACTGTTTTAATTTGAGACAATCAGTGGGACCCTGATAAAGATAAGATGTGTATACAATATAGCACAGAAATGTTATGACAAAAGGAGAAAAGTGTGTTATCCCCAGGCATTTTCTAATACAACAAGGGCTTGTCATGAAAATATTTAACTGTAAAAGAATAGAGCAGCACTGGATAGAGCTAACAGAGCTGTCATTTCCCCTGAAAATCAATTATTACCTAGATATCTGTGGAATACGAGGCCAAAAACATATATGGAATTATCCAATTATTTGATCATATGAGGAGGGTCTATATATAGAGAATAGATGGTTCATGTCTTGGATGGGTCAAGTTTATTTGGCGAGCGGAGGAATTTATCTTGTGAGCCGAAGGCGAACATGATAAATTCCTCAGCCGAGCCAAATAAACTTGACCCATCCAAGACATGAAACATCTATTCTATTTATCCTGTTACAACCTTAAAACGATTTAGAATTACAGAAACATATTCATAATCCATTGAAATCAATGGATTATTATTTTTTTAAAGCGATGTCACCCTTTCAAAATGTTTGAATGCGCACACGTTTGATGAGCGTCAGAAAGTAATCCGTGTGGAAATTTTCCTTCCCCATCAGCATTTTATAATTTCACCGAGGTAAAAACAAGCAAGTTATATTTCAATTTTCAAATAGGCTATAATAACCATGCAGTGTAATTCAAATAGCAAAGAACTAGAAAGTGACGCGAGTCGACGACTGTGTCTTGACCTGACCGTTTCTTTGTGTGTGGATTGGGATTGGAAGGATCCGTATCGGTTTTAACAAAAACAGATTCAACGTTTAAATTAAAACTCGAAAAGGGCAAACTGTAACAAGAACATGAAGCGCCTACCACAAATGACTCAGTTCACTATGCGTCCCATCTTTAATTTCCTCAGTCCTGGATTTAGCTGTAAAATCTAACGTGTTTTGCACTTTCTCCGATGTCGTCCATTTTTAGACAGTCTCCAACGAAGCAAGCTTGTGTTGTGCGTGGTAATGAAGACATTATTTCAAAATAACAATAGCCTGACGTGTAAAAACAGGTACTACGGATGTTTTGAAATACGATAACAAACCACAAATATCTCGGATCTCCACCTCATGTAAATCCAAACCATTCCTTGTTTTTTCCTGCACTGTCCTGTTGTAAACAAACATCGCTTCGATTCCCAGACAACAACGGGTGTGTATTACGTCATCCAAACTTTAATCTACACCACTGTACGTCATCGATTTCTAAGATTTAGGTCAATATTCCAGGGGCGGATTCTGTTAGTGGGCATTTAGTCCATTGTTTAGACAAGGGAATGGAAAAGTTTCTTTTGTGCTTTTTATTTCTCGTTTTCTGTAGACCACTTGCCTCGGATTACGAGTAAACTTAAACTTAGCATTTTTGTAAGTTCGGTGCAAGAATATTGATTAAATACGCAGAATTATTTGATTGGGATGATTTTTGTTATTCAAAACAGGAGACTTTGCGAACATTTTGTGTAAGTTTTGTCATAAAAACGGGGATTTCAAGATCGACCCTGCCCAACCTCCGGATAAAATTAAAAGTAGTTTCGGCAGATCACGTGATCATGTAGCATAATAAAGCATGTCACGTGATCAGGGGGTATGATAAAGCTAAGTTTATCATACCCCCTGTTATCGGGCAGAATATTTAGCTAGTGACAGGATAAAGTCCATTGTCTGTCAATAAATGTCGATAAATTACGTGACTGGGCAGATATTGATGTTTGAAATTTCTTTATGTTGCCTATCGCGCATAGGCCTGTATATGGCATATTGCGATATCTTTAAATGATTTAGAAAGGCTATTTTGTACATGAAAGTACTGGAATAGTGATAAACTGATATTAAGTAAATCAACAATAGCCGAAATATCAAACTTCGCGCTATTTAACTAGGATATATTTTTTTGATAATTTCAATTATGATGATCATTTTTAAGTAGAGGGACAAATCATATGACACGAATCACAAACTTTCGTTTCAAACACTTTTAGACAAATCTTCGAGAATGTAAATGGAGAAAATCATATAATCATTAGGTGAATGCAATTTTTGCAATGGTTATCCAGCAGAAAGTAGACAGTGTCAAGAAAAAGGTATTACAGTCAGTACTTGAAGACCAGTATAGAACAGTTTTGATCTGTTTAAAAAGAAAGTCGTGTTATCAGATGTGACAAGCAACATCGGATAGACAAATTCTCATAAAGTTGGTCTCTGGCATCAAATAAACAAGATATATCGTCGCTTTTCAGCGAAAACCTCGCAATTGCAGCTTGTTTTAAGCTGCAGTTGGGAGATTTTCCTCGAAAAGCAGCGATATATGCTAGTCCAATTCACTCAGGACTATTCTCAAGGGACACAATATGTATATCTGTTAATATAGTCAGGCGGTATTTCCTGAATATCACTGCCGTACAAGGCTAAAACTCCTGTGAACTTAGACAATTTTTTGATCAACTAATGGTCTCTAGTTTATGGTGTTACCATAATGAATGTAATTGATATATAAGTTTTTATGTAGCTAACAAAGTAGTACTGGTATCCCTGATAATTCATGACCATCAGTGTGTCTGAATTTGTAAGTAAAAGACGATGAGTCTCTAGTTTATTTGCAATCGGTAAATTCAAAACGTTTTAAGCGCACTTTGAACCAGTGTTTGATAATTATAGGCAGTATCTTCAAGAAATGCGCGAAAGAATAGAATTTCCACCCATATACAGACGGTTGTTGGTGTTATCTTTACAGAAATCCATACAAACCAGATAGCATAGAAGACATTATGAATTACTGTTTTCGTATTCATTTTTTTAAATATACCCTGGCCGAATATGTACTACAGACATAGTGCTCAAAAGGTGCTGGTGTGACGGATAGGGATATTCATTATGCTAAGATTTGTGAATTATATTCTATAAGTACAATAAGAAAAATATTCAATGACAAATATGGTAAATTAATAAGGTATCTCTGAGATATATTGGTTTTCCTTTCGCTATTACATCAAATACAAAAACATACGTACATAGACAATCCAATTCACTTACATCAATTCTCTCGGGTCACATAGCTTATTTCTGTTGATATACACAGACCGAAACAGAGCTGCAATTTTCCCTGAAAATCGTTAATTACATAGATATCCATGCAGTAAAAGGCAATAACATCTGTGAAATTAGCCAATTATTTCATCATCTGATGGTCTCTCTAATTTATGGGCTGTCAATAATGTTGTTGGATTCCTAGGTCTATTACGCAAATTATTTTATCAAATATTTGTTTAATAGTTTCATTTAAGGATGTCTTCAGATAACAACAACATAGACCAGTCCAATCCACATAGACCAATTCTCGTGGGACGTATAAAGTATTTCCGTTGACATACACGGGTCCTACCACAGTTGTTATTTTCCCCAGAATCATTGATTACCCAGATATTTGTGTCCTACAATAGAGAAACATCTGTGAAATTAGCCAATTATTTGATCATCTGATGGTATCTATAGTGTCAATAAAGGTCGATGGATTACTAGGTCTAGTACACATATACATTATTGTGCCTATAATAGTCTGTAGATTCTGAGGTGTGGTGTTAAAATACCTTTTGTGAAAACTGAAGTTCCTGATAACAACCGGAATTATTGCGTCAAGTACTCGTATACTCACGGTAAAATTTTATAATCACGTGATACAGCAATTTCGGAAAATCTTCAATACTTTTGTTTATACGCCTCCAATTTTAATTCGGTTTGGAGCAGAAAATGTAGACAGACGTCACGCATTAGACGGACGCAGTGGATATTTTAAAAGTCAATGAAAAAAGTTACTGAAGATCAACCAAAGTTTGGTTGATCTTCAATAACTTTTTATCAGCTGCCTGTTTAAAAAGTCCACTAAGTCTATCTTATTCCGGATATTTCCCAACATTCTCTGCTTCAAACCGAATTCACATTGGTGAAGTACTAACATTTTCCGAAATTCTGAGTCACGTGATTATACACCGTGTATACTTCGAGCATAAAGTACAAGCACTTTGCTGATGCAAATGTCCTTTTATTTCATTTCGTCAAATAATTGTTCAAAGAGACAGGTCTACGTAAGTAAGTACAACAGAATCTAATTTCTTACAATCACATTTGAGCAGAAAAATATTGTACTTTGTTTTTGTTCAGCAATAACGATCTTAACATAAATTATTTTATCCATTATTTGTTTAATAGTTTCATATAAGCAGGTCATTAGATAACAAGAACATAAATAGACCAGTCCAATTCGCCTAAACCAATTCTAGCATTTCTGCTGATATACACGGGTCCTACCAGAGTTGTTATTTTCCCCGGAATCATTGATTACCCAGATATAGCTGTGTACTACAATAGAGTAACATCTGTGAAATTAGCCAATTATTTGATCATCTGATGGTATCTATAGTTTATGGTCTGTCAATGAAGACCGATAGATTCCAAATTTTAGTACGAATTCAATATCGTACGGGTTACGACGCCCGGAAATACATGTACGAGTTTCGTAGTTTCGGCCTTTTCGACTACAAAAGTTATGGGCATTATACTGTCTCTGTACTCAAAATATTGTGAAATACTTGTACATGTTTTACTTATAATTTTGATATTTGATAGTGGATCGTCATTTCATTATAGCTTTGGCTTATGCTAAATAAGACAATCGCGCAAAATTAGCTTCACTTGAGAAATGAATACACGATGAATTAGCATACAACATCTGGGCATTATCTATTGTTCAGACTCTTGTTGAAAAGAAATAACATAGTTTGTTGAAATGGGCATGCTTAATATTTGACCGACGAATATTTAAATGGCACCAATCAAAATGCGTCCGTGCATTCATTAATGAACTACATGTAGTAATATAATATTGACAAGTAACCCATTTCTCGCAGATTATACTGATTTAGCTGTGACGATTATGATAAACAACTTCACAACGCATATATAGCTAAGGAGAACATGCTTGGTTCCAATTTCCAATTGTCATTAATACGATAGCTTCTGTTGGCTGTCTATTGATTTAATCACATCTACTAAGCTCAATTACAGAACTTTGGTTGCCTGTCAACATAGTCAATACTAACACGGATCTTTGCTGTATCCACTGTTCTATTCTTTTACAGTCTTTTCAACACGAGTCCTTGTTTTGACGTCTGTATAAGAAAAGGCATGGGGAAAACACACGTATCTTATTTTGCCTTAATATTTTCTCTGTTATATTTTACGAGCAACTCATTTTAACCAGCATCCAATCCGTTGTCTGCAGCATCTCTCTAATTGGAACATTCTAAAGTTTGATGTTTGGGAAAGCGTTAATAACATCTACGGTGCTCAATTATAGTACTGTTGCTGCATGTACCGGATACTTAGATCGGTCTTTGTGGCATTTATACCTCGATTCTGTTGCAATTAAAGGTATATATTTATTGGTTAGTCTCCTATATATTTCAACATCAAAACAAGGAAAAAAAGGAGATGTGATCTCATTTGGATTGTGTTTCTTCTTTTCAAAATCTTTTAAGTCAAAGATTCCCTGCATGTTCCGATTTTGCCTCAATATCTTTTAAGTTGCTCGGTATACTATAAACAATTCCATCTACATTCATATCAACATCCATTTTGTCATCTGCAGCAGCAGCCAATTTCCATGTGTCCAAGAATTCTTGATGACTATCTAATAGAGCTCAATTAGGAATTGCAGTGGGTTTGTTTTACAGCCATATACGACGTTTTCAGAACGCCTTTTCACGGGAAAATTAAAAATTTACCCGTTGGCCTTTGTGATGTGAAACGATATGGTCTTTCCAATGTCATAAATTTTTCTATTAGCTGTCTTTGTATTAGATAGAGGCTGTATAGTAGATTCTTCGCGAAATAGACATTCAAATGCGCACAGCACATTGAATGTTTATATCGCGTAGAATCTACTATACAGACTTTATCTGACTTAGTGTTCGCTAGCGGTTCAGTGGAGACTGGGCGTGGCTATGTATACAGACGTCACATAATCTAGCCGACAGCCCGTTTATGCGAAATATCGCAGTGAAATATTAAAATATACTGTAATTTCATTGGTCCAAAAAGTAGGCTGAACACGATTGATTTAATCACTTTTGCAGAGCTAATTTGATAAATTGTATTGCAGTAAACTGCGGCTAATAGTTTTAGGGATTGTTCTGCCTTTTTCCTTTAGGTCAGTTGTATAAATGTAGTAACTTTACTTTCTTTTTATGCGGATGCTGCAAAGTTCAAGACAAGACATGTCTGCCAACCTTCTTTTAAAGAACTACAGCAATATCGGGGAAATGGTCTTGGAGAACTTTAGTTCCAATTGTCATTTATACAACAATTACTGTGAGCTACCTATGATTTAATCACATCTACTGAGCTCCATTATGCTGACTGTCATCTCTGTAGTCAATTATTATACGGACTTTTACCATGTTTAATATCGTAAACCTTTCCCAAAGCAACAAATTTTAAGGGGTTCCAAGTAAAAAGCTGTTGCAAACGACGTATAGAGATGAAGAAATGAATCATACACAAAGCAATAAAGATAATATTGAAACAATAGATATTCCAAAACATTTTCTCGTAGGGACTTTAAAACCCGGTTTTGTTTGGGAAAGGACTAAACCACGAAACAAATAAAAGTGCAAATATTGCCTCATTCCTTAACACGTTAAAGTGAATATCGGTCACGTGGTTAAGGAGAGCATTTTTTACCCCAATTTCCAACGATCATTAATACAGCAGTTACAGTTGGTGCTCTATTGATTTAATCACATCTAGTAAGCTCAATTACGGTACTACTGTCATCATCTGTAGTCTAGATTCTACACGAAATAAACATTCAAGTTGAATGTTTATTTCGTGCAGAATCTACAATACAGACTCTATCTGACTTAGTGTTCGCTAGCGGTTCATTGGAAACGGGGGCGTGGCTATGTATAGACGTTACATTAACTAACCCGCAATCTCGTTTATGCGAAATAAAGCAGCGAAATATTTAAATATACCGCAATTTCATTGGTCCAAAAGTAGGTCAAATACAACAGTTATAGGGACTCTTACGATGGCTTTTCTTTACTGCAACCCTTATCTGTACCAGAATAATCGTGGATATCAACCATATAACGTGCTTGGAGAAATATCGGTCACGTGGGTATGAAGAAGATTGCTTGACTAATATTTCAAACCGCCATTTATACAACAATTAGGCCTACTGTTGGCTATCAATTGATTTCGGGTAAGTAACGACGCCGCTCGAAAAAAAGCCGCTGTTTTATGAATTTCAAAATGGCCACATTACGGGTATGCTACCTTAATCCCATCTATAGAGCTCAATTATGGTATTACCAACGTCCGATGCCAAGACTTATAGGGACTTATACCATCTTCGTTGCATAAATTTACGAAAGCGAGTTCGGGGAAACCTTCGATGGTTGTAGGTGCATCTCATCCCCAACCAGACGTAATCAAGTTCTTTTATGTCATCATTGACGGAAAACAGCTCTGTCGAATGAGTCGGGATCTGGTATACACGTCCTTACATCATTTTAAAACATCGTGGATTTAGATCATGCTGAGTGCCTAAATGCAGCATGATCAGTGATGATGCTGTTCTTCATTCTACAGTTTTTGCGTGTGGCGAAGAAGCTATTTGAGAAGCACATATCTCTTGGGCAGATTATTAGTTTGGTTTATTGGAGTTTTTACGCCGTTTTCAACTGATATGGTCATATCGCGGCGGCTGGAGCGCCTAACCATGGATTCCTGTTGTTTCTCATACCAGTACTCCCACAACACCCTTACCGAGCCTCCCTGTAGCTGCTACCCCGCGTAGGATCAGAATTTTTATATCGTGATGAAATGTGAACTGTAACAAAGATAGAAACTTTACAAATTCTTTTAAGAAAATAATGTGTGTATAGCACTATACATTGTAAATCTAGTAAATAGAGTGTCTGGTTATTCTTTGTAAGATTTCCTTGCCAGACGGCAGATAATTTGGGTTGTATAAATTATTGACATTATTTACTTAATTGTTGGCAAGACATATAGCTCTACAATAGACGATGCCAAAACAAAACCTCTAATTTGTGACTTATCTAGACATAAACAACATATCCCTGCTTTTCAACAAAACCCTCGTAACTGCAGCTTAAAACAAGCTGCAGTTACGAGGTCTTTGTTGAAAAGTATCGATATTGACTTATATATTCTGGACCATCATCCGAGATAAGCCATCGTTCTTTGTCTTTGATTTCAGAATCATTTTTTTCTCTAATCTTTCTTTATCATTTATGATATCAAGAATTGAATTGCAATGACCCAAATATTACACTGACTTGTGATGAAAATACCAGTAAAACCAGAAAATAGATTTCCTGGTAATTCTTTGTAAGATTTCCGCGGCAGACGGCAGATAATTTGGGTTGTATAAATTATTGACATTATTTACTTAATTGTTGGCAAGACATATAGCTCTACAATAGACGATGCCAAAACAAAACCTCTGATTTGTGACTTATCTAGTCATAAACAACATATCTCTGCTTTTCAACAAAATCCTCGTATCTGCAGCTTAAAACAAGCTGCAGTTACGAGGTCTTTGTTGAAAAGTATCGATATTGACTTATATATTCTGGACCATCATCCGAGATAAGCCATCGTTCTTTGTCTTTGATTTCAGAATCATCTTTTTCTTATCTTTCTTTATCATTTATGATATTATCAAGAATTGAATTGCAATGACCCAAGCATTACACTGTCTGGTAATTGTTTGTAAGATTTCCGCGGCAGACGGCAGATAATTTGGGTTGTATAAAGTATTGACATTATTTACTTAATTGTTGGCAAGACATACAGCTCTACATAGACGATGCCAAAACAAAACCTCCGAATTGAGACTTGTCTTGCAATAAACAACAGGTCTTTATTTTTCAACAAAACCATCGTAACTGAAGCTTGTTTTAAGCTGCAGTTACGAGGTTTTGTTGAAAAACGACGATTTTTACACCCATATTTTGGACAATCAACCAAGATAAAGCCTCTTACAACCCGTCGTGCGTCTTTATAAATTGTACTTTTTAAAAAATATCCGAAGACGCATGGTGTATAAAAACGCATGACGGGTTTTAAATGCATGTACATTCACAGCAGGTTAAAAGTATGAATCTTTTTCTAGGAAAATACGCCTCACAAAAAAGTACGCTTCCATTGTGAGTTTTTCGGTATTTCTGTATAATTGTCCCTGTGTCACACACACGCCTGTACTCAGTACTTATGTCTTGCGTGCTTCTGGCATACTAAAAGACACATAATGGTCAAAGCAAAGAATTGTCGGGTCGATTCTTTGCTATGTGCAGTCTGCGACGTGATTGCGTCGACCAAAATCGTACGTTGCACGTGCGTGCATCGCACGACCATGCATACGCCTTTCTTTATCATTTGTGATATTCACGGTGGGGATTGTGCATGATGGGATGGATAACGAATTTTGAGTATACGGACAAATTTTGCCTCGCTTCAGGTAAGAAATTGTGCAATAATTTTCTTATTTCTGCTCCAATTTTCAAGCGGTTTGTTGCATGTACCCCGCATTAGTGAGCTCTTTCCTCGGATATATGACTTGTTTGTAGAATCTTTGTACTTTGTCAAAAAATTGATCCCAACCGACCAGAAAAACGACAAAAAATTCAGGCCCTTTTTCTAGTCGGTTGGGATCGGTTTTTGAGAAAAGTACAGGGAAGTTCCAGATAAATAATACATCTGAGAAAAGGGCTCAGTAAGACGGAGTACATGCAACAAACCGCATGAAAATTGACGCAGAAATAAGAAAGTTATTGCACAAATTCTTACCCGAAGCGTGGTTAATTTGGCCGTAGTCGTTACCATTTCGCTTTCTGGTCGGTTGGGACAATATTTTGGAAAAAGTATCATGAGTTATCTAATATGTCATACATCCGATGAAAGAGCTCGATAAGGCGGGGTACATGCAGCAAACCGCTTGAAAATTGATACAGAAATAACAGAGTTATTGCAAAATGTCTTACCTGAAGCGAGGCGAGTTGGCATCAAATTTTGTGCAAAAAATAGACTGAGTTTACTGCTATGTTTTGATAAACCGTTGGTGTTGTTATAACATCTCGTAACTACGGTTTGATTCAAGCCGTAGTTACGAAATTTTATAACAACACCAACGAAATACTATTTATTTGTCCGAAATTACGTCACGGTTTACTTGATAAAATCGTTCCCTATTGTCGGTAGTCGTTATCCATCCCATCATGCACAATCCCCACCGTGATATTGTCAAGAATAGAATTGCAATGGCCCAAATTTTACACTGATTTGCGTTAAAAATACCAGAATAGACTGCCTAGTAATTGTTAGTAAGATTTCCGCGGCAGACGGCAGATAATTTGGGTTGTATAGATTATTGACATTATTTACTAAATTGTTGGTAAGACATATAGCTTTACATATGTGTTGCCAAAATACCACCACCCCTCAGTTTGGGACTTGTCTAGTGTCTAGTCATAAACAACATAAATTTACTCTCGTAATTTGCGCCAATCTGAGATACGCCATTGTCGCTTTTCTGCCGCTTTCCATGCAGTTATACATTATTTCCACGCCGGTTAAAATATATTTGTATTTGATAGTAGCAATTTCCTCATTCATTACATCCCGTGTCTTAACCCTTTCCCATATAGTCTGGTAGTCGAAACTCAAAATTTTAGAAGTGGGAGGCCGGAATGTGTATGGACGAAAGTTGTGTTTTTCTGATAGCCCAACATGTGGGCATCATGGTTTGGCCTGTCTGCAGATTCAAATTTGACTTTTAAGGTCAAAACAGATGTCAAAGGTCACTGAGTGCAAAAATGCCAAATTTCGCTATTTTTCTAGATCTCTAATCCTCGAACCTGGAAGTTAAATCTTGGATGGTCGAAAGTTGTGTTTTCTAGTTGGCCCGAATGTTAGCTACAAACTTTGCAAAGTCTGCAGATTCAATTTTGGTTCTATAAGGTCAGAAAGGGGGTCAAAGGTCACTAAGTGCAAACATCCTTAAAATTCATATATGTCCATTTCAAGACTTCCAGACATGAGAGTTTGAGTTAGGAATATCCAATATCTATGTTTTCCAATAATGAAATAAAATGAAGAAATTTTTGGAACCTGTCTGCAGATTCCTAGCTAGGTATGAAGGTCAGAAAATAGGGTCAAAGGTCACCGAGTGCAAACACACTATTTGAAATTATTCCTGGTATAATTTTAACGTTTTAAGTGCTGGTGTTTGCTAATTTAAGAATGTAAGTTGTATTTTATGTCTGCTAAATGTGTAAAAGACATGTTTGCCCCTATCTGCAGATTCAAAATTAGAATCAAGAGTGTATACAAAAGGGTCAAAGGTCATAGAGTGCAAATGTTTTTAAATTTCATACATGTCGATTCCAAGACTTCCAAGCATGGAACGAAGAGTAATGAATAGATAGTATTTATGTTTTCCAGTCGCTATATATGTTTTGGATCTTTCGATTCCTGTCTGCATATCATTGGTTAGTTTTTATGGTCAAAAAAGGAAGCCAAAGGTCAATGAGTACAATAACGCTATATCAAATTAATCCTGGTCCATTATATGTTTCAAGACATTTGTATATGTTAATTGGTGGATAATAGTTATATCTTATGCTCCCCCAATGTGTAGATGTCATGTTTAGCCCTGTTTGCAGAATCAAAATTGAAAATATCGGGTATACAAAATAGAGGTCAAAGGTCAAAGAGTGTAAAAATTTACCAAAATATAAAACAAATTCCCTGAAAATGTGCTGTGCATAAAAAAGATGTGCAAAATTGAGGTTTCGATGACACTAAAACCTGACAATAACTTTGATTCGAAGACACAATTCAAGTAATCACAGTAGAGATTAATAAGACCAATATCAAATGATGAAAGTACTGAATAATGTTATCTAAACTTCGAAAATTAATTGCATGTGTGATCTTATTACAATGATCCAGGCAGACTAAAAAGAGAAAAATGAAAACTGAAATCAAGTCATTTAGCAGTGTCTTAATATTTTCATTACAATACCATACATTTAGTGATGACTTTTGCCCAACAATGTATCTTCATACATGTAGCTATTAATTGGATTTTGGATTCATTTTTCATCGATCTATATAAATATTGTTAAAAATAGCGGGGTCGTTGTTGGAATGACCAACATGTTCATTTTTATGTAAATACTGTACTATTTCTTATCTTAATTTCAGTATTGATGGAGTACATGTCAAATTATGCATTTGTCATATAAATTGTTTGTTATCCAACCCATTTTGGGGTATTGAGACAATGTCTATAATCAAGTACCTACCACGACTTAATTTTGGTATAGATGCATCATGCAAGTGTTCAACTTTGTCCAGACCATGATCTGTATATTGGCAAATGGATGTCAAATTAGTTTGGCAAAACCACTCTCTTCAATAAATGAGTATGTTATCTGTACAATTGAGATTAAAGCCAAAAATCAAATCCTCATTTGTAAGTACATCCCTAGGTTCTAATTCATAAAGCAAGAATTGTTCCAAAGCCTTGTTCAGCTCAAGAATTGAAAAAAGGGATATGTATCTTGCTTTCACATGACATGTCATTAAACAGATCTACTCATGTTTATTCTTTGATTTCAGAAGGGGCATTGAAAAAGAATCTCTTCTGTGTCTAACGAAATGTATAATAAGAAGACTTCGGTGTCGGTACAGGCATGCATGCATGTTTCTGTTCCTCCTGACTACAATTCCTACAGTATGGAGGAATTTCGAAATAGGTTTACACAAGCTCTTTCAATGTGTGTACATTTTTTAACATGAGTCTCATGGACATGAGTAACATGTATTATAAGCATTCTATTCTGCTCGTGAAGAATTAACATAATCTACAATAAGAATGAGTATAAACATGTATGTCTTTATGAATAACCCGGCATAATAATATGTGGGTTCAAAAGTCATAGATGTGTTTACATATGATTGATGCGTAAATGTAACGAAGAATCTACTTGCATTCAAAAATATTTTCAAGAAAAATACCAATATTTTAAAATGTATCCTGAACTGCCTTCGTTGTCAATTTGTAAATTGGGATGGTATAATTCAATTCAATCATAGCTTTGTAAGCAATATTTAACAAACAGAGTCAAAATAGTTACGAATAGACACCTTGTCTTCTTTGGGGCAGCTTTTAACAAGGAGATCACATACCAATAGAGTTTGGTTTGTAACTTGCTTATTCTGTGTTGTCATTTAAAACAAGAAATACCAGAACTGCAGTCTTTGACATGTGTTTGGTACCAATAAACCACATAAATCTATCGAAAAGAGGAATGTGCAATTATCGAAAATGGTTATCGCCCCTGTTGTAATTTCAATGAAAAATGAAATTAACAGCTTGGTATTCTAGATGGTTTGATAGCTATCTAAAAATCGTGTAAGGCTTTTCGGAGATTTTGGTTATAAGTCCACATCTTAATCACAAAAACAAATAATAGCTTGACCATAAGTTATCCTCAAATGCATATAAAACAAATAAGTGGGCATTTTTATATAAGAGAACCCACGAGAAATAATATACAAAATGCTATATTTCACATGAAACAATATATCTACTTAGATTTAAACAATTTACTTCTCAGAATGGACAAATTGCCATTGATTATTTCAATCATATCTAGATCTATCATTATCATGGATAATTATTTTCGAATCAAAATTATTAACAGAGTAAGTATCATTGAAATTTCAATGTTTCATAACTGTTTTTTAGTTAATATCCATATTTTCAAGTATTTATCGCTTTTTAAATGTTTGCACTCTTTGACCTTTGATCTCTATTTTGCTATCTCTAAATCTTAAATTTGAATCTGAAGACAGTGACAAATATGTTATCTACATATTAAACATATTTAACAAACATTTAATACAACTCTTGTCCAATCATAAGCCAACTTTAAAGTTTAAAATAATTATTTTGAATTTGGAATAATGTCAAATAGAGCATTCAGCACTCATTGACCTTTGGCACATTTTCTGACCTTTAAAGCGAGCTAGGCATCTGCAGACAGTGGAACCAAAGCTCCCCAGCATATTTGGTTACTGGAAAACATAGATATTGCCTATTCGTAGCTCGTTCTTCCATGTCTTGAAGTCTCGGAATGGACATATATGCCATTTAATGATTTTTGCACTCAATGACCTTTGACCCCTTGTCTTTATGTTCTTACTTTTATTTTTGAATCTGCAGACAGGGACAAACATGTCATCTACATTATCTGACAAACATAAAATACAAATTCTGTCTCTTTAAAAGCCAATACCATTGCTTTTAAACATTTAATTTTGACCAGGAATAATTTCAAATAGCCCTTTTGCACTCATTAGACTTTGACCCCATTTTCTGACCTTAAAGACTGGCTGGGAATCTGCAGACAGGAACCAAAAATTTCCCCAATGTATTTGGTAATTAGAAAACATAAATATTGTTTATTCATAACTCAAAGTTCCATGCCTGGAAGTCTTTGAATCGACATAAATGAAATTTAAGAATTTGTGCACTCAGTGACCTTTGACCCCTGTTCTGACCTCATAGAACCGACAATGAATCTGCAGACATGGCAACAAATGTAGCCAACAATCTGGCCAACAAGAAAACACAACTTTCATTCATTCACAAGATCGCTTCTTTGTTCGGGGATTCGAAATATAACAAAATAGCGAATTTCTACACTTTTGCACTCAGTGACCTTTGACCCCTGTAACTCACCCAAAGGTCAATTGCTGACTTGCAGACAGGGCATTTCTAGTAGAGTAGAAGTTCCTGAACAATTTCCAGTAATAAACTTTGCATACACATTCCGGCCTCCCACTTTCGATTTCTAGGCCTCTGCCAGAAAATAACTACTAGACTAATACAAGGCCGGGTTTTGACGTCATTAATAAAATAGGCTTAGCAAAACATTGAAACAAAAGAAGAAACTGCTGATAACCAGCAGTTTCTCCCTTTGTCTCAATATTTTCTGTGCCATAGTTTACACAAATCCTATCTTAAATAACATCCATTTTGTCACTTGTGGCAGTTTTTGAAGTGGACCATCCTAAAATTTTGTCGTTTGAGAAAGGGTTAAGCTACTTGTACCTAATATTTCCTACCAACCACTTTTGTTGTCTGCATCACCACTGGTGGGGAACTCGGCAAAAGCGAGGGACGTTTTCGCTACATCGAGGTACAGATATTTTGCGTTTAAATGTGAGTTTTAAGATCTGATTGGATAGTTTTTATAATAACAATGAATTTGTTCTAAAAATAGACCGGGTTTACTGATATGCATTGACGAATCGTCTGTGTTGTTATAAAATCTCGTAACTACGGCTTTATCGTAGCCGTAGTTACGATATTTTATAACAACACCGACGGAATACTATGATCGTGAAAAAACGTCCCACGCTTTGGCCGAGTTCACCAGCAGTGATAACTATTTTAAATTATACAAACCCTGAATTTTGATAGGACTTGACCGATTTTCAGTCGTCGAGAGAATTTCAAAATTGCCTTTCGTATGTCCCGGAAAATGACAGTTTAATACATCTTTGTTGACAGAGATAAACATGGACTATTACTTATCTGGAATTTCCCAATGTTAACTTCATAGAACCTGTCAAAAACTGCAAACCTCTGTCCTAGGACTATTCCAAATTGAAAGCTGCTGCAGAAGACAAAATTGGCGCTCATAAAGGAAAGATTTGTGTACAACATAGTAAAGAAATTATTAAGGAAATAAATATCAAAATGAAAATTGAATTATTTTCATTATATTTTTTAAGTCGTGTGAATCCATGAAAGTAATTTAACTTTTATATTACTACAGCTTTACATATGTGCTTGAAAAGGAAAGACAGTTTGTTGATTGACTGATTAATTCAACAATATATCGCAGGTAAAGTTTTTAATGAATGACCTTTCTCTCCTTCAATTCGTTGTATCATTTTCTTCATTAAACACCTGACACTGTATATCTGATGAATGTATATCAAAAATCTTTATTAAAGTCCAAATCGGTCCAGCATTTGTCCTCCTTTTCAACCTCTCCAAAAGACGTTTTGAAAGCTGCAACAGACGGTGAAATTGATTGATGGACAAAATTAAATTTTGTTTACTGTATGGAATGTAGAACATTTAGTAACAAGAGCTGTCACTGTAAGATGACAATGCCCCCGACACCGCTTTGATTTTAAATTATGGCCAATCTATGTTCAAGGTCAAGGTCATCCAGGGGTCAAGGTCACCAAAGTATGTGCCTACAGAAAGGTAATGTACCAAGGAATGTTGTGGTAAAGTATGAAGCGAATATGTTAAGTAATAAGGAAGTTATGGCCAATGTTAAAGTTTTTGGACGGAATGACGGACAGACAGACGGACGGACGGACGGACGGACAAGTCAAATTTATGATGCCTCCCTATCGGGGGCATAAAAAAAAACAGTGTTTATCATCATTTTCTTATGTCATAATAATTAATGTCTAATTATCCTTATTTACTGGACATGCCAAAGCCAGGTGTCGTTTGGGAAAGGGTTGATATATAAACTGCATGAATTAATTACAACAAATCTATTTCTTACCAAATAAATCAGCGGACAAACCACACAAAGAGATGGTGATGCAACGTTTTAAGTTGCTTAAATATTTCATTCAAACTCTTTCCCAAACAATAAATTATTCTTACAACTCCGAAAACGTCTTCTGAAAACAAAAGAGTAAAGAAGAAAATGTCGATAATCAGCATTTTCTTCTTTCCTCTTTATGTTTCTATGTTAAAGCGTTTCCTTTCCCGTTTCAGAAATGTTGTCGTCTGCAACGGCTTTGAATTTGGACAAGGCTTATAATCATATTGTCGTTTGGGATAGCGCTAATTGCTCATGCTGCAGCAAAAAACGATGCATTCGTAATGAGACGTATGAAACGGATGTTTTGATTACATCTCAATGAAATCTTGTCATTGTCATTTAGGGGTCAAATATTTTATATGATCGACGTTGGGAACATTTTCAAACGTTGGATTGACTGATTCTGTGAATGAATGTGATTTTACGCCATTAATTTTTGAAAGTATTTCAGGCAAATCAGAATCTGAAGCACTTAATCATGGACAACTCTCGTTTCTCACAACAGCACTATCACAAGATCCTGTCCGGAAATCAAACTGCTCATCCTACTTATGTTTACGATAACCCATCCATTGATAGAAGACAAATACAGGACACCCGTGATTGCCAAGTATGAACCCGGGACCTCGTGCACGAGAGTGGGACCTGCCACCATCTGTACTTTGATTGCGACAAAGTACGTCAGGCTGTTGCAAGGGCGAGCGATTGTTGACGACGATTGGAAAATAATTGAAATACTTCCAGATCGAAAGATTCAAGGTTGGTACAAAGGTATTGCAGAATACAAAAAAAGCAAATAAACAAATAATTAAATTATAATTCATTGCACAGAAATCATTATAGGGAGACTTAGAGAATCACTTGTTTAAAACGTTTTACCATAATGTGACGTGTAAAATACTCGCTTTCGGCGTCCCTAATTAGATTGAATGGGGACAAAAAATATCCAGACAAAAAAAGAAAATGCTAAAAAAACATAGATATTTTCTCTGTTATAATTATTAATACAAATTCACCCTGTCTTTAGCAGTATTCATATCATCATCTGCAACAGCGCCTTAAATTAGAACAGTCTCAACACATTGACGTTGCTGTTCGAGAAAGTGTTTAAAGCATGCAGGTGGGCTGCTATTCTATCAGCAATGCTAATAAAATGAGCCTTTATGACATATTACGTATAACAACGACTCTTACGTTTATGATTACGATGCACGTATTTGCAGTGCGAAAAGTTTGCTGCTTGCGCACTTCAGAACATGCAGTCTGGTCTGGGTTGAAGCTTTAAGTTTATAGGTTTTTATCTATAAATTACAAAAACGCATTATCTGTCAAAAACTTTTCCTAGACGAAACAATGACAGAATAGTCCAATCTGATTAAAATTCAGTGCTAACTTTTAGTAACATCTGACGGGCACCAGTTAGGGGTTTTCTTCTATGAACATGGGGAAAGAAACTCGGCTACTTTTACTCTAAGTTACCAATCAGATTCAAATGAAAAGTGCATACAACACATGGTTCTGCACTGAAATGTGCTGTCCTTGTGGCCTAGTTTTGGGGTTTAATCGATATCAAAATCTTGAAAGTGTTTATTTGATTCGTCAGAAGAAATTGTATCAGAATTATGTTACTGTAAGTTTAATCAGATTGAGAATTGTCCAAACTGAAATACAACACAACGAATGTTTATTGGACGATGAAATTTTGAATTTATTTCATTATATAAATCTTTCGGGTAGGCAAAACGTTTCTCATTTTCTTTACTGTTTTAATGTTAATCGAATATTAAGGGAATGGTAAATGGTGTCTAGGTTATTCTCTTAAAACAGAGTCCATCGTTTACTACGTTTAACTACGAAACAGCCGTATTCGATCATTCTAATCAATAACATGAGCTTTGGAGAAGAGGTCTTAATTTATTTCAAATAAAAAACCACAACATAGGGCTTGATCAACAATAACGTAATTTTAATGCCTTAACCCCAACTTATATGAAGCCATGTAAAGACAAAATGTGTCAAAATCAAGCATCACACGACAAACCTCTACACTTCTTTTGAATCAAAGACTTCATAGCGGAAATGCCTGTTAATCAAACCTTTTCCAAACATGCCCTGGTTTTGGCGGCAATATGTTGTAAACAGATAGACACTCTCCAATTTGATGATCGCACGTATATCAGTACAAAATTTACAAATCTATGAAACGAGTTACTTAAATATAAGAACCCCGTTAATATCGTCCTTTAGTAGACCTTTACCAATTCAAAGTCGAACAACAAACAAAAAGATTTCTGTACTTCATCCTTTTCTAAAACAAAACCTAGCGGTGGCGTCATATTAAAGTGACATTTCAGAATTTTTTGTCATAAATTTAGCTTTTATTTTATCTGAAAGAGCATATTTCCTTATGAAAATTCTGAAAATTTCAAGCCAAAATATTGCGCCGTTTACGAGAAATTTATATTTTTGTGTTAAAATTGAACAAATTGTTGTGGACAACAGTTCGGATTTATATGCAATTTATCGATTATGTCTCCACTTTAAATGCGTGTTTCTCGCTTATTGGCAACAACTTAAAAAAACTAATATTATTTATACTCATTAGAATAACCAATCTTGGCATCAAGACATGCTTTATAAAAATGAAATTGAAATGAAATGTCCCTTTAAGCAAGAAACGGGTTTGAAAGCAACGAAAGAAAAGTAGAAAATTCGGATAACACGCATTTTCTTATTTTCCCATTTTTATTTCAATGCTATAACATGTTACACATTTCATCGTTAAGAAACAATGATTTTGATTCGCATTTCCTTTTGCATTTTAGTACGGTCAATACGTTTGTTTTTTGAGAGAAGGCTTATTTGATCATCCCACGATTATTTATAATCAAAGTATTAAGAAGACAATAATATTGAACGATATTAATTCAAAGGCTAACTTATCTTACAACAAACAAAATAATTCCTGCATCTTAACCCTTTTCAAAATAAGACGTGGATCAGCGTCATTACTTGAAGCAAATCGTCGCTTTTCAGCAAAAAACCTCTTAACCGCAGCTTGTTTTAAGCTGCAGTTAAGAGTTTTTAGTTGAAAAGCAGCGGTATTTCCGCCGAGATGCATTTCCAACATTTGGTAACCGTTGTTTTTGGCTTCTGTAGACTGACTTCCATCTGACTGGTCTTGTCCTACAAACTTCTCGTTTCTTCCACACTGCTATTATAGTTTCTGTAATTTCGGCTCAGATTGACCGTTGATAAATATTTCGCGATGTTGCAGCGAGTTTCTAACAAGATGGGAGGTAATATTAACAAATGAATTGGAAAAAGTTACTCGGTATTTTCTCCTTCATCAATATATTTTGTGCATTGTAAGAAGAGTTTTTTTTCCTTTGTCAACATTCATTTGCCGTTTGTAGCAGCGTTTAACTTGAACAAGTGCGTTATTTGCCGTTTGGGATTAAAAAGTGAAGTTAGTTGGTTTTAGAAATGTGCAAATATTGCTGTCAGGATTTTCTACGAGCAACCCCTGTAAGGCGCCGAAATGTCTGCCATTTTAGACTGTTTTTGGTAATTACGTGCATGCAAATTACAATTAAATAACAATAACTGCTGTATTTATATTAGAGAAATATTGCGAGGCATCGCGCATTCATTATATAGCAATTGAAATTTGATTGTTTTCTACTTGACAACGATAAATCAGAAAAAGCTTCAAAATTTATTTACCCAATTATCAGAGGACATCATTTTCGGGTGGTCCAAATTCAAAGATGATGCAGACGATACATTCAAGTGTTTAGAATTTGACATTTATGATTTATGAACAGAAAACATTGTAGGAAATGAAAATATATTGCTTGTGACAAATTCTTCATTTTCCACAATGTTTTCCGTAGCCTTTATCTTGTTGGGGCTTCAAGAGTGTCAATACACAGGAATACATTAAGGGAATGTATTAACTCTTTCCCGAACTGCAAATGATTGTGTTGAAACGGTATGAATTAAAATGTGTTCACACACAGCGATGCAAACTATGATTGTCCGAATGTTGTCCAGATTCTTGAAATATCTAGCATGGGTCCGTTTGATACCCCCCACTAGCGCCTTGTCACTGAAAAAGTTCCATAGGTCAAAAGGTTCTTTAGTTGGAGTACAGAAACATGTTTTAAACAAAGTCCACTTTTGACCTTGACCTTTGACCTTCGTGACCCAAAAACAATAGGACACCTCCTTGGGTCATGGGCAACAACTGTGTAAAGTTTAATGATTCTAGGTCAACCGGTTCCAGACTTAGAGCACGGAAACGGATTTTGAACGAAGTCCAATTGTGACATTGACCTTTGACCTTCGTGACCCCAAAACGATAGGACACCTACTTGGGTCATGGGCAACAACTGTGTAAAGTTTCGTGATCCTAGGTCAAACGGTTCTTGACTAAGACCATGAAACGGATTTTAAACAAAGTCCAATTGTGACCTTGACCTTTGACCTTCGTGACCCAAAAACAATAGGGCACCTTCTTGGGTCATGGGCAACAAGTGTGTAAAGTTTCATGATCCTGGCACAACCGGTTCTTGACTTAGAGCGCGGAAACGAAAAAAGTCTACGGACGGACGGACGGATGGACAGACATACATGGTAAAACCAATGTACCCTCCTCTACTTCGTAGGTGGGGGTATAATTACGCATTAATTTACCTTCCGCTGCTTTGATTGTATATAAACACGGTCATCTTTATCTTTATTTTCAATACTAAAGCAAAGAAGATTCCGGAAGTCATTCGTGGCAACAGAAATTGATGAATGATACCCGCGTCAACTTCCGTTGCCATTGGTGACGTCCGAAGTTGCGCGAATTGTTTTTGTAGATAATGATGGAATGAGATACTTCGTACTAAATAACTCTTTTATTGGACAATCGATGTTTTGATTGGCATCGGCTATTTATTTCTTATGTGAAGCATCTTCTCCCGAGACAAACTTGGTCATCGAGTTATTTTAAATATGTTCAGATCGTACTCCGTTTGAACTCTTTCCCAAACAAAAACTTTGTTTTGACACCCCTAAGCTTATACATACATTTGGGCAAAGGAAGGATTTTCTGTTTTCCAGCGTTTTCTAAAATTACACAAAGCAACAGAATTCATACACTCATTTGGTTTAACCCATTACCACACAGTGACTCCTTTTGACTCCCCACAAGACAATGGCTTTGGAAAACATCGTGGAAAATGAAGAAATTGCTTGTGACAAGCAATTTCTTCATTTCCCACATGTTTTCCACTTAAAAAGACCTAAAAATCAAAAATTCCATTCACTTGAAATTGTCGTCTGCAACATTTTTGAATTTGGAAGAGCCCAAAATTTTGTCGTTTGGTAATGGGTTAACATCTGTGCTGCCTTCTGCAACTTCTTCAACAATGGACCGGTCTGTACAAGCATTTTTATCGATAGGGTTAAAAACTAAAATTGAATAAGGGATATTAATCTACACTTTTATTAATTCTTTATCATACATCTACACATGGCAAGATTAGCACAAGCATACTACTGTATATAAGCACAAACGACAAAAATGGAACAGTAAAAGTAAAAGTTGTTCAATGACACCCAAATTAGAATATTGCAATTAATGTATATAAACATGTCTATTTTTATTATCTAATCAAGCTACATCTATAATAACAGTTACCCGTGGACAACGTAGCTCGCCTTAGAAACGAAAGCTTGTCAAGATCACAAGGCCGAGGTCATAGTCCAAAATGAAAGGTAGCATTGAAAGGAGGTGAAATATGTGTGTGAAATATCAAACCAATATTTTTTTCCTGCGTAAGGTTTTTGCCAGGCTAAATTTTTTGTCAGGCTAAATTTTTTGTAAGTTATGTCATACCGCAAGGTCAATGTGAAAGTTCATGTTCCCAAATGACAGGCCATGACAAGAGGTGGTCATGTGGGATATACCAGTAAATGTATCAACACTCTATAATAATGCGCGAAACATGAAGACCTATTGGCCAGGTTAAAGGTTTTGAAAAGTAGATCAAACTGCGTTTGAACAGGAGATCAAACTGCAAGGTCAATGTCACATGGTCAAAGGTCATGTCCCAAAATAAAAAAAAAAAAACCTTTGTATTGGCATAATCTATCCTTGTTTGAAATATCAATGGTCTGTGTATCAAAGTTTCTAAAATGTAGACCATGTTAATCTTTTTAATCTACGTAACTGACGAAGACGCCGACACGTTGGCTGAGACATTAGTTCCCCGGACATAAGTCTGACTGGCTATAAAAGCAAGACTAGCATATTAAGCACACTACTATATACATACACACACAATACGAATAGTACATACAGTTAAACAAGAAATGAGAGGCTGTTCAAAATGACCCTGGAAGGCTCGAACATCGGAACACCATTCTAACAGTTCTCGTGCGGCACTTTGGAACGCCCCTGGAGTGTGTAGATGCTGAAAATAGAGAAATAAACAAGGGTGTGATGGTGCTGTTGTGGTGGCATGTTATATCCGTTTCCAAACACTAATTGGTTTTGACGATCTTGCAAAAATATTGGAACTAAGATATGTTTGTGAAACACGAATGCCCCCGAAATGACCATTTTTCTAAATGTTAAGTTTTCGTGTAAAGGGTTGATAAGGGCTAGTGGATGACCTTGAGGAAGGTCATTTTGCAGGGAACGGACAGCTATCATTAAAAGGAAGTTACATACAAAATTTGAGCTCTGTGTGTCGAATACATTTGGAGAAAAGGCAAAATGTTAAGTTTTCGGACAAACATACAGATGGACGGAAGGACAGACAGACGGACAGACAGACGGGCGGATCGACGGAAGAACAGACAGATGGATGGCCAGACATAAGTAAAACAATATGCCCCCAATCTTTTGATACGGGGGCATAAAAAGAAACTTAGGAAACAAGAGGATCCAGATGGTCATATATCGCTCTTCTGAGAGGACCATGAGACACACAGTATAAAAATTGTTGAACTTTATGTATCTAAGGATTATAAAAACAAACTCTGACAGTTGTTGACAGTCATTAGGTCAATTTCGGACCGTTTTCAAAATATTTTCTGGTGCGAGCTTTTTTTTTTGACAAATTAAAATGTTACGAATGTATGCCTTCCTTTTCTGGAACCGTATTCACCTACGTTTCAAATAACATCAACGTCATATTAAGCAAATTCTATATCGGAGCAGGCCGAATTTATTCTTAAAAGAAAATGGAAGTCCATTATATACAACAATTACAACTATGAAACGGTTGACGACTTTAAAATGTTGATAAGCAGTAAAGATTGTATTCATGAAGACTGTAAAGTTGTTTCACCTATTGTTAACTTTCGCAATAATGCAGTGCACGTAAGTATGAAGCGGTTTATGACTGTATTGGCCCACCCCACCGCACTGCGAGCTCAACAAATTAATTGGAGTTGAAAGGAAGGGAAATCTGTTGGATCTGTGTTTAACATTTTATGCTCTGTGTTTTCAAATAAAATCTTGAAATATCTTTGTTTACCCTTAACTCTTGGGGAACCCACAAATGCGGTTTTCTGTAGTAGAATTCTAGGTTTTCACTTTTCCTTGCATACCCCACTAAGAAATTAACACATTTGTCCCGTTTCCTTCAGTGTTTAACCCTTTTCCAAACAAGACCTGGTTTTGACATCTTTTATAGAAAATGCTTGAGAAAACATTGAGACAAAAGAAGACACTGCTGATAATCAGCAGTTTCTCCTTTAGTCTCAATGTTTTCTGAGCTATATCATACACAAATCTCTTCTATATCAACATCCATTTTGTCGTCTGCAGCAGATTTCAAATTGGGCCACCCCACAATTTTGTCGTTTGGGAAAGGGTTAATCTACTAGAGGTAATATTGATGTTTAATGTTTCTGACCACCAAAATCTTTTTTTAAAGTGACATTTCACAATTAATTTTATACAAATTTTTCTCTTATTTTATCTGAAAGAGCATCTTTTCTTATGAAAATTCTGAAAATTTCAAGTCAAAATATTGAACCGTTTACGAGAAATATACATTTTTTTTTTGCTAAAATTAAGCAAATTGATGTGGACAACAGTTCAGATTTATATAGAATTGGTCATTTCTGTCTCAACTTTAAAGGCATATTTTTCGCTTATGAATAACAACTTAAATAAACTGATAGCATTTCTACGCATTAGAATAAACAATCTTTGCACCAAGTCATACTTTAAAACAATGAAATAAATGTGAAATGTCACTTTAAACTAGATCTAAAAAGAAAGGCATAACCTCGCGAAGACTATCATTTTCTTTCATCACAGAAAACCGTGTAAACAGAAATGCTGGATATCATAATTTCTTCCGCCATCCTTCATTTCAACATATTCCAACGCTTTCTGCAGAAGCATAGACAAAAGCAATTCTTGCTTCAGTTCTGGGCACAGCTATTTAGTATTTCCGAACTGAAAAAAAAATAGGTCAAATAGAAAGCATTTGTATGCAATAAAATAAATCAAATTGTTTATATGCAATTTATAGCACAGAAAATGTTCACAGAAAAAGAGAAACGTTGACTGTCATTATTTTTTTTTTCTGTAAATGTTTTCCAAAACCTTTTACGTGAATACCAGGCATTGTTTGGGAAAGTGATGCGTGTCTGATAATGCATATCTTATTTGTTTATTAGAATAATTCAGCTGAGCAGGGACCGTAAAAATCATTCTCAGCGAAATAAACCCGTCATAGCATTCCTTTTCAACAACTTGAGATAAATAAAAAGCAACATGGTTTTAATAAATATCACATTATCCCAAACTGCCATACATACGCGTTGCGTCACGCAAAAATTAAAACTACACAACCACAAAAACAAGATGTGGTGTGTTTGTGAATAACATAACTAATGCCACAATACGACAATATTCTTTAAATCGGAACACTTGTATTCGACCATGACCATGGTGCCACAGAAAAAGGGCGTGTCACAAGAAATGTTAATGAGAAAAGGGAGGACTCCACATTCTGCTATGACAAACGCAAGGACGGATCAAGGATTTCTTTCCAGGGGGGGGGGGGGGGTCGAGCCTAAATGTTGGCTTTAAATGTACTAAATATGTAACTTTATATAGTAATAATGTAATTTTCGGCCAATGCCGGGGGGTGGCGGTTCCGGACCTCCCGACCCCTTCTAGATCCGCAAAAATCAGGATACCGTCAAAACAGAGCAAAACGTGTATTATTGAGTACGAGACGCGTATCCCCATCCTACCAACCACCCTATTGACGCGGGGTCACACGAAATACAGAGGTTTTATTCAGTCAATGCTTTTAGATGCAGGTCAATAATTTCAAATATACGCTATGTTTAGCCTTCTAGTAAGAACAGAAATAGCAAAAATAATCTACCAAAAGTAGTCTATAAGCACATGCAAGTGAAGAACACAGTCCTAAACGGGTCAAAACTTCTCGCACAGCAAATACATACATATACTAATATGCCACTTTTACCACGACACCATAAACATGTTCAGAATTCTGTGGAAATCTCCTAACAGCATGAAAGCCTCTTGTTACTCGATATATCTGATTTCAAAGCATAGCCAATTATCTCGAGCAAGATTAGGATTACGTAAGATAAAGTTTATATGTTTTGTGTTAACATCTATTCGTGCTAGGTAGGCCAACAATTACATAAGCTGTGGTCTAAATAAATGTTCCACCCACTACAAGAAATTGTACCTTTTGAACATGTTATTCTGTAAAGGAAACCTTTTTTTTAATTTCTATCGTTTGTTTGAGATGGGGCTTGGTGAGCTTTCAGTTATAATGCAGGAGCTGGTGAACATAACAATGTGTTCTTGGCATGTCTTTGCGCCAGTCCAAACGTATCATCGAATCTGAGCTAGCCTAGCATAACCTTTTATTTTCGTTGTTTAGTACATCTCGATTATATAGCATTCCAACGATAATGTGATGTTTACAAACAAAGAATGACCTCGGCCTACAGGTAAGAAAGACTTGTTATATACGATTAAAATATTTTATTTTACGCTGCTTTATATATACATACTCGATAGCTCAGTGGATACAGCACCGGCGCTTTGTCCATTTTCTTTTAGCAAACGTGGGTTCGAATCTCATATGGAACGATGGGTAATTGTATTTTATTTTACAAATATATTTTGTTTTATCATTTTAGAAAAAAAAAGATGAGAAGAAAGCAGACTCTTTATGATTTTATACAGATTTATAAGATAATATCGGAAAATCACATACATAATGCGCTATATAGTGGGTTTATGGCCTAAGACAACATTCAAGTCATGAAACATAAAAGATTCGTTTGGCAATGGTTTATATTGAAAATAAAGAAAATATCTATTTTCAAATGTGAAAGGAACAAAAACAAAAAAGTAAAACGCAAATAAGGGAAAAAATACACGGCTGTGTGTGGAATCGAACCCACACAGTTAAAAAAGAACTCCTTTGATAAGGTCAAGCGCCAACTGTTTAACCATTAGACCACAAACACATGTAATGTCAGAATGTCATACTTACAATATTATCATTGTTTTCATTGCGATAATTGTGATAATTGTGTTTTGATCTGTGTAACCTTTCATTATCAAATGGGTATGGTCTATATTTTTGGCGGGAATCTGATTATCGTTGGAGGACTATACCATGCGAAAGAAAAATATTTATTCTTTATAAACGATTCAAAATCTTTTACTAATGAGGGACTAGACCGATAACGGAAAAGAGGGGTGACAGGAGGTATATTTGACTATTTATAGTAACAAATTATACACACTGATACCTATTCAACCCTTAAATAAACCAAAATATTTGTATCGATTCTCGTTTAACTTTGAATGTATAATACTTCATGCATTTTTGCAAAAAAATAAATAAAATTAAATAAACAACACCACGGCAATATGTGCCTAACTAGCCATGTAACATGTCATTTTATATGTACAGCATTTCAATGGTATAGTTTTCAGATGGTTGCAAAAAGATCGTGTGTTGATTTTCTTGTGTCATAGACCCTATTATTTGAGTGTCTTATCAGTCTCAACAAGGCAACTTTACAGAACAATACATTTAGCTTGTAAAAAGGGAGTTATTTAATCTTGTTAATCAACTAATTTCACATTGGGCCAGTATATATACTTTATTAATTCCTCCTTTGCAGAAGATCAGTATAAATTATACAACATGGTGAGTTACAACATATAATAACACAAACTGAGACAATACAAATAGAACATTACTAGTCTATACTATACTAGTCTAGGCTTTAACCCTTTCCCAAACGACAAAATTTTAGGGTGATTCACTTCAAAAACTGCCACAAATGACAAAATAGAAGTTATTCAAGGTATGATTTGTGTAAAATATGGCATAGAAAATATTGAGACAAAAGGAGAAACTGCTGGTTATCAGCAGTTTCTTCTTTTGTTTCAATGTTTTCCCAAGCCTATCTTCGTAGGGACGTCAAAACCAGGTCTTGTTTGGGAAAGGGTTAAAATAACTAAGTAGGCATACTGCATAGATAATTTCATCTGCCAGAATTCATAACAAGGATAGAGAGGCTCGTACATGGGCAGTACCGCATTATCTAGGGCAAACAGAAGTAAATGTTTCTTCTGTTTAAATTTTATGGTTTTCTTTATTTTTTTTTTATTATTTTTTATATATTTTTTATTTGATAAAGCTTTTCTTTTTTGGGGGTGGGGCTGGAAAGATAACCCCGAGCAGGCTGACCAGAGTCCATAGCTTGAGCAAATCGTTTCGCTGACATAACGCCAATATTTCTATGTGCAAATGTACTGGAGTGCGTGTAATTTAATAAATGAAACAAGAAATGTACATGTTTTGTTAGATCTTGCTCCGTAACTGACATTTAATGTTAACTCTATATCGTTAACCCTTTCCCAAACGACAAAATTTAGGGTGATCCACTTCAAAACCTGCCACAAATGACAAAATGAGTGTTATTAAAGATAGGATTTGTGTAAAATATGACATAGAAAACATTGAGACAAAAGGAGAAACTGCTGGTTATCAGCAGTTTCTTCTTTTGTTTCAATGTTTTCCCAAGCCTTTTCTAATAGGGACGTCAAAACCAGGTCTTGTTTGGGAAAGGGTTAATTAACACTCAGCATTAAGCTGCAGGCACAATTAGGCCCTTTACATTACAAATATCGCTGTTTTTGCAAAACCTTGTAACCAGGAAAGATTAATGGAAAATGATGCATTCGCATTTCTTTTCCATTTCACAAACAAACCCTGCTTTTAACAAACCCACTATATAGGAATGTTAGTAATAGATATTGAAGGAAATAACAGAAATGCTGATGATCTTCTGTCTCCCTTAATGATTTCTATGTTGTAAGGAGTGAATAACCAGTATTTTCTCATTTTTTGCCCGTATATCTATGTTCCGTTATCTCTTATTCGAGTTCAGTTTTTGTCGTCCTTAACAGCTTTCAAATAGATTTGTTAAGCGATTTATATTTTCGTCGTTCCTGAAATGGTTTAGCTAAACTATTTCGAGAGGCAATTCAATTCTGTCGAAAAACAATACTAAGGGAAGCAAATCTTACATAGACTCTTTAGAGATCGTATATTAGGCTGTTATTACTACTTTAACACTATCTGTTCTCATGCTAATAGCATTGAAAAAAATAAGCCATAAGAAGAACAAGAGGGCCGTTGGCCCTAGGTCGCTCACCTGAGATTGGGTTTTATAACAGATCAGATTTCTTACAGGTAATGCAATAAAGGGTCAAAGATCATATGAACGCCGCTATGCGATTTCAAACCATAGAAAACCAAGAAAACTACCTAAGTGCAATATCATATGTAACTCAAATATGAAGTTTCATCCAATTCGGCTATGTGGTTATGGAGAAATTGCTTTGGACAGATGGAATTAAAATAAAACATACAGACTGACAAACAAACAGAAATTTACAAATTGACCTAGATCTATGACCTTGAACCTACCTAAATATATATTTCAAATAGAACATCTACTCATGATAAAGAACACATTTACCCATACATTTTTTTAAATCCATGCATAAATGTAAATGCTATGCCCCTGATAAGCAGATTTTTACAAGAAGTCCCCTTTTTCTGTGACAAGGTTTCATATTGAAAAGCAAAGAAAAGTGCCTCTTAGCAATATCATAAGCAATGCAAATATTTAGTTTTGTCAAAGGAGGGGTTTCCATAAGGCCATTTTCCTGGGACCTAAATTTTCCAATGAAATTTTTACCACAGATAGATACATAAAGGGGACGTGTTTTGCCGAAAAGTATGAATCGAACGGACCTTTGGTTTTGTGTATATTGTATATTGAAAGTGGGTGGGGTAATTCTTTTCAGGCGCTACCCAAGGTCCTTATAAATCAATTTTCTATCTAAATGTAAATAATTGACGATTTTTTTTTTAAAACATTATGTTTTGTATATGCGCCCTTGTTAAGATGACATTAAATCCATTGGCTTGCTTACTATAAATATTAAAATATTTGGAATTTTATGTAATTTTTCAATTTTTTGTATATTTTCATCTCCCAACTTTGGGCAAAACATCAACACGTTTTTATAAAGCGACATAATGGAATAATATTTTAGTTGAGAACTTGTTAATAAATCGTTATTGCAAAATTATGAGGAATTTTTGATAGCTAGTCGGGTAAATGAGTTACGGGCCCTTAAATGCACGAAAACCCATGACAAATTGTGGAATAAATAACAAAATACATTTTTTCTGACTTTCTTTCGTGCAGAAAGGCAGAAATGTTTAATTTGCTTACATTATAGCTGGCCTCAGCAAACAGTACTACAAATAAGCTATTGCGATCAGTTTCGTCTGTTGTCCGTCCGTATGTCTGTCTGCCAGTCCATAATATCAGGTTTACACTCTAGAATCCACAAATATTATCCGATCTTCATCAAACTTTGTCAAAATATGTATGAACGTAAGCCCTTGTGTTGGATTAATTTTGGATGGAATTGCTGCAGAAAGTGCTGAGTTATGTGCCCTTGAATGTCAAAAAAATGCTATTTTTGACAATTTTTGCATTCAAAAAATTTCAAATATTACCCAAACAAATGCAAAACCAAGTGGAAATGTTTGCATTTATAATATCTTGGGTGAGTGTGATTTTCATCCTGATTGTAAACATATATTTTGAGTTATCCGCCCTTGAATTTGACAAAAATGCATTTTCGGCTTTATTTTCCCTTCAGCATCCACAAACATGGAGCAATTAAGACCGATAGAGGACAAATTATTTCTGTCTATAATATATAAGACGTGTAAGAATTTGAGCCAGATTGAAAATGTTTATCCTGAGTAATCCGCCCTTGAATTTAACAAAATTGCCGTATTAGCCCTAGACTTGCACGAAAACCCACAAATTTGCCTAATTCAAGGGCAGATAACTTGGGAAAAGCATTTCAAATGATTCCAAAACTTTAACCAATAAAAGATCTAATGGACATCAACAATTTGTCCAAGTTTTAATTTCATGTTTTACATATTGGAGGATGCTAAAGAGAAAATGAAGGCAAAAATAGCAATTTTGCCAAATTCAAGGGCGGATAACTCAAAATTTGCCATTTCGATCTGGATGAAAATCACATTCACCCAAGATATTATAAATGCAAATATTTTCACTTGGTTTTGCATTTGATTGGGTAATATTTGAAAATTTTTGAATGCAAAAATTGTCAAAAATAGCATATTTTGACATTCAAGGGCACATAACTCAGCACCTTCTGCAGCAATTCTGTCCAAAATTAATCCAACACAAGGGCTTATGACCATACACATTTTGACAAAGTTTGGTGAAGATCGGATAATATTTGTGGATTCTAGAGTGTAAACCTTATATTATGGACTGGCAGACAGACATACGGACGGACAACAGACGAAACTGACCGCAATAGCTTATTTGTAGTACTGTTTGCTGAGGCCAGCTATAATGTAAGCAAATTAAACATTTCTGCCTTTCTGCACGAAAGAAAGTCAGAAAAAAAGTATTTTGTTATTTATTCCACAATTTGTCATGGGTTTTCGTGCATTCAAGGGCCCGTAACTCATTTACCCGACTAGCTATCAAAAATTCCTCATAATTTTGCAATAACGATTTATTAACAAGTTCTCAACTAAAATATTATTCCATTATGTCGCTTTATAAAAACGTGTTGATGTTTTGCCCAAAGTTGGGAGATGAAAATATACAAAAAATTGAAAAATTACAAAAAATTCCAAATATTATAATATTTATAGTAAGCAAGCCAATGAATTTATTGTCATCTTAACAAGGGCTCATATACAAAACATAATATTTAAAAAAAATCGTCAATTATTTACATTTAGAAAGAAAATTGATTTATAAGGACCTTGGGTAGCGCCTGAAAAGAATTACCCCACCCACTTTCAATATACAATATACACAAAACCAAAGGTCCATTTGATTCATACTTTTCGGCAAAACACGTCCCCTTTATGTAACTATCTGTGGTAAAAATTTCATTGAAAAATTTAGGTCCCAGGAAAATGGCCTTATGGAAACCCCTCCTTTGGCTCTGTGGTTATATTGAGAAATTGCTTCTGACAGATTTTGTGTAATTTCTCTTTTTCTGTTGCCATGGCAACCAGAGTTTTTTTTAAAAAATATTGCAATTCTGTTAGCAAATTTTTAAATGTGACCCTCTAAGGAATATTTCTGCCTAGTTTGGTGGAAATTAGCCTGTTAGTTTAGGATGAGATATCATTCAACGATGTCATTGAGATTTGGTGGAAAATCTCCTTTTCTGTTGCCATGGCTACCAGAGCTTTGAAAGGATTTCAATTCTTTTAGCAATTTTTAAAAGGAACCTCCTCAGAAATATTTCTGCCAAATTTGGTTGAAATTGGCCATGTAGTTTAGGAGAAGATGTTGTTCAAAGAATTAATTGAGAATTAGTCAAATTTCTCCTTTTCGGGTGCCATGGCAACCGGAGTTTTTTATGGATTTCAATTCTTTTAGCAATTCTTAAAGAGGACCTCCTAAGGAATATTTTTTGCCAAGTTTAGTTGAAATTGGCTAGGTAGTTTAGGAGGAGATGTCGTTCAAAGATCGTATTGAGATTCATTCAAATTTCTCCTTTTCGGTTGCCATGGCAACCAGAGTTTTTTATGGATTTCAATTCTTTTAGCAATTCTGAAAGGGGGTCACCTAATGAACATTCCTGCAAAGTTTGGTTGAAATTGGCCCAGTAGTTTAGGAGGAGATATTGTTCAAAGATAGTATTGAGATTCATTCAAATTTCTCCTTTTCTGTTGCCATGGCAACCAGAGTTTTTTATGGATTTCAATTCTTTTAGCAGTTCTGAAACGGGGTCATCTAAGGAACATTCCTGCCAAGTTTGGTTGAAATTGGCCTGGTAGTTTAGGAGGAGATGTTGTTCAAAGATAGTATTGAGATTCATTCAAATTTCTCCTTTTCGGTTACCATGGCAACCAGAGTTTTTTATGGATTTCAATTCTTTTAGCAATTCTGAAAGGGGGTCACCTAATAAACATTTCTGCCAAGTTTGGTTG
Source organism: Fragum sueziense (assembly GCA_963680895.1). Classification (NCBI taxonomy): domain Eukaryota; kingdom Metazoa; phylum Mollusca; class Bivalvia; order Cardiida; family Cardiidae; genus Fragum; species Fragum sueziense. The sequence goes on from OY804592.1 coordinate 67,052,923, forward strand.
AAATTGGCCCAGTAGTTTAGGAGGAGATGTTGTTCAGATAGTATTGAGATTCAGTCAAATTTCTCCTTTTCTGTTGCCATGGCAACCAGATATTTTTATGGATTTCAATTGTTTTAGCATATCTGAAAGGGGTTCACCTAAGAAACATTCCTGTCAAGTTTGGTTGAAATTGACCCAGTAGTTTAGGAGGAGATGTCGTTCAAAGATAGTATTGAGATTCAGTCAAATTTCTCCTTTTCTGTTGCCATGGCAACCAGAGTTTTTTTTATGGATTTCAATTCTTTTAGCAGTTCTGAAACGGGGTCATCTAAGGAACATTCCTGCCAAGTTTGGTTGAAATTGGCCTGGTAGTTTAGGAGGAGATGTTGTTCAAAGATAGTATTGAGACTCATTCAAATTTCTCCTTTTCGGTTACCATGGCAACCAGAGTTTTTTATGGATTTCAATTCTTTTAGCAATTCTGAAAGGGGGTCACCTAATAAACATTTCTGCCAAGTTTGGTTGAAATTGGCCCAGTAGTTTAGGAGGAGATGTTGTTCAGATAGTATTGAGATTCAGTCAAATTTCTCCTTTTCTGTTGCCATGGCAACCAGATATTTTTATGGATTTCAATTGTTTTAGCATATCTGAAAGGGGTTCACCTAAGAAACATTCCTGTCAAGTTTGGTTGAAATTGACCCAGTAGTTTAGGAGGAGATGTCGTTCAAAGATAGTATTGAGATTCAGTCAAATTTCTCCTTTTCTGTTGCCATGGCAACCAGATATTTTTATGGATTTCAATTGTTTTAGCATATCTGAAAGGGGTTCACCTAAGGAACATTCCTGTCAAGTTTGGTTGAAATTGGCCAAGTAGTTTCGCAGGAGATGTCGTTCAAAGATAGTATTGAGATTCATTCAAATTTCTCCTTTTCTGTTGCCATGGCAACCAGAGTTTTTTATGGATTTCAATTCTTTTAGCAATTCTGAAAGGGGGTCACCTAAGAAACAATCCTGCCAAGTTTGGTTGAAATTGGCCCAGTAGTTTAGGAGAAGATGTCGTTCAAAGATAGTATTGAGATTCATTCAAATTTCTCCTTTTCGGTTGCCATGGCAACCAGAGTTTTTCATGGATTTCAATTCTTTTAGCAATTCTGAAAGGGGGTCACCTAAGGAACATTCCTGCCAAGTTTGGTTGAAATTGGCTAAGTAGTTTAGGAGGAGATGTCATTTAAAGAAATTGTTGACGGACGACGCACGCCGCACGACGCACGACGGACGACGGACGATGCACGAACGCCGGACAAAAGGTGATCACAATAGCTCACTTGAGCACCTCATGCTCAGGTGAGCTAAAAATATGATAATCAGCATTTCCCCCTAGGAATTGGTTCTAATCATGCTCTACTATAGGCTAACAGGCATTGGAAAAAGCAAGGAGCCAAAAGAATAAATCAAGAGGACCATGAGGGCACTGCATCACTCACCTGAGAGGACTTGGAGACAAACAACATGCAGAATTCTAAAGGTCTATGGGTTCTTAGATGAATGAAGATAAACATACAAAACAAAATTATTTTGACAATGATTGAGCCAATATTTGGATTCTCAGAGAAAACAGAATGGACTTATAAAATACTAATGGACCAATTTAAAGTCCTGTCCAGAATTTGTTTCCGCAATATCTTTAAACCTTTATGAGTACAAGGCGAATGCTCTCCCGAGAGAGCTATTGCGGCTTTCATTTATGTAGCACGTTGGCTTACATTTTAATTACATTGCTTTATGTCATCCTTTAAATAGTCATCGAAAGGTATTACTGACGACAAAACCATGGTTACATCGAAACAAGAAGACGGAATTGGCAATCACATGGCATTAATTGAATTGGGTATCAATAGTAATTGTTCATAGACAAATCGGTTGTCTTGAAACGGTCATCAAATCAATTTGAAGTCGGAGAGGGGATTTTTGTGATAATGCCCATTTCGTATGTCCGAAAACGATCTTTTATAATAAGACGTCTAATCTAAAAGAAAAAAATGAACTACCTATCGTCCGTCCATGTACAGTCCCACTCAATCAATCAGTGACGCCCAATTATAGTAATCTCAGCACTTTGATTAAAATACGTTGAGGAAATCTGTGACACTCCTAGATTTTCTCTCGTTGTTGATTCACAATTTCATGAGACATAAATACCTGCAAAATTGCAAAATGTGTTTATGAAATGTGTATCGACAATACTGACTGCAAAGAGCAAATGGCTACAAAGGATTTCCTCGTTCGAATTCGCATTTTTGTATTTATCGAGACAACAATCTTTTTCTTTGTTTGACAGAGAAACAAGAGGGCAATTGGCCCTGAAGCGCTCACCTGATATAATATACTGACGGCCATAAGAAACGCCTCAGTCCTATTAAATATCCGATTTTTCAGTATATTTGATTTGAAATTACAAAAACTCATTTCCATCTGTAAATTTGATTATCTGGTGTTGAAAAATGATTGTAAAGAAATTATCAAATTGTTACAGTTTAGAAATATAGCACATTTAAACGGAGCGGTATCAGAATTTCCATTTAAAAATGAGTCGCACGTGGTTAAAACTTTACTGTCGGCAATAACAGGTGCCGTGAAACGTGTTATTTTGGCGTTCAAAGTTAGTGAATACTACATGCGACGTCGAGCCCAACGTCATAAACATGAAACGCATATGACGTTGACGTGAGAAATCTTCTCATATAACAGGCGTTATCCGAGGTCTATTTGACTTTTGCCGATTGGCAAATGTTTCTGTAACTCTACCTCGTCGTCTAAGAAGCCTAATTGTGCAATGCAAGACGTCAAAACGTCTGACGGCTTGTTTTTTAGTTTCCCGTATTAAAAAATGGCTCATATACGAGCTCTATTTTCCGAACTATGTATCTGTTTCAAACGTTACTTGAAACAACGTAAAATGCTATGAAGCACTTATTTGGCCACCACAGTAATCGACTACTCAACACAACGTCGATCCCAACGTCACAAACCTGAAACGTACATGGCGTTGACGTTAGGAATTTTCTCGTTTTAAAGGCGTTACACGAGATCCAGTTGAGCGTGGCCGATCGATAAACGTTCGCGAAACTCAAACGCGTCGATCAAGACTCCGAATCGAGACACACAATGTGTTAAACTGTCTGGCGACTTGTTTGCGTATTTCTCGCATTCGAAAATGGCCATACCGTGAGCTCCCTTTTCAGAATTTAGCCTTTGCATCCTTTAATACGGATGTTTGATAAGAAAATCTTTGAATTCCTGATTGCCTATCCACTAACACATGTTACTGTGTAAGATGAGACCAATTTCATCACATGACAAATAAACACGAAGCGCACGTAGAAAACGTGACCAGTCACCGGAAATGAGCATCATGATGAATAGAAACGCTTATTTGTTCATTTGACGTAACTGTTGGTCAAAAATATTATATACAGCATATATTTCACTAATATTGTAAAAAGCTTTAGGAAAATAATGACAAATTTCACTGAGGCGTTTCTAATGGCAGTCAGTATATAACTTTTTGTATACCTCTAGGGTGCACACAAGGTTTAACTAAGATTTGACCTCGTGACCTAGAATTGATCAAGACAATCATTCTGATCAATTTTCAGGTTGATTGCCGAATGATTGGGCAAAAATGTGGCCTATAGAGTGCACACAAGGTTTTACAAAGATTTTACCTCATGACATAGTTTATGACCCCAGATGACCCAATTTCAATCTTGTCCGAGAATTCATCAAGACAATCATTCTGACCAATTTTCAGGTTGATTGGGCAAAAAATGTGGCCTCTAGAGTGCACACAAGGTTTTTCTAAGATTTGGCCCTGTGGCCTAGTTTTTGACCCCAGATGACCCAATTTCAAAGTTGTCCGAGATTTCAACAAAACAATCATTCTGAGCAAATTTCAGGTTGATTGGGCAAAAAATGTGACCTCTAGAGTGCACACAAGGTTTTTCCAAGATTTGATCCCGTGAGCTAGTTTTTGACCCCAGATGACCCAATTTCGAACTTGTCCGAGTTTTTATCAAGACCATAATTCTGATCAATTTTCAGGTCGATTGGGCAAAAATTTGTGGCCTCTAGAGTGCACATAAGGTTTTTCTAAGATTTGACCCCGTGACCTAGTTTTTGACCCCAGATGACCCAATTTCCCAATTTCGAACTTGTCCGAGATTTTATCAAGACAATCATTCTGAGCAAATTTCAGGTTTATTGGGCAAAAAATGTGGCCTCTAGAGTGCACACAAGGTTTTTCTAAGATTTGACCCCGTGACCTAGTTTTTGACCCCAGATGACCCAATTTCGAACTTGTCCGAGATTTTATCAAGACAATCATTCTGAGCAAATTTCAGGTTTATTGGGCAAAAAATGTGGCCTCTAGAGTGCACACAAGGTTTTTCTAAGATTTGACCCCGTGACCTAGTTTTTGACCCCAGATGACCCAATTTCAAATTTGTCCGAGATTTCATCAAGACAATAATTCTGAGCAAATTTCAGGTTGATTGGGCAAAAAATGTGGCCTCTAGAATGCACACAAGCCAAAGGTTGACGCACGACGGACGACGGACGACGCACGCCGGACGACGAACACAGCGGTATAACAATACCTCACCATGAGCACTATCGTGCTCAGGTGAGCTAAAAAAACCATCTATTTATGAGAGCGTTTTCTAGATATTAATAAATATCACCTTTTCTTTTTTAAATAAAAACTCGTAACTAAAGCTTCAAACAAGCTGTACCTACGGTGTGTTTAAAGACAAACGACGATATACCATATTGGATCAATGAGAGCTATCAATTTCTCCTTTATAAAAATAAACCACTTGATTATATAGCTTGTAATGTTTTACATTCGTTTTGAACAAATATTTTGCAAAACATAAAAACAACTTGATGTGCATTTTATGCACCCCAAATTGACCGATTTATTCCATATTGCGAGATTTAGATTGAGGCTCTTCAACAATAAGACATGTTAGTATACGATATAGGCCTTTCAAAAACGGACAGAATTAAGACCGTTCTAATTTGGATGTAACAGTAAACTTCAAAAGGATGCTGATGAAGAAAAGATAGCACGTGGAGTTTGGGGGGGAAAGGCGAATTAATTGTAATCAGCTTTTTTTCTCTTTCGTTTCAATGTTTTCTCCCAGTTATTTCTACAATGGACATACAACAGACAGTTTGTCAAGATCACATATTCCGATTTCTGAGCTAGAATTAATCTTTCCTTTTAGAACTATTTGACGTGTTTGGGCGCAGGAATTCACAAGGCCCACTGTTCCCGGTGTCACCATTATAGGCGTGGAAAATACACGGTATGCATATGTTGTTGAGGCACACTTTGCATTAACGAACATTGTGCAAGAAGAGAAATAAGTGGTAAAAGGAGTTAACATAAAATTACATTGGGGGCGGGGGGATATGAGTGACCTGCCACCAGATGCGATAAGGACCAGACTCACGATTCATGATCGTGCATTGCTAAGTATCTTGTCCGTTACATGCTAGTATAGATAATATACTCCCCGTCATAAGAAAGTAGCCACTTGTCTTATGCAAATGATCGACAATTTTAGGATTATTCTTAAATGTACTGAAATAGATACAAAACATTGAAGCATGGCAAGTAAATACGCTGTCGTGAAAGTTTCGAAAACAGTCGAATTACCCCATTAGCCATGGTAGCTTGGTGGTAATTCCAGGAAATCAGTACCTGATACGGAACACACTACTGAAATTCACGGCCATATATAGGGCTGAAAACGGACCAAAAATGAATAAGGATATGTGTTTATGATACTGTTTTTACTTGATGTTTAGTGAATAATAATTGATTTTCATTACACTGAAGACCTTTGCAAAATGGCGGTTTCCGGTTTTAGCTCAACCAACCCCTAATTTCCTCTCAAATGCTCTATTCATTGATTTTTTGTTTCTGTTTGGTCTTGAGGAAGTTCTAAATTAAGAACATGTTTTCCCTCACTGTACCCACCAACTACTTCCGGCTATTATCAAACATTTAATATCAAGACATGCTATACTGGTAGTGCTAAATTTTCAAAGACCTCTATCATTTCAACGAAATGATTGACTGTAAAATTGAAATGGGACACTTGTTTGTGTTTCAACAGAGTCAACTTTTGCAGAAAATGACAGCTGTAAGTAAACAAAGTTGAACTTAGTATCCTAAAATACTGTTTTAAACCCATATTACAACTAAACATGTTTTCGGACATGTTGAAAGCAATTAACCATTGAGGTGTGAAAAGGAACCATTAGGAATACGTATGAATGTGTAGAATTAAAACGACATTTAAAATTGTGAAAATTAGGGTTATTTAAAAAGTGGCTACTTTTTTATGACGGTGAGTATATATCCACAGTTAAAGGTCAGTGAGGAAACCCAGTGGATCGAACTGGGTGTACACAGTTTGAACAGGTATTTGAAATGTTCCGAACACAAGATTAGCTGCACCACTCACCAACATTTATCTGGGACAATATTGAACAGAGTGTCAAACCCGATTCAACCCATTGAAATTGAGGATTAATTAGTGAACATGCATGTATGATCGTGAATAAACCCAATGATTAAGCTACAAAAAATATTGGAAGTGCACATGCACCAGTTCCGGGAAAAGGTCCTCTAATGCATTTGGGGCCGACACAGATTACACACAGTCTTACCAAGATTCATGCTGTTCTCTGATAGCTCATTCGTGGCGTTTATCTGCTTAACCCTTTCCCAAACGACAAACTTTTAGGGTGCTCCATTTTGAAAGTTGCTGCACACCACAAATTGTGTGCTAAAGGTTAAATTTATGAAAGTTTTTGCACAGAAAACATTGAGGCAAAAGAAGAAACTGCTGGTTATCAGCAGTTTCTTCTTTTGCCTCAATGTTTCCCAAAGCCTTTCTAATAGAGACGTCAAAACCAGGTCTTGTTTTGGGAAAGGGGAGAGCATAACGAATTCCATATCAGACTGCATGTAGGCACAATCATGCTGATCTTGGAGCATGGTCGTCTTAAACGTTATAAGGGCGCCCTTTCCAGATTCCGGCTAATATTCTTTCTACAAAAATCCCACAACTATTGCAAATTCAAGTTGTGTTACCAAATTTTGGGAGAAAGCACCAAAAAGTAGCCTACTCATGGGCGGATCTAGAGGGGTCGGGGGTCTAGATCCCCCTGGCATTGACCGAAAATTAAATTTTGACTATATAAACTTAGTGTTACGTTACATATTTATTACATTTCAAGGCATAGTTTGGGCTTGGACCCCCATGGAAAAAAAATTGGGCTTGGACCCCCCTGGAAAAAATCCTGGATCAGCCCTTGCTACTTACGCTAGTTTTGCACCAATCTTTGAAAATACTCACGAGGTATTAGATTAATGATAAGTAGGTAAAGGTTTATTTAATAAGGGTGCAGGTAAATAGCAGAACGTGTTTTGTAGGTAAAGTTTTTTTCTCTCCCTCCTCAGTAACTAGTTTTGTCGAGTCAAGGCAAAAAGGGGTCTATTTTAATTATTTCCCGTATAAAACTATTATTCATCCTATTCTTCTTTTGGCTCAATATTTTATAAGCTAGTTATTGTATTTGCAAATCATATTTTCTTCTATGTTCACTATATCTCCTGTTAGGGCTTTCAAATTGGGACAATCTACAACTTTGCCCTTTAGGAACGGGTTAATGGCCAAAAAGTATCAATCCTCTTTACACCTGATCCAAGTCTTAAATTTTGGTCGACTGCAATACTCCAAAGTTGTAAGTCACAATAGCTCAAGTACTCGTCCAACAGAAGTCATTCTGAAAAGTATTTATATTGTCTAAAGTATCTGCTTTGTATAGTTTATGGATGGATCCAATGAATGGGGAACCGTAGCGGGTTAATTGCCCCTGCGAGTAGTGTGGTGGCGCAGTTGTTCCCGGTCCATCAGTATCCGGAAGTTATCCTTTGTTTACATGTAAAAGCTATCTGCAGAACGTAAATACATTGCTTAATTTCAAGCTATTTACCTAAATTACATCTAAAACACAGAAAATGTAGCAGAACATTGATTCAATGACAAACCCTGAGCTGAGAAATTAATTAAACAACAGAAATGCTGGAGTTTCAGGCAGAAAAATGCGATTTAGTTGAGCTGTTAGTATCATCATGGAAACGAAAGTAGACAACTGGAAACCGACATGAATCAAAATTCAGTTCAATTAGCAAAATTTACCTGTTATCATAATATTTTTATTCTTGAAAGGGATATATACATATATAATTCTTTAGACTCAATTTGCTTCATAAAATCCAAAACATTCTCTTTTCTCACTATCTTTACATCCCTATAAAATTAGGAAACCTAGCATAGGCTGTGTTAAATGCAAAACGGTTGTAAAGCGCAAATAGTTTTATGGGCGTGTACGATATTGTCGCTCATTAACACCATTAGGTTGTTAATCAACTCTTAACCGATTCCTTTTGATAATCCTTATTGGTAGCGTTTTAACCCTTTTCAAAACAAAACCTGGCCCCAGTTTCTCGAAGAAAAGACTTAAGTACATTCTCAGACTCAAATCTGAGCACCGTACTCAAATCACATGAAATCCACATGAACATCAATTGAATATTCTTCAGCGTTGGAGAGTATACCTTGGAGGTTGAGCATGTACCTACTCATGAGTATGTACTTAAGTTTTTTCGAGAAACCAAGGCCTGGTTTCTACATTCCTAATAGAATAGGTTTTGAAAACTTTGAGGAACGGAAAAATGCTGAAAACGAACATTTTCTTCTTTTTTCCTCAATATTTTTAGCTATATTGTACACAAACAACATCTTTACCAACATTTGTTTTGTTGTCAGCAGGCACTTTCAAATTTGACCATCCTAAGATTGTGTCATTTGAGAAAGAGTTGAGTCACCTTTGAAATTAAAATGGGAAAAATTATTTTTTCATGTATTTTCTTGAATCAAACGTGATGCAGACAAATAGGCTACTACATACAGTAAGTGTGTATGTATCAGTTATAAACATTGTTAGAAAAAGAGAAATGCTGGATATCAGCTTTGTCTTCTTGTGTTTTCTTAGCTTTCTCAGAAAATTGAGATCTTTAACCATTTACCCTTTCCAAAACCTACAAGTCTGAACGTTTTCCAATATCAAAGATAATGCAGATGTCAAATGTATATTGATAAAGGTAGGACGTGTGTGGAAATTATCATTCCAAACAGTATAAAGGCAAAAGGAGACAATGCTAGATATCAGCATTTTCTTGTTTTGCCTCAATGTTTTCCTAATCTTTATCCGTTATAGATGTCAAAATCTGGTTTTGAAATTAGGAAGAGTAGTTAACAAACTGAATGACCAAACCTTCTAAGAATTCTGTATCATAGGGGAAACAGATAAAGAAGAGGAGAAAATTAGGGTAACCTGGATTTCCAAAATGTTCATTCTTTTCCCTCAAAAGTCTGTAGGGTTCGACTTAATCAAGTAAATCGTGACATAATTTCGGACATTTTAACAATTTAACAACAGTTAAGTTTGGCGATTGTGTGTTTTCCGTGTTGTGTATTACCAGGTAAAAGGGAGAGTGTAGTAAATATTGGACCGTGAACCATGGCGCCACCTATCCAAGGAACGATAATCCGCTACGGTTCCCCATTGATAACGGGCCAGACTTGTAACCCATTGGTCGCTGGTCTAGAGTCTATCCGATACTGCAAACCGGAAATATCGTCTGAATTATGGCGTTATTTGTGTGACCATATCCAATCTCCGGCGACCAAGAGCATTGTCTATCCCAAGTAAGAAATGTTTGAATGTTAAGATGCAGTGAAGTGCAGATTGCATTTGCCGAATCACACAGAATCCTATATTTTCCATGACGCAAACCATTTATCCTGATCAAAGGTAGACAGTTGGGTTTATAGAAGTAATGTTATGATGGCTCTGTACATAATTGTGTGGTGTTTTACAGCAGTTATCCAACAATATGTCAAAACATTCCGCCTTACGACAGGTAACTAATGTCCGTACTTATGATGTGCAGCAACACGGCGAAACGGTGCGAATATTATCGGATGTCTGACAAAGACCGACAATAGGGCTCCTTATCACCGTGAACTTCTACAGCAGCGCCAAGTGCACAGTCTGACAATGATATAGATATGTCCCTTTTTGGTCTATCTAAGCATGTTTCCCATTTCTCGTGACTCCAGATAATAAAACAGAATTTTAACCACTTGTAACAGGCATGTATTGATGAATACTATAGCATAGTTCTGCTAATAGTGCCATAGGCCTACTTCACCAGCACTATAATTATTCTGATAACTGCAACGTCATGCCAAAGTGCCAAAAACTATTGAGTCCTGTCAGACTGCATATTTAGCACACATGGTGTAAGTTTCGAAATGTGTCGCTGTTTACCGAGTTCCTTTTTCTTGTGACACCAGGTATTAGAACAAGTCACTTGCAGCGCGATCTACGAGGATAAATATTACAGCATAGTTCTGCTAATTGTACTTAACTTCCTCGATATTACCATTTCTCTGATAAGTACCGGGACATGATGAAAACAGATTTATTGAAAGTGTTAGCTAGTGCTATCAGACCCTGTAAGAGTGCGCACTCAGAGACAGGTTTAAAGGGCGAAAACTTTTTGAGGTTCCGAAACGAATAATTACCGAAAGGATGTACACGCCAATGCTTGGTATGAATGATTTTTTTTTCAAGAGATGTTATGTACATAACGCTCGCACAAAATATACACAAGGAATCAACAAAGGAATAAAATTTCGTCTGATCTTCATAAAACACTTTTATGCCCTGAAACGTCACGCCAAATTCCCGCGTTAAATTTAAGGCAAACAGACAGACAGACAGACAAAGGACAACGGCAAACTAACATGCGCAGATCTCTTTAGTAACGAAGGCAAAGAATAAGTAATATGTTTGCTAATATCCGTCTTACGTCGTCAATAATTATTCAGCATACTCAAGAATTTGCCTCCAACGCAATTTGTCATTTATGAATCTTGACAGAAATGCCTAAGGTATGCTGTTTAAAAGAAATCCGAAGTATTAAATTACATCTTTAATTCCATTTGTAGGTGGAGTTTTCGTAATAGTTGTCTGTGCAAACAGGCGATTTACCATAAAATTCGGAGTACAACATTAAGAATAATTGATTAAACTTTTTTCATTAATGGAAATCAAAAAGTAATAATCAACACACTTGTCATTAGACTATGGATGACGTGATCAAAATATTTTTTTTCTAAATTTCATTGTATTTGGGTATGAACAAAACGATTCTTTTACCTGACAGTGGTTATCTGTACACAAATCACTGGTGGTGAACTCGGCCAAAGCGAGGGACGTTTTTCCGCGATCAATGTATTCCGTCGGTGTTGTTATACACTATCGTAACTACGGCTTTATCGAAGCCGTAGTTACGAGATTTTATAACAACACCGACAGTTTGTCAATACAAAACCGGAAACCCGGTCTGTTTTTAGAACACGTTCATTGTCATTAGAAAATCAAGAGGACCATGATGGTCCTATATCGCTCACCTGAACCAAGATGATATGAGCCACAGTTATGTTTGAATCAATTAATATGTGTGACATTAAGACTGAAAACAAACTTATGGTCATCAACATTATGTCCCTGTTTCCTCTTTATAGGTCAATATATCTGGTTGTAAAGAGTGAAAACAAAGTCAAAAACGAGATTTTTTTCCATTTCTAGAGCAGATAACTCAGCAACTGCTTGTCTAATTGTGCTGAAGTTCAAACTCATCCATGATCTTATGGTGATAAACCATTATATCCAAGATCAAAGTTTTGTCTTGATTGGTCACCATTAATTTTGTGGTTGTTAGAGTAAAAACAAAGTCGAAAACAGCAATTTTGTCAAATTCAAGGGCAGATTACCTTAGGACAGTCTGGTCCCACCAAACCAAAACAAAAACTCATCCAAAATCTTATACAAGGTCACCAACATTGTGTCCATTTTTAGCTCACCTGAGCACTTCACCTGAGCACGAAGTGCTCAAGGTGAGCTATTGTGGTCACTCAATGTCCGTCGTCCGTCCGTCTGTCAACAATTTGGTGTTTACACTCTAGCATCCACAAAAGTTGGCCAATCTTGATCAAACTTGGTCAAAGTAAGTATGGGCATAAGTTCTCGGATGAGTTCGATTATGGGCCTGATCGGAAGAGAATGTGCTGAGTTATCTGCCCTTGAATGTCAAAAAATGCTGTTTTTGACTTTGTTTACACTCTAGCATCTACAATTATTGATCAATCAAGACAAAACTTGGATATAATGTTGGAAACCATAAGATCTCGGATGAGTTCGATTTTCAGTCTGATCTGACTAGCAAGAGGAGAGTTATGTGCCCTTAAATTTGACAAAATTGCCGTTTTCGACTGTTTTTGACCTTGTTTACACTCTAGAATCTACAATTATTGATCAATCAAGACAAAACTTGAACATATTGTTGGGGACCATAAGATTTCGGTTGGGTTTGATTTTCAGTCTGATCTGACCAGAAAGACTAGAGTTATGAGCCCTTGAATTTGAAAAATTTGCCGTTTCCGGCTGTTTTTGACCTTGTTTACACTCTAGAATCTACAATTATATATCAATCGAGACAAAACTTTGACACAATGTTGGAGACCATAAGATCTCAAATGAGTTTGATTTTTGGTTTGATTGAACCAGAAAGTCGAGAGTTATGTGCCCTTGAATTTGACAAAATTGCCGTTTTTGACTGTTTTTGACCCTGTTTACACTCTAGAATCTACAATTATTGTTCAACCAAGACAAAACTTGGACACATTGTTTGGGACTATATAATTTCGGGTGAGTTTGATTTTCAGTCAGATCTGTTTAGAAAGCCGAGAGTTATGTGCCCTTGAATTTGTCAAAGTTGCTGTTTTCGACTGTTTTCGACCTTGTTTACACTCTAGAATCTACAAATATTGAACAATCAAGACAACACTTAGATACAATGTTGGAGACCATAAAGTCTCAAATAAGTTTGATTTTTGGTCTGATTGAACCAGAAAGTCAAGAGTTATGTGCCCTTGAATTTGACAAAGTTGTTGTTCTTGATTGTTTTCGACCCTGTTTACACTCTAGAATCTACAATTATTGATCAACCAAGACAATACTTTGGCACTATGCTGCTGATTGTAAGACCTTGCATGAGCTGAATTTTCTGCAATCAAATGAGAAAGTGGTCAGTCATGCATGTGCCCTTAAATCTGACAAAATTGCTGTTTCGAATGAACAATCAAGACGAAATTTGGATTATGAAGTTAATTACGATAAGGTCTTGGATAAATGAATTATATAGAATAATCAGAATAGTAATCTGCCGTTCAAATTTTTACTCTAAAAACCTAAAATAGTGACTTATCAAAACAAAACTTGACACAATGTTATTGACCATAAGTTTGTTTTCAGTCTTAAATACCAATTGAATTGAACAAAACAGTGGCTCATATCATTTTGGTTCAGGTGAGCGATATAGGACCATCATGGTCCTCTTGTTTGTATATATTGGTCAATATTTGTAGATCTATGCTAGAGTGTAAACAATGTCAAAAGTAGCTTTTTTTCTTTCAATGGCAGATAACTCCTGACGTTCTGGTCCGATCTCACCCAACTCATGCAAGATCTTATGGTCACTAATGGTCACTAATATTGTAGTTTTATCTTGATCGGGCAGATAACTCAGGACTTTCTATTCCGATCAAACCAAAATTCAAACTCATCCCAGGTGTTATGGTCACCAACATTGTGTCCAACTTTTGTATTGATTGGTCAATATTTGTAGATGCTAGAGTGTAAACAATGTCAAAAGTAGCTATTTTTTACATTCAAGGGCAGATAACTCCTGACTTTCTTGTCCGATCTCACCCAAAATCAAACTCATTCAAGATCTCACGGTCACTAATATTGTGTTTAAGTTTTGTCTTGATTAGTCAATATTGGTAGAAGCTATAGTGTAAACAAAGTCGAAAACGGTCAAAAACGACAATATTGTCAAGTTTGAGGGCAGATAACTCCTGACTTTCTGGTCCGATCTGACCCAAAATCAATCTCATCCGAGATCTTATGGTCACCAACATTGTGTCCAACTTTTGTATTGATTGGTCAATATTTGTAGATGCTAGAGTGTAAACAATGTCAAAAGTAGCTATTTTTTACATTCAAGGGCAGATAACTCCAGACTTTCCGGTCTGATCTGACCCAAATTCGAACTCATCCGAGAGCTCATGGTCATACATGTTTTGACCAAGTTTGGTTAAGACTGGCTTATATTTGTAGATGCTAGAGCGTAAACACCAAATTGTTGACAGACGGACGGACGGACGGACGGACGACGGACAAAAGGCGATCACAATAGCTCACCTTGAGCACTTCGTGCTCAGGTGAGCTAAAAATCTATAAACTCACATTTAAACGCAAAATATCTATACCTTGTTGTGGCGAAAATTGCTTTAGTTCACCACCAGTGGAAATATACATAGAATATCTATCTGATACTTAAGTTGCTGCAGCACTTAATGTGACAAACGACAATTCATAAAACATAATGGTATGTCTTGCAGACACGCATGTGCCGAAGAACATAGCAGGCAAACGTGTGTATATAAACAATTTGGTTGTCAATATTTTGATTGAGGACTTAATTTGGATGGTTAGAATGGTCCAGTCTAACACCAGAAATTTTACTCGGATCATATTTCTTGAGTTATTGTAAGATTTGTAGAAACAAGACAGGGAGTCAATCCAAGTGCAAAATTAATTGCGTTGTTGCAATCAGATTATGAGTTATCTTCATGTGATGTTTTGCTAAATGTGCTGCTAAATTACAGTTTTTTGTTTTTCTATGATAGGGTCTTTACACTTAACAGAGTATATTAGCAATGGATATCATTAACGGAGCAAATGAATGTACGAATGACGTCTCCAAACAACAAAATGTAGTAAGTTCAGAATTGCAATATTGTAGAGTTTGATAAAGTTGTTTTAGTTTCATTGGCAGTTTCCTGCATTTCCTCAGAGTCTCTTCAGGGAAATTGGAATGAAATATCTCCCATGGTGTGCATAGCGTTTAAATGTCTTGGATGCATTTAGTATAAAGACATAAAAGATGTTTTAGCAAAAATATTGTTTCTTTTGAAGATAGATCTGTCTAAAAAATGGTAATAATTTATCCAGCTTCAATTGGTTTACAACTCTTTCTCTCCACGCAGCTGCAAACCATAAAATCTTTGTTTAAGAAAGATGAATTACACAGAAAGCACATTTTGGAAGCAAATTTTGCAAAATTTGCTTCTCCTTGCAGCTACCTTTCTCTGCACTATACCATTCTCTGCATACCACACAACATCTTCCGGTCCTCCTCACTATTAATAGTTCTATCAAAAGCAAAGATTAATGAGGTAGCAGTCATTCGAACATTCAATATGTAAGTCTAAAGTTATGTGTAGATATTGAATTGTGTAATTGAAAATGAAACATTCAATTAATCATGTCTCTAAGAGAAGAAATTAAAGATAGATGTAGTAATTTTCTTTATTTTGGTTCAAAGATCCGCCCAATGGCCTTCCTTGTAAATGGGTCAGTCAAGTTTACAGAACCATGAAATGTATTCAAAGCTTACATAAACGATTAATATCCTGAAGTTGTGCTAAAAATAGATACAACTCCAGCATGGAATCAAAGTATTCAAGGTATTCTGGATAATCAAAGTACCTAATCAATGTGCTCTACGAATCAAAGTATCCAAGGTATTCAAATGAATAATAAAAATACCTAATCAAAGTACTCTACACCTGGACAGGCCTACATTATTGACAAATTTGCTTCCCAACAGTACTATCAGTACTTTGATTTATAAAAGTTATTGTAATCAGAATGGTCACAACGTTGATTAAGCTACAATTCCCATTCCACCCTCATTAGCATCACATGACAGAGATAGTTTTGAATCAGATTTGCTTGTTTTAACCCCACTGTCTATTATTCGTTTGCGTTTTGAGGAGGGTTTCATAATAATTCCTATCCCTTTATACGAATCGCCTTGTCACCTTCTACAAAATAAGACTTTCAAAGACAATTGTTTTTCAAATAGTTTATCAGCCTTATTTCCATCAAATCTTATATTGTATATATCCATTAGAGTTGTAAGATCGACAGGATTGCGATGGTCGATTACTTACAATATAGGGTGAAGTATTGATTGAACAAATCTACAATTTATTTACCCCCGTCTCATCCACACCCATAGCCCTTTCCAAACAAGACCTAGTTTTGACGCCCATTATAGAAAAGGCTTGGGAAACATTGAGACAAAGAAGAAAATGCTAATAATCAGCATTTCTTAATTTGTTTCAATATTTTCTTCGCTTCATTTTACACATTTATTTCTTAATTAGCATCAATTTTGATCGTTTGATCGTTTGCATCGGCTTTCGAATTGGGCCGCCCTAAAACATTGCTGTTTAGGAAAGGATTAAGAGATAATTAGTTTAGCATACTGGTATTTAATATTGTTGGGCAAGCTATCAAGAAGCCAGGTATATGTTTTTATGATTTAATAGATGCTGGATAAATAATCAACAATACGTGATGAAAGAGGTCATTCTTCAACTCTAACTACCCTTGGTAGGTTACAAACTTTCTAGCAATCCTTCGTGATGGATGGATATATTGTTTATCCCGTGGAAACCCCTGCGAAAAAAGTTCAAGAACGCATTCCTAGTTCTAGAACTGTTCCAGAACGTTAAATGGTACTTCTAGAACAGTTCTAGAACCATTCTAAAACATTTCAGAGCATTAAATGGCATTTCTAGAACAGTTCTTGAACTTAAATGAACTTTTCGCATGGGAACATAGATCTTGACGAAATTACGATATACGTAAAATCTAACTTGGCCGAAAACGAGAAAAAGGCGAAATTGCTAAGAAATCCGTTTCTAGAATATGGATTTAAGGACTTCCCAGACGACCCCTTTAGCACGACGGGTCATATTTGTTGAGGGATAAGTGGAAATGGAATTTGTAAAGCAAAGTAAAATATTGCTTCCCGATTGTCTAACTGTGATTCTTACTAGATTTTGTTTTCTTTCAGACAGTCTTCATAATTTGACAGCATTCAGATAGGTATCTTTTTTTCCAACTTCCGTGAATAATCATAAATATTTTAGAAATGATCCGCATATTACGCTGCTCAAAATAACTAAAGGAACGCATAAATTCAAGAGTTCATATTTGTTGGACATATCTTTTCATCCCAAGAGGCATTACAAAACTAAAGCCATACGATATATACGATATATATACGTTTAGCTCATATATAGACAGAAATCATGAACAATCAAAAACCAAATGTGTGTTCCTTTGATTATTTTGATCAGTGTACATGTAATATATATTTGCTCTTTGAAAGATATGCGTTATGTTCGGAATGGGAAATGCAAACGACACAATTGTAAGCAGTTCCAAACGATAAGCTGTTGCAAATATTGCTGCTGGGTTGTTTTCTGATAGAAGTAATCTACCACTTACACAGTGGATAATCACGTGATACAATGTTTTCAGAAAATCTTCAATAATTTGTAAATACTGGACCGATTTGAATTCGGTTTGCAGCAGAGAATGTGGACAGACGTCACGCATTAAATGGATGTTGTTGGTTTTTGAAAAATCAACTAATAAAAAAGTTATTGAAGATAAACCAAAATTTTGGTTTATCTTCAATAACTTTTTTATCAGTTGATTTTTCAAAAAGCCAACACGTCCAGGTTATTCCTGGCATTTTCCCACCTTCTTTGCTTCAAACTGAATTCAACAAGTATTAAAAAGGATATTGAAGATTATCGGAAATTCTGAGTCACGTGATTATACACCGTGATTTATATAATAGAAATCCTTAGGCGAAAGGGGGAATGTTGGTTATCAGTATTTGATTCTTTTCTCTCCGAGGATTTGTAACCTAACATAATATAGCGTCGCCAAATTCAGGGCTTGTTAGGCAAAGGGTTAAAGCAATAAATATTGAGCAAGTAAAATATTGTCTCTGCTTGTTCTCTGGTAGTGATTCATGTACGAGATCTGTTTTCTATCAAAAGATCTTTTTTAAATTGACAGCGAACCATTGGATATGCCTACGTCTTTGTCAATAATGTATTATTGATGTTGGTGGTATTATTATTTGTTTATTATAAGTTTAACAATGCGTCGCAGACAGTAAAATGTAACAGGAAGCAAATTAAAAGTAATCTGTATAATAAAAGATATACTATTACACGTTGGGTAACCCACGTGTCTTTCGGGAAGCGTTCACATCGAAAAAATGGTCCGCTTCAAATTTGGTTTTGTTTCAATTCTCAGCTAATACTCTACGAATTTTGACGAGATAAAGAGCACCGGACGCGTATTTGAGAGTGTCATTCGCGGTTGTACCTAATTGTGCTCCGAATCCAGTGGTTTCTTCAAACATTCAAGCGAAGTTTTTTTCGGTGCACATAAACGCTTCCCACTTTCGTTTTGCACCGAAAAACACTTTCTTTTGAATGTTTGAATAAACCACTGGATTTCGAGCAGAGTGAGTTAGAACCGGGAATGGCCCTCTCAAAGGCGCATACGATGCACTTTATCTCGTCAAATTCCGTTAAGTATAAGCTGTGAAATGCATCAAAACACGCTTTGAAGCGGACGATTTTTTCAGTGTGAACGCTTCCCAAAGGTCACGTGGGTTACCCACCGTGTATTAAATACGGTCAGATAATATTTGGGAAAAAAGATCTTCTGGGAGTCGATCGACATGTAACAATTTTATCACTTGAATCACGTGTAAGATGACGTTGTTGTAATGGATAACTTTGGAACAATAACGGACTAGCCACTTAATTGCTTTAACAAGAGAGCCATGATGGCCCT
This sequence comes from Fragum sueziense, assembly GCA_963680895.1. Lineage (NCBI taxonomy): Eukaryota > Metazoa > Mollusca > Bivalvia > Cardiida > Cardiidae > Fragum > Fragum sueziense. Next base: position 67,071,919 of record OY804592.1, read on the forward strand.
GTATCGCTACACTGGCTTTTAGACTTTAGACTTTTAGACCACGAAATTCTTCAAGGAGCACAATAGAGGTCTATCCAAAGAAGATTCATGCTACACTACAATGAAATCCAATCAGTGGTTATGGAGGAGAAAGGTTTTAAAATATTTTCTTAAAATTACTATACTGAAACAAAAAAGAAACGCAACTTCATTTTAAATTCCTTCTTTCGCAAAGACATCAAAGCAGATTAAAACAAAATTTAATACATTTAAAGCAATAACATTTCACCTTGTAAAGTTCACAAAATCTTGTTGGTAGTCAATTGCATTAGTAAGAAAACACCCAGTTTAAACCGAGCGTCAACACAATACGACAAAAAAAATTCGATGGAGGCCGAAAAAAACAATCTGTTTCGTTCAATTTTGTCCGATATTTGAATGTTGTGAAGTCCATACGAGTTATTAGCGGTCTCCGTTGCAGTCTTAAACCTATCCCGTAGGTGGGGTTAACGTGATTATTCGATCCTGCCTTGACGTCATATCTCTTGCACGTCTGCCTCATGCCCAATCGGTTGTGATCCAATTGAGAGCCAACAACATATACAGTCAAAAATGTGTCGATTTTTTGCCCCATCAATGTCTTACGACAACATTTTGAACCTTTTCCACCAATAACATCTGTACTGCAGTTAGGCGCTGGTTTTGGCCTAGCCTTGCTATGCGTAGCGTAGTGAAGAGTGTGGGCACGCTTTAGTGCCTTCTATGTCTATGTTCTAGCTTGTGTTTGATGAAAATTTGTTTTGATAGTAGTCATCTAGAAAACACGACAGGGGATAATCAGTTTTTAACAATTTACCATGTATCACGTGATGAATGTACAACATCTGAAGAAAATGGCACTGTATTTATGCGTATGCATGCAGGTATGTCAAAAATGTACTCAACAGCCATTAAAAAAATATTTTGTCGAAAACATTATGAAAAATTGGGGTTGCGTATCTTTTTTGTCCTAGTATATATGTTTATATGTTTCATATTGCAAAAAAAGCCCAGCCCACAGCAGCCATATTTTTCAACCAATCGATTTTTCTGAAAGAATCTTATTGGGAACTGTACATTGAACATTCAGGCCAAATTTCAATGAAATCCAATAAGTCATTTTAGAGAAGATTTCTAAAGATCTTTCGGAAAATGAAAATTAATTTGATTAATTAAAATTTAAGTTCTGCACAGAAATTATTTATTTTAAAAAATTTGGAAGAGATGCATACAAGGCAGATTCCTGTGAAGTTTGGTTGAAATTGGTCATGTAGTTTTGGAGTAGACTTTCAAAGATTTTTCAAAAAAATAATCTAATTAATTTATTTAAAACTTCTGTTCTACATGTATTTTTTTTAAATAGATTTGAAAAAGATGCATGCAAGGATGCTTCCTGTGAAGTTTGGTTGAAATTGGTCCAGTAGTTTTGGAGAGGAATACTTTTAAAAGATATTTCAAAAATTTACATCAATTTAATTGAAATTTAAGTTCTGTACAGAATACATTTTTCGAATGTATCTGGAAGAGATGCACGCAAGGAAGACTCATGTGAAGTTTGGTTGAAATTGGTCCAGTAGTTTTGGAGAAGAGGATTTTAAAGATTTTTCCAAAATTTAATTTATTTAATCTAATTATTTTTTCAAGTTCTGTATGGAATTTAATTTTTTCAAGGAATTTGGATGAGGTTCATACAAGGAAGCTTCCTGTGAATCTTGGTTGAAAATATTGGTCAGGTAGTTTTGGAGAAGAAGATTTTTAAAAGATTTTTCGAAAATTTAAATCAATTAATTTCATTAAAATTTAAGTTCTACACAGAATTTAATTTTTTGAAGGAATTTGGGAAAGGTTCATGCAAGGAAGACTCCTGTGAAGTTTGGTTGAAATTGGTCCTGTAGTTTTGAAGAAGAAGAATTTTTAAAGATTTTTCCAAAATTTAAATTAATTAATTTAATTAAAATTCAAGTTCTGCATGGAATTTGATTTTTTGAAGGAATTTGGGAAAAGTTCATGCAAGGAAGATTCCTGTGAAGTTTGGTTGAAATTGGTCGAGTAGTTTTGGAGAAGAAGATTTTTAAAAGATTTTTCGAAAATTTCATTTAATTAAATTAATTAAAATTCAAGTTCTACATGGAATTTAATTTTTTGAAGGAATTTGGAAAAGGTTCATGCAAGGAATATTCTTGTGAAGTTTTGGAGAAGAAGATGTTTAAAGAAAAAGTTGACGCACGCACGGACGGACGCACGACGGACACAGGGCCATGACATAAGCCCCGCTGGCCTTCGGCCAGTGGAGCTAAAATATTTGGTGTTAACCGTCATGGATGGTCTTAAGCATGGTACCATACGATTGATTTAATGTAGAGCCACAGTAAAAAGATGGACTGATAGCCGGACAATACAAGGTTAAAATCGACTCAGATCATTCGGTTGCATTAAATGATGGAAAACTGCACAACAAAGCATTTCTTTTACTGAACCGTTCTCATAAATTAAGAAGTCAATCAACCTAGACATGCCTTAGATGCAAAATTTACCGGGAAACTTAGAAGGGTCAAAGTATATTAAAATAGCAGACTTATTATACAGCTTTAAGACCCTCGGGACAATAGAAACATGGATGAAACCTATCATTTTGTATAGAATCGTTGATTTTATAGGTCTCTCTGCGTTATTGTCCTATATTTCAATTACTTAGGTCACATAGTGAATTGTGCCTTTTTATCAATTATTCATTTTGACAAAGAACATGCATGTGCGTCTTTCTTGTATACAAAAATAATTTAAAACATTGTACTTTCAATTGTGTTCAGGTTCATTTGTAGAAAAGAAGTCGAAAAGACCAGCAATGTTTGCAGTGTGTTAATAGGGAGAAAAAATCAAAGTACTGATAGTACTGAAGGCCAGGAAAGAAGAGATCAATTTTATGGAATACGACCTTGATAATTGACATTGACCTTGTCAGGTGATCTTGATCTCAGTAGATAGATATCAATAGATAAACCCACATACTCCATTCGAGAAACAGACCTTCAAGACTGAGTAACAGGGAATTTATCTTGGTTAAATTTGGACAGACTGACCGACAATAGTGAAACAATATACACCTGATTACTCAATGCATAGGCATTAAAAGAGGAAAAACTTTTTTTTTCAGAAAATACTTTATTGAACACTTGGAAAGAAACAATTTAGAGAAAGAAACAGTTGAATCATAACTAAATTAACACTACCAATTTTCTTATCACTGCCCACAGCACTGCCATTTTAAAGATAAATAAGTTTTAACCCTTTTCCGAGCAAGACCTGGTTTTGATGATCCTTAAAGAATAGACTTTAGAAAATATTGATGCAAAAGAAAAATATGCTGATGATCAGCGTTTTCTACTTATGTCTCAATATTTTCCATGTTTTAATGTACAACTTCCATTCACTAAATAACACTCATTTTGACGTCTGCAGCTCCTTTCAAAAGGGAGCTGTCCCAAATTTGGCAGTTTGGGAAAGGGTTAATAATCTTGACGGACTAGAATTACACTATACCGACGAAAAATACATCAATTTTTGACCGGACATATTTTGGGATTACGACCCAGAATCCCATTTATTTGTGGAGTGACACCAACTGTATCAGGCGCAGTAATTTATGTCTGTAATATGAGAGAAGACACACACTCGTTTATAATTAAAGGGTAGTTGTACCTTAAATTGCATTTGCTGATGAAAACTTTGATGAAAGGAAAGCATTCGGAGCATTCGGACCGTGTGATAAGCATTCTCTGTCTACACTTGGAAAACTAGTAGTTTTAGCGGACTTAGTGGCATAGAGTGGACACATCGGTCGCCAGTTTTCTGAAAGTAGTCCGTCAAATTTAGCTTTGGATACCTATAGGCTAGAAATCCCTTGAGAGGGATTTCCTGGCTTAAAAACAGAAATAAATCCATATGAATCACTATATATGATTGGTCTGTCGAATACACGTCTGATATGAAGTCGTTCATCAAATAAAGGAGATCATATGCAAGCATGTCGGAAGTGGGTGGGTACTAATTAAACTGCCGAATATGTAGACACGTAATGGCAGCGCGAACACTACCTTAAGACAGGGCCTACAACACATATTGTCACTAAGTCAGTTGGTACATGTTGAATTCTCCCTACCTCAATTATCCCAACAGTGTTAAAGCTGAATTATTTTGGAAGGCAGATACAACGTCTATCACACTTTTACTAAATTGTCCAACATACATGTACTTAGTCTCATACATGGCTGTTGCACACGATTCTTCAGAACTATCATGACGTCATATTACGATTACCATTTGACCTTGCGCAGCTTAACCTCTATTAGCATAAATTATACACGTCACAAGTTGGATAAAAATAGCTTCGGGTATATCCGTGTATGGCAGACGAATAAAGCGTTTATTCAAAGAGTTTAATTACACTGACGTCATTGCAGATTGGTTTCATGTTTTGATGTTAAGCGAGTTTCTACTAAGCTGAAGATCGTGGGTTCGAGACGCACATAGAATTTTTTTTCTTTTTGAATTATAGTTGCACTTGATTTTACCTAGGTATATCCTTGTATTAAAAAGTATTATATTTCATTTTAAACTATTTCATTGCAACTATGTGGCTTTTTAGTTTTGGTGTTTTTTTCCCTCAAAATTCAAGAATTTTATTCTCATTTCATATTTACAAAATCAATTTCAAAACAATAGCATCCAAACCTTATCATCTTCAGAGTCTGTGTAATCTCTCGGATCTATTGGAAAACTGTCGACAGGCCCGTAGGAACAGGGGGGGGGGGGGGGCTAGGGGGGCTAAGCCCCCGCAAAGTTGGCCAAATATGTCGAATTTTCTTAATTTTACACTGAAAAGTTTGAGAAAATCCAAATTAGCCCCCCCAATATTCAGGACAAAGGCTTTACCCCCCCCCCCCCATATGAAATTGCTTCCTACGGGCCTGGTCGATATGCTGGTCCATGTAATATTGTCTCTTTCTTTACATTTTCTATGTGCGCGTGAGTTCGTCAAATGGCCAAATACGCGGACCTCTTACGTAAACAATGTAATACTGCACAAGACCAGCGTGATATCACGAAGAATAAAAAAAAAAAAAAAAAAAAAAAAAAAAAAAAAAAAAAAAAAAAAAAAAAAAAAAAGGGGGGGGGGAAAGAAAACGAGGCTTAAGAGGGATTTGAACTCGGACCGCCAGATTCAAAGACCTCGACCTTCTCCTAATCACCATTATCGCATTTAGGTAAGTGGGCCAAAATAAAGGTTTTATAGGATTGTTTCTTTCCGGAAACAACCGAAAAACCTCGTAAATGAACGAATGTGAACGAAGAATTATTTATTCAACGTTAATTTATGCTTTGCATAAGGTCAGTGCCGGGTCATTTGGTAATCTTACTACATAAATTGATTATTTTCTAACAAATGGGTTGGGGTTGGGAGAATTGATCAGTGGTGATACGAACATGAAATATCGATTTTCAAAGTCGTATATATAGCAATGAGTCTTGTCAAATTTGACCGAGGGTCTGTACAACGCAAGCTATAAATGCAAACTGGTAATCATCATTGTTAATCTCTTATATGTTCTTCTCTAGCACCCAATATCCTGAACATATACTCAGTTCCAAAAGAAAGTGTGCACTTTTGCGTTTTACCTTTACCTTAATTTTTTACAAAGTTAATGGCAATTTAGGGAGTAAAAGTGACATCATACTTCAAATTAGACATTAAATAAAATTGGGATCAAAACAGATGTCGATAGAACTGCTCATACTGCAAACACATAGTCAGATCATTATGGTGTTGAGATTTGCACTCCTTACAGCTTTTCCTGTGGATAGAGTGACAAGCTTATATGCCGTTGTATGGTTTTGCCAGGCCTTCCAAGCCATTTCCACGTTAAAGCTTGAACTTTCTTGTAGACGTTACTTGTACGTGAACGTTAGTAATCGCTACGTTAGTAGTCTAGTATATTGCCGTCGAACGGTGCAATAACGTTCTAAAGCGAATTTGTTTTCCTTTAAGATGCCATACAAATGACAAATTGCTATTAGAACATAAATAGCGTACAAATTCAAATTTTCGGAAGGTTTTTGTTTTCACCAGGTTCGGTCTTGCTCACCTACGTTAATTGGAATTCGTTTCACGCTAATGCACTCTGTACAAATGTAATGAACATGTGATTTTATGCTACGATATGCCAAAAGGAGTGCAGCGAGTGTAATTTCTGATCGATAACTCATCAAGCACGTGAGGCATACGTAAAACACTAAATATGCAAAATCGCAATCAAGCCGAAATTTCGTGCGTGCTATGTGATTTCTTCATCAATATATCGTTTGTCAATAGTCTTGAGACGTGTCGTACAGAATTTCCTTGCGGTAGACGGTATACTTTTCGAGATATTCAAAATTTAAAAGTGCACACTTTCTTTTGGAACTGAGTATACTTTACTTTAAGCAGACTGAATATGGAAACATGGTCATCTCAATTACTGTGGGTTCGATCACCAGCCGCGGCAAATATTATTTCAGATAAAATTGTCTCCCATCGTTGGTTTGATATCGTTGTCGTGTGTGGGCGAGCACCTGGATGCTCGGTTAGGAAGTTGTGGTAGTACTGGTTTGAGAAACGACAGGATGGTTAGCTGCTACAGTGGCCACGATGTGACCATAAAAGTTGAAAACGGCGTTAAACCCCAATCAACGAACCAACTCAATTACTGTATGTGTCCTTTCTCCAGATTCTGGCTCATTTATATCATGCTTGTGCTCATGACTTAAATGTATGATTCAGCATTGTTAAGAAACATCCGGTTAATAAGAGTTATGTATACCATGTCTATATATACATACCTGCCTAATACATTGAAGTCTATCATTTGTCTGTTGAATATGTTTCTCCAGCTCTGTCATGACTCTTTCATGATGACTCTGTACAACGTGCAGCTGTACGGAGCAAATGCGCTGCAACCAAGCATTAGAGTCCTGGTACTGTACTCAACTCTGAAACAACAAAACGGGATACATATATTATGTCCAGCGATCACCCCAGTTCAATAAGCTGTATTTAAATATTTAACCTTCAGCTTCATGTTACAAATCTGCGTAATGCCACTACAACTTAAACCCTTCCCAAACAAGACATGGTTTTGACGTCCCTAATAGAAAAGGCTTGGGAAAACATTGAAACAAGAGAAGAAACTGCTGATAACCAGCAGTTTCTCCTTTTGTCTCAATATTTTCTATGCAATATTTTACAAATATTTTATCTTGAATAACTTCTATTTTGTGATTTGTGGCAGTTTTTGAAGTGTATCACCCTAACATTTTGCCGTTTGGGAAAGAGTTAAAAGTACTCCAATGCTTAATCTCCTAAGAGTGGTCAACAAAGTATGGGGATTTCTTAGCATTTCAAGTAAAACACTGATAAATAATTTTATAAGTGTAAACTTAAAAGTTGGATTTAAAATTACTGAGAGAAAAGAAGAAATTGCTCAAAATGAGCATTTTTTTTTCATTATGTTCTTATTCACTATTATTTGCATAAACACTGCGTTTTAATGTTTACCTATCGTTCTATAATTTGTAAAGTTCTACAGCTCAAATTATTCTGCGGAGAACCCTGAATTGTATGTACCAGAATTTATTTCGAAAGTTAGGTCTTGGTAAATGGCACACACATACTTTTATCTGTAATGTGATGTGTATTAAGTTATTAATTTCTGAAAAGGAAACTTAAAATTATCTAGGAAATAAAAGAATGCTAGTCTTTAAAGAGATTATTTGCCCAGAAGTGACTTGTTAAGGATGTATAAGAACCAGAGCATAAGCAATAGGCTTAAGGGTTGACTCCTGCGACCATATTTTCTGATTAATATTATTGCAAGTTTTCTATTTTCAACTCTCTTTTACAGAAGTCTTTAAAATTTTCCAATTATTAGAAAGTCACTTTAAATCAGGAGTTTCTGTGACGAACTGGGAATTTTTGTATTCAATTTATACTGAAACATCCCAGAGAGGGGGCAATTTACATAAAATTAGGCTTTAATTATAACAGAAAATCGCAAATTCCACAGTTCTCTTTTCAAACTTCAATTAGAATTTTAGTAATGGATCTTGATTTGGCATGGATATTGAGGATATTTTTTTCTATTTGACCTCATTGTTCCCCAAATATTTAAAATCCTGGCTAATACGTCCTCGCTCCCAATCCCAAACGAAAAATTTTCAAGTGAATGAAATTCGAATTTTTTTCGGCTTTTTAGAGAGAAATCAATGTGGAAAATGAAGAAATTGCTTGTCACAAGCAATTTCTTCATTTTCCACAATGTTTTCCAAAGCCATTATCTTGTGGGGAGTCAAAAAGAGTCATTGTGTGGTAATGGGTTAAAGAAAATGGCCTTTCCAAACGAAACATATGAAACGTTTTCTCAACCTAGTATTTTATGGGGTGATTTTCTGGAAAGAGTACATTTGTGATATTTGCTTGATGCACATTCTATTGATGATAATCCGATGTTACCGTTACCCTTTCACAAGCAATTATGAATTTTGACGATATTCTACAACAAAAGTGTGTATAAATGCAGTCGAATATTTCTAATTGCGCACTACATGTATGTTGTCTTTCCTTCAAATGGTATGTTCTTGCTTTAAGTTGTATTGATGCGAGAGTTTACAAGTCCTTCCACTTTAAATAAGTTTGGTCGTTTTGGTCAAGGTTTGAAAGAATACTTAATAGCTAGACCGTAGGTTCAGTTTGAAATGTTCGATATCCAACCGACTCCTTATGTCTCACACAAGCTAAAAAGCACCGCAAATTTCACATTTTATCAGAAGAATTAGACATTTTACACAATCAATATTGTCTACTTTTGATATATGTGCAGTCAATTCAGATGGGTCTTCATTTGCATATGTCAGGCGAAATGGATAAAACCGCTCTATTACTCATATCCCCAAATATTTCCATTATAGGATCGAATTACTTGTGACAAATCTTCCATTTTACAGTTAGAAAACATCCAAAACACGACTTAATTAAACCTGTTATTCATTTCTTGCCACATTAAAGTGGTGTATTTTGTCCACTGGTGTGGCGTTTGGGTTTGGCCACAGTCATGGTCATTTCATTAACTTCAAGTCATTATTCAGTATCTTTGAAATTGATCAATATGTATCATAGCTGAAAGTTTAAATCTTGCAATATATTTCCGTTTTAGGTTTAAACGAGAAAGCTTCCACAATGTCACTATTTTATTTTTTCTAGTTAATAAGGTAAATTATTAGATTTTTTATACGCCCGAAGGGTCGTATTATGTTATGGCCCCGCTCTTCCGTCTGTCTGTCCGTTTGTCTGTCCGTCCGTTAGCAATTTCTTGTGTGCGCAACTCCTCCTACAGTTTTGCTCGGAATTTGACCAAACTTGCCACAATGAATCTCCATTGTGTCTAGTTGTGCACACCGCTTACTAGACGGAATTCAGATAACTCTTTTTGTTCTTGAATTATCTGCCCTTGAATTAAAAAATGCCCATTTTCTTGTGTGCGCAACTCCTCCTACAGTTTTGATCAGAATTTATTCAAACTTGCCACAATGAATCTCCATGGTGTATAGTTGTGCACACCGCTTACGGAATTTAGATTACTGTTTTCGTTCTTGAATTATCTGCCCTTGAATCTAAGCAAAAATGCCCATTTTCTCCTGTGCGCAACTCCTACAGTTTCAACCAGAATTTAATCAAACTAGCCACAATGAATCTCTATGGTGTCTTGTTGTGCAAACAAAATTTTGATAACTTTTCATGTTTGAATTATCTCCCCTTGAATTGAAAATAAGGCCAATTTTACTGACAAGCTACTCTCGGGCGTATATGCGCCGCTCTGCGAAGCTCTTGTTTTTAATTTCGACGTTCCAAGTTCAAAATGCCGACCTCCTATAGGCACGTTCGAGTACTATGTCATCATTTTTGTCAACGATATTTGAATTGCATATCAAGCTTGGATTAGTTACAATCATCGAAACATTTTCGGTCCGATTAAATAACATAAGAGTATTGTAAAGTAAAACAAGATGTGCGGTGAAACACCAATGCCCCCGAAATGGACATTTTTGTACAATGTTAAGTTTTCATAGAGTAAAGGGTTGATAAGGGTTAACAGATAAGATTGAGGAAGGTCAGATTGTATGGAACAGATAGATATCATTGAAAGGAAGTTGCATACCAAATTCGAGCTTTGTATGTCAAATACTTTTGAAGAAAATGCAAATGTTAAGTTTTCTGACAGATGGACGGACAGATGGACGGACGACAGACGGACGGACAGACATATGGACACGAGTAAAACAATATGCCCAATATCTTTCGATGCCGGAGCATAAAAAGAAAATAATAAATAATTGAATAAACAATTCAGTTTTAACTCTAATTTAAATTATGCAACTGTCCCGGGTTTAAAGGGTTGCAGTAAAATATGTCATCTTTGTTTAGGTGCACTACATAACACGCAGATGATCGTTATAAAACCGCAAACTTTCTCATTTTCTGATATGCATTTCTAATGTCTGAATCAAGTCATTAATGTATTATTTATTGGTGTGATAATTTGTTAACGCATGTTGTATTCTCCGCAAAATTAATTTACCCTAAACATGTATTACTAAAGCTTCGTTTACACGATTAAAATTTAAACCAGAGTTAATATTTTTGACCATTTGTGACATTGAAACTAAAGTAATGTAATGAAGCCAACACTCAGATGAACACATGACAATTCCTTCCGAACTAAAACAAGAGGCCCAGGAGGGCCTGAATCGCTCCACTGGTTAAAGTGGAAGAATTATCCCATGGTTTCTTGTAAGCCTTACACAGCGGCAGCCAAATCTTGATATTTGTGAATAAATTTTGAAGAGAGACTCAAAGAACATTCTTGCTAAGTCTGGTTCAAATTGGCCTTATGGTTGATTTTTAAAGAATTTTCTTATGATTTCACTAAGTCTGATAAGCCCCTTTCTCCCTGCCACGGCCACTTTTTTTGACAAATGTAAAAATTTGTGAACAAATTTTAAAAAGAACGACTAAAGGCACATTCCTACAAAGTTTGGTTCAATTGGGCACACTGGTTGATTTTTTAAGAATTTTCTTATGATTTCTTTAAGTCTGATAAGCCCCTTCCTCCCTGCCACGGCCACATTTTTTGACAAATGTCAAAAATTGTGAATAAATTTTGAAAAGAGAGACTCAAAGAACATTCCTGCCAGGTTTAGTTCAAATTGGCCCAATGGTTGATTTTTAAAGAATTTTCTTATGATTTCTTTAGTCTGATAAGCCCCTTTCTCCCCGCCACGGCCACATTTTTTGACAAATGAAAAAAATTGTGAACAAATTTTGAAAAGAATGACTCGAGGCACATTCCTGCAAGGTTTGGCTCAAATTGGCCCAATGGTTGATTTTTAAAGAATTTTCTTATGATTTCTTTAAGTCTGATAAGCCCCTTTCTCCCCGCCACGGCCACATTTTTTGACAAATGTAAAAATTTGTGAACAAATTTTGAAAGGAAAGACTCAAGGCACATTCCTGCCAGGTTTGGTTCAAATTGGCCCAATGGCTGATTTTTAAAGAATTTTCTTATGATTTCTTTAAGTCTGATAAGCCCCTTTCTCACTGCCACGGCCACATTCTTTGACAAATGTAAAAATTTGTGAACAAATTTTGAAAAGAATGACTCAAGGCACATTCCTGCCAGGTTTGGTTCAACATGGCCCAATGGTTGATTTTTAAAGAATTTTCTTATGATTTCTCTAAGTCTGATAAGCCCCTTTCTCCCTGCCACGCCCACATTTTTTGACAAATCAAAAATTTGCGAACAAGTTTTGAAAAGGGTCACCCAAGGAACATTCCTGCCAAGTTTGGTCAAAATTGGCCCACTGGTATAAGAGGAGAAGATGTTTAAAGAAAAAGTTAACGGACGGACGCACGGACGGACGCACGACGGACACAACGCCATGACAATAGCCCGCTGGCCTTCGGCCAGTGGAGCTAAAAACATCGAGGAAATATTGTATTCCACTTGTGCATGTGCCATTCTTTTCCTTCTGTAATTTTACAAAGATTTGTAGTAGGTTGATGGACCGACGATGGACCGACGATGGACCGATGTGCCTTAACTGTATGTGTAAAATGTTGTTATCCAATTCCAACAAGAAATCCAAATTCATGTATATTTACCCTATGTGTGTTTGCCATAATATTTGTCGGTTAGTGAAAGGTTAACCCTTTCCCAAACGGCAAGAATTTAGGGTGGTCCAATTTGAAAATTGTTGCAGACGACAATTTCAAGTGCTTGGAATTTTACATTTTAGGTGTTTTTGTTTAGAAAACATTGTGGGAAATGAAGAAATTGCTTGTCACAAGCAAATTCTTCATTTCCCACGATGTTTTCCAAAGCCATATTCTTCTAGGGAGTCAAAAAGAGTCATTGCGTGGTAATGGGTTAAAGATTACATTTTGTTGTCTGTGATTATAGTTATTAATGTAAACTGTCCATAGCCAGCTCCCTGACCATCTGACAAGATTACGAAATAAATATATCAGTTTTAATTGACACCTCGACCCCCCTGTTGGAAACTTATATAATAATGATCATTAATTTTCGTAGAGATAAGCAAAATGAGATAGCAGTATTCGTTGTTTTTCTTCCCAATTTTATCAATATTTACAAATTCGTAAATTCAACGGGTGTTTGAAATCAGAGTATACATGTAAAGGAGATTTCAAGTAGCTCCATTTAATTAATTCTTAACATAAGTGCGCCAATTTTATTACATTTTGATGGAAGGGAGATAACCTGTAACACACTAAGCCATGAATACATATTTAACCCATCCTCAAACGGCAACAATGGGTGGTTCACAAAGATCACATTAGTATACAATATAGCACTGCATATATTGAGACATAATACAAAAACAAATTGGACACAGGAGAGAATGGTGTATGTCAGCATTTTCTTCTTTTGCCACATTGATATGATATCCAAATGCCTTTCTAATGATGTTAAAAACAGGTCTTGTTTAGGAGAGGGCTACTTTTTAACGCTACAGGTATGTAAAACATGCTTCCAGACTCACTTAACACTCTGCCTATAGTGTTTATCCAGGTAGTGGAAGCGACTTTGTACTAGATAGAGACGGATGACAACACATAGCAAGGAGCAAACGCCGGTTTTCATCGAAAACCTCGTTACTGCAGCTTTAATCGATTGATTGATAAACTGGAGTTTAAAGCCTATGTGGATATATAACAATTATCATGATTGGAAATGAATAGATTTTTGCATTCTGGCTTAAAAGTGTACCTGCCAGTTACGATGCTTAGTTCTAAGTACAATTTCTATATATTTTTTTCGTGAAACGGACACTGACCGATGGTGTACGATGAAATGGTAAGACATTTAGACAAAATACGTTTAGCCAAAGTTGCCCACCCCCATTTAACCAGGTAAATAAATCAAATATTTCATATTCCAAAAAAGTAAGTCTTAGAAAGCCAGAATTTAAAAATTGTAATAAGTAATATGTTTATCAATGTAAACAGTGAACATACTCATCTCAGGCCAATTCATTGGATGAACGACCTTGCTGAATTGTTCAGAAAGTGAACTAATACAGATAATGCAAAGATGTTAGCAAATACAAGATAGTGTTAATGCCTGAACCCATCCTAATGCCCCGGGAGGATTACTACAGACCATGGTAGCTATAATTCCATTTAAAATTGCATTCATAAGATTATTTCCGAATAAAACTTCAAACATCGTAGGCCCATTAATTTCAGCCAATAAAATTCTTATGGGATTTGGCTTCCAGGAACATATTTGACAGAGCTCTTCAGATTCAGATTGTTTTTCTGTGACCCTTAACTACATTTAGCTGGGATGATTATTTTGGGGTTTAACTCGGTCCCATACTACTGTGTAGTTCGAAAATGAATATAAGCTCCTGCAAAAAGTAGTATTGATGTTACTTCCTGTACGAAAAATTACGCCCGTAACAGAGGCGTAAATGAGACGTAATTATGAGACGGAATCCGTCTCATTTTCCGCTAGTAAGCTTGTTTAAAGAAATATAAGAATGAGACGGAAACCAAGCGGAAACCAAGCGTAATTTAGAGGCGTAAAATGTTAATTAACCGGAATTTTTAGAGACGGAATATGCAAATGAAGCGGATTTTTTTTTACAGGCGTAATTGCTAGGAGGCGTAACTAGATAGAATTATGAGGCGGATTCCGCTTGGAATTTTTAAGAAATTACAGGCGGAATCCGCCTCATAATTACGCCTCCTAGATATTTACTACATAATATGTGGGTGGGGAATGGTAAAAATGAACATTTGAATTTGTTTAATTTAGTCAAAAGAAGACTCACCAATGTTGCCTCACTTGGTCCTACCATTTAGTCAGCCCCTTAATGTCCTGGATTCATCAATATCAATGTTTGAATTCATATCTCAAACATTAACTTTGCAAAAAGTCAGAGAAGCAAAATTCCCTCCAATTTTCTAAACAGGAAGTAGGAAATGGTCATAGACTGGGAGAAAATAGACTGGGAGGCCTAATTTTCACAAAGTTAATTCTGTATTTTGTGAACTATATATCTCAGGCACTATTTGAGATACAGCCATAACATTGCACACATGGATACTTCCTGCCAATACCTTTTATTTGGGACCATGACCTTTGGCCTAGTGACCTTGACCTTGGAGTTTGACCTACTTTTAAAAAACTTTAACCTGGCCTATATCTCATGTACTATTATTGATAGAGCCTTGATATTTCACACATGGATACCTCCTGCCAAGACCTTTAATTTGGAATCATGACCTTGGACCTTGTGACCTTGACCTTGAAGTTCGACCTACTTTTATTTTTTTTAACCTGGCCGATATATCATGCTCTTTTACACATACAGCCTTAATATTTCTCACATAGACACCTCCCACCAACACCTTTCACATTTGACCATGACCTTGTGACCTTGACCTTGGCATTTGACCTACTTTTTTAAACTTTTAACCCAGCCTCTATCTCATGTCCTTTTACACATACATTCTTGATATTGCACACATGGACACCTACCAAGACTGTTCACCTTGACCATGATCTTGGACCTTGTGACCTTAACCTTGGACTTTGACCTACTTTTTAAAAACTTTAATCTGGCATCTATCACATGTCTTTTTACATGTGCAGCCTCGATATCTCACACATGGACACCTCCTACCAAGACCTTTTGCATTTGACCATGACCTTGGTGTTTGACCTACATTAAAGAACTTTGACCTGGCCTATATTTCATGTGCTTTTACACATACAGACTTGATATTTCACACATGGACACCTCCTACCAAGACCTTTTACATTTGATCATGACCTTGGACCTTGTGACCTTGACCTCAACTTAGACCTACATTAAAGGTAGGCCCTTGAGGGGGCATATTATGTGTTACAAACACTTCTTGTTTAGATAGAGCCTTGATATTTCACACATAGATACTACCTGACATTTACTTTCATTAGGAATTAAGACATTGTGACCTTGACCTTGAAGTTTGACCCACTGTTTAACCTGGCCTACATCTCATACACTGTAAGATATAGAGCTTTGATATTTCACATAAGGATAGAACTTGCTAAGAACTTTCATTTGGGATCATGACCTTTGGCATTAGGACCTTTACCTTAAGGCATATACTTTACAAGAACTTTAACTTGGCCTATATTCTAATCACTATTACAGATGGAGTCTTGATATTTTACTCTTGCATACCTCTTACCAAGACCATCAATCTTGGAACTTGACCTTGTGACCTTTAATTTGGAGTTTGACCTTCTTAACAAAAGCCTTTTCTTTGCCTTTATCTCATGCGGTGCAAAAATGAAAATGGCTAGTATATTGGAATCGCGTCATTATAAAATTGCTAAGTCCAAAAAATCCGCCTCCCTGCAAAGTTTAAGTTATTTTCCTCTTTAAGAAACAGCTATTCCGCCTTGTTAAAATGGCTAAGTCCAAAAATTACGCCTGCTCAAAAATTAAAGTTTTAAATTACGCCTGTTGTGATAAAATTTCGCCTCCATTTCATTTTACGCCTTTAATTTCCGTCACTACTATACACAGTGACTAAGGCGTAAAGTACAAATCCGCCACTGTTACAAGCGTAAATTGCCATTTACGCCTCATTTACGCCTGATTTACGCCTGTTTTCCAAGCGGAATCCGCCTCTTTTTTTCGTACAGGTTCGAGCCCATAATTTCTTACGCACAGGTCCTCTCGATAAACGTAAAATAGACTCCATTGTACAGTCGCTTACAAATTTACGTCAGATTTATGTTTTGTTGTTGTTTTGATTTATTTTACAGCTCATACCTCAGTAGGTCATTCACCGACGATGTATTCGTCATAAAGCTATACTATCAACAGTATCACCACCCAATACAGTAACATCTGTGTAACACCCCCTACAGTTAGTTCAACTTATATTGTAATGTTATCGTAATAACTCTCCCAAGCGACGACAGAGAGTGGACCCATTCGAAAGCTGTTGAAGACGTCAAAACAGATGTTGATAAAGAAAGGTTTGTTTACAATATAGCAAAGAAAACATTGAGGCAAAAGGAGAAAATGCTGGTTATCAGCATTTTCTTCTTTTGCTCCAATATTTTCAAAACCTTTTACATTATGGACGTCAAACCCTGATCTTGTTTGGGAAAGGGTTGACTCTCCATAATAACAAGAGGGCCGTTGGCCCTAGGTCGCTCACCTGAGATGGGGTTTTATAACAGATCAGATTTCTTACAGGTAATGCAATAAAGGGTCAAAGATCACATGAACGCCGCTATGCGATTTCAAACCATAGAAAACCCATGGAGAAATTGCTTTGGACAGATGGAATTAAAATAAAACATACAGACTGACAAACAAACAGAAATTTACAAATTGACCTAGATCTATGACCTTGAACCTACCTAAATATATATATTTCAAATAGGACATCTACTCATGATAAAGAACACATTTACCCATACATTTTTTTTTAAATCCATGCATAAATGTAGATGCTATGCGCCTGATAAGCAGATTTTTACTAGAAGTCCCCTTTTTCTGTGACAAGGTTTTATATTGAAAAGCAAAAAAAAAGTTCCTCTTAGCAATATCATAAGCAATGCAAATATTAAGTTTTGTCAAATTTGGCTCTGCGGTTATTGAGAAATTGCTTCTGACAGATTTCGTGTAATTTCTCTTTTTCTGTTGCCATGGCAACCAGAGTTGGTTTTTTTTTATAAATTGCAATTCTGTTAGCAATTTTTGAAATGTGACCTCCTTAGGAATATTTCTGCATAGTTTGGTGAAAATTAGCCTGATAGTTTAGGAGGAGATATCATTTAACGATGTCATTGAGATTTGGTGGAAAATCTCCTTTTCTGTTGCCATGGCCACCAGAGCTTTTAAAAGATTTCAATTCTTTTAGCAATTTTTAAAAGGAACCTCCTCAGAAATATTTCTGCCAAGTTTGGTTGAAATTGGCCAAGTAGTTTAGGAGGAGATGTTGTTCAAAGAAATTATTGAGAATTAGTCAAATTTCTCCTTTACTGGTGCCATGGCAGCCAGAGTTTTCAGTCAATTTCAATTCTTTTAGCAATTCTTAAAGAGGACCTCCTAAGGAATATTTTTGCCAAGTTTAGTTGAAATTGGCCTGGTAGTTTAGGAGGAGATGTCGTTCAAAGATAGTATTGAGATTCAGTCAAATTTCTCCTTTTCTGTTGCCATGTCAACCAGAGTTTTTTTTTATGGATTTCAATTCTTTTAGCAATTCTGAAAGGGGGTCATCTAAGGAACATTCCTGCCAAGTTTGGTTGAAATTGGCTTGGTAGTTTAGGAGGAGATGTTGTTCAAAGATAGTATTAAGATTCAGTCAAATTTCCCCTTTTCTGTTGCCATGGCAACCAGAGTTTTTTATGGATTTCAATTCTTTTAGCAATTCTGAAAGGGGGTCACCTAATGAACATTCCTGTCAAGTTTACTTGAAATTGGCCAGGTAGTTTCGGAGGAGATGTCGTTCAAAGATAGTATTGAGATTCAGTCAAATTTCTCCTTTTCTGTTGCCATGGCAACCAGGTTTTTTTTATTGATTTCAATTCTTTTAGCAATTATAAAAGGGGGTCACCTAAGGAACATTCCTGCCAAGTTTGGTTGAAATTGGCCCAGTAGTTTAGGAGGAGATGTCGTTCAAAGATAGTATTGAGATTCAGTCAAATTTCTCCTTTTCTGTTGCCATGGCAACCAGAGTTTTTAATGGATTTCAATTCTTTTAGCAATTCTGAAAGGGGGTCACCTAAGGAACATTCCTGCCAAGTTTGGTTGAAATTGGCCATGTAGTTTAGGAGGAGATGTCATTTAAAGAAATTGTTGACGGACGACGCACGACGGACGACGCACGACGGACGGACGCCGGACAAAAGGTGATCACAATAGCTCACTTGAGCTTGTGCTCAGGTGAGCTAAAAACCTGGTTTAAGGGGGAATGCTCCAGTTTCCTAAATTGTTTCCCAATAATAGAATTTATTTATATTTTGTATGTTGAAATTACATGTTATTACCAATTGAAAAATGAAATAAAAATGGATGGTCAGCGATCTTGTTTGAATTTTATAGGCATTCGTATCACATACTCCTACAGCGAAAAAATGCACAATTTCTTGCACCTGTCCAACGCCACTAAAATGCTAATAAAATGGTGCATATTCATCGTTTAGTCCCGAAAACGGATTTAAAGTAACGTCTTACATTTAATAAGAACAGAAAACCCAAAATATGTGCTATTATGAACGCGTAAATGTATAAAATAGCATGCTCACGTGTTCGGTTAGATCAACAAAACTGGAGTTTTTTATGCCAAAATTTGCATATTTTTGGAAATATTTCAAGTTCTACATAATAGAATTTGATAAAACTCCCTCATTGTATTAAGCAACATGTCCTGGTAATAATTCAAAAAGAAAATGTATAGGTCAGCGCACGTATTAGTGAATTACAGCAATTTTTATCAGCTACACATGAATAAAATGACGCAAAACAGTGGTAACTGCATACATACTTACGACTGTCTTGCTCTAATAGTCGATTTCCATCTTGAGGAAATCAGTTTCGCATAATAAATACACTTTTACCGTCGAAAATGGTAAATTGTAATGATGTGATATATTATTGAAAATAATGGTAGCGAAACATATTGGTACGAAACATTTATTTTTCTACAGTAATGACCGAGTGTTCCGAAAAACTGGAGCATTCCCCCTTAAGAGAAACGCCTCAAATACTCAAGCGGCCTTTTCACCTTTTGCCTTATTGCTTTTAATACACAAACTTTTCCCACATTTAGTGGTAGCTATTTTTGTAGGTTGAATGATGTTTGAGCAAGTCTAGAGTTTCGTTGTTTTTGGAAAGATTAAATATACTCCTCACAAAAAGTTAAGCAACAAAAGTAATTCTCTCAATATTATTTTTATACACGCGGAAATTTTTGTACAGATTTGTTATTCGGACAGCCATATCTATTCTTAAACACACTTAAAAGAATACTGAATGTTATCGTCTCCAAAAACAGCTATCACGTGATTAGAACACACTAACCCCCAAAACATGCATGCAAAATGTGTCGCATATTCGGATTTCAAACTTGGCATTAGCTCCGTATGTGCTTAAAACGCGCCAATTTGACAACTCTGATGTCATCAACATTTGAATCATGCCAATACCTAACTTGACTTCAATTGAAGTGGCTCAAATTGTTGGAATGCTACAGGGTGGGGCAACCAAGACTACTGCTGCCTTTCACTTTAAATTTCATCGCAGTAATGACTGAAGAGCAATAACCCGATACAATCAAACTGGACAGATGTCAGAGAGACCACGTTCAGGTCGTGTAAGAGTAACAACACCTTGTGAAGACCGAAACGTTGCAACCTTAGTCCGTAGGAACTGGATTACAACGGCCAGATGGCTGGAAAATGACCTTCAGAGGGTGTCAGGAAACAGACTTTCCATCCAAACCGTGAGGAACGTGTTTCACACAGAAAGTCTAAGGTCCAGGATACCACTTCAACGGATCCAACTTCCTCCAAAACATCGACGGCAAAGATTAATATTGGAACATCATAATCAAAACTGAGGGTCACTCGTTGGCGTCACAAACTCTTAACTGACTCGTCAAGATTCTGCCTTGATTCTAATGATGGCATGGCACGTATGTGGAGAAACGGTAATGAACGGTTTGCCGACTGTAACATCGCTGAACACGACCAATATGAAAGTGGGAGTTTGATGGTCTGGAGAGGTATCAGTGTTTGCCACAGAACAGAGCTGGTTGTCATCAGACGAGGTTCAATGACTGGTGTAAGGTGCATTTACGATATCATCATGCCTGTTATCATCCTTCTGGCACAGTAAACAGATCCAACTGTAATGTTAATGGATGGTAATGCCCGTCCCTATCGTTCTGGAATTGTGACTGAAGTTCTGTAGACCAACAACATCAGACATATAGACTGGCCTGCTACGTCTCTAGACCTTAATTCGATAGAACATACATAGGACATTCTTTGAGGGTGTGTCAATGGTCAGCATGTTCGCCCACAGACTCTGGATGAACTGCAACAGGTCTTGCAGACAGAATGGATGATCAATCCACAACGGACATTAGACAGACTAATCTGCTTGATGCCAAGGTGTGTTCGGGCGTGTGTTGAACATCGTAGGGGTCATACCAGGTACTTGATGCTCGATCATGGCATGAAGTGGCCGGAAAACAACTTTTTACACAATCTGAACTGCTGGCGAGTGACGTTTTGCACCATTGTTTCGTCAGGACTGTTTTCGAGGACCTGTAACTTTGTTTTTGTTTGATGATTTTCCCAATCATTTAACGTAATTTGTGTAATAAGACCCCAACTTTGTATTGTATAAAACATAGATCATTAGATGTGATAAAACACATTTGAGAAAGAAAAGCATCTTTGTTGCTTAACTTTTTGTGAGGAGTATATGTAGAACATCCCTAGCGAGTTTAGCGCTTTGATTATTTTGTTACTTTAAGGATACATTTCATTCTTGTGATATCTGACACAGAGAAAGTCAACAAAAACTAGATAAATCATTTAATTTGAATGGTGATATCGTATCATTTTCAACTCTCTCACAAAAGATAACACTCACCCTTAAACGTAATACTTACTGGTCTGAAGTAACTAATGTAAAGAAAACAACGATGAAAAAGAAGGAACGGAGCAAAAAAATACATATATTTTTACTTCTTCATAAATCGTAAGAATTGGGAGTAAAGATTTCAAATGGGACAAAGTAAAAGACAATCAGACATTATTCCATATTGGACCGGATACGAAAGCTACGGACACATTGCATTAAAAGGGAAAATGATGTCGACGATTTCTCCCGTTTCCTTGATGATGTCGATCTGCTGCTACTGATTTAAAGTAACATTCAGTCCACATTGCCGTTGAAAATGTCTTTAATCTTGGACATTACGTCGTCTTGTAAAAGGTTAAGGACTGCAGCACTTTCTAAGATGATAAAATTATACACTGAGTCAATTGAAATTTGCGACAGAGTAGAAAACGTGAGGGAAAAAGAAGAAAGTGCTGGCCATCAAATTATCTGCATTTCCCTTGAAGTTTTCCATTACTTACCCAATATTGCCAAAAACATGGTTTTATTTTGCGAAGGGTTAAAGATGTGAAAATGAAAATTTTATTAGCGTGAGATGTAGATACCTGTTATTTGATATGTTTGTTACAGCCCACTAAAATGTAGTTCTTCAAACAACTATTGAGGCAACCGCAACTGACATTTGTCAAAATGTCAAACTAACAGGGTTTTCTTTATCAATCAAGACGAGACTTACATTGAGAAATAAGATGTTTGTAGAACTTTGTTGTCCCTTAAACGTTAGCTTAACCCATTCCCAAACAACAGAATTTTAGACTTGTCTAAATTCACAGAAGTTGTAGACGACAATTTCAAGTTAAGAAATTTGACAGTTTTTGGTCTTTAATGGATGGAAACATTGTGGGAAATGAAGAAATTGCTTGTGACTTGCTTGTCACAAGCAATTTCTTCATTTACCACAATGTCTTCTACAGTCATGATCTTTTAGGGAGTCAAAAAGAGCCATTATGTGGTAATGGGTTAAGTACAATTAGACAGGCAGACAAAGGGTTGGACGACGGTAGCACAGTATTCAACCGATCTTTCGATTACACCTTTTTCGAACGAGACCTTGTAATGATGTTTTGCCTCGTATGAATGGCTATAGGGAATATTGGGGAGAAAGCTGAAAATGCCGATAATCAGCCTAATCTTAATTTGAAACAAGATGTGTTTGTGAAACACAAAAGGCCATTTTTCTAAAAATTTAAGTGTTCGTGTAAAGAGTTGATAAGGGTTAACGGATGACCTTGATGAAGGTCATATTGCATGGAACAGATAGATATCATTGAAAGGAACTACATACCAAATTTCAGCTTTGTATGTCGAATACTTTTGGCGAAAAGGTGAAAAGTTTTCGGACAGACAGACGAACAGACAGACAGATGGACGGACATGAGTAAAACAATATGACCCCGATCTCTCGATACGGGGGCATAAATATTCCTTTTCAGCACTTAAAACAGACCAGTTTAAGTTTGAATTTGGGCGACAGAAAAGAGGGGGTAAATGCATTCTAAATTTGTTATTTCAAGTACAAACCGAATATTTTTGATACTCAGTCGAATCGTCTCCATTGTCTTGATGAACGTTAAGTGAGCTATGTATTTTGAAAAGTCCTTACCCGCTCTTGTCCGAAGCAACAAGGGCATTTTCACTGTGTTGTAAGTTGTACGTTAGATTTGTGTAGTTTGTACGGAAGTTTTGAGTGGTCAATCAAAGATGGCGTCGGTGGAAAATCGTTAGAGGTAGGTGTCTTAGTTTTTCGTCGATAATTTCCTTAAATGGCCGTATCTTGTCTTGATACTGATACCATTGTACAGGAGAAATGTATACCTATTCACGGTGCTATATAGCCAAGTACAAGTGTTGTCCTATCGTACTCAGTCGTTGTGCAAACACAGCCCAACACGGAAAACTTTTTTCGAAGCGAGAAAGTTAGTCTTTTCAGAATGATTACATAGTAAACAGCGAACTAGGGAACAAACTATTGCTCTAACTTGGATGTTTTAAACATGCTCTTTTCTATGGTTACCGTTATTTTACACACAAATGTCTAGAATGACCACAAACGCTGTGTTTACTAAATGGCCAAACAACGGTGTAGTCACAGTGAAAATATGCAGACACAACGGTGCAGTTTCTGTGTTATCTGTACGGTGTAGTTATTATTTTCACAACAAATTGTGAACGGTGTAGACTTGGTATGATGTATAGGGCGAACTAGGTCTAACAGATAGCAGATCATCTGCACATCTGTTTTATCTCCCTTAAATACTTTGGTCTTAGAAAACTCAGATCTCTCCCTAGATGAAAACGCCGCCATCCTCAAAGTAAACGAAAACAAAAGTTAAGGAAATATGTTTTCTCTTTTCTTCATTCACCTAAGCCTTAAACAGTTCAATGTATGTTTGATTTAATATTCGGAAGACATTTTTGTTATTTGTGATTGAATAAACATCTGACGGAAATGATAATCACAAGGAATACCATCACAAAATATCAAACAAGACATACGATAACCGTCATTTTGAAGCCATGTTAAGTGCAACGGCAAATTTCTTGTTCATTTGATTTGTAGATTCGAAATTTCGGCTCTGGCTTTGAATTTTTCTTTGTAACTGTTTTAATTGGTTATTACACACAATTCTTGTAATTAATGAAATGATTTCAACTCATGGAGTATGATAATTATTGATCGAAATGTATCTTGTTTTCAAATTGACCCCTCATTGAAAATTCTGATTTTACCCAAAATAAAGGATTCAATCAACAAAACATAAATTATAAATTTGTTTCATAAACATTTGGGCCTTTTTTCGTCTTGTTCGACTGAAGTAAAAAAAAGTCTTGAAAATAGAATTCTGGATCTGCAAAATTCATTTTGGAATTTTCATACGTAATGAACTTCTTCTTCAGGACTGACAATTTTCTGACCAAGATTTTTTGGGCCCACTCATAAAATGTAACCATTTGCAATGAAAAAGACAATATTCTATTCGCCAAAACCGTTTGACTACTGGAGTAAAACGCATTGAAGTACTCCCAAGACAGGGTAACTTACACACATCCATAAATAAATGAAATGCAATGTTTTCCATCGAGAGCCGACCTTCATTGACCAAGATAAACAAATACCAAGTTGATCTACGCTTCTAAATGACTTAATCACATCTGGGAACAAACTGTTCATTTCAGCCATTGTTTTCATGTTCTCGTGGGGAAAGAGAAGAGACCCTATCCGTTTCATCTGTTTTAGCACGTCCAATGGAAATATCAGGAATTAACCCATATATGCCGAGAGTCCTGTTTTCAGGACAGTACCATATTCCCAAATATTGTCCCAGTAATTAGTGATAAGTGTTTATTTTTATAGTATAAATCATCAGATAAGCCCGGATTAGACCCATTAGAATGTTTGAAATGATAACTTTCCCACATTTCTGTATTTGCTGCAACAAAATACACCCGTTTTCGGTAAAGGCGATTCTTGGAATGGCTACAAATCAAAGGTATGTGTATAACTTTTTATCTATCAATATTTCAATAGAACATCATGAATATGATATGTTGCTAAATGAATGCTTTCTTAGATATACTTGGAAAAAATATTCATTTGTATTTTTTTCCATGGCAATTTCGACATTTTAGAAGTGTCCTGAAAACAGGACTGTAGGCGTAAATGGTTGCGGGGGGCAATTTTTGTCCATGCTATACATTATATATAATTCCGTATCTTTTTGCAGATGATCTAATATGGACGAAGTTCTAACAATGGTAGAGGATGAAGAAGCTTTTCAAAGGGATGATATCCATATAGAACATCCACCTGTATGTGATATGACAGATGAGGACAGTGGGAGTGAGGACGGAGATGTTGATATAAGCAACATTTCCGGTCAACAACCACAACCAGCCTCTGAGACAGATATCCATGAAGAAGGGTGTACAGTAGTTCATGATAGATGTATTTAAACAAGAGCACTGGGACTTTTTAACAAACGTCTCTGGAGTGTGAAGACAGTAGACACATATTGTTGAGCTCAGAGAATATCATGCACTGCTGTTGGTTGGCCAAAAGGGCACACTTCTACTTACCACAAACATTTTCCACAATATACTCAATACAGCTATAATGGTCATTATGTAGCACTGTCTTAATTCATTTTGCAAAATGCTTTGCATTTTTACTAAGCGTTCTGTTAGACTTCATTGAAAATATTTTAACAATATCAGAGTGTTTGAAACTTTGCATATTTGTAGTCTATACCAACAGAATGAAAATGAATAATATTGTTTTTCTTCAAAAACATAGTCACTATCTTGTTTATAATTTGCAGTTATGAGGCTTTTGAAGAAAAGTGATAATATAGAATATATAATTTTAGTGAAGAGAGAGTGAAAATATAAGATATGCTCTGAGAAAAGGGTGCTTATTGCATTTGATCCAGTGGTGTATGAAGCCCCCTTTTCACAAAGCATATTTTCATGTGTGTAAATGACATTTTTGGAACGGAAAAGTGGTTTCAAACTATCTGGTATTATTCTATCGATGAGGGTTTACTTTGAAATTTTGATTACTCTAATGCCTAGAGTCCTGTTTTCAGGACACATACAAAATGTACGATTTTAGCCAAATAAAGTACTGTACAACGTAAAAAATGTTCAATTCTATTTAGTATTTGTATCCCTTTCACGAATAAATCTATTTTATAGAAATAAAAAAATCAGGCATATATGGGTTAAGGTCGGAGCTTTTTGAACGACTTTATGGGGTGTTGAACTTCGTCATTTTTTATGTTCAGGACTCATTCATTCAAAATCGGGGATATCATCGATAGAAAGATTGTTAACTCCAAAATCCTTTTTTCTACATTGATGAGGTCTATCTTGTGTATTCTATGCTCGCAAATGGGGATGATGTCCTAGTCTGACTTCTTGATAATATCAGGAATTATACTAAAGTTCAGAGTTTTCAAATCTTTTTGACCTGTCTGATCATTGATCTCCACCCAGTGCACTTTTAATATCTGACTGGAATGGTCCTGTTCCGAATGCTTCACAACCTTTTCGAAACTCAATTCGAAATGACAGTAGTAATAAGTGAACAGCATGGCACTGAAAATAAAAGAAAAAAATAAAACAGACGCCGGCAGATTCTTGGTAATTTCTACTATTTGACCCTTACGGAATTGCTTTGACAATTAGCAAGGAAACTAGATTCTTTCTCTATTCTGATTAAAGTATATTTTGATTAAAGTATATTTTGTAGACATATTGTCACCTTCTTTGCTGCAAAGCATTTACAAGTCAGTCACATATTAACATAATTGTTGAAGAATTTCGGTAGTAATTGTAAAACATGATTCCCAGCCGTGAAAACGTTATCTTTAAACATAACAATATTATCATTCCAGAAATGATAAGTTCTGTATTACTTCGAGTCTACACCGTTCACAATTGCATTATGTCTACACCGTTCACAATTTGTTATGAAAATATAACCACACCGTACATAAAACACACAAACTGCACCGTTGTGTCTGCATATTTTCACTGTGACTACACCGTTGTCTGGCCATTTAATAAACACGGTGTTTGTAGTCATTCTAGACATTTTTGTGTAAAATAACAGTAACCATAGAAAAGAGCATGTTAAAAACATCCAAGTTAGAGCAATAGTTTGTTCCCTAGTTCGCTGATTACTATGTAATCATCCTTAAAAGGGCAACTTTCTCGCTTCGAAAAAAGTTTTCCGTGTTGGGCTGTCTTTGCACAACGACTGAGTACGATAGGACAACATTGGAACTTTGATATATAGAACCGTTGATAGGTATACATTTCCCATGTATAATGATATCATTATCAAGGCAAGATACGACCGTTTAAGAAATTTATCAATGAAAAACTATGACACCTACCTCTCATGCTGTATTGTTGTCGCCATCTTTGAATGACTGCACAAACCTAACGTACAACTTACAACACAGTGATTTTTACAAGTCGGACAATGTATGCCATCTCTGCCCTCTTGTTCTAGATAAGATATTGTCTCGCGTAGAATTAATCGTACAAATTACCTATAGGTAAGACTAACATCAATATCATGGTAAAATTGGTGCCGAACCATACAACACATTTCCTGTGCCAAGGAATTCCAGTAATGATTATTTATGTGTTTTTGGCTATCAGGAAATGATAAAACTATGTTAACTGTTTTGTTTCCGAGCAGTATCACAAGAATAGAGCTGAATATCAGACAAGGTTTTACATGATTACTTGTTTACAGCAATTCATTGCTTTACTTATTTACAGCAACTCATTGCTATCTAGTCAGAATTCAACCCTTTCCCAAACAAGACCTGGTTTCGAGGTCCCTTATAGAAAAGGCTGGGGGGGGGGGGGGAAGGGGGGAATTGAAGCAAAAGAAATGCTTCAATATTTTCTGTGTTAAATTGTAGTCACTGGTATTTGTATCGCGTCTAATTTGTCCTCACCAGCGGCTTGTAAATTGAAGCAATCTAAATTTTGTCAGTTTGTAAAAGGGTTAAACATGAGCTTTCTTACCACATAGAGAAAATAATATTCGATGATAATCTCTTTCAAAAACACATATACCTGCTTTTGACGCCCCTCATAAAGAAAGATGGCGAAAACTCTCGAAATGGCTTAAATAATGACATACTGAATCCATAATAACGGTTAGTCTTAGTTCATTTGACACTGTGAAAAGTAAATGTCGCAAATTTAATTTAATTTAACAAATTAGAATATCCCATTTACATACAATATCATAATGCAATTTAACTCTTTCGGTTTGATGTTTTTTATCATATCTAATGAATGGTGCTTTTCCTTCACAGAGAAAGCTGTAGAGTGCTATAAAACTAGTTGAATTAAATTTTGTCGTAGGATGTTGTAGAAATGCAAGATTTTAATCTGTTTATGTCACTCATCTTGACTTTTATTGTTGAAATGTGAGAACGAGATGTGTGTAATTACTTCTGCTATTTAGCAAATGTGGTGCAAAACTTTATGCGTCGGGTTTATAAAAAGGATGCAAAAAGAAGCTATATAATTAAGCAATGAAATTTATTTTCATTTTCGAAAAGATAGCTTACTTGCAATAGTTCATGTATTGTTCATCAAATCCTTCGAGAGGAACGCCTGCCTGTAATACAATAATTATACCCGTAATGGCATTTAGGCAGTATGTATAGGTAGAAGTGCAGTGAGTACCAACAGCAACACCCCTCTCATTTGTTGCTCTGGAAAGACCTTAACCCTTTCCCAAAACAAGACCTGGTTTTGACGTCCCTTATAGAAAAGGCTTGGGAAAACATTGAAACAAAAGAAGAAACTGCTGATAACCAGCAGTTTCTCCTTTTGTCTCAATATTTTCTATGCCATATTTTACACAAATTTTATCCTTATCAACATCCATTTTGTCATCAGCAGCAGCTTTTGAAGTGAACCACCCTATTATTCTGCTGTTTGGGAAAGGGTTAAAAATAGCGGCCTGGTTATATAGAGACTATCATTCATTAGGGTAAGTGAATAGAATGATTAAGCTGTTAAAATCTCCACCTCAATTAGAAGCCCGCCACAGTCTCACACAGTCTCACACATACTACGCGTTGATGACATTTACACATGACACAAACAAACAATTATGCCAAAAACTCTGCAGCCTAACTGTTTCTTCTAGCCCATTTCACATGTAAAGATTTACTTAACCCTTTGTGGCAGCTTTCTCTTTTGTGTGCGCTTATCATTTGGGGAATGTTTTTATTTTGTTTGACAATTTAGCCTGTACCAAAACTATTATAATGAGGGGTTTACACGGTGTGCTTTTTCACATGTGTTTTTTCACATGTGCTAAAACATACCGTGTAAACCCCAGATAAACCCCAGATAATGGGCCTTATGCTAGCATATGTGAAAAAGCATACGGTTTAGAGCATGCCCTATTTCATATGAAAAAGCACATGGAAATTGACCAATCAGATCTCTGATTCCGGAGAAATGACCCGGTAAAATAAATAAATACTGCTCGAGCCCCTCATTAATCACTATGAACCCACTGATTCTATACAGGTAACTGTTAACCCATTACAAGACAACAAAATTTTAGACTTATCTAAAATGAAAGAAGATGAATGAAATTATCTTTTTTTGTCTTTTGATTTTGAAAACATTGTGGGAAAGGAAGAAATTGCTTGTCTAAGCAATTTCTTCATTTTCCACTATGTTTTCTAGTGCATTTATCTGTTTGGGAGTCAAAAAGAGTCAACGTGTGGGAATGGGTTAGCAAGAATGTTTTTATCCTATTATATTTTTCGGGTTTTTTTAGTTAACCCATTCCCAAACAAGACCTGGTTTTGACGTCCCTAATAAAAATGGCTTGGGAAAACATTGAGGCAAAAGAAGAATCTGCTGATAACCAGCAGTTTCTCCTTTTGTCTTAATATTTTCTATGCCATATTTTACAAAAAAATCTATCTGAAATAACTTCCACTTTGTCAATTTTGGCAGTTTTTGAAGTGGATCACTCTGAAATTTTGCCGTTTGGGAAAGGGTTAACCGATTACCAAACGACAGAATTTTGAATCTGGTCTAATCTTTAAAGTTATTGCATTGGACAATACAGATCTTTATTGAGGCAGAATTTGTTTCATTATAGCATAGAAAACATTGAAGCAAAATGAGAATATGTCAGCATTTTCTTCTTTGGCCTTAAAGTTTTATAAAACCTGTTGAACTAGGGATGTAAAAACATGTCTTGATTGGGAAATGGTAATCATCATTTTATACTAAAATGAGACTCCACCAAATTTCTTTAATATTTTTATTTCAGTTTTATCAAAAATATAATAGAGAATTATGCAATAACGTTTGTCATGCTAAGCCAGTGAACTTAAACCCATTATCAGACAATGACCCGTTTTGACTCCCTACAAAATAATGGCTTTGGAAAACATTGCTGAAAATGAAGAAATTGTTTGTGGCAAGCAATGTTTTCATTTCCCACAATGGTTTTTCTCTTATTTTTTTCTTCTTAAGTATTGGCGATAAGCTACAGCAAAATGGATAAAGCACAGGGCATATAATATTTCACAATCCCCCCATCCTCGGAATGCAATGTACGACTGGCCAGTAAACAGTTTGACCTAGGTCAGCTAAGTTCACCAAAAGCACATGTGCTAAAACATACCGTGTGAACGCAAAAAACACGTGTGCTAAAAACATATGTGAAAAAGCACATGTGCTAAAACACATCGTGTAAACCGCCCTTAAGCCTTATGAAGATCACAAATAAGGGCGGTTTACACGATGTGTTTTAGCACATGTGCTTTTTCACATATATTTTTAGCACACATGTTTTTTGCGTTCACACGGTATGTTTTAGCACATGTGCTTTTGGTGAACTTATCTGACCTAGGTCAAACTGTTTATGGAGGATTGTGAAATATTATATCCCCTGTGCTTTATCCATTTTGCTGTAGCTTATCGCCAATACTTAAGAAAAAAGATAAGAAAGAAACCATTGTGGGAAATGAAAACATTGCTTGCCCAAAACAATTTCTTCATTTTCCGCAATATTTTCCAAAGCCATTATTTTGTAGGGAGTCAAAACGAATCATTGTCTGATAATGGGTTTAAGTTTACTGGCTTTGCATGACAAACGTTATTGCATAATTCTCTATTTTTGATAAAACGGAAATAAAAATGTTAATGACATTTGGAGTCTCCTTTTAGTATAAAATGATGATTAGGCCTACCATTTCCCAATCAAGACATGTTTTTACATCCCTAATTCAATAGGTTTTGTAAAACTTTAAGACCAAAGAAGAAAATGCTGACATTTTCTCATTTTGCTTCAATGTTTTCTATGCTATATTGAAACAAATTCTACATCAATAAAGATCTGTTTTGTCCAATGCAATAACTTTTAGGATTAGATCAGATTCAAAATTCTGTCGTTTGGGAATCGGTTACCTAAAAAAACCCTAAAAATATAATACGATAAAAACATTCTTGTTAACCCATTCCCACACATTGACTCATTTTGACTCCCAAAAAGATAGATACATTAGAAAACACAGTGGAAAATGAAGAAATTGCTTAGACAAGCAATTTCTTCCTTTTCCCCAATGTTTTCAAAATCAATAGACAAAAAATGATAATTTCATCCATCCTCTTTCATTTTAGATAAGTCTAAAATTGTGTTGTCTTGTAATGGGTTAACAGTTACCTGTAGAAAATCAGTGGGTTCATAATGATTAATAAGGGGCCGAGCAGTATTTATTTATTTTATCGGGTCATATCTCCGGAATCAGAGATCTGGTCAATTTCCATGTGCTTTTTCATATGAAATAGGACATGCTCTAAACCGTATGCTTTTTCACATATACTAGCATAAGGCCCATTATCTGGGGTTTATCTGGGGTTTACACGGTATGTTTTAGCACATGTGAAAAAACACATGTGAAAAAGCACACCGTGTAAACCCCCCATAATAACAGTCAACATTTCAACTTGCTTTGGTAAAGCATGTGCATGTCTTTGCGCGTTTATCAGTAGTTCTTATATTTTGACCTAAATTTGTTTGGATAAAAAAAGGCATCAACACATGCATGTGCAAAAAGACCACATATTATTTGTAAGAATGAATAAATGACACCTTTGATAGTTCTTTCAGAAAGCAATGTGTGCTTTGAAGCTTGAATTTTCCTGTGTATTGTGAAGGAGGAAAGGATCTTGCAGCCATCAATTCCAGTAAACCCGAAAATGTTTTGTAGACTTCTGGAATTCTATTTATCTCTCCTTTACCCTTGTTTAACATGATTGTGCATATTGCAGTAGTTTTTATGTCTGTTGCGGAACAAAAACAAGGGCGTTGCAACTATCAGCAAAATGTTATCGTGTTTTTGTGCTTTCTGTTAACTGAATTAGAGATTTCATAATGATTGAATTTAAATAACTTGCAGACGATAATGATGTCTTTTAGACAGACACCAAAGCTGTACAATAGTTGCAATTGAAAGAAATTGTAGACGTTTCAAATGTGAGCGTATTTGAAAAGTTTCAGAGAGGTGAAGAAATTTCTAAAACTGAACATGATCACAAGGGGACTCGATCACAACAACCACGACTGCCGAGATGGTAGAGCGCGGACCAGGGAGGGAGCACCTCTCTCGCAACCAAGCGTTCTTACAATGTGCTATCTATAAATCTCATTAGAAAGTAATTGCAATCTCATTTTGTTTCATAACTAACGTGGTTTTCGTATATTTTGAAAATATCACAGCCTAACTTTAAATTGGTCCTGAGTGGGCGTTTCCAAGTTGTCTTTCATACAAAGTTCAGACTTTTTTTGCGCTTTGACGAAAAGTAGAATTAGAATAAATCTTATTACAGCAATATCAGACATGAATTTGTCTGTGCAAAAATTGAGCACGTTCCGAAACGACAAGAATAGACTTCAGATTTTAAATAAATCAGTCTAATAGAGACGACATAATGGGTGTTGATAAAGCATGAAAAATTAAGTTAAACGACCTAAGCATGGAAAATTTAGTTAAACGACCTATCAATCAAGTGTTTAAAATAGTAGTTCGATAATGCATATAAAACATATAAAAATACAAGATACTGAGTACAAGTAGTCCCAAAGGAAGATAAACAATGACTCATACTGCTAAATTTTACAGAAATATGATCAATATCCAGATATATGTAACAAAACTATTGCCCTCGGTGTAAATCAAGACTTTTTGCAGAGCCATTTTCTCTCAAATCAGATGAAACTTTATTGTATTTCCCAGTGGGTAAATTGAGACTTTCTCTAATTTGATATTGGAAGAAAAATAAGACAATGTATTGCTGACATAGAAAATGATATTATACCAGCAATAAATTTGACACAGAAAAATATTTACAAAATCCAAAAAAACAGCTTTCCACAGCACCTGTGAAAAGAACCAAACGAGGGCTACCAGTAAATTATCATTCTTCTTCAATGCTTTCTTTACATCATGTTCTTTATCACTTATCATTTTAAAATATCAATTGTGCGATTAAGACAGTTCCAAATATTTTACATGCAGAGCAGTAAATTACCAACAAATGGAGTCGCAATCAGTTACTTTCTCCCTTCAGCTTAGCAAAGGCTACAATACTTTCACTGACATTTATCAGATGGGGCATAGGTTGCAGTGACTAATTCTGCTAAATGGTCTTTCCCTTTCCCAAACGGCAAAATTTTAAGGTCTAACTCAAAATCTGTTGCAGACTTCAAAATGGACGATGAAAAAGATTGGACTTGTGGCAGTTTAGCATGGAAAATATTGAGGCAGAAGGAGAAAATGCTGATTATCAGCATTTTCTTCTTTTGCCTCAATGTTTTCCCAAGCCTTTTCTAATAACAAGAGGACCATGATGGTCCTATATCGCTCACCTGAACCAAGATAATATGAGCCAGTTATGTTTGAATCAATTAATATTTGTGACATTAAGACTGAAAACAAACTTATGGTCTTCAACATTATGTCCCTGTTTCCTCTTTATAGGTCAATATATCTGGTTGTAAAGAGTGAAAACAAAGTCAAAAACGAGAATTTTGTCCATTTCAAGGGCAGATAACTCAGCAACTGCTTGTCTAATTGTGCTGAAGTTCAAACTCATCCATGATCTTAATATGGTAATTAACCATTATATCCAAGATCAAAGTTTTGTCTTGATTGGTCACCATTAATTTTGTGGTTATTAGAGTAAAAACATAGTCGAAAACAGCAATTTTGTCTTGATTGGTCAATAATTGTAAAAGCCAGAGAGTAAACAAAGTTGAAAAACAGTCCATAACAACAATTTTGTCAAATTCAAGGGCATATAACTCATGACTTTCTCATCCGATCACACTGAAATTCAAAGTCATCCAGAATCTAATGGCCATCAGCATTATGTACAAATTTTGTTTTAATTGGTCAATATTTGTAGATGCTACAGTGTTAACAAAGTAAAAAACCGTCGAAACATCAATTTTGTCAAATTCAGTAGCATATAACTCATGATATTTTTAACCGATCAAGCTGAAAATTGAATCATCTGACATGTT
Source organism: Fragum sueziense (assembly GCA_963680895.1). Classification (NCBI taxonomy): domain Eukaryota; kingdom Metazoa; phylum Mollusca; class Bivalvia; order Cardiida; family Cardiidae; genus Fragum; species Fragum sueziense. The sequence goes on from OY804592.1 coordinate 67,106,354, forward strand.
ATGATCCTTAACATTGTGGCAAAGTTTTGTCTTGATTGGTCAATAATTGTAGATGCTAGAGAGTAAACAGTCAAAAACAGCAATTTTTTCAAATTCAAGGGCTCCTAACTTTCTAGTCCGATCTGACCAAAAATCAAACTCATCCAAGATATACTCCTCACAAAAAGTTAAGCAACAAAAGTAATTCTCTCAATATTCTTTTTATACACGCGGAAATTTTTGCACAAATTTGTTATTCGGACAGCCATATCTATGCTTAAACACACCTAAGGGAATACTGAATGTTATCGTGTACAAAAATAGCTATCACGTGATTAGAACACACTCACCCCCAAAACATGCATGCAAAATGTGTCGCATATACGGATTTCAAACTTGGCATTAGCTCCGTATGTGCTTAAAGGGACATTACATTCCAATTTCAATTTTTTAAAGTATGTCTAGATGCCAAGATTGGTAATTCTAATGAGTAGAAATACTATTAGTTTTTTAAAGTTGTTGCCAATAAGCGAGAAACACGCATTTAAAGTTGAGACATAATCGATAAACTGCATATAAATCCGAACTGTTGTCCACAACAATTTGTTCAATTTTAACACAAAAATATAAATTTCTCGTAAACGGCACAATATTTTGGCTTGAAATTTTCAGAATTTTCATAAGAAAATATGCTCTTTCAGATAAAAATAAAAGTAAAATTTATGACAAAAAATTCTGAAATGTCACTTTAAAACGCGCCAATTTGACAACTTTGATGTCATCAACATTTGAATCATGCCAATACGTCACTTGACTCCAATTGAAGTGGCTCAAATTGTTGGAATGCTACAGGGTGGGGCAACCAAGACTGCTGCTGCCATTCACTTTAAATTTCATCGCAGTATTGACTGAAGAGCAATAACCCGATACAATCAAACTGGACAGATGTCAGAGAGACCCCGTTCAGGTCGTCTAAGAGTAACAACACCCTGTGAAGACCGTTATGTTGCAACCTTAGTCCGTAGGAACTGGCTTACAACGGCCAGATCGCTGGAAAATGACCTTCAGAGGGTGTCAGGAAACAGACTTTCCATCCAAACCGTGAGGAACATGTTTCACACAGAAGGTCTAAGGTCCAGGATACCACTTCAACGGATCCAACTTCCCCCAAAACATCGACGGCAAAGATTAATATTGGAACATCAACATCAAAACTGAGGGTCACTCGTTGGCGTCACAAACTCTTAACTGACTCGTCAAGATTCTGCCTTGATTCTAATGATGTCATGACACGTTTGTGGAGAAACGGTAATGAACGGTTTGCCGACTGTAACATCGCTGAACACGACCAGTATGAACGTGGGAGTTTGATGGTCTGGAGAGGTATCAGTGTTTGGCACAGAACATAGCTGGTTGTCATCTGACGATGTTCAATGACTGGTGTAAGGTGCATTTACGAGATCATCACGCCTGTTATCATCCTTCTTGCACAGTAAAGAGATCCAACTGTTATGTTAATGGATGGTAATGCCCGTCCCTATCGTTCCGGAATTGTGACTGAAGTTCTGTGGACCAACAACATCAGACATATAGACTTGCCTGCTACGTCTCTAGACCTTAATTCGATAGAGCATACATAGGACATTCGTTGAGGGCGTGTCTATGGTCAGCATGTTCGCCCACAAACTCTGGATGAACTGCAACAGGTCTTGCAGACAGAATGGAGGATCAATCCACAACAGACATTAGACAGACAAATCTGCTTGATGCCAATGCATGTTCGGGCGAGTGTTGAACATCGTAGGGATCATACCAGGTACTTGATGCTCGATCATGGCCTGAAGTGGCCGGAAAACACCTTTTTACATATTCTGAACTGCTGGCGAGTGACGTTTTGCACCATGGTTTCGTCGGGACGGTTTTCGAGGATCTGTAACTTTGTTATTGTTTGGTGATTTTCCCAATTATTTAAAGTAATTTGTGTAATAAGACCCCTACTTTGTATTGTATAAAACATAGATCATTAGATGTGATAAAACACATTTGAGAAAGAAAAGCATCTTTGTTGCTTAACTTTTTGTGAGGAGTATATTATGGTCACTAACATTGTGTTAAAATTTCTCTTGATTGGTCAATAATTATTGTAGATGCTATAGTGTAAACAAAGTCGAAAACGGCCAAAAACGACAATTTTGTCAAATTCAAGGGCAGATAACTCCGGACTTTCTGATCTGATCAAATCAAAAATCGATCTCATCTGAGATCTTATGGTCACCAACATTTTGTCCAACTTTTGTATTGATTGGTCAATATTTGTAGATGCTAGAGTGTAAACAATGTCAAAAGTAGCTATTTTATACATTCAAGGAAAGGTAACTCCTGACTTTCTGGTCTGATCTGACCCAAAATCAAATTCATCAAAGATCTTATGGTCACTAACATTGTGTTAAAGTTTTGTCTTGATTGGTCAGTAATTGTAGATGCTATAGTGTAAACAAAGTCGAAAACGGTCAAAAACGATAATTTTGTCAAATTCAAGGGCAGATAACTCCTGACTTTCTAATCCGATCCGACCCAAAATCGAACCCATCCGAGATCTTATGGTCGCCAACATTGTGTCCAACTTTTATATTGATTGGTTGCTAGAGTGTAAACAATGTCAAAAGTAGCTATTTTTTACATTCAAGGGCAGATAACTCCAGACTTTCTGGTCCGATCTGACCCAAATTCGAACTCATCCGAGAGATCATTGTCATACATGTTTTGACCAAGTTTGGTTAAGATTGGCTTATATTTGTAGATGCTAGAGTGTAAACACCAAATTGTTGACAGACGGACGGACATACGGACGGACATACGGACGGACAACGGACAAAAAGCGATCACAATAGCTCACCTTGAGCACTTCGTGCTCAGGTGAGCTAATAACGTGAACTGCAGGTCTTGTTTGGGAAAGGGCGGTGTAGAAGTATGATCAATATCCAAATAGATATAATAAAGACATTGTCCTTGTTGTAAATCAGACTTTCTCAGAAAGCTTTTCTCTCTCACAAATGTATTATTGTATTTCCCAGTGGGTAAATTGAGACTTTCTCTAATTTGATATTGGCAGGAAAAAAGACAACATACTGTCGACATAGACAACAAAGATCAGTCATGTCTGCTTAAGCTACCTTTACATCAAATGAGAAACAAGCCGAAATCTAATTAAAGAAATAGGATAATAACAAAGGCCGTCCAACATACCAGCATTTCTACATCGATTGTCTTAACCCTTTCCCAAACAAGACCTGGTTTTGACGTCCCTAATAGAAAAGACTTGGGAAAACATTGTGACAAAAGAAGAAACTGCTGAAAATCAGCAGTTTCTCCTTTTGTCTCAATATTTTCTGAGCTATGTCATACACAAATCGTATCTTTATCAACATTCATTTTGTCGTCTGCAGCAGCTTTCAAATTGGACCGCCTTAAATTTTTGTCGTTTGGGAAAGGGTTAAATCTAAATTAGATAACAAGTTATCTCATTAAACGATATTATGTGTTTCGTCCAATCATATTTGTTGTTATGTAATTTTAAAGGTATATCCCCATTTTCTCCAATTATCCGTGATGTAAAGAGAACATACTTTAAACTTTGTTTAACCCTTTCCCAAACAAGGCCTGGTTTTGACGTCCCTGATAGAATAGGCTTATGAAAACATTGAGACAAAAGAAGAAACTGCTGATAACCAGCAGTTTCTCCTTTTGTCTCAATATTTTCTGGGCTAGATCTATATCATACACAATTGCTTACTTCTTAGAATCCCTTTTATGGTCTTCAGAAGCTTAAGAATTAGATCACCTTTAAAATTTGTTGTTTGGGAAAGGGTTAAAGAAATAGGATAATAACAAAGGCCGTCCTACATACCAGCATTTCTACAGCGATTGTCTTAAATCTAAATTACATAACAAGTTATCTCATTAAACGATATAATTATGTGCTTCATCCAATCATATTTGTTGTTATGTAATTTTAAAGGTATATCCCCATTTCCTCCAATTATCCGGAATGTAAAGAGAACATACTTTAAACTTTGTTTAACCCATTCCCAAACAAGACCTGGTTTTGACGTCCCTAGTAGAAAAGGCTTGGGAAAACATTGAAACAAAAGAAGAAACTGCTGATAACCAGCAGTTTCTCCTTTTGTCTCAATATTTTCTGTGCCTTATTTTACACAAATCTTATCTTTAATAACATCCATTTTGTCTTATATGACAGTTTTTGAAGTGGATCACCCTAAAATTTTGCCGTTTGGGAAAGGGTTTTAAGAGGCTTTTGATGGAAAGAGACGATATACGGGGAATGATACAGGTGATACTGCAAGACAATACCACCACAGTGGCCTTCTTATAAAAAATGTGAGCACCATGACAAGTCTAAGATTGATCCATAAAGCACATATCCTTAGTGGGAGGTCGAAACGTCGTATTCTATTTACAGTTTGAAAAAGCTGGTGTTATGATGTTTTGATCTCTCACTAATAATAACTTGAATTTGTAACTTCTTGATCTTGATCGACGTCTTTTTTCAATGATTTTCAATTTAGAGATTTTTAACCATTTGCTTACCGCAAGTCTTTCAACTTAAATACTTCCATGAGGGGGCTTTCCTGTTGTTTTTACAATTTGTAGAGTCTAAGAATTGCTTAGTATGGGATTAATTTTGATTAGAGCCCATATTTACAGAAGGACAGTTACTGTAAAAGGTTTTGCCACAAATATTAGATCAAGTCCCAAGATCATCTTTCAAAGATACCAATTTCCAAGAAAAACACATTCAATTACTTGATATATAGAGTACAGGAAAGGCAATAAAAGTCCTCTTAGCTTTTATCTCCCAAGACTTTTACCATACATAGACTGTGATATTTGATTTCATGTTTCGCACTTCTTTTATGCTTATTGTGACACCAAAATTGGACAATCCTATTTTGCTCTTTTTGTGCTTCTTGGACAAATTGGTTAAATGTTTGCTCAAGGTGCATTCTACCAAGTTGCTCCTATGATGATCCTTGCTTACACCATCATTTAACCCTTTCTCAAACAAGACCTGGTTTTGACGGCCCTAATAGAAAAGGCTTGGGAAAACATTGAAACAAAAGAAGAAACTGCTGATAACCAGCAGTTTCTCCTTTTGTCTCAATATTTTCTCATCTATATTTTACACAAATTCTATCTTTAATAACTTCAATTTTGTTATTTGTGGTAGTTTTTGAAGTGGATCACGCTACAATTTTGCAATTTGGGAAAGGGTTAACAAACTCTGGATCGAGTCATCTGATATGACCATGTAGAAGCTGGTCTAGTAATGTTTAGTGGAGACATTCCACTCATCGACTTTTATAAAGGGCTTTTGATAATGACGATCAAATTGAACCAATCCTGGACAAATCAACGGCAAATATTTCTATGCTATGAAATATACTTATGATGCATAGTAGTTAACCCTTTCCCAAACAAGACCTGGTTTTGACATCCATAATAGAAAAGGCTTGGGAAAACATTGAAACAAAAGGAGAAACTGCTGATAACCAGCAGTTTCTCCTTTTGTCTCAATATTTTCTATGCTATATTGTACTCAAATTCTATCTTAAACAAGGTCCATTGGTCGTATGCAGCAGCTTTTGAAATGGAAATCCTGAAAATTTTGCCATTTGGGAAAGGGTTAAGGAAGCAAAGTGTTACCTGGCTTCACAATATCTTCGCTGCCTAATTGCGACTGGTTTGATTTCGTGACAGAAGATTATTAATTATTGAAGAAATCAGATGGAAGTGCATTTAACTCATTTCTCTATTGATTTCTATCAGTCTGGCAAAACTATAATTACTGCCTATCTATCTCACACTGTATACTTTGCTTGTGCTTAAGAAATGAACGGACAGGCATATCGACGCTTTTCAACGAAAATCTCTTTACTGTCTGTGCAGCTTATCTTAACCCTTTCCCAAACGGCAAAAATTGAGACCTTTTTCGTGTTAAAGCTTCTGGGAATGACAAAATATGTGTTGATAAAGATGTGATTTGCATACATTATAGCTTAGAAAATATTGAGGCAAAAGGAGAAAATGCTCATTATCAGCATTTACTTCATTTGTCTAAATGTTTTCCCATGCATTTCTTTAGGGGACGTCAAAACCAAGTCTTGTTTGGGAAAGGGTTATGCTGCAGTTACGAGATTTTTCTTGAGAGGCGAAGTTATAGGAAACTTTATTTACTGTGGGCATAATAAGGATGGAAATATGCCACCTAGTGTATATAAAGGACAACCAGTTTCTACAAATATCTGTCATTTACGCTGGTCTATATGATCACCAGGAACAGTACAGTCATTTACTGCTGGATCATTTCTCACAATTAATCTACAGAAAAGAGGTCTAGCTCTCCCAAGGGAAATGTGTGGATAAATTGACATTTTATCAGGAAGCAGCACTGTGCTGTACATATTCTTGTTCGTAACATAATTATATTTAGTATAAATTCATTTATTTACTTCTAGATCATTTAGATCAAGTAATCGACTGAAAAGAGGTATGTGGTCACTGTAAAGGAATCCTCCACATAGATACACATTTAATAACATTTTATCTGGTATGAACTTATTGGACCAATAATATTCCGAGAACAACCTCCAACCTCTGCTTAATGGGATCGAACTCGGATCTTCGTGATCGTGAAGCAGATGCTCTATCTCTGGACCTCTGGTCAACAACACATTTTATTTCTTCTCCTTGTGTAGAAAGTTTCTAAAAATATTTACTTTACATTGATTTATACTTCACGATAAATGACCTGGCAGAGCAGCCCATGCTAATCGAATGGAAAGCTCTGCCAGGTCAATTCTCGTCCGCTATATATGATCATCAGGTACAGTACATTTATTTACTTGGAGATCATTTAGATCAAGTAATCTGCTGAAAAGAGGTCTAGCTCTCCCAGGAGAAAATGTTAGGACAAATTGTACTTTTGTCTGGAAGGAGTAACCGAAAATGAATTTTATCGCTCCCTGGAGCAGAAACTTTCTACAAATGCATGTCATTTATATTGGTCCATTTTACCGTCAAATATGTAGTGCATTTATTTATTTGTGGATCATTTAGATCAAGTAATCTCTTGTAAAAAGGTCTAGCTGTCCCAAGGGAAATGTGCGGATAAATTGATCTCTTGTTCGGAAATATCAATGAACTGGAAACTTGCTACTAAACATTGTCTTTATTTCTTCCCTGTTTGTAGACAATTTATACAAATGTGTGTCATTTACATTGATAAAATAATCAGGTACAGTCAAGTTATTTCCTTCTGGGTCATCTAGATCAAGTAATCTGCTAAAGAAGTCTAGATCTCCCCTGAAAAAGGTGTGGATAAAAATAATGTCTGGTAACGGAGAGTACACTGGAATTCCACTACTTAAATGATTTCTTTACTTCTTCCCTCTATTGTGTTTATAATTATCAAAGGTCAACAACTTTCTACAAATGTGATTTATATCAGATATAGTGCATCAATGTTATCATGTAACAACTTTATTTTCGTCAGTAGAGTCTGTTTGATTAGTTGAGTACCTTAAGAAAACATTTCTGAAGTGAGGTCATTACATAATTATGCATATGTCCCAAGTTAATATAGAAGCACTATACAGTACAATCATTTACTTTTGGGTCAAAATAGATAAAGTTAACTTTCAGAAAGGAAGCCTAGCTCTCCCAAAGGAAATGTGTAAACAAATTGAACTTTCGTAAAGAAATATGGTCTGTACTAGAATCTTGCTTGTTAAAAAAGGTTATTTCTCCGCTGATGCGGAATGTTTCTACAAATGTCTGTCATTTGACCTTTATGAACATCAGGTACAGTTAGTTTTTTTACTAACTGGATCATTATGATCAAGTCATCTACTGAAAAGAGGTCTAGCCCTCCCAGGGGAAATATACCGATAAATTCACTTTGATCTAGAAGCGGCACTGCGCTTGAATCTTGCTATATATAGTCAAAAACATTTTATGTCTCCCGCTTTAGTGGAAAGTTTCTGCAAATACTCATCATTTATATTGACCTATATGAACATCAGGTACAGTACACTTATTTACTACTGGATCATTTAAACCAAGTAATCTGCTGCAAAGAGGTCTAGCTCTCCCAGGGGAGATGTGTGGATAAATTGATCTCTTGTACGGAAATATCAATGATCGGGAAATTTGCTTCTAAATATTGTCTTGATTTCTTTGCCCGTTTGCAGACAATTCAAATACAAATATCTTTTATATTGATCTATATGATCATCAGATAAATGACAGTTACTTATTTGCGGATCATTTGGACCAAGCAAAATACTGAAGAGACATTATATAGCAACTGCAAGGGAAATGTGCATATGAATCTATCTTATATCAAGGAAGCAATATAACGACAAAATTCAGAGGCAAGAGGAACAAGCTCAAAGAGATCTACTTTTATATTTCTGTGCCATAAGAAATAAGAATGCAAAGTATCAAAAGCTTTTGGAGCACAGCAAAGAGACGTTCAAGTGCTGAATACTGAAGAAATTCTAACTCTGAAAAGCAAAGGCCACATACACTGGCGTCAAATTATCAGACTTTAGGAGTGACTAAAATATATTTTCTTACAAATTACACACGAAATTAATGCTAAAAAGGTCTAACTGTGTCTTTAGTACTACTTGAAATCGTTGACACTGCTATATATTCAAGTGACATCTAAAACAAGAATATATCCAATAACGAAAAGCAGTCACAATCTTGTTAGCTAAAGAATGTCTTTATTTCTCCCCTGGTGTGTAGATAGGCCAATAAGTTTCTACAAACTTCTGTCATTTAAATTGATGTATCAGATCGTCAGGTGTAATACATTCATCTTTTTCTAGGTTATTTAGATCAAGGAATCTACTGAAAGGAGGTCGTGAAAATGTGACTACAAAATTGTTCTTTTGTCTGGAACTAGTTACTGCAAAGGAATTTTATTTCTCCGCTGAACCAAAAAGCTTCTGCAAATGTCTGTCATTTATATTGATCTATATAATCATCAGGTAGTAACGTACTGTATAGTTATTTAATTGTGGATCATTCAGATCAAGTAATCTACTGAAAAGAGGTCTAGCTCTCCCAAGGGAAATGTGCGGGATAATTTGGTCTTTTGTCGGAAAATCCTTAATCTTAATCTTGTAGACAGCTTTGTGTTTACTCTAAAGCATTTCTTATAACTGTATTCTTCCAATCATATCATTTGCAGCAAAATATTGATAACATGACATAGCAGCTAATACATGCTAATTTAGAATCCCTTTGATTTTAGCTGTCATATTAGATACATTATTGCCTAATTTTTTCACCCAATTCCCATTATCATATTCCTGGTAGTAATCAGATAAAGAGAGGAATGCTTCTCATGGGAAATGACTCAAATAGATTGATCCATATTGTCGTTGAGAAGTGCTGGTACAATAACATTATGTCTGTCAGAATATTTACTGCTAGGACATTTATAAATCCATACATATCATCACAAATCACAGCATAGCATAAAATAATTTGGTGGCATATTGTCCCTTTTTTCAAAAAGTTTGTTTAAAACCCTTTTCCAAACAAGTCCTGGTTTTGACATCTTTATAGAAATGACTTGGGAAAAAATTGAGACAAAAGAAGAAACTGCTTGTGACAAGCAGTTTCTCCTTTTATCTCAATATTTTCTGTGTTATATCATACGCAAATTTTATCATAAACAAAATCTCTTTGTCATCTGTAGCAGCTTTCAAATTGGACCGCCCTGAAATTTTGCCTTTTGGTAATGGGTTAAAGCTGTACTTACAAAGTTTTTAGAAAGAATTTTTAAGCATGAATATTCTGGAACACGTGATAACATATAAGTTCAACAAAAATTTAACAAGAGGGCCAAGATGGCCCTGGATCGCTCACCTGATAGAAGTTTGAAACTTGCTCCATGCAGAACAAGACCCACCTTTTACATGACCTAGGTATCTCTAAGACAAGAACACGAAATTTAAGATGCGAGATTATGATCCAGCTGAAAACAGCATTCTTAATCTTTAATAATCAATATTTGTGGCTGTTAAAGTGAAAACCAAGTCGATAAAAAACATTTATTTTGTCATAATCCAGGGCACATAACTCTGTTCTGATAAAGATATTCTCATCAACCTTATGTCCAAGTTGTTTTTTGATTGGTCAATATTTATTAATTACTGTTTGAGTGAAATTAACAATGAAATCAGTAATTTTGTCACCATCAAGGGCACAAAACTCTGTTTTTTCTAGTCTGATCAATATGAAAAATGAAAACATATAAGATCTCATGGTCACCTAAATTGTGACCAAGTTGTGTCTTGATTGGTCAATATTTGTGTTTTTTTTTAGAGTGAAAATAAAGTGGAAAAAAGCAATTTTGTGAAATTCGAGGGCCAATAACTCTGGTTTTTTGGTCCGATCAAGCTGAAAATTTAACTCATTCGGCATCTTATGGTTACCATCATTGTTGCCAAGTTTTGTCATTATCGGTCAATAAATGTAGATGCTAAAGTGTAAACAAAGTCGAAAATGGCAAATTTGTCAAATTCAAGGGCACATAACTCAAAATTTCCTACTTCAATGACACTGAAAATCGAACTCATTCATTATTGTATGGTTACCTGAACATTCTAGCCAAGTTTTGTCTTGATTGGTCAATATTTGTAGATGCTAGAGTGGTAACAAAGTTGAAACTAAGCTATTTTTGATATTCAAGGGCGCATAACTCCAGACTTCCTGATCTGATCTGATCCAAAATCAAAACTCGTCCAAGAGCTTATTGTCATACATGTTTTGACCAAGTTTGGTCAAGATTGGTCAATATTTGTAGATGCTAGAGTGGTAACAAAGTCAAAAACTAGTGATTTTTGATATTCAAGGGCGCATAACTCCGGACTTCCTGATCTGATCTGATCCAAAATCAAACTTGTCCAAGAGCTTATTGTCATACACGTTTTGACCAAGTTTGGTCAAGATTGGTCAATATTTGTAGGTGCTAGAGTGGTAACAAGGTCAAAAACTAGCGATTTTTGATATTCAAGGGCGCATAACTCCGGACTTCCTGATCTGATCTGACCCAAAATCGAACTCATCCAAGAACTTATCGTCATACATGTTGTGACAAAGTTTGGTTAAGATTGGTCAATATTTGTAGATGCTAGAGTGGTAACAAAGTCAAAACTAGTCATTTTTGACGTTCAAGGGCACATAACTCTGGATTTCCTGGTCTGATCTGACTCAAAATCGAACTCATCCGAGAACTTATTATCATACATGTTTTGACCAAGTTTGATTAAGATTGGTCAATATTTGTGGGTGCTAGAGTGGTAACAACAAATTGTGGACAGACGGACGGACAGACGGACAGACGGACAGACGGACAGATGGACAGACGGACAGACGCCGACGGACAAAAAGCGACCACAATAGCTCACCTTGAGCACTTCGTGCTCAGGTGAGCTAATAAAACTGAAGAAAAAAATCAAAGCCCCTCGTATGTTATACCCAGTATCTCTTTCATAACAAGGAGGCTTCTAATTACGCTCATTTAAACATAATGAATCAATTTAAATAAAGAGTTAGGGAAGAATTTAATAAGTTATTTTTCCGCGGGATGTTAATATAAAATTAATGCAATTTTACAGACAGGAATTAATTTGTACAGAAAAACTTAAACAAGTTAATTATTTGAATATATTGAAACATCCCCAACATTATTCTATTTAAATCTAATAAATACCAAAACAATTTTAATGGATTTGTTCAATTATTCTTTGGAACACTTTTGTCTAAGAAACAGAGTGAGCTGAAATATATTATAACACCAAACACAACTTACCGTATTATTTCTTAAATTTCATGTAATACCATCTAATTTAATCAATCATTTGCCTCAATGGTTTCTCAAGCTTTTCTACTAGGGAACTCAAAACCAAGCCCAAGTTTCATCAAACATTCATTTTATGACATAGTTTTGTCTAACCAATGACTTATGACATGTTTAGGGCAAGACTGACCTATCATAAATCATCCAAGACCTAAGTAACGGGATTGTTGTTTTCAGCAATTTGTGAGACACCAGTAAGACAAAAATACATTTTGAATGTTTTGATGAAACTGGTCCAATATGTCCTATTTGGGAAAGATTTAACCCTTTCCCAAACGACAAAATGTTAGGGTGATCCACTTCAAAAACTGCTACAAATGACAAAATGGATGTTACTTACTATAAAGTTTGTGTAAAATATGGCATAGAAAATATTGAGACAAAAGGAGAAACTGCTGGTTATCAGCAGTTTCTTCTTTTGTTTCAATGTTTTCCCAAACCTTTTCTATTAGGGACGTCAAAACCAGGTCTTGTTTGGGAAAGGGTTAAGAGATTATAGTAACAAAAACAACAAGTTTCAAGCTAAGAATAATTGCAAGACAATAATCTGGGTTCTAAAAAGCAAAATTACAATTAACATTATAATTTACTGTTTTTTGTTTTTTTTCAAGTATCTCACTCTATAATAGGGTTCCATGAAAAACCAATAGAGACAAAAAATCAACAAGGAAATAGCTGATGTTACTCAAAACAATTTCATTGACTTAATTAGAGCTCTGCAATATGGTTCTGTTCAATTGGAAATTTGCATGTTGCACGACTATCAAAATGGGTTAGTGCAAATACCGTACATCGTAAATGAATGATGTATTATAATGCATTAACAATGATTTAGTAAGAAGCCCTTTATTTGTGGATAGATGTACTTTTATGGTACTGAGAATAAAATTCCGAGACCTTTCATATTAATCAATTAATGAAAATCTATAAATAAGTTTCGAAGGAGTGATGTCGCTTCTTGTTTTTATTTAGCTCTCTAAAAAGTGCTGTAATTGATTTACATAAGTTTAACCCTTTCCAAAACAAGACCTGCTTTTGAGGTCCTTAAGAAAATTGGCTTAATATAATCCAAACATAGATTGCTCTTTCTCATTCAGTAAGACTACTTTCTCTAATAATTCAATATTTCGTTACAGCTAATACAAGACAAAATTTGACGCATAGCATCAAAGAGGCCGGCAATTTTTTGGTAGCCATCCATGAAAATTTTGCTAAAGTGATATATTTCAACCATGTCATGTTAATTATATCTTTCATTTTCTTGTTGAACTCACAGTATCAAGACCCAACGGAATTATCGTGGACTTGCAGTAGCAATTATTTGATAGCGTATTGTTTGTTTGCAGTTCAAGTGACTTCTACTTTTAAAATGTATACATTCTGCAAGTCCCACAAATTGCCATGTTTGTTCATTTGGGTGACCTCAAGTGCAATAGTAGACTATGCTGCCTTTAGATTTCTCAGCGAATGGTCCTGCACCACCTACACAAGTTCACATTACCATGGATAACTTAAAACAAATACCAGCTCGCATAACCATGATTAACTTAAAAATACAGAATTTTTAACAACACAATTGAAACATATTGTTCTGAACCTAACTAAATATTTGTTCATTGCTTTACTTCAAAGAAATGGATATTTTGTTCACGTTACTGACATGTTCTTCTGTAAATCCGTGTTTTTTTGTTTTTGTTTTTTGTTTTTTTTGTTTTTTGTTTTTTGTTTTCTATTTTTTCAATTGTTTCATTGTTTGATGTAGAATTTGTAAATTTTTAAAGGTACTCTATCTCGAATTTTCTTTAAAACCATTAAAAGTGGAGGTCATTTGCAGGGTCATTAATAACATTTTTTTAAACAATACACCTTTCATGCTCAATTGTACGGAGGGGTTTTTCCACAAATTACCGCTATTAATTTTATAGAAAAAGTATTTTGCAGGACTTTGATGATGCAATTCTCAGACACCCCTTCAAGCGTCTTCTCACATGACCACTATTGATGTATCGATCAGTGTTTTGGCAACATGATTCAATTAGTGTCAGCTTCGATTAGGCCTATCCTTTCACCTTTCCATCGCTCTGTTTGATCCCCGATAAAAATAGGCTTGGATCTAAATCTCCTGTCGTTTGGAGTTTGATTTCTTCTATAGTTCGCGCAAGATCCTTTTGCACATGGATAAAACAATACATTTTTTTATATTTAGTGGCGTAATGACTAAGACAATTTAGGTTGATAGGTAGAGCGGTCAGTTTTCAATTATGGAGCCCCGAGTTCGAATCCAGCTGTCTGCAGATTTTTTTATACTTTTTTCTTCATCTTCAATGGCTATTAGCTACGAAATTTCATTTGCTAGGCAGATGGCAGCTTGTATTTTGTGTAAAAATACAAATGATGGACAAAAAGAAAAGAAAAAGAGAGTAAAAGAATCGCCGAGACCTAGGATAGAACTCGGATGTCCTGTACAGCACACATACAGCTCAATCACTCTACCTAAATTTTACCCGTATCTACGTCATTACTTTATAAGAGTTTTATTGTGTTTTATACAAAAATGTTGTATTTACATCTGAGCAAAATATAAACAGTGAGGAAAATAGATTTGAAAAACGTGACAAACGTTTTTCATTTTTTCCACGGATTACCCGTAATTTCGGCAATAACAGTTACTATCTTATTTTAGGTTCATTGTTTGTCTGAACCGCCTTCCGTTACTAATCCAAAGGAGGTCATTATAAATATTGTGCGTTTCATTCCATTTTTTTCAGGTTTTTTTTTTTTATTTTTGCAATTTGACCAAGCGAGGGACTGCAGCTTTAATACAATGCAATATTTGTATTTTACTGACTAAAAAATTACAGATAGTATGATTTATCTAAAAAAAAAAAAAAAAAAAAAAAAAATACATCAACTTCGTAATAAGGTCATAATTATAGTCATTTTCATTGCGAGATGAAAGTGTTTATTTATAATTTTTTAAACAATTTGTAAACTTCAACTTTAAATTGATGCAGCCAAAAAATTAATCCTGGTCACTGTTGACTAGTGCTGTCAGAGTTTATTCCCTTTGTTGGAGAACGTTGTTCTTAGCCATCTATTGACATTCTGTTAAATCAGGCTGTTTTCATGTGTGATTTTTATCATAATGAAAAGAAAATGATAGCAAAAAAGCTAAATGCTTTAAATACAAAAACACATTAGATAAATAAACACACACAAAAAGAAATCGGATTGGATACCTAACTAAATTATATAACAAAGGACAAACGTTCCTTTCAAAAAAGTATTTGAGAAAAAGTTGATAGAAGCGACAGTGGGTTTTGAACCCACACCGTAGAATACAGTTATGACTGTATGTACGAGCGGCCAACCGATTGAGCTACGGCGTTCGGTTGAAAAAAAAAGATACAAATTACAACTTATTTATCGGGTCCTTCAAGGGGCAGTAACCCAGTATATCGGGTCCATAGAAATACCGAAACACATTCATGAGTATTTCATGATCGGATGTTTTCAACAGAGACGTTCACGTGGGATTGGGTTAAGTGCCGGATTTGATAACTTCCAAAGTTTGCCGATAACGTTTAATAGATAATATATCGACATTCTATGTACGTCTCGGTTTTTGTGCATTCCAGTATTTCTATGGACCGTGGATAATCTGATAGTCACGTGATCGGGGGCGGTCAGTTATTGGAATTGGAACGATATACAAATGCGGTCAATTTTGCGATATTTTTGCTCGCGAAGGAGAAATTATTTAAAAAATATAACTTGCAAGGTGAATGTCAATTATTGACTTACAAATCAGTCAGTTCTACACCAATATGTCGAAAATGTTCTAATT
Organism: Fragum sueziense; assembly: GCA_963680895.1. Lineage (NCBI taxonomy): Eukaryota > Metazoa > Mollusca > Bivalvia > Cardiida > Cardiidae > Fragum > Fragum sueziense. The sequence goes on from OY804592.1 coordinate 67,122,139, forward strand.
GTTAGCCTTCCACATCCTACATGTCTAAATCGAAAAAGCATTCCAAAGAAGGCCGGCTTCAAGAGGCTGTACAGCTTCAAGAGGCTGTAACGTAGTAAAGTGACCCCCATAGAATACTGACCCCCCCGGTCACAATTTTATATAGAATACTGACCCCCTTTCTATAGAATACTGACCCCCATATAAAATAGCGACCCCCCCTGATTCTATCTATAAAATACTGACCCCCACCTACTTATAACTTATTGCTAATTTAAAATACGCTACATGTATATCGATTCAAATGACATCTTCGTTTGTTTAAGAAGAATCGGGGAGCATTTAGTCGCAATGGTATCCTTTCGTTCGTCCGTCCTTCCGTCCGTCTGTCTGTCCGTCCGTCCGTCCGTCTACAGCCAGATTACAGCAACCTTTAGGCCAAATTCAATTGAACTTCACATTTGTAATCCCTGAAATACTTTTTTGAGTATGTGTTCTCACTTTTTTTAACTTGAGGTTGCTTCACAGAAAAAGAGGCATTAATGTAGATATTAGTATTTCTCTAATTTCTCTTCATTCAATGAACATAGTTTAATGAAATTTTGTTCTTCAGTGATAAATGAGATGTTCTGTAGCTTATTCAATAATAAAGTCATACGCAAAAATCCTGTCATATGAAAAATGTATGATAACATTGCGTCTAGATCTTTAAGTCTGCCCGAAGCAAAATCTCAACAATTCTTGCACCAAATTAGATGAAACTTCAATATGAACTTCGTGAAATTCTGTCAAGAACATATTCTCTCTGTTTCTCAATTTGATGTTGTGTTATGGGAAAAGGGGTCTTATTGTAGAAGTTTTTCTCATATTTCTGTTAAGCTAGATAGAATTAAATGAATTTTTTTAGATTCTATTTGAATAATTATTTTTTCATATCATACATCTTTATTTTCCAATTGCGACAGCTGCTTGACGCCTTTTTAGTCTGACTTATTTCTGTAAATCAAGTTTTATGGACTTCCCATCCCCTTTAGCGTGACGTGTTCTACACTGAAATGTGACGTCATCGTAACCTAGTTTTCGGATTAAATCGCTTCGCCAATTGTTGAAGCGTTTATTTGATTGGTCAGAAAAAAGGTCACAGAAGATGACCCCTTACTGGTGCCTCTCAAATTTTACTGCCAAGTCAACACAGGATATTAAATCAGATTGAGAAGCCTAGATAACTAGATCTATCTCGCTAAAGTGACTAAATGTGAACAGAATCACTCTAATTATTACGCAACCGCCAAGTACGAAATTGCGTATGGCAGACACACATGTATACATAACACTGGTATGCTTCGAACTCACAACGCTGAGGGACAAGTGATTTTCGGCCAGAAACCTTTTAAATTATTTGTCCTTTCCACACATATGTACATCGGTAGAAGTCCGTAATCCATGAACATACTGTAGACCTCGTGTGCGGATCTAGAGGGGGGGGGTCGGGGAGGGGGTCCGTCCCCCCCCTTGCATTTGCCGAAAATTAGATTTTGACTACATAAATTTAGTGTAACGTTACATATTTATTACATTTTAAGCCATAATCTAAGCTTGGAACCCCCCTCGCCCCTCCCCGGAACAAATCTTGGGATCGGACCCCCCTGGTAAAAATTCCTGGATCCACCCTTGCCTACTGTACATACGATCAAGAACCATTGCAGATGCTCCGAGACCGGATAGCTTAGTCGGTAACGTCGGGGTCTGCCAAAACAAGGGGTCGTGAGTTCAAACCTGGCTCGGCATCTATCGATTCTGACATTTGACAAAAGTCATTTGTCTCTCACCAATGGGTGTTAATCATCTATGAGAGAGCAGCTGGAGACTCTGTTTGTATTTTCTTTGGTAGTACGGGTGCGAGAAATACCAGGACATGCCGCAGCCTTAGCGCAGTTGGTAGCGCATTTGCTTCTCATTCGAGAGGTCCCGGGTTCGATCCCCGGCCGTGGCTAATACCCTTTCTGACAACATTGCCACCCACCAATGGGTTTGAAATCGTTAACCTAAGTAGGTGAACAGCAAGAGGCTCGGTAAGAGTGTTGTGGTAGTACTGGTTTCAGAAACAACAGGAATCCATGGGTAGGTGCTCCAGCCGCCGCGATATGACCCTGGCAGTTGAAAACGGCGTAAAACCCCAATAACTCAAATACCAGGAATCCATATTAGGTGCTCCAGCCGCCGAAATATGGCCATAGCAGTTGAACACAGCGTTAAACTCAAATAAATCAAATCAATTCAGATGCGGCTGAAGCGTCTAACCAGCCAGTTTGAATCGGGTGCGCCCAATAATGTACGAAAAGTTGCGGTCAAAATACTTTGTATGTACATACAGACGCATGCATGGACGAGTGCAATTGCACCCCCGATGACTATCAATGGAGTTAATTATGTTGTACGGGTACCATAGTTGGGTTTATATCAGAGAAAAATTTTTGGTGTGAATGTGGGGAAGGGGGTAGATATTTTATGGGGGTCACAATTCTACGTGAGGGGTCACTTTTCTACGTGTGGGGCGGTCATAATACTATGACCCCCCCGGTCATAATATTATGACCGGGGGGTCAGTATTCTATATAAAATAATGACCGGGGGTCAGTATTCTATGGGGGTCACTTTACTACGTTACACCGGCCTTCAATAAACCAAATATAGATTGCTCTTTCTCATTCAATATGACTACTTTCTCTAATATATCAATATTTTGTTACAGCTAATATAAACCAAATATAGATTGCTCTTTCTCATTCAATATGACTACAGTTGTCGCCACATCGTATGGCACAATGTTTATGTTTTGTTCAAATGTAATTGAACGTTAAAGAAAACATAAACACGTGCCATACGATATGGCGACAACTGTACTTTCTCTAATATATCAATATTTTGTCACAGCTAATATAAACTAAATAGAGATTGCTCTTTCTATTTCAATAAGACTACTTTCATTTCTCAATATTAGTTACAGCTAATATAAACCAAATAGAGGTTGCCCCATTTCATTTAATAATACCGCTTTCTCTGTTGTCTCAAAAATTAGTTACATCTGGTATAAACAGATATAGAGATCACTCTTTCTAATTCATTATTCAACAATGTCATCCCATGACATTTTGACCTTGTATTACTTGGAAATTCAAGATTAAAGTCATTTGTGCAGCTTCTATGTATCTGTAATAATCTGTTTCTATTGGGTTTGTTATGCATTGCTTTGAAACTATCAACTTATTTTTGTGACAATAATGATCATTCTGAAGGCAGAGTAATTGACCAAACGCCGACTGTCAATCAAAAACATCGATTAGCCAATGGACGATCAGAAAAATGTCATGCCCCAATTGTTCTTCGTTGCACATGTTATTGTATCGATTCATGGACTGACAATCAAAACAATCGACATACCAATGGCAAAGAATTTTGTGCTAACAATAGACTAGGTTTACCGTTATGTTTTGATAAACCGTCGGTGTTGTTACAAAATCTTGTAACTACGGCTTAAATCAAGCCGTAGTTACGACATTTTATAACAACACCTACGAAATACTATTTTGTTTGTCCGAATTTATGTCCAAATTTATGTCACTGGTAAAATCGTTCCCTTAACGATCACATCCCCATTGTTTGTCTTGAATTCATGTTGGGCGGAGTGATCTGTCGATTGGCGTTTGGTCAATTACTTTGACATTTATTCTTAGACTAGCAGATTGATTGCTTAAATGGAGTTTATCACCACTTCCAACTGCTTTCATCATTTTACAGTGGTTGGAGCCTCTAATCATAAATTCGGTATTTCTCATACTACTATTACAACATACATCCAATCTGAGACTGCAGTTGCTCTCTCACTTAGACAATTCAAACCCATTAGTGAGAGACAAAAGATTTTTGACAAATGTCAGAGAGGATACTGGTTGAGCAAGGGTTCAAACACAGTAACCCTGGATTGATAGTATCTGATGAAACCAAACAAGTTATCTGAGCATGTGCTCATTTGCAGAATTCTTGCCTCACTTTTAAGCACTTGATAGTCACGCCCGTTGACTTGTCTTACAGCTCTTGTTCACATTTAGATATTTGTGTAACACACTGATTCTACGATAAAGTGCCTATTTTAATAAAATAGCTGTCCTTGTGCATGCATGTTAATGTTCAGGCACTGAGGTGAACATTAATTGCTTTTTTGATGACCCTGACATCGTGTCTAACTATTGAACCTGAAACAATTTGCTGAATATGAAAGTTGAATGTTGGACACAGCACAAAGCATGCCGGATAATGCAACAATTTGCTTGTCCTCACACCATATGTCTTATTTCAAAGCCGATTTTCAATTTTGTTAGTGAACATTTGGCACTCTGAGAGGTCCGTTTTCAACAGGAATGAACTCGAGACTTAAAATCATTCAAATAGTAAGCGATTAAAGCAATGATTTGAGCAAACTACTCAAAACAGTGTTGTCCTCATTTTATACATCAGATACGTTAGACAGATTTAAATGATACTGGAAAGTGTAATAGCAACGAAACAGTAACATATTATTGACAGAAACATAGTTGTAAATGCAGACAGGCTGAAGAAAAAATGTTATTCTGCTTAAGCTGAATAAGTTTTGAAAAAATTGTGTCTGAAATCATAACTTTAAGAAATATAAAAAAATATCGTCAAATACGTTAAGATGTTTTTCGTCGCTGTGCAGCAAAAGCTTCATCCCGAAGACAAAATTCCATTATAATTTCATCATGGATATGCCAGTGGTGTAAAAACACTCTCTTACAAACAAAAATGGATAACATGTTGAATTTTATTGCCATTGTTACAGTTCGACCATCAAATACGTTAAAATCAGATACGTTAGTTAAATTTTATCATTCGATTTTCAACCCCGTCTGAATCCCACAAATTGAAAAATAACTTCGTGTAATGACGTCATATTGTTTTGTGATTGTTCTATGAGAACTTCAAACCATATGATCAGCATAGCCTGATATTTGCAGCGTGTTTGTGTACGTGAGAAGTGTGCATGCAGTTCAATAATATCTAAAGGCTAAAAGTGTATCAATTCTCTTTGATTTTGTTGTTATTACCTCCTGCTTAACTTAATACTATACAATATAACATATATTTACATGATGATGATCGTGGCGAAAGGTGTAGTCCTTAACTTTGACACTATCTGATATCTAACGTATCTGATGAAAAAATCTAACGTATTTGATGAAAAGAACATTTGTGATTTAAGTTATATTTAGCAAAACATATGACATTTCGTCTTTTATAATGTCAAAATAAATACAAAAAAATGTTTTTCAATTATTAGCAATACATATACATCCGGCAATACGAGTTTATTTAAAGTCATCAAATACGTTAAATGATCTAAAATATTTTATAAAAACATATTTTTGATATACTGTGTTATGATATCTACCTACCAAAATGTAATATGACTGAACTGTTCAAATTGCATTCATTTAATAGAAAATGACAAACATTTTGAAGATCTACCTTTAATTGGAAAAAGTATTTTTGCTTCAAAATACAATACAACAGTTCAAGCTTTGAAAAATGCTTGATAGTTTGATTATTACTTATTATGCTATAATCTATTTTGCTAATTTCTGCGAAAAAAATATGACCGTTCATAATTTGTTAAAGTTAAGTCGTTTTTTCTCACAAAGAAAGGCATAATACATGTGTATAAGTAGATGGTATACCCTAACGTATCTGACGAGTGAAAAATAAGGACCTTCGATATGCGTGATTTTTCCTGGAAATTGATGTACATTTGAGGCCCCTTTTAATTGATTAATGAACTAGACATAATAGACTATTCATTTATGAAAAAATATATGACTTCGAGTCTGGTTGATATTTTTCATTTTTGAACCGCTACTTTATACATTTAACGTAGAATCAGTGAACAGGCTTAAGTCTCCATAAAAGGAATAAAATCTTGCCTATATACATGAGAGCACGACACTGAAGTCTTCTTTCTCTTATTTCTCAATATTTAGTTACAGCTAATACAAACCAAATACGGATTGCTTCTACTAATTCAATAAGGTCACAAAGACATATTCATTCTCTGATGGGATTGGTTTTCTGGAAACCTTTCTCCAATATTTGACATTTTATTTGTCTTCAGGGCATTTCTTTCTATAAAGATTTGGCATCAGTATTCATATTTTGATTCATTTAACCCATTACCACACAATGACTCTTTTTGACTCCTCACAAGATTATGCCACGGGAAAACATTGTCGAAAATGAAGAAATTGCTTGTGACAAGCAATTTCTTCATTTCCCACAATGTTTTCTACCCAAAATGACAGACAAATTTCAAATTCCATCCACTTGAAATTGTCGTCTGCAACATCTTTGAATTTGGACAAGTCTAAAATTTTGCCGTTTGGTAATGGGTTAAGGAAAACAAATCAAGACCAAATTAATGACTGTCAATTATAGAGGACCAATATTAACCCAGGACAACTTAATTATCATCAGCAGTCGTTTAGTTGAGATTCTTCAGAAAACATTGCCAAAGTGGGATCATTATAATATGGAGATGCCTCAGGTTAACCCATTACTGCACAGTGGCCCCTTTTGACTCCCTTACAGGAAAAGGCTTGGGAAAATATTGTGGAAAATGAAGAAATTGCTTGAAAAGAAATTGCTTGTGACAAGCAATTTCTTCATTTTCCAAAATGTTTTCTAACCTAAAAATGGAAAGTTCTTTTTTACATTTGTTTACATCTAGATACTAACGTCTTGTGCAACAGGATTAAGTTTCCATAACAGGAATAAAATCTTGCCTATATACATGAGAGCACGACACTGAAGTCTTCTTTCTCTCATTTCTCAATATTTAGTTACAGCTAATACAAACCAAATACGGATTGCTTCTACTAATTCAATAAGGTCACAAAGACATATTCATTCTCTGATGGGATTGGTTTTCTGGAAACCTTTCTCCAATATTTGACATTTTATTTGTCTTCAGGGCGAAAAGATGGCATCTCTTCCTTTCTATAAGATTTGGCATCAGTATTCATGTTTGACTCACTTAGGACAACAAATCAAGACAATATTGATGACTGTAAATTATAGAGGACCAATATTAACCCAGGACAACTTAATTATCATTAGACAGTCCGTAAAAGTTGAGATTCTTTATAAAACATAGCCAAAGTGGGATCATTATATTAATATGGAGATGCCTCAGGTTAACCCATTACTGAACAGTTATGCCTTTTGACTCCCTTACATGTAAAAGCCTCGGGAAAACATTGTGGAAAATGAAGAAATTGCTTGTGACAAGCAATTTCTTCATTTTCCAAATGGTTTTCTAACCCAAAAATGGAAAAGTTTTTTACATTTGTTTATATTTAGATACTTGTGTAACAGGCTTTTAAGTCTCCAAACAAGGAATAAAATCTTGCCTATATACATGAGGGCACGACACTGAAGTCTTCTTTCTCAATATTTAGTTACAGCTAATACAAACCAAATACGGATTGCTTCTACTAATTCAATAAGGCCAAAAAGACATATTCATTCTCTGATGGGATCGGTTTTCTGGAAACCTTTCTCCAATATTTGACATTTTATTTGTCTTCAGGGTGAAAAGACTGCATCTCTTTCTATAAAGATTTGGCATCAGTATTCATGTTTGACTCACAAAGGACAACAAATCAAGACAATATTGTTGACTGTCAATTATAGAGGACCAATATTAACCCAGAACAACTTAATTATCATCAGAAGTCTTTTAGCTGAGATTCTTTAGAAAACAATGCCGAAGTGGGATCATTATAATATTGAGATGCCTCGGATTAACACATTACTGCAGAGTGATGCCTTTTGACTCCCTCGCAGGAAAGGGCTTGGGAAAACATTGTGGAAAATGAAGAAATTGCTTGTTACAAGCAATTTCTTCATTTTCCAAAATGTTTTCTAAACCAAAAATGGAATGTTTTTTTTTTCACATTTGTTTACCTTTAGATACTTGTGTAACAGGCTAAATAGTCTCCATAAGAGGAATAAAATCTTGCCAATATACATGAAGGCATGACACTGAAGTCTTCTTTCTCTCATTTCTCAATATTTAGTTACAGCTAATACAAACCAAATACGGATTGCTTCTACTAATTCAATAAGGTCACAAAGACATATTCATTCTCTGATGGGATTGGTTTTCTGAAAACCTTTCTCCAATATTTGACATTTTATTTGTCTTCGGGGCGATAAGATGGCATCTCTTTCCATTAAGATTTGGCATCAGTATTCATGTTTGACTCACTTAAGACAACAAATCAAGACAATATTGATGACTGTTAATTAAAGAGGACCAATATTAATCCAGGACAACTTAATTATCATTAGACAGTCCGTAAAAGTTGAGATTCTTTATAAAACATTGCCAAAGTGGGATCTTTATAATATGGAGATGCCTCAGGTTAACCCATTACTGCACAGTTATGCCTTTTGACTCCCTCACAGAAAAAGGCTTGGGAAAACATTGTGGAAAATGAAGAAATTGCTTGTGACAAGCAAAGTGTTTTTTTTTTACATTTGTTTACATTTAGATACTTGCGAAACAGGCTAAATAGTCTCCACAAGAAGAATAAAATCTTGCCTATACACATGAAGGCATGACACTGAAGTCATCTTTCTCTCATTTCTCAATATTTAGTCACAGCTAATACAAACCAAATACGGATTGCTTCTACTAATTCAATAAGGTCACAAAGACATATTCATTCTCTGATGGGATCGGTTTTCTGGAAACCTTTCTCCAATATTTGACATTTTATTTGTCTTCGGGGCTAAAAGATGGCATCTCTCTCTACAAAGATTTGGCATCAGTATTCAGTTTTGACTCACTTACGACACCAAATCAAGACAATATTGATGACTGTTTATTATAATATGGAGATGCCTCAGGTTAACCCATTACTGCAGAGTGACGCTTTTTGACTCCCTCACAGGAAAAGGCCTGGGAAAACATTGTGGAAAATGAAGAAATTGCTTGTGACAAGCAATTTCTTCATTTTCCAAAATGTTTTCCAACCCAAAAATGGATAGACTTTTTACTTTTGTCTACATTTAGATACTTGTGTAACAGGCTTAAGTCTCCATAAGAGGAATAAAATCTTGCCTATATACATGAAGGCACGACACTGAAGTCTCTTTCTCTCATTTCTAAATATTTAGTTACAGCTAATACAAACCAAATACAGATTGCTTCTACTAATTCAATAAGGTCACAAAGACATATTCATTCTCTGATGGGATTGATTTTCTGGAAACCTTTCTCCAATATTTGACATTTTATTTGTCTTCAGGGTGAAAATATGGCATCTCTTTCTATTAAGATTTGGCATCAGTATTTGTGTTTGAATCACTTAGGACAATATTGATGACTTTCAATTATAGAGGACCAATATTAACCCAGAACAACTTAATTATCATCAGATGTCAATTAGTTGAGATTCTTTAGAAATCATTGCCAAAGTGGGATCATTACAATAGAGATTTACGGATTAGTACGAAATGGAATACGAAATGGAAATGGAAATGAAATAGAGGGGATGTATCAGAAGATTCGGAATGTGGTGGCAGATCACTCATTTTTACTACCACGCGATTCTATGTAAAATCCTCATTTTTTACAATCGTTCAAACGTTGACCTATGCATTTCCCAAAATAAGACCTGATTTTGACATCCTTGATAAAAAAAAAGGCATGGGAAAACATTGGGACAAAAGAAGAAAATGCCTACAACTTCATTTTTTTTCTGATCGGCATCCACTTTGTCATCTGCAACAGCGTCAAAATCGGACCTCCCTATCTTTTGCCTTTTTTGAAAGGATTAACACTCAATGAATAGAATGTTGTTTTTATTTCATTTGCAGGATAACTTTATTCGCATCGGTCTGCGAAAATAGTTTGAGAATGGTCACTCTTTTCAGATATATTAATTATTTGTGGAATCATTTTAAATGATAACAACCACGATATAATTAGCCCTGCTTCAGGTAAGAACGTGTGTACTAACATTCTTGTTTATTAACATTTTAATTTACGAGCGGTTTGTTGCATATACCCCGCCTTACTGAGTTATTTCTTCAGATGTTTGACTCATTCGAAAATCACTCATACTTTTTCCCAAAAGTTCATCCCAACCGAGCAAAAATCGATCTGAATATTGCGTCGTTTTTCTGGTCGGTTAAATCATACGTCAAATGAAAGAGCTCAGCAAGGCGGGGTACATGCAACAAACCGTTTGAAAATTGACGCAATCATAAGAAGGTTATTGCAAAACATTTTTCCTGCAGCGAGGCAAATTTGTCCGTAGATTTACCCATCCCATAATGCACAATCTCCAGAGGGATACATACCGGTTATTCGGTCATACCATGTTGTCTGTGCGTTCGCCCATCCGTCAAGAAGAAGGTATATAGTTATAATGTCAGACACTTCCAACCCTTCAATTGATTGAATGGAGTATTTACATCCCACTCAACTGTTCAGGTCACATGGAGACGGGAACTCGGCTTAAAGTCTCAGTCTAAAGACTACAAGTCCAGCGCGTTACCACTGCACCAAATCCCAAATTTTGACTGCAATGAAATATAACTACCTAATCAGTGCTCATTTAGTGATCAGACGACTTTAAAAGAGGGAGATCATAGTCATTCGGCAATATGATGGACCTGTATGACTCAAATGCACCGTCAGACTCTGTATATACTGCACCAGGTACATCGGGATAGGCTAAATCCATCTGTAGAAAGACAATTTGTTTAGTGATGAATCACGCTCCATTTTTCCGATTTGGGTAGGTCACGGTTTAGCGTAGGATCAAACATCGCGGAAGGCACAACTTGTCCTTCTTTCGTAATGAACACAATACTTGAACATCCCGAGTAGACCCGATTTTAACTTTTTTTTTCTTTCTTTTTTTTTTTTTTTTTCTTTTTTTTTTTTGAAAGACATGGGTCCGTCTACATGGCGGAAAGGTAAATTCGTGTTCTGTGAAGGAACTGAACATAGGCCATTTGTACTTTGGATAATGATCAGCTTTTCGACTGTTCAAGTTTTGGCGAAATTATAAGGATATATACAAAATTAGATAAAAATTTGCATTGGATGTGCCGTTAAGTATATTTCAATGCTTTCCTTTAATAAACAAGAGCAACGCTGGGCGTGACATTATACGGCCGAAGCTCAGAAATAAATGGGTGTGTGATATTTGTTGATGTCCTGTTCTTTTCTAAAAGTCTCTTGCAAGTATCCGATAAAACAAAATTCACCAAGTACTAAAATATTCACAAAGTGTTGCAAGTACCCGAGTACTACTAAAATATTCACAAATTTAATCAGATTGTCATCATCATCGAGTTAATGTAATCAAACACCCTAGCTATGAGTTCTACACACATGTGAAATTTCAACATCGTAGGCCTTGTATTTTGAAAGTTATGGACCGGACACGAATTTGCAAACTGAATCAAACAAAGGGCAATAAGTCAAAAATTATAAATGGTAGAGTTATGGTTATATGATCTATACACCTGTGAAGTTTCAAGACTATAGGCCTTATAGTTTCAAAGTTATGGACCGGACACGAATTTGCTAACTGAATCAATCAAAATTAAACAAAAGGCAATAAGTCAAAAATTACAAATGGTAGAGTTGTGGTTGCGCTCTGCACACCCTAGCTATAAGATCTATACACCTGTGAAGTGTCAAGACTATAGGCCTTATAGTTTCAAAGCTATGGACCGGACATGAATTTGCTAACTGAATCAAACAAAATCAAACAAAGGGCAGTAACTCAAAAATTACAAATGGTAGAGTTGTGATTCTTGCACTCTGCACACCCCAGCTATGAGATCTATACACCTGTGAAGTTTCAAGACTATATAGGCCAAATTGTTTCAAAGTTATGGACCGGACACGAATTTGATAATTGAATCAAACAAAGGGTAATAACTCAAAAATTACAAATGGTAGAGTTGAGGGCATGACACTGAAGTCTTCTTTCTCTCATTTCTCAATATTTAGTTACAGCTAATACAAACCAAATACGGATTGCTTCTACTAATTCAATAAGGCCAAAAAGACATATTCATTCTCTGATGGGATTGGTTTTCTGGAAACCTTTCTCCAATATTTGACATTTTATTTGTCTTCAGGGCGAAAAGATGGCATCTCTTTCTATTAAGATTTAGCACCAGTATTCATGTTTGACTCACTTAGGACAATATTGATGACTTTCAATTATAGAGGACCAATATTAACCCAGAACAACTTAATTATCATCAGCAGTCCATTAGACGAGATTCTTTAGAAAACATTGTCAAAGTGGGATCTTTATAATATGGAGATGCCTCAGGTTAACCCATTACTGCACAGTGACGCTTTTTGACTCCCTCACAGGACAAGCCTTGGAAAAAGTTCAAAAACATTGTGGAAAATGAAGAAATTGCTTGTGACATGCAATTTCTTCATTTTCCAAAATGTTTTCTAACCCAAAAATGGAAAGATTTTTTACATTTGTTTACATCTAGATGTTTGTGTAACAGGCTTAAGTCTCCACACAAGGAATAAAATCTTGCCTATACACATGAAGGCACGACACTGAAGTCTTCTTTCTCTCATTTCTCAATATTTAGTTACAGCTAATACAAACCAAATACGGATTGCTTCTACTAATTCAATAAGGCCACAAAGGCATATTCATTCTCTGATGGGATTGGTTTTCTGGAAACCTTTATCCAATATTTGACATTTTATTTGTCTTCAAAGCGAAAAGATGGCAGATTCTAGAATTACGGGGGATATTTTGGTGGCGTCCTTTTTCAATATTTAGATCATGAGCCGATAGTCTGAATTTTGTGTAAGCTTTTCTTATAGGAACATCAAAACTAGGTCTTCTTTGGAAGAGGGTAAAATCTGTAAGGACAAGGGTAAGGCACTAATCGGTTTATCCAAGTGGGATAAAAACTGGTATTTATCAGCTACAAATAAACTCAACAAATGAGGCATGAATTGTCTCCCTTGAGCAGCATAGAAAACCTATCTGCACTGCCTATAATTTATCTTTAACCTATTGCCACCCGGTAATATTCTAGACTGGTCCAATTTAAAGGTCTTACGCTGACAACAAAATAATGTGCATGCAATTTGACATTCTTTAGTGCTTGTCACAAGCAATTTCTTCATTTTCCACAATGTTTTCCAAAGCCTCTATTCTGAAGAGCATCAAGATGCTTCACTGTTTGGAATTGGGTTGAACAGTGCGAGACAAGAAGAATGTAACTACAGCTTAACCCTTTCCATAACATCACATTTCTAAAGTCCAGGCCCGTAGGAAGTTGGCAACAAATACCGAATTTTCTTAATTTTACACTGAAAATTTTGAGAAAATCCAAATTAGCCCCCCAATATTAGAGACAAGGGCTTTAGCCCCCCCCCCCATATGAAATTGCTTCCTACGGGCCTGTACACTGGCTTAATGTCCTATTTGACAGCTGCTGCAGATGATAACATAGACTTTGATAAGGACAGTGACTTGTGTATTATATGGTTAAAAAATATTGTGGCAAAAGGAGAAAAACTGTTGTTTACCAGTATTTTCTTCATTTGTCACACTGTGTTTCTTTAACTATGGGTTGTCCGAATAAAAGCTTGAGAAGGGATTGAAAAAAGTAGTTTATAATGTCTCTCTGGACACCCAACATGCATATCAATTATTATCGAAAAGACTTTGTTATCAACAACAACACTTGTCAAACAAGAAAATTGGCATAATATGAGGAACAATTTCTAGGCGAGTGTAAAGCTAGTAAAATAAACATTTTAACTGGGTTTTGACAAGTTTGATATTTCTGTAGCAGCTGTGCGTTTGTAGGCTACACGTAGATCATTCACTTGATGGTATTTACTTGATGTGAAATCAGCATTTCTTACATGCCCAGTCATCGTAAGATGTAACCTTGTTTTTTCTCTTAAAGTATTTTTGATAAACTAATTATTTCATGCACAAGACTTGTATAAGACTTGCAAGCACAATTATTGTTACTATGTTTTTTTCAACATAGAATTTATTTTCTTATGATAATGAAATCGAGAAAAACTTAATTTTCAAGAAATTGAGTAATTTAGAATAGGCGCAATATAAATAAGATGCAAGCCATATTGCATAATTTCACTAATCTTTTGCGTTGACAATTCTTTAAGTCTTATAATTAAACCATTCACTTGCACCATGTAGAGCATGTTGAATCCAGATCTTTGCAAACGCAAAAGTCTAAATTGACCATTGACAAATTTCATGTTATGAGAGCCAGATCAAATTCTGATACACAGTTTGATGAGAAGGAAGATTATCTGAAGAACCATAGGATATAATTACTTGAACCCTTGTTTATATGACTCGAACTTTTTATTGCTATGTTCTCTTGCAACATGGAATACCCGCTTAATAACTGACATGTGAAAGTTGAAATGAACCAGCTTTGGAATGTATGAACATGTTAAACTTAATTATGAATGGAAAATACGTCTTTTTTGTTCTCCGCTTTGCATTTGCAGATTTCCAGGAAAAAGATATATCATTTAAACAAAGACTGGAATGAAAACTATATAGACTCCAGGAAGATTAGTTTTATGGAGTGTGAATAATTGCTTTTACCCTTGGTTTTTCTTGATACTAGGATTAAATTAATGAAGTCTTTTGTTATGATTTTCTATTAATTTTGTGAATTCCGCGCAAAATTGTTGCAAGTGCACTTAAAGCAATTTTGTTGTTACCCCTAATATTTACAATTCATAATTGAGCCGGGTTCTGGAAAAACGTCCCTTATAGCATTTTTAACAATTGAGTTTGAAGATCTGCCAGTTGTCAAATGCAGTCCAATATGCATCCATGCTGCTCTCTTTAAGTTACTACAGGTCACAAAGAAGCTATTAGAGAACAATGTGGATCCTGATCAGACTGTGCATATGCACAGGCTGATCTGGATCTATGTTGGGCTCAAAAGCCTTAAGGGACGTTTTTCTAGATTCTGGCTCATATACTTTTCAGTTCAAAGGCTTTTGTTACTTATAACAAGTCTTGACCAATAACAGCTCATGTCCAAGAGTAGCAAAAATTGTGTTTCGTGCACTGGCTTAATAATTCCATGCAGGAGACAAAGAATGTCAGAAATCGCACATCCAAAACGATTCGATTTTATAGAATGTAAAATTTATTTTTTTCTTCAGCATGGTGTCATGTGTTTACAGACTTAAACAAGAGGACCATGATGGTCTTTAATTGCCTGCCTGAGCTCCAAAGACACAAGGTGAAGCATGATGATACATATCTCAGAATTTATAATTCTCTGATCTACCAAAAAATACCCATAAACATTTTATCAAATTTTGTCTTAGTTGGTCAATATTTGTAGATGCTCTAAGAGTATCAACAAAGTCAAAGACTGCCTTTTCTCACATTCAAGGGCATATATTTTTATAATAACTCTGCACTTTCTGGTCATATAATCAAACTCATTAGAGAACTTATTACCATACTTGTTTGGATAAAATTGGTACATATTTGTGAATGCTATAGAGTGTAAGCACCAAATTGTGGACAGACAGACATATGGACATACAGACGACATAAAAAGTGACCACAATAGCTCAACTTCAGCACTTCCTGCTCAGGTGAGCTCATGAAAGGAAGTTATAGAGGATATGCAGCAAAGATAGAGAAGTAAATAATGCTTCCAAAATATGTCCCTCATAATTATGGCCATCAAAACTGGTATTTGGGTGGTTAAATTGTTCAGTAAACCAGGTAAGAAAAGGAGAAGTGTTTTAATTGTGCAGAGATCATCTATCAGATTAGCTCTATCAACAAGTTTAGCTGTTCATGGCAATAAAACTTTTTCTCTTCCGCTGATCATTCCTGCTGACTTTCATTAGCTGATAAACAAACAACTTGTGGTGAAATCAAAACTTGTTTTAATATCCATCATTGAATAAACATTGTGAGTAAAGGAGAGTGTTAAACTGTCCAGAGATCATCTATCAGATTAGTTGTATCAACAACAAGAGGACCATGATGGTCCTATATCGCTCACCTGAACCAAAATGATATGAACAACTCTTTTGTTCAATTCAATAAATTTATATTTATGACTTTAAGACTGAAAACGAACTTATGGTCAATAACGTGAAAATCGAACTCATCCAAGATCTTATGGTGCCCAACATTGTGTCCAAGATTTTTCTTGTCTGATAAATAATTGTAGATTCTGGAGTATAAGCAAGGTCGAAAACAGCCGCAAACAGCAACTTTGTCAAATTCAAAGGCACATAACGCTCTCGACTTTTTGATCAGATCAGGCTGAAAATGAAACTCATCCAAGATCTTATGATCCCCAACATTGTGTCAAAGTTTTGTCTTGATTGATCAATAATTGTAGATTCTAGAGTATAAACAGGGTCGAAAACAGCCGAAAACGGTCATTTTATCAAATTCAAGGGCACATAACTCTCGACTTTCTAGTCAGATCAGGCTGAAAATCAAAGTCATCTGAGATCTTATGATACCCAACATTATGTCCAAGATTTGTCTTGATTGGTCAATAATTGTAGATTCTAGAGTGTAAACAAGGTCGAAAACAGCCGAAAACAGCAATTTTGTCAAATTCAAGGGCACATAACTCTCAACTTTTTGATCAGATCAAACTGAAAATCAAACTACTCCAAGATCTTATTGTCTCAAACATTGTGTTCAAGTTTTACCTTAATTGATAAATAATTGTGGATTCTAGAGTGTAAACAATGTCAAAAAAAGCCGAAAACGGCAATTTTATCAAATTCAAGGGCACATTACTCTCAACTTTCTGATCAGATAACACTGAAAATCACACTCATTCAAGGTCTTATGCTCCCCAACATTGTGTCCAAGTTTTGTCTTGATTTATTGATAATTGTAGATTCTATAGTGTAAACAAGGTTGAAAACAGCCAAAAATGGCAATTTTGCCCAATTCAAGGGCACATAACTCTCATCTTTCTGATCAGATCAGACTGAAAATCAAACTCATCCGAGATCTCATGGTCCCCAACATTGTGTCCAAGTTTTGTCTTGATTGATGAATAATTGTAGATTCTAGAGTGTAAACAAGGTCGAAAACAGCCCAATATGGCAATTTTGTCGAATTCAAGGGCACATAACTCTCGTCTTTCTGATCAGATCAGACTGAAAATCAAACTCATCCGAGATCTTATGGTCTGCAATCTTATGTCCAAGATTTGTCTTGATTGATCAATAATTGTAAATGCTAGAGTGTAAACAATGTCAAAACTAGGTATTTTTCGCATTCAAGGGCAGATAACTCCTGACTTTCTGGTTCAATCTGACCCATAATTGAACTCATCCGAGATCTTATGGCCATACATGTTTTGACCAAGTTTGGTCAAGATTGGCTTATATTTTGTAGATGCTAGAGTGTAAACACGAAATTGTGGACGGACGGACAGACAGACGGACAGACAGACGGACAACGGACAAAAAGTGACCACAATAGCTCACCTTGAGCACTTTGTGCTCAGGTGAGCTAAAAAGTTAAAACTGTTCATGGCAATAAAACTATTTAGCTTATCGCTACTTTTCACCAAAAACCCTTGTAACTGCAGCTTTAAACAAGCTGCAGTTACAAGGGTTTTGTTGAAAAGCGACAATACCCACTTAATTTCCTGCTGAGCATCTTAACATTGTGAGAAAAGGAGAATTGTAAAAATGCAGAGATCATCTATCAGATTAGTTGTATCAATTACAAGTTTAGCTGTTCATGGCAATAAAATTATTTGGCTTATCCGCATTCCTGCTGGCTATCATAATGCCGCTTTTCTATGAAAACCTCGTAACTGCAGCTTGTTTTAAGATGCAGTTACAAGGTTTTTGATGAAAAGCAGCGATTAACTGATAAAGACACAAACTTGTGGTGAAATCAAAACTTGTTATAATATCCTTCATTCAACAAGAGGACCATGATGGTCCTATATCGCTCACCTGAACCAAAATGATATGAGCAACACTTTTGTTCAATTCAATAAACATTTATGACTATAAGACTGAAAACTAACTTATAGTCAATAACTTTGTGAAAATCAAACTCATCTGAGATCTTATGATGCCAAACATTGTGTCCAGGTTTTTCTTGATTGATAAATAATCACAGATTCTAGAGTATAAACAAGGTCGAAAACAGCCAAAGACGGTAATTTTTTCAAATTCAAGGGCACACAATTCTCGACTTTCAGATCACATCAGACTGAAAATCTACCTCATCCAAGATATTATGGTCTCCAACATAGTGTCCAAGATTTGTCTTGATTGGTCAATAATTGAAGATTCAAGATCGAAAAACAGCCAGAAACGGCTATTTTGTTAAATTCAAGGGCACATAACTCTCAACTTTCTGATCGGATCAGACTGAAAATCAAACTCATCCGACATATTATGGTCCCAAACATTGTGTCCAAGTTTTGTCTTGATTAATTGATAATTGTAGATTCTAGAGTGTAAACAAGGTCGAAAACAGCCAAAAATGATAATTTTATCAAATTCAAGGGCACATAACTCTCGTCTTTCTGGTCAGATCACACTAAAAATCAAACTCATCCGAAATCTTATCCTCTCAAACATTGTGTCCAAGATTTGTCTTGATTGGACAATAATTGAAAATTCTAGAGTGTAAACAAGGTCGAAAACAGTCAAAAACGACAATTTTGTCAAATTCAAGGGCACATAAGTCTCGACTTTCTTGTCTTATCAGATTGAAAATTCTAGTCATCTGAGATCTTATGATCTCTAACATTGTGTCCAAGTTTTGTCTTGATTGATTGATAAATGTAGATTCTAGAGTGTAAACAATGTCGAAAACAGCTGAAAATGACAATTTTATCAAATTCAAGGGCACGTAACTCTTGTCTTTATTGTCAGATCACACTGAAAATCGAACTCATCCGAAATCTTATGGTCTCAAACATTGTGTCCAAGATTGTCTTGATTGGTCAATAATTGTAGATTCTAGAGTGTAAAAAAGGTCGAAAACAGTCAAAAACGACAATTTTGTCAAATTCAAGGGCACATAAGTCTCGACTTTCTTGTCTTATCAGATTGAAAATTCAACTCATCCGAGATCTTATGATCTCCAACATTGTTTCTAAGTTTTGTCTTGATAGATTAATAAATGTAGATTCTAGAGTATAAACAATGTCGAAAACAGCCGAAAATGACAATTTTATCAAATTCAAGGGCACATAACTCTAGTCTTTTTTGTCAGATCACACTGAAATTCAAACTCATCCAAGATCTTATGGTCTAAAACATTGTGTCCAAGATTTGTCTTGATTGGTCAATAATTGTAGATTCTAGAGTGTAAACAAGGTCGAAAACATTCAAAAACGCAATTTTGTCAAATTCAAGGGCATATAACTCTCGACTTTCTCATCTAATCAGACTGAAAATTCAAACTCATCCGAGATCTTATGGTCTCCAACATTGTGTTCAAGATTTGTCTTGATTGGTCAATAATTGTAGATTCTAGAGTGTAAACAAGGTCGAAAACGGTCGAAAACGGCAATTTTGACAAATTCAAGGGCACATAACTTTTGACTTTTTCGCCTGATCTGACTGAAAATCGAACTCATCCAAGATCCTATAGTCTCCAATATTATATCCAAGTTTTGTATTGATTGGGCAATAATTGTAGATGCTAGAGTGTAAACAAAGTTAAAAACAGCATTTTTCGTCATTCAGGGGCAGATAACTCCACACTTTCTGGTCCGATCTGGCCCATAATCGAACTCATCCAGGAAGTTATGACCATACTTGTTTTGACAAAGTTTGGTCAAGATTGACTAATATTTGTGGATGCTAGAGTGTAAACACCAAATTGTGGACAGACGGACAGACGGACAGACGGACAGACGGACAGACGGACAGACGGACGGACGACGGACAAAAAGCGATCACAATAGCTCACCTCGAGCACTTCGTGCTCAGGTGAGCTAATAAACATTGTGAGTAAAGGAGAAATGTTACACTATGCAGAGATCTTCTACCAGATTACTTAAATGTATCAACAACGAGTTAACTGTTCATGGCAATAAAACTATTAAGCTTATCGTTACTTTTCACCCAAAACCCTTGTAACTGCAGCTTAAAACAAGCTGCAGTTACAAGGGTTTTGTTGAAAAGCAACAGTCCCCACTTTCCTGATGAGCATCTTAACATTGTGAGAAAAGGAGAAGTGTAAAACTGTGCAGGGACCATCAACCAGATTACCTATTTTCACAGATTAGCTATGTTCATGGCAATAAAATTATTTGGCTTATCCACATTCCTGCTTGCTATCATAATGCCGCTTTTCTATGAAAACCTCGTAACTGCAGCTTGTTTTAGGATGCAGTTACAAGGTTTTCAATGAAAAGCAGCGATTAACTGATAAAGACACAAACTTGTGGTGAAATCAAAACTTGTTATAACATCCTTCACTCCTACTCTGTTAGTGTTCTTACTAATGATTGACACCTACTCTTTACCTTTGTCAAAATTCGAGTTTTGTGAAAATTGAACATTGCTTTCAACAATTTTTCTGGCATATCAATACAATGTTCATGTATTATCAACATACATTTCTGTAGTATTAACATGCATTTCCAAATCCCAGTTTGTCTCTGAAATGCCTCTTGCAAGCTAATAACACTATGATAAATGGTGTGATTTGATCTATAGTACAACACATTAACAAATCAGCTCAAGAGGATCCAGGCTCAAACTTTTTGATAAGCCTACAATGACTTAAGGTGTAGCATCGCCTAGCAAAGCCAGGTACACAAAGAGCTCGCCACAAAAGGACAAACAGAAAAGCAAACAATAAAATGAACAAGAGGACCATGATGGTCCTATATCGCTCACCTGAACCAAAATGATATGAACTACGGTCTTGATCAATTCAATTAATATTCAAGACTTTAAGACTGAAAACAAACTTATGGTCAATAACATCGAGTAAAATTTGGAGGACAGATAACTGAGCAAATTCTATTCTGATTATTCTGAGATTCATTAATCCAAGATCTTATCATTATCAACATCATAATCCAAATTTCGTCTTGATTGTTCATTATTTGTGGTTGTTAGAGTTGAAAGAGCAATTTTGTCAGATTCAAGGGCACATGACTGACACCTTTCTCATTTGATTGGAGCAAAATTCAAACTCATGCAAGGTCTTGTAATCAGTAGCATAGTGTCCAAGTTTTGGTCTTGGTTGATTGATAATTGTAGATTCTACAGTGCAAACAAGGTCGAAAACAGCCCAAAACAGCAATTTTGTCAAATTTAAGGGCACATAACTCTCAACTTCCTCAACAGATCAGACTGAAAATCGACCTCATCTGAGATCGTATTGTCTCCAACATTGTGTCCAAGTTTTGTCTTGATTGATCAATAACTGTAGATTCTAGAGTGTAGACAAGGTCAAAAACAGTCGAAAACAGCTATTTTGTAAAATTCAAGGGCACATAACTCTGGACGTTCTAGTCAGATCAGACTGAAAATCAAACTCATCTGAGATCTGATAGCCCTCAACATTGTGCCCAAGTTTTGTCCTCATTGATCAGTAATAGTAGATTCTAGAGTGTAAACACGGTCAAAAACAGATGAAAATGGCAATTTTGTCAAATTCAAGGGCACATAACTCTCGTCTTTCTGCTTTAATCATACCCAATATCTAACTCATTCAAGATCTTATGGTCTCCAATTTTTTATCCAAGTTTTGTCTCGATTGATCAATAATTGTAGATTCTAGAGTGTAAACAAGGTCAAAAACAGTCGAAAACGGCTATTTTGTAAATTTCAAAGGCACATAACTCTAGACTTTCTACTCCGATCAGACTGAAAATCTAACTCATCCAAGATCTCATAGTCCCCAACATTGTGTCTAAGTTTTGTCCTCATTGATCTGTAATTGTAGATTCTAGAGTGTAAACAAGGTCGAAAAACAGCCGAAAAGGGCAATTTTGTCAAATTCAAGGGCACATAACTCTCGTCCTTCTGGTCAGATCAGACTGAAAATTAAACTCATCCGAGATCTTATAATCTCCAACATTATGTCAAAGTTTTATCTTGATTGATCAATAATTGTAGATGCTAGAGTGTAAACAATGTACAAACTAGCTATTTTACACATTCAAGGGCAGATAACTCCGGACTTTCTAGTTCAATCTGACCCATAATCGAACTCATCCGAGATCTTATGGTCATACATGTTTTGACCAGGTTTGGTAAAGATTGGCTAATATTTGTAGATGCTAGAGTGTTAACACGAAATTGTGGACGGACGGACAGACGGACAGACAGACAGACAGACGGACGACGGACAAAAAGTGACCACAATAGCTCACCTTGAGCACTTCGTGCTCAGGTGAGCTAATAAAGACATTGACATCCATGTCTAAAGAAATTGCTCTACAATCACTTTCGATTTAAAGTAAATCAGACACATGCATACTTTTCTAAAGCTGGATAATGCACAGTTGAGCTGACAGTCATTGAATGGGTTATGTCCCTTTCAAGAACATTCAGTGAGTTACCAATTAGAAGAGCTTATTACTATGGATTGCAAATGATAATTGGATGCCTGTAATTAACTATGTGTGCCATCCTTAATTCTCATAAAGTCCAATTTAGCATCAAGAGAAGGTAACTGTTAGAATACACCATGGACTGTTCTGGTGTATCAAAATAACTTGTCGCTTTTTGTCAAAAGCCTCGTAACTGCAGCTTGTTTTAAGCTGTAGTTATGAGGTTTTCATAGAAAAGCAACAAACTGTTGCTTTAGCTTTCTCAGACTGATGGTGACTAGAAAATTTTGCAAGAAACTTGTAGTGTAGTCTGATCTTGGTCTTCATTGCTTGTTCTCAAATAATCCTAATCATTCCATTCAATCACCTGATATTAATCATGACTAATGTTCAAAATGCAACAGCGATGCTCTTATTAAAATTTTAAACAAGACAAGTGTTAAGGGGCTAAAAGGTATGTTAACATGCTAAAAGAGCTATCAGATAAAGAGCTTGTTTAACTCTTTTCCAAATTGCAAAACCTTGGATTGTTCCAATTTGAAAGTTTCATCAGGACAAAATGACTGATGATATACTGGTAGATAGGATTTGAGCACAAAATGGTACAATAAGTGAATATTGAGGGAAGGGGTAATGCTAGTTATCAGCATTTTTTCTTGATGTTTTCTCAAAACCTTTGTTTCAGGGGACTTCAAAATGTGGTCTTGTTTGTGAAAGAATTAAAGAAATTGTTTAGTTAAGGGTTACCTGTAAAGAACAGGTAAATCTGTGGGGAGGTAAAAGTTGATTCAAGTACTCTATCTATTTATCACCAAATCATATTCCTGCAGCACTTATCCTTTAAACTATTGTAACAAGAGGACCATAATGGCCTTATGTTGTTCTCTGAGGTAAAGGAATGAATTGTATAAAAAAGAAATTTCATCAATGTTGGGTACAAACATTGCTGATGAGAGGTAAATGTTGCTTCATGCACTCTATCTTTGACCAAATAATATTGCTGCAGCACTTCACCTTAATACTATTGTAATAAGAGGACCATGATAGCCTACTGTGGTTCACCGAGAATTAGGAATGAATTGCATAATTGAGATATTTTATCTAATGTTGAGATACAATCATTACCTGTGGCGAGGTAAAAGTTGATTCAAGTAGTCTATCTATTTATCACCAATTCATATTCCTGCAGCACTTATCCTTTAAACCATTGTAACAAGAGGACCATAATGGCCTTCTGGTTCACTGATATATAGGGATTTATTGTATGAAAGAGAAATTCTATCCCATATTGGGTACAAATATTTTTTGCACCAGAAAGCTTAAAGTTGATTACAGTACTCTGTCACCAAATCTTATCCCTGTAGCACTCATCCTTTATACTATTGTTACAAGAGTACCATAATGGACTTCTGTGGTTCACTGACATATAGTAAGATTATTATAAAGTTATTAAAAGATTTTATTGATTTAATGGAGATTATAACATCACACTCAAATGCTAAGACCATGTGAATATTTTAATCACCAGCAACGTATTCTAGAAGATTTTCAAGTCGAAAATATTTTTTGTACATAAAAAATTACATGCCTATAATGAAGGAAAAGTAGAATTAATCCTGATAAAGAGCACAGGGTAGGGTGACACGGAACATTCGGAAAGAGTTTTAAGAAAATTCATTTGTAAATGTTTGAGTTGCTGGACATACATTATTATAGAAATGATGATGCCATACATTGCTGCTCTTAAACAAGCTGCAGTAACATTGTTTTTGTTGAAAAACGATGACATATATTATGTATAACTTTTGAAGCATATGATAAAAGAAAACATGAGGGGCAAAGTACAAAATATTGGTTTTCAGCATGCCCCTCTTCATGTTATATATGGTATTTTTCATCTGAAACTTCAAAACTGGGAATCAATTGGGAAATGATTAATTTCAGCAAGTGTGAAAGTGAGTGGGTTTAGTTGCCATAATGTTTTGCTGCATTCCCTTTCAAAATGGCAACGGAAAAATTACAACAACAAATAATTTGTAAATAATGAATCTAAAATAATCTGAAGTTCAAAACCTGACATAATCAAAATTAAATGAATATCCCCAAATCCTGTCACAAACTAGACTTGGTTTTGGCATCATTAATCTAAAAATCTTAGGAAAACATTGAAGCAAAAGAAGAAAATGCTGGTAACCAGCATTTTCTTCTTTTGCATCAATATTTTCTAGACTAAATCATACAAACATCATATCTTTAATAACACTGTCTTGTACAATATCTTTCAAAGCAGAACAGTGCAATTTTTTCACCATTTAGTAAAGGGATATTATGATAAATGCAGCGGGAGGAATGAATCATCTTGAAAAATGATATTCATGTCAACATTTTAACCTTGATATCAATTATAAGTACATAATATGCAACTTCATCATAAAAATGGCTTTAACATGTAAGATAATTTCCTTTCCTTTTTGAGATCATAGTTTACTAGGTCTAGCTTATTTATTTTTGATAAAAAATATTGCTTTATTATTAAATGTTGTACAAAGACCGACAGAATATAGATGCTTCTAAACAAAAGACTGGATACCAATTTTTGCAATTTCCAGGTTCAGGAGAATAAGTCTGGTCCTTATAATTTCTAAAGATTATGAAGATGACATAATGAACAATAATGAAATTTTTGTTTATCTCAGTCAACAACTAGAAGACCTGAAGGTCTGGAGTCGCTCCACAGGCCAGAATTTCTTGAAATATACAAGAAAAGTTTTGACTTTTGTAATTGATTCACATATTATCTTAGACAAATTCTCTAAAATCAAGAATTTTAAATCTCAACATGGTCAAGATTTGTGGTTGTTAGATTGTAAACAAGTTGGCTTATTTCTTACATAAATAAGCTTTATTCTTTGAGAATTAGACTTAAACCAAGGAGGTAACTCAATGAGCAAATATCTTGGGCATAATTATATCAGTTACCCCCCTTGATTAGTATCTTCTGAGAGTGATCTCCTTCACTCAAACAAATATTGTGATTTTATAAAATTCAAGCGGAGATAATTCTAAACTTTCCAGTCCAATCAGACATCTGAGATCTTACGGTCAACAACATTGTGTCCAAGTTTTATCTTGATTGGTCAAAATTTGACATTGTTGGAGTGTAAATAACATCGAAAATGGTAATTTTGTCAAATTTAGAGGCACATAACTGCTCCAATCCTGCTGAAAATTGCACTCATGAAAGGTCTTATTGTCAGAAAGATTACTTTAAAGTTTTGTGTTGATTGGTAAATGCATAAATGGTTTTTAGAGTAATAAAAATTAAGATCTAAAATGGCAATTTTGTAAATTTCAAGGGTACATAACTCAAGATAAAAATTTTAGATCTACGCAAATATTACACTCTGGCAAGATCTTATAGTGACACCAACATTTTGTCCAGGTTTTGTCTTGATTAGCAAAGTGGAAGTGTAAGCGAAGCTAAAACGGCCATTTTTAACAATCAAGGGCAGGTAACTCTTGAATTTATGGTCAGAATTCTTTGAATGAATCTTACAGAGGATCACCCAAGGATCATTGATGTGAGGTTTGATTGAAATCCATAATGTAGTTTCTGAGAAGATTTTTAGAGAATAAGTTGACGGACGGACGCACACGACGGACACTACCTCTTGAAAGCATCAAACCAGTATTTTATTTAAGTGTTTTCTCTCTGAATCTCAAAACCAGGGTTTGTTTTATAAAGGATAGGGACATTTGTTAAGAAGTAGGGTGATGTTTCTTCTACTAAATATCTTATCACCTGGTTATTTTCATTCAGACAAGGTATGAAGTCAGATTTAAACATTAATCATCCCAGTAGAAACAAGATAGCCAATTTTTGTGTTATTTAATTCACATTGTGTAACTGACAATTAATGTTACAATGGCAACTTAGTGCACAACTATTGTAAGAGCATATGGTTGCTTTTCAACAAAAAACATGTAACTGCTGCTTGTTAACCCTTTCCCAAACAAGACCTGGATTTGACGTCCCTAAAAGAAAAAGCTTGGGAAAACATTGAAACAAAAGTAGAAACTGCTGATAATCAGCAGTTTCTCCTTTTGTCTCAATATTTTCTGTGCCGTATTTTACACAAAGTATACCTTTATTAACTTCCATTTTGTCATTGTGGCAGTTTTTGAAGTGGATCGCCCTAAAATTTTGCCGTTTGGGTAAGGGTTAAGCTGCAGTTACGATGTTTTGTTAAAAGGTGACCATAAAGAAACGGCATTAATATGTATTTACAAGAATCCTGTAACAAAGCTTGATTACAGTCGACACTCGTTATCTCGACATCGGATAAGTCGAAATTCCGCTTAAGTCGAAGTGAAAGTCATGTCCCGTCCTCAACATATGGATATCAAAGTGTTTAATCAAAATAATTTTGAAACAAATACAGCCATTAAAATTTAGTAGGAAAAGGATAGAAATTGCTCGTATCGAGCAATTTCTTTACTTTTCCTACTACATTTCAATCATGGACACATATGATGCCCATCAAGAATGATTAAATTTCGTTTTCATCGAAAATAATCAAAATCGGATGAGTCGAACTCCGGATATGTCGAGGTATTTTGACGGCCCCTCTGACTTCGACACAACGAGTGTCGACTGTAATTGATTGAAAAATTATGGTTTTGCAACTCTTTCAATAATATCTCAGTCATACTCAGCAGCGCAGCTGGATCACCTAATTATGTTTTTCTGTTGTTTGTCTCAGCAGTACAACTGTGATAACATCCTTTAACTGAGCTTCAAGCTTTTATTCTACAATTATACTGTTACGATTATCCACCCGTAAGTGAGAGACAAATGTCTCTGAATATAATTTGCTGCTGCTGGGGATTGAACCTTGGACCACATGATTAAGTGCCAAATAAACCCTATAAACTTCACATAAAATGTTTTAAATCTTCCCAAAGCTAGAAGGGCAGACAATCAAACCACAGTGGCTCCCATATTGACTCACATCCCCTGGGAAAAGTTCATGTAAGTTCAAAAACAGCTCTAGAAGGTTAAATGGCACTTCTAGAACTGTTCTAGGATGTTATAAAATGTTCTAGAACAGTTCTTGTACTTCAATTAATTTTTCACGGGTGATAATTCCCAAACAGAAGAATGTGTGCTATATATAGCACAGAAAACATTGATGCAAAAGGAGAAAATGCTGGTATCTGGTATTCAGCATTTTCTCCTTTAGCAACAATGTTTCCCAAGCCTCTTTATTGTAATCATTAACAGAATTGCCAAGGGAAATACTCAACATGCGATCAGTTAAAACTTGACACAAAATTAACCAGCTAAATTTTGTCCTGTGAAATTGAGGATTTTCTAAACAAGATGAAAATGAAGAAAAAACGATTTCTTTCAATGGAAATCCAAGCCCTCTAAGCTGCTGTCCAAAAAATCTAATAACAGGGAAAATGAACAAAAACGGTGAAATGAAATTAGGAATTTGCGGAGAAAAAAAATGAAAAGAGAACATCTTTTTTACAAGAAGATTGGGACAGATTAGTTCATTGCTCTGCATTGCTTAATAATTTAATCAGCAAACTAATTTGAGGCATGGATTGCTTCCCATCTTAATTAATGAATAAAATCATTCATTTTGGCGTAAAGGCAGTTTTCCACATCCATTTTTTTCCTTCAATTCCCATAGATATATGAATTTCAATCCGGTTTCAGGAAAGGTTTTTCTACAGATACTTGTTTGATACATTTGACAGATTACATCAAAAGGGAGAATGATAGAGGTAATGTGGTTGGCATGGTACTTTTAGATTTACAGAAGGCCTTTGATACCGTCGACCATGCAATCCTTTTAATGAAACTTCACTCGTCCAGTCTTAGTAAAGACATCATTAGATGGTTCAGGTCTTACCTGTCTGATAGACAACAACTGGTCGATGTCTCAGGCACTTTTTCATCCACAGCAAATGTGACATGCGGTGTGCCCCAGGGGTCTATTCTTGGTCCTTTGCTTTTTTTAGCATATGTTAATGACATGTCAGGTGTAGTACACAATAAGTTACTTTTATATGCTGATGATTCAGCCATATTAGTCTCTGGCAAAGATATTGTTACTGTCGAAAAGACCTTGTCAGATGATCTTCAAACTGTTAGTCACTGGCTTGTAGACAACAAGCTCTCCCTTCATTTAGGAAAGACTGAATCCATAGTGTTTGGGTCAAAACATAAGCTAAGGTCACATTCCAGTCTTAATATATCCTGTAATGATACTCAAATCACACCTGCATCTTCAGTCAAGTACCTTGGTGTAACCATCGACCAATTTTTGTCTTTTAACTGTATGGCTGAGTCAATTATTAAGAAAGCCAATGCAAGGCTAAAATTTTTGTATCGCAAGAAAGATTACCTTACCCAGCATACTAAGAAATTACTTGTTATGTCCCTTATCCAATGTCATTATGACTATGCATGCTCCGTTTGGTACAGTGGTCTTACCCAGTCTTTAAAACACAAATTGCAGGTCACTCAGAACAAGTTGGTCAGATTTATACTGAACCTTGATCCAAGAGCTCATGTTGGTAAACAACAGTTTGAAACCCTTAATTGGCTACCTGTTAACAAAAGAGTTGAACAAATTATGCTGTGTCATGTCTTTAAGGTTAAGCATAACCTTGCCCCGGATTATATGGACTATTTTCTTACTCCACAAATCACTGTACACTCATACAACACAAGGCTTAGCCGGAAAGGTGGTTGTAGTCTTCCCAAGGTCAAAGGGGCTGGAAGTAAGTCCTTTAGTTTTATAGGTGCTAAGTTGTGGAACGATCTGCCCGCTAACCTTACTAATATCACCAAGTATCAGTCTTTCAAGGTTGCCATCAAAGGCCATTTTCTTAGCAGTATGTCCTCTTAAACATATTTTTTATGTTTGTTTAAATCATTTGCTGATTCTTTATTAGGCATAGGTTACATAATGAAATTTGTTTTAATAAATATAGCATATATGATAGTAGGAGATTAGAACATGTACGTTCATTTTACTAACTATAACATGGTAAAGACTGTCTTTCAATTATTATTGTGATTCTAATGTGATAATTCGTCTTTCAGCAAGCAATCTGTGATAATACATAACATTGTGTCTGTTAAATTATGTGCTGTACTGTGATATTTATTGTTATAGGTTACTTAAATTTGATTAAACTGTACAGTGGCGGATCCAGGATTTCTGAAAGGGGGGTTCGAATTTACAATAAGGGGGGTTCGTTTTCCGATTAATATACAATTTTGACTGAATTTCTGCATGAAAATGAAAGAATTAGGCTTCGGAGGGGGGTTCGTTTGAACCCCCCGAACCCCCTCTGGATCCGCCACTGCTGTAATTGCCTCTCTGGTTCATGCCACCTGCAGCAAGGACCGCAATGGAAATAAGAGCTTGCTCTTTATTGTGTCATCCTTGGTGTATGGAGCATGTCATGGTTCTTTTAAGTAATCTATAATATCTTATCTTTAAACTGTGTATATGAATATGACCTTTTTTTACCTCATGAACCATTATATGTGACTTATGCCGAAATAAAATTATTAAAAAATTATTATTATAGATAAGATTGTCATGATGTCCCCATAATGCTCACCCGAGTAAGTATATCCCTCATTGTGACAAAACTTAAGGTAGTTCACCTCTAAAGAGATTCAAGCAACATCAGAATTTTTCAGGCAATGATGAGAACAATCTGTGATTGAAATGCTCTTTTTTTACTTGTAAAATCTTCCTATAGATCGAATATGTACCGGTGTTTATGTCACTTGAAAGATTCTGAAGTGGTATGTATTTCATTAGGGGTGCACTGTCTTAAAGAGGAAGCTCAGAAAAACTTTGAAATGATGTTCATGAGCATTTGAATTTTTGTCAATCTTTTATGATGCATGTTTTACTAAAAATACAAAGCAGTACTTTTCTTTCTGCATCTACTTTCCAGTTAATAATTCTAATGTGGTAGGTCACACAATCTCTTTTCCACTTTCAGCTTTAAGATTACATGAATGAATGATGTTTATTGCCACATTCAACAATAGTCTAGTCATATTACAGAGCTGTTGCACCTAACCATGTGTTCCTTGTATTTTTATAACCCATACAAACACAAAAACCAATTGCTCGGTCTTCCCACTAACATGATTCATTTGTTGGTGACAGACAATTGACTTTCATCAAATGTCAGGAACTGGATATTGCAGCCAAGTCAGCCACTATAATAGAAGCATTTAATTCTTCATTTCTTCATTACCATTCAGTAAGGACATTATCAATCTACAATATTATGCTATTTAACATGCAAGCACCTTCCAAGAACATTTAAAGTAAGGAAAACCTTGAAAGAAAAGGAGAAAAAGTTTCTTACCATTCAGAGAGGACAAAATCCACCTTCAGTATTATACTATCAACAAACAGATCATGTTAACAAGCATCAAAGATTTCAAAGAACACTTAGAAAAGCCTACATCAGCAATTAAACTGCAGTGAGCTACATATTTTACAACTCTTTGACTCAACCCCCAACTTCTCTTGACCCTTTCCCAAGCCGCAAATCTTTAGGGTGTTCCAAATTCAAACATTGTCAGACGACAATTTCCAGCCGATGAAATTTTGCAATTTTTTGTCATTTTGGTATAAAGTAAACATTGTGGGAAATAAAGAAATTGCTTGTCACAAGCAATTTCTTTATTTTCCACAATGTTTTCCAAAGCCTTTATCATTAAATTGGCTGTGCATGGCCAGGGAATGAACATGAGACCGCATGATTGAGGGTCTGAATCGCTTGACCATAAACTAATTATATTAAGAAACAATAACACAGGGTAAGAAAAAATAACTTTTCTAGGCAAATGATAAATTGATAATTATTGGTTGATTGGATGAATTATCCCCAAATTCAAATGGTAATTATATGGTTAAGGATCTCTACAAAAACTGCATATCAGAGCAAGTGAAAAACATGACATGTGAAGTCTATACCCCAGAAAAGCCTGAATGGGCTTATCAGCACTATCAGACACTAGGGAGGGAAAATATACTGCAAATTAAGTATACAAAAAGATTTGTGGAACTGCAGATTTTTTTTTGCATTTATTGCTACTTGTCAGCTTTGTTCTAACAGCTTGTTTAGCCATTTTCCAGACAACAAAACTTCTGACTTGAATTTAATCCAAATTGATCGGTTTTGTACAAAGTGAATTAGAATTAAAATTAATTGATTTTTGTCCCGGAGATAATTAAAGAAAATCAAAAAAATGTTGAAAATAAACGTTTTCTTCTTTTTATTTTCTTCAATGTCACGGCCGCTTATCTACTAAATCACAACATTTTGTTGTGTATGAAAAAAAGTTTAGAGGATATCCGGTTGGCAGTTAGAGGAGCCGACAAATCGGCGGGTGAAAGGTGAGTCTTGTCTTTTAATCGAAATGTTCTTGTTTCTAGCTCGAAAATCAAAAATCGGAGAATGTCATACAACCCTTTATTCATTTTCACATATTTGTGAGCCCCATCCAAACCCCGATTCCCAGAAATTGAACGGGAATTCATTTTCTCCCGTTGCAAGGGTAGCCCAATATTGACATTTCGTCAATCCTGATGAGCGTTTGTCCACTTTCTGAGGATGAATGGCCCAAATCCTGTGTGTATTATAAAATAGTTGTATGTAAATTACATCGTGCAAACAATATTTTGATAACTTACTGTCGATCTTTGAAGAAAACCAGTTCTTCCGGTCAGTTTGTGCGTTAGAGGATAGGTTGTGAGTAAGAGGATAGGTTGTGATTTAGAAGACAGAATGCATTCATAGCATTTAATACCATTTGTCATTGTTTATATGCGAATTAAGCCAAACCGAAATACTCTATGTGATATGTCTATTATCAAAGGGTGAGTGAAATGGCATAACGTATTTTTACGCCCAGTAAATTGATACATCAGTTTAACATTTTTAACATTTTTAAACAATTTAACATTGTCTGCTTGTCTGCCCATCTGCATGTGATAATTTAAAATGAAAATTTAAGTTAAGAGGGCGTTTGTGCGTCCTCTTTTTAAAACTTCATACACCTGATATTCTTGTGTGCTACATCTTTTGCTTCGGAAAAGTCAAATATTTAGTCAATTTGGTAATGGGTGTTTTCAAAAGTGTTTTCAAAGGTGTTTTCAAAATGACACAATTTTGGACTGCTTTATTTATAAAGAGTTACAGATGTTAGAAGTATATGTTTGAGGGCGTAAATATTGAGGGAAGGACTGATAATCAACAATTTCTTCTTTCTCTCGATGTTTTCCGAAACTATTTTACAAGGGAGTTATAAAATAAATATCTTGTATGGGATATGATTTTTGAAGAAATCTTTATGAAGAAAATCGACTTTCTCTTGTTCCGTTGCTTTTACATGATGTGTAAATGGGATTCTTTAACCCTTTCTCATACAAGGCATGGTATAACATACTTACTAGAAAGGGATTGTAAAGTATTGACACAAAATAAGAGATTACTGTTAATCAGCAACTTGTAGGCCTATATGATTGATGACTTAATATTAAACATATTGAATCAATAAACAAGAAGATCTATGGATAAACAAGATTTACAGACCTGTATTTTTGACACGTCTTTATTGTCTCCGGTTTTTCCACTTCTTACGCATTATATTTTAAAGAGGCTAGATTCTACTGTAGAGAATACAAAAATGGTTGGAATATTGCACAGTATTTACTTTGAATAGTTTAAAAGTTCACATGAAGACGCACAGAGTACAGACAGACAGAAAGAAACACAAAGGATAGTGAATGTATCGAACATTGTTATAAATCTATTATGCATAAGAACCTTACATTCATTTAGATGAGATAATGTAATATGATACATATAACTGGTGTGTAAAAAGGGTTTTTCTATATCATATCACAATGAACTCGTATTCTGTCAAATAAAAATGAAACAGTGATTCTTAAGCGAAATAAGGGTTTAATCTTTGGACAAGACTAGTCTAGTAATGAGAGTATTTCGGTTTGGCTTATTTCGCATATAAACAATGATAAATGGTATTGAATGCGATGAATGCATTCTGTCTTCTAAATCACAACCTATCCTCTTACTCACAACCTATCCTCTAACGCACAAACTGACCGGAAGAACTGATTTTCTTCAAAGATCGACAGTAAGTTATTGAAATATTGTTTGCACGATGTAATTTACATACAACTATTTTATAATACACACATGTTTTGGGCCATTCATCCTCAGAAAGTGGACAAACGCTCATCAGGATTGACGAAATGTCAATATTGGGGCTACCCTTGCAACGGGAGAAAATGAATTCCCTTTCAATCTCTGGGAATCGGGGTTTGGATGGGGCTCACAAATATGTGAAAATGAATAAAGGGTTGTATGACATTCTCCGATTTTTGATTTTCGAGCTAGAAACAAGAACATTTCGATTAAAAGACGAGACTCACCTTTCACCCGCCGATTTGTCGGCTCCTCTAACTGCCAACCGGATATCCTCTAAACTTTTTTTCATACACAACAAAATGTTGTGATTTAGTAGATAAGCAGCCGTGAATGTCTTCCAACAATGTATGAGGGTTGTTAAATTTGGAATTACATATAAGTA
Organism: Fragum sueziense; assembly: GCA_963680895.1. Classification (NCBI taxonomy): domain Eukaryota; kingdom Metazoa; phylum Mollusca; class Bivalvia; order Cardiida; family Cardiidae; genus Fragum; species Fragum sueziense. The sequence continues at coordinate 67,156,487 of OY804592.1, forward strand.
TATAGACATACATTATGTACATGACATACATTTTGATATATCAGTGAAAAGCAAATTACATGTTAATTGTCTGAAAGAATATTGGCCATGTAATGAAACAAAGCCACACTCATTTAACACAGCTGGTTATAAAGTGGAGAAGAACAGTAATGGTTTGGTGCACAAGCTGTCAGAATGCAAACAATTTTATTTTACAGCCTTCATTTATAACCCTGTTAAATGGTTGCATTATCTTAACCTATCTTACTTCCCGACAACAAAAAGGTCAGAAGCTAAAGCAAATATTTCTGAATTTCAAAATTATTGCATCAAATACTCAGGTGTATCATTGGTTTATCTCGAAACCATAGTAAGTGTTCTTATACTAGAAGCATTTACAATAGTTTTGCAACAAACACTGGATATATATTGAAGAGTTATCTTGAAAAGCCATTCATCTCTGAAGAATTCCTCAGAATTAATCCATTATTTCAATTGATATCAGGTGAACAAATAAACATATGTTACACTCTGTCAGTATCATGTATTTTAACAAGTCAGATTCTAGAATTTTTTTTTATGAAGATAAATTAGGAACAAAAGGCCCAATAGGGCCTGTATTGCTCCATTGGCTTTAGTAAAGAACTATCTTGTGTGAAAATATGAGATGTTTTGGAAAGAGTCAACAATTATCTTGTGAAGCCATTCATCTTCCAAAGAATTCCTCAGAATTAATATTCTCAACTTCAGTCCTTTCTCAATACTTAAGTACGTTGTGCATTGATATTGTTTCATTTTATCCTCTCAATGAGTATTCTTGAATAAAAGAATTGAATTTAATCCATTATTTCGATTGATATCAGGTGGACAAATAAACATTATGTTACTCTCTGTCAGTATCCTTTATTTTAACAAATCAGAATGTAGAGCCTATTTTATAATGATAAATTAGGAATACCTCTTGGTTTAAACTAGTCCAAACTCAAAGATATTGCAAACAACAATGAAACATGAATGAAATTCTAACATTTTCATTTTCTCTAGGTAGAAAACATTTTGGGAAATGGAGAAATTGCTTTTCACAAGCAGTTTCTTTATTTTCCACAATGCCTTAGGCCTGATAATGGCATCATAAAGCGTTATTATGTGTCTGAATGGTTTAATCTGGAATGCTTTAATAAGTCCAACCAACAACTAGGGTCTTGAGCAGAATGATAGTCTCATGTGAAAGACTGAATTGACATTATCAATATTCATCCCAGTGACACTGGGGCCTGTTTCATCAAAACATTTAAGACGTGTTTTTGACTTACCGGTGTCTTAAATATCGCTTAAATCAACAACCGCATAACGCAGATCATGATAGATTGGCAATAGGCGTTTCTTGCCCAAAACTTATTGTAAATCATCGGTAAGTCAAAAATACGTCTTAAATGTTTTGATGAAACCGGCCCCTGGATTTCATTCAAATGAATTAGGATTGCATTTTTCAAGTTTCACTGGTTTTTCTTGCAGACATAAATTAAAGGCTGTAGAAGATGAGGGAAGCATTTCTTCCCAAAGTTAAATCTTTTTTAACCCATCATCTTTGGATTCTTCAATAAGCAAGCAACAAACTCTTTTAAAAGGTCTCTAAAGCAGAATATTCCGCAAGTTATTTTGGACAATCAGATCACTGCAAGGTTACTTTAGACCTGGCAATTTTTTATGGCAAAATATTCCATAAGTTAAGATTTAACCCTTTCCCAAAAAAGACTAGGTTTGACATCCTTAATAGAATAGGCTTTGGAAAAGCGTTGAGGTAAAAGAAGAAAATGCTTTATTGGATATAATGTCTAAAATTAGAGCGGGTTACACATTTACTTTGTCAAAAGATTTACACTCATCTGCAACGAAGAATAATTTAACCCTTTCCCAAACAAGACCTGGTTTTGACGTCCCTAATAGAAACTGCTTTGGAAAACATTGAAACAAAAGAAGAAACTGCTGATAACCAGCAGTTTCTCCTTTTGACTCAATATTTTCTGTGCCATATTTAACACAAATCCTATCTTTAATAACACCCATTTTGTCTTTTGAGGCAGTTTTTGAAGTGGGTTACCCTAGAATTTTGTCGTTTGGGAAAGGGTTAATTAAGGAACAAAGAGAAACAACTGAGTAAAAAATCCTGTCAGCAAACTCAGCTCAGAATATGTCAAAATCTAGGCAAGTTCATGAAACTCATTGAGTATTGCCTAACCCTTTCCCAATCAAGACCTGAGCTGGTTTTGACATCCCTGAAAAAAAGAAATGGCTAAGAAAAACATTGAAGCAAAAGAAGAAAATGCTGATTATAAATCAGCATTTTCTCATTTTGCTTCAATATTTTCAATGCTATGATTTACAAATATCCTGCCCTTCTTAACAATCAATGTCATGTTCAGCAGCTTTCAAATAGAAGCACCTCTAGAATTTTGTCTTTGATGAAAACTCATTGAGGATGGCTTGGTAGGTGGGCTGTGGTTGTTACTACTTTGACATATCATTGATGCAGAAAACATGCGACTTAATTAACCTTTGAGTTGAGGAAAAAACATTAATTTTAGAAACTGTCAAGCTATTTCCTTATCTTCAAATTCATAGACTAAAAAACTTTTTCAATCTAACCATTTGAACTAATTTCAGATGTTTAGTAATTGCTTTTCATTGCAAAAGAAGGACACTAAACTTAAGCCTCTCTTACAACCCGTTGTGCGTCTTTTTAAATCATACTTTTTTAAACGCTGCAAAATCACACAATTTATAAAGACGCATGACAGGTTGTAAAAGGGCCTCATAAGAATTGTCTGGTCAATTCTTTGCTGCGAGCAGTCTGCGTCGTGGTTGCGTCCACAAAAATCGTATGTTGCATGTGCGTGCATCGCACGACTAAACATACGTTTTAGACGCAGACCGCACACTGAGGAGCACGTACGACCGGTTGTAAGAGAGGCTTTAAAGGGCGACGGTAACAGATGGTCTAATTGCAAAAAATGAAAATTTTTGAAAAAATATGCAAAACGTCCCTTGACAGCCAGAAGTTGCTATCAGCAGTTAAATTTTAACTGCTGATAGCAACTTCTGGCTGTCAAGGGACGAAAACTTTTGCGTTGACCACCTCGGGATGGTTAATAATATGCGATTCAGACAGAGAATGAGCCGAAATTACAAGACAGATAGCTGAATTTAGGGAGAATCCAAGCCTAAATTCAACCCCATCACTGATGGGGTTAGAATTATTTTTAAATTGTTGCGCATGCGCATACAGCGCGGACCATGATTCAAACGAGATTCATACTTTAATTTCAATATGACGTCATCATGTATGTTGTGACGTCATTTAAGAAAGTCGCATGTCCTACTGTTTTGACCTACTTTCGACATCGCTTCATGAATTTGGTATCAAATTGCGAAAAAATGAGTCGTTGCTTCAATAGTTTCTCGTAATCATTTAATCATGTCATATAAAGCTTAAAAAGTGTACATTTCGTTTGTATTTGACAATTTTTGGGTCCAAATCTGGGAAATAGTAGCTTTAATGAAATTTTTGATATTCAAGGATAAAAACAAGAGTGCCACAGTCACAATTATAGGCTGCTGAAATTTTTGCATTTATCACCCTTGTTTCCTTGCTATAGCCCAACGAGGTAAATAAGCCTCCAAAATATGCCAAAGCTCAAGTGGGACTAAAAGAACATTCTGTGAAAATTTTCATCCGAATCTGTTGATAAATATCCAGGTGAGGAATGTTGACTGCTATTATTAAAACTTTGACTTAAAAGGACATGATGCTGCAAAATACAACCACTATTATGGGATTAATTAAACGAAACAATTTATTGTAGAAAATGATGTGGCAAAAGGAGAAATTTCTGTATAATAGCATTTTTCTCCTTTGCCTCAATGCTTTTATAAGCTTCTTCTATAAGGAATGTCAAAACAAGATATCTTTTTAAAGAGCCTGCTAAGAAGGAATTATGTATGGTTGTTTTCCTAACATTGATTAATTCTACAAGCATCTATCAGCCTTGGTAATGACAACAGCAGTAGCAGATTAATGAATGATAAAACAAATCTTTTATCTATAATTGGAGTCCTGCTGTCACATACAACATTTTCAGGAGATCCATTGAAAACAATATAGATATTTCGTTGCTTTTCAACAAAAACCTTGTAACTGCAGCTTGCTTTAAGCTGCAGTTACAAGTTTTTTGTTGAAAATCACTGATTTGTTGTTTAGGTACACTGTATTACCTGAATGAGCTATAAAGATCTTATTCATAATTTCAATCTAGCTGTCATTGACAGATATAATAGTTACAAATAATAATCTGGAAGAAACATTTTCTTTGTTGTTTCTGATATTGTCCTTCAATGGAAATGTTATATAACACCTTCCCAAAAATCGTTAACAAAAACACTGGACTTGTCAATAAATAAGAATTTAAAACGGAAGTTTTTACTCGATTGAGTGAAAGAATATTGATGAAAAAGGAGAAAATAAAAGGCATGACTGGGTGTACAATGGACAAGCTAAATTGTACAATTGACCCTTCTCATGTTGTTTGTGTCAACTTTCTGTTGTGACCAGTGCAAAGCTTTTGCAGCCAGTAAAGACTAAGATCAGCCTGCACAGATGTGCAGTCTGATCTTAGCCTATACTGCCAGTGCTTTCTACTCTTTTAGTGTGGCAAACATTTGAGCTAATCTCATTGAAATGTCTCTTACATTGGCAGTTTAACCCTTTCCCAAACAGCAAAATCTTAGATGGATCCCATTTGGAAGCTAACGCAAAAAACAAAATGGTCGTTGATAAAGAAGAGATTTGTATAACATTAGCATGGAAAATATTGAGGCAAAAGGAGAAAATGCTGGTTATCAGCATTTTCTGCTTTTGACTCAATGTTTTCCCAAGCCTTTACTGAAAGAGACGTCAAAACCAGGTCTTGTTTGGGAAAAGGTTAAACTTTTAAAGCAGGACAATGGTTAACCCTCTCCCAAACAAGACCTGGTTTTGACATCCTCAATAGAATAGGCTTGGGAAAACATTGAAACAAAAGAAGAAACTGCTGATAACCAGCAGTTTCTCCTTTTTATCTCAATATTTTCTTAGTCATATTTTACACAAATGCTATCTTTAATAACACCCATTTTGTCATTTTGGCAGATTTTGAAGTGGATCACCATGAAATTTTGTTGTTTGGGAAAGGGTTTAGTAGCCCCCTTTTTTCATGACGGGTCTCATTAATCTGTAGCTCTGTTGCTCATCAAATAATGGTTTCTAAAGGTATCAACTTATCAGACCAATGACAAACATACTGCATATTTTCCCTCCTCTGTGTTACCCTTTTCCAAACAGCAAAATTTTATAAAAGTCTAATTTGAAAGATGGCACAATGAAACAAAGAATATTATATTGAGGAAAAAGGAATGCTGGTTACCAGCACTTGAAACGCACAGATTTACATCTATAGCTCTTTTCTGAGACAAGGCGCTGAAACATTATAACTGTATATCAAATCTAGTTTGAATAAAATAGTAACATACAATCAAATTGTCTTATGTTTCATAGAAAGGCCAGTTGAAACAAACTATAACTAAAGGATAAACATTTTATCATTGAAGTATGAGTAAAATAAATATGCTGGTTTAGCAGTTTCTTCTTTTTCCATGATGTTTTCTACTATCATTTTCATTGTAGGCAATTAACATTTGTGCATACCATAAAAGGTTAAAGGGATTCACTGAGTGCGGCCCGGCTAATCCAGTGCACATGCAATTGTAAAGAAAAAGGGCTGAAGTTTGCCTGGTAGCACAACTATTTAACTCCTATATCAATCAACAAACGGCTGACAAAATCTGTTATCAACTTTTCATGGCCCTCTTTTCACTGATAAAATCCTTTCTCTCTATTTCTGTTAACCCTTAACGAGGGTCCTAATTTTTTGTTACAGATTTTAAGTCAATATTTCAATGATTATTTCATCAATAAAGCATCAGACCATTTCCTTAGATACTTTTTAGTTTCATAATTCCGGTTGAACCATGTATAGGTTTACAAAATAACTTTTTCTCAAATAGCAAAATCTAATACCACCCACTGCAAACTCAAACAGCAACAAATTATTCATAAATACAGAAAACTTCATTTGTTTGAAACAAAATTTTAGGGTCCAAAGACCACTCTATTGATGTTAGGAGATGCAGGGAATCCGTGCCATAGCAAAGAAAACATTGAGAGTAAAGAACAAAATTCTGGTAACCACAGCATTTTCTATTTTCTTCTTTTCCCTCAATGTTTTCATAAAAGTCTGTTCCTTGTTTTGTTAAAACTAGGTCTTGTTTGTTAAGGGGACTTAAGTACACAATTCTTCAATAGCTAAGCAAGAGTAGTTTATTACATGATTAGCTGTCATACTCATTGAAAAAGATCAAATTCATATCTTTGTCTATCTTGAGATAAACCAAAAAATTGATGCTAATCAGCATTTTCTCCTTCTGTTTCAATACTTTCTAAAAAGTTCTACATAATACTCAAATACATGTACATTTCTTTATCAATGTTCATTTTGATGTTTGCTAGCATTTGATGCTAAGAGCCTGTTGCAAGGGTTATAGGTTCAAAGGTTCTAATGATGTCTTGAATGCTGCATTAGGTTGTGATGTAGGCAGATCTTTGTCTATGCAGCCTAAACAACGTGGGAACATTCTAGATTTGTGCTGAGGTAGTGCTGGTATGATAAATGACAGGAATCCTTGGTTAGATGCTCCAGCCACTGTAATATGACCATAGCAGTTAAAAGAGGAGTAAAACCCCAATCAATCAATCTATAATTAACAAAATAGGGGTTCAGATCCGCATGGTAGAGGTACTGCTCCCCATGAAAAAAGTTCAAGAACACATTTCTAGTCTAAATGTTCTAGAACATTTCTTGAACTTAAATGAACTTTTTGCAGGGGAAAATATAATGTAATCTATAGGTTTCCAAAAATGCACAAAGCACAGACAAATAATGTCACATTTGAAACATAAAGAATGAGTGTAATGAAAAGAACTTGTTCGATTCATGGAATGAATGATATAATAGGGAGAAAAGTCCCAAACATGCAGGATATTGCCGCATCTTGATTGCCACCAAAACCGTTCCAACGATTTTCTTGAAACTCTCAACAAATTGTTGTGGCAATCTCCATCTAGGTCTCCACATTGTCATTATTTCTGCGAAAATTCATTTTCGAAAAATATTTAAGTCGCAAAGTGCAGAACGCAACTGCACCTATTACCGGACTTGTAATAGCAACCGGATCCTGGATACGTAAACAAGCGGGGTTGCAGGCCTTGTTACTGACCCCTTGTCACTTAAAGGATGGTCGTGAAAAATATTTATGCATATATTTTGTCATAATAAATAATTGCATTTCTTTTCTGACAGCATGGATGGAAATTAATTGCAAAAAAGCGATTTAGAACGATCGCTTTGTTTGCGTGGTGGCGCTTAATGCCATCCGTTTGCGTCACAAACTGTACCGCCCCCTGATATCATGAATTGTCATGTCGTTGAACCGTTACTTAAACTAGGACCCTAAATAAATACTATCACAAATCCTATTTTTGCCTTTTTGTGATTGACTGTGGAGAAAATGCATCTCAGATGTAGAAAAGAACAACAAAACAAAATCATGAAACGGCTCAATTTTGTCTGACAAAAAGCTGTTGGGTTGTACTTGATTGGTCATACTCTGTTTTCATTCCGAAATGTGCAGTCAAATCAAGTGCGTTTGGACGTAAAATAAGATAATTATCGCAGAGTACCCTATCACAAAATGACCAAAACATGTAAAATATGTTTGTATAGCTTCTTTAGAAAAAAATCTTGTGTCTTTTCTGTTGTAGCCTAATTACTCCGAGTCGATTTAGTAGCACAATCAAGTCCTCCCCAAAGATGACAGCCCGAAGTGTTTTTGTTTTGGATTGTTTTTGGATGGAAAATGATATTTTTATGCTGGGATTTATGTGGATTAGGTTTGACATTTTGGTAGAACTTCTCTAGATCTATTGTGAATTGCATCGACTAATCGTCAGTGCCAGTGTCAGTGATTATTTGTGAAAAGTCATTAGTTTTTGTCTCCAAGTTCAATGGATTTTGCTGCATCTGACAAGTTACATTTATAAGGATAGAATATCACATGAGAATATCGGATAGATTATCTGAATGAACATAGGATTAAAGAAGGTAAGTCATGTACTAATATCGCATAGTTAGAATAGTCAGATTTTTTTTATTTGTATTATGGAGATATAATCCATTTTTATTCACCTCTCAGGGTGTGGCTAAGTGAACAGGTTATTCGACGAGTTTACCTCTTGATATCTTGGTTGGTATAAGAGAAAATTGTGCGGCACGAGCATGAACACATTTCGAAATTGAAAGAAAGTTTGATTGTAAAATGTGTTGTAAAACCTCGTAACTACAGCCTGATTCACGCTGTAGTTATGATGTTTTGCAATAATACCGACGATGTATCACTAAGCGAGAATGCTGTTTCTCCTCAAGCTTAAATGTAATGAACCGTTTACTAGGCTCCGCCCTGTCTCCCGAAAAAAAAATCAGAATATAATAGACTAGAGAGTCTCTTTGACTCTTTAAGCATCATCTCCTTTGTAACAATATTAGTATGCAGCGGCGGATCCTGGATTTCTGGGGGGTGGGGGGGGGTTGTTTGTACAAAAGTTGAGTTCGTTTTACAAATTGTACATAATTTTGACTGAATGTCTTAATGAAAATGAAATGATCTGGCTCCATACGGGGATTTGTTTGACCCCAAGTCCAACCCCCTCTGGATCTGGCACTGTCATGGAAATTTGTAAAGACTGCTAAAAAAGCGGGGGTTCGGGGCAGCAGCCCCCGATGTAAGACTGAAAGAAGGCATTGAAATGAAAATTTATATTTACTGATCATTATTAATAACATGTTACTGACATAAGACTAACCCTTTCCCAAACAAGACCTGGTTTTGACATCCCTACTAGATAAGGCTTGGGAAAACATTGAAACTTAAGAAGAAACTGCTGATAACCAGCAGATTCTCCTTTTGTCTCAGCATTTTCTGTGCTGAAATATACAAAAATCCTGTGTTTATCCACAACCATTTTGTCGCCTGCGGCAGCTATGAATTTGGACCTTCCTAAAATTTTGTCCTTTGGGAAAGGGTTAACAAGGATATCAAACTTTTACAAAATACTCCTTTCACACTGCTAATGATAAATAAATAGTTGAACAAGAAAGGGTTATAACTAAGAAAAAAATAAGATAACATAGGTATGTTAGAGTATCTGAGTTACAATTCTTGTAGACAGATCTCTGTTACTATAAAAAGAACATAACTGATAAATTCCGAGATGATCAGAAATAAGGTGACAGTTAAACGCTCTCGATTAAAAAGTTGATGCCGCCTGGATATATGATGGCATGTGTGATCCCATAATATATCTCTTCGACGTGTGTACATAAACAGAGGTTTAAATGAAATTTAGAAATCTTCTCCACCATTTCCTAAACAAAGAAAAAATAAAGTCAGCAATGTGTATACATGTGAAACACAAATGCTAAAAGTTTGCAACAGATTATGAGATGAGAGGGAGTGAAGACATGTATTCGGAATATGTTATTTGAAATCCAAACCCTACGACACATTGTTGTCGGTACTCATTTGAATCGTTTTGTTTTGATGATTCCATTGATATTGAAGAATACTCACAACACAGGATATAACTCTTTACCAAACGGCAAAATTTTAGATTAGCCTAATCCAAATTTAGAGATGATGCAGACGACAAATTAAACTGAATGAAATTTTACATTTTTTGTCTTTTTATTTAGAAAATATTGTGGGAAATGAAGAAATTGCTTGTCACAGCATAATACGAAAGACATGTGACACTATAGATAAATGATACACTTAGTCGTGTAGCATAGGAAAACTCTGTGCATATTTCATCAAAATCCGTCTATAAATTAAGAAGGAATTATGTCAGATAACTTGTTCGCATCAAGCCCCCCTTTGCCATGAGGCATCGTAATTGCCTGAAAAAACTTAAGTATATTCTCATGAGAACATGCTCAACTACAAAGGGATACTCTCCAACATTGGAGGGCATTCGATTGAAGTTCACCTGGATCCCGTGCCATTTGAGCACGGTGCTCAGATTTGAGCATGAGAAAGTACTTAATTTTTTCGAGAAACCGGAGCCTGGTTTTGGCTTCCTTGATAGAAATTGGTTTGGAAAACAATGTTTTGTACTCAAAAAGACCAAGCAAATTTAAATTTTATTCACTTAAATTTCTGTTAATTGTCATTTGCAACATCTTTGAATTTGATCAGTCAAATATTATTTTGCTGTCTGGTAATTGGTTAAGAAGTATCCGAATGGGATGAGCAACTGGTGGCTTGGGTTAGATGTTGTGTTTGTACTGGTGAAAAAAATGTCAGGAACTCATGGTAATTTACACCAGCTTCTTAAATAAAACTGGAAATTGTTGATTGTGGTAGTAAAATCCCAATCAGTCAATATTTCTGTGGTGATGAGAGAATAAGTTTGAATTTGTTTGTACATGCATGCAATAATTTATTGACTTACCCAATGTCAGCATAACAAGACGAGTGTCAACTGTTTGTGTAATTTAAGGTTTACGAACTGAGAATGAAATGCAGAGCCAGAGGCGAAATTTAAAAAGTGCCAGTAAAACCTAGACTGTGTTACATTTCCATTCCAAATACAAATATAAACATTTTGAATGGTTTAGAATTTTGAATTAATGGATACTTATGGAAATATTTGACAAAAATGTTCAAAATTACCTCCCTTGCATATGAAAATAGAGTAAAATAATATTTGTAAATTATTTTCTTCTTGAAGCATAATCTTGAAATCGGGCATGGTGAATCAACTTATGTGAAGCGTATTTACAAGTGTGTGTAATTTGATGCATTTCGTATGGCTAGAAAGTAGTGTTTTCATTCTCAGTTCGTAAACCTTAATTATTCATACAGTTGACACTTGTTTTGTCAACATTGGTTAAGCAAAATTGCTGCTTATGTCAAGGCGAAAATCAGGCCCCTGTTTCTCGAAAAAATTTAAGTACGATCTCATGCTCAAATCTGAGCACGGTGCTCAAATCGCACGAAATCCACATGAACTTCAATCGAATAACCTTCAACGTTGGAGAGTATCCCTTTGAAGTTGAGCATGTTCTCATGAGAATATGCTTAAGTTTTTTCGAGAAACAGGGGCCTGGTCCTGTTGTTTTGAATAAAAAATGTGTCGAGCTTTAAATGTCTCAAGGTATTTTGAAAGGCCCATTGACTTTGACACATCCAGTGTTGACTGAAGTTACTCTTGACAGCTGAGTGAGGTTTCAGATTTTTACAAACTCCTATAGCTCAAATGGCAGAGCAACAGACTAAATAAATAAATAAATAATTTAAAAAAATAATAATAAATTCGAGGGCTCAGTGCAAAACTATTGTAACTACATATTTTTCAGAAATTCACTTTTTTGCTTTTATTGAATCTTAAGGAAGGAATGCATCATGTGTTCAAATATTAGGTTTCAATTAAGTATACTTAAAATAATATTTAGAATTTTAAAAACGTTTTTCCTCTTTAGCTTTGAGAAAGTCAACAAGTTTTTTCCCTCTCCTGGAAAGTTTTATAAAATGGAGTTACAATAGTTTTGCACCAAGCCCTAAATTACTGGCATGATGCTTATTTTGTGGCGTGATCCAGCAGGTTTCAGATTCGAGTTCTAGTAGGAGTTTCTGGCAGCAATCTTGAGGTCAAAATGTTATAGCACTAAGTTTATGCACTCTTTTGACACTTGTTATGTCAAAGTCACATGGGGTATGGAATTACCTTGAAATAGCCAAAGTTTGACATATCAGATTTTTGGTTGACTACTTGGACAATGGATATAATATGATATTTTAGTTTAGTTGAATATTGTTATTGTTGTGAATATTTGAAATATGGTAGATAAATGAGATATTGCTTCAACTCTGCATTATCTCCTCTTTTTCTGCTATATTTCTATAATGAAATTTTCTGCCAAAACTGAAAAAAATGAATATTGCATTAATCCCCATTCAATCAATATTTCTGAGATGTAGGGGCAGGTTGTTTGGACTAGGGAGAAGTTTTGATTTGTTCATGTGTGAAATGACTGCTCATATAGCTGACACTCAACATTGGTTAAGTTAAATTACTGCTTATGTCAAAATGAAAACCAGGTCCAGCTCAACTCTTTCCAAACAAGACCTGGCCCTGGTTTCTCGAAAATACTTTAAGTACATTCTCATGCTCAAATCTGAACACAGTGCTCAAATCGTAAGGGAATCCACATGAACTTCAATCGAATACCCTTCATTGTTGGAGAGTATTCCTTTGAAGTTGAGAATGTTCTCATGAGAATGTACTTAAATTTTTGCGACAAACCAGGTCCTGGTTTTACATCTCTAGTAAATGAGGCTTGTGAAAATATTGAGACAAGAGAAGAAAATGCTGATAACCAGCACCAGCATTTTCTACTTTTGCCTCAATATTTTCTGTGACAAATTGTACATGAAACTCAATCTTGTTATTACAAATTCATCATTCGCAGTGGCTTTCAAATTGAAATAGTCTTTATTTTGTGTTTCGGAAAAGTGTTTCAGATAAGTAAATGTTTCAAAGTTTAGATGTCTTAGGGTATTTTGAAAGGCCCATTGACTTTGACACATCCAGTGTTGACTGAAGTTACTCTTGAAAGCTGAGGTTCCAGATTTTTACAAACTCCTAAAGCTCAATTGGCAGAGCAACTGGCATGATGCTTATTTTGTGGCGTGATCCAGCAGGTTTCCGGTTCGAGTCCTGGTGGGAGTTTTTGGCAGCAATCTTGAGGTCAAAATGTTATAGCACCAAGTTTATGCAATATGCAATTGACACTTGTTATGTCAAAGTCACATGGGATATGGAATTACCTCGAAATATCCAGATTTTGACAAAAATTGACACTAGATCTATACATCTTAATTGAAATATTGTTGACAAAGGAGAGAAATTGGCTGAATTGAGCAATTTATAATGAATCATCTTTTTTACTACATTTCTTTGATGAAATGTTCCGTCTAGAATGTAAAAAATACTTTACTAAAAGGAGAATTTCCTCTTTTTAAGCAATTTCTTCTTTTCCTATAATGTTATACTACATAATCGCTTGAAAAACACCATAATATTCAGGTCTCAGGTCTGGTTTGATAGTGCCCATACCATTGTAAAGGCATCCATTTGCAAATCAGTGAAAGGATCATGAAATATTGAGAGAAAAGAAGAAATTGCTGAAACTCAGCTTTTTTTCCTTTTCAATCAATGTTCAAATGCAGCAGCAATGCTATTACTAGCACATTTCCCACGTTTAAAATCAATATTTTGTCATCTGCAACTCGGATTTCAAATTGATCAGCTCTAAAATCTCTGTTTGGGAAAGTGTTAGACCAAAGTAACTTTAATTTGAATAAACTAATTATATTTTTATTTTCTCTATATATATTTATTTAATTTTCATGAAATTCATGTTTTTCATTTTTTGTCCGAAGCATCCTTTTCGCCCTTAACACACCGAGTTAGATCGTAAAACGACCCCATATTATGCCCATATACGGTTTGGGGTCGGTTTTCTCCTTTTTATGCCCCCGTATCGAAAGAACAGGGCATATTGTTATGCCCCCTTTTGAAAAAATGGCGGTATATTGTTTTGCAAGTGTCGGTCGGTAAGTCAGTTGGTCGGCCGGTCTTTCCGTAGACCAAACGTTGTCTGGAGTATAACTCGAAAAGTAAAGGTAGAATCATGAGACTTCATAGGTGGATAAATCTCATTATGGAGAGATGCAGTGTACAAGAACCGTTACTCTGCCGATCAAATTTTTGGAGTTATTGCCCTTTGTTGATTTTCAAACTTGATTCTTGTCCGCAGCATAACTCAAAAGGTAGGTTAGGTAGAATCATGAAACTTTACATGTGGTTAGATCTCATTATGGAGAGGTGCAGTGCACAAGAACCATAACTATGCCGATCAAATTCTTGGAGTTATTGCCCTTTGTTGATTTTCAAACTTGATTCTTGCCCGGAGCATTACTCAAAAGGTAGGTTAGGTAGAATCATGAAACTTTACATGTGGATAGATCTCATTATAGAGAGGTGCAGTGCACAAGAACCATAACTATGCTGATCAAATTCTTGGAGTTATTGCCCTTTGTTGATTTTCAAACTTGATTTTTGCCCGGAGCATTACTCAAAAAGTATATAAGGTAGAATCATGAGACTTCATAGGTGGATAGATCTCATTATCGAGAGGTGCAGTGCTTAAGAACCTTTACTCTGCCGATCAAATTTTTGGAGTTATTGCCCTTTGTTGATTTTCAAACTTGATTCTTGTCCAGACTCCGGAGCATAATTCAAAAGGCATTTAATTGATTCTTGCCCGGAGCATTACTCAAAAAGTATATAAGGTAGAATCATGAGACTTTACAGGTGGATAGATCTTGTTATGGAGAGGTGCAGTGCACAAGAACCGTAACTCTGCCGATCATATTTTTTGAGTTATTGCCCTTTGTTTATTTTCAAACTTGATTCTTGTCCGGAGCACAACTCAAAAGGTAAGTAAGGTAGATTCATGAAACTTTACACATAGATAGATCTCATTATGGAGAGGTGCAGTGCACAAGAACCGTAACTCTGCCGATCAAATCTTTTGAGTTATTGCCGTTTGTTGATTTTATAACTTGATTCTTGTCCGGAGCACAACTCAAAAAGTATGTAAGGTAGAATCATGAAACTTTACAGGTGGATAGATCTTGTTATGGACAGGTGCAGTGCACAAGAACCATAACTCTGCCGATCAAATTCTTGTAGTTATTGACCTTTGTTGATTTTTACACTTAATTCTTAACCTTGCCTTTATCTCACATTCTTTTACACCTACAGCCTTGATATCTCACACATGGATACCTCCTATCAACATCGTTCACATTTGACCATGACCTTGGACCTTGTCCTTGGACCTACTTTAAAAAAAAATAAACCGGGCATATATCTCATGACCTATTACACATACAGCCTTGATATTTCACACATGGATTCCTCCTACCAAGACCTATCACAATTGACCATGGCCTTGAACCTTGACCTTGGAGTTTGACCTACTTTTAGAAAACTTTAACCTGGCCGATATATCATGTCCTTTTACACATACAGCCTTGATATTTGACACATGGAAACCTCAGACCAAGACCTATCACATATGACTAGGACTTTGCACCTTGTGACCTTGACCTTGGAGTTTGACCTACTTTTAAAAAATTAAACTGGGCCTATATCTCATGTGCTATTACACATACAGCCTTGATATTTCACACATGGACACATCCTATCAAGACCTTTCACATTTGACCATGACCTTGGACCTTGTGACCTTGACCTTTGAATTTGACCTTTGAAAAAAATTTAACCTGGCCAAAATATCATGTCCTTTTATACATACAGCCTTGATAATTGACTTGATTTTATTTTATTGGGGTTTTAAGCCGTTTTCAACTTCTATGGTCATATTGCGGCGGCTGGAGCACCTAACCGTGAGTTCCTGGTATTTTTTGAACCAGTAAAACCACAATATCCAAACCGAGCCTCCAGCTGCTCTCTAACATAGATGATTCACACCCATTTGTGAAGGACAAATGACTTTTGTCAAATGTCAGAATGGATACTGGCCGAGCCGGGGTTCGAACTCGAGACCCCTGGATTGACAGACTCTGACGTAACCGACTGAGCTATCCGGGCTCGGCTTGATAATTGACACATGGACACCTACGACCAAGGCCTTTCACATTTGACAATGACCTTGGATCTTGTGACCTTGACCTTGGTGTTTGACCTTCTTTTATAATACATTAACCTGGCCTATATTTCATGTCATTTTACACATACAGCCTTAATATTTCACACATGGTCACTTCCAACCAAGACATTTCCCTTTTGTCCGTGACCTTGGACCGTAACCTTGGAGTTTGAACTACTTTTGAAAATTTTGAACTAGACCTATATCTCGTGCCGTGTTACCTATACAGTCTCGATATTTTACACATGGACACCTCCTACCAAGACCTTTCACATTTGACAATGGCCTGTGTGACCTTGACCTTGGAGTTTGACATATTTTCAAAAATCTTTAACCTGGCCTTTATCTTATGTCCTTTTACACCTACAGCCTTGACATTTCACACATAGACGCCTCCTTCCAAGACCTTTCACATTTGACCATGACCTTGAATATTGCAACTTTGACCTTGGAGTTTGACCTACTTTAAAAAAAAAAAAATAAACCGGGTATATATATCATGTCCTTTTTACACCTACAGCCTTGATGTTTCACACA
The DNA here is from genome assembly GCA_963680895.1 of Fragum sueziense. Classification (NCBI taxonomy): domain Eukaryota; kingdom Metazoa; phylum Mollusca; class Bivalvia; order Cardiida; family Cardiidae; genus Fragum; species Fragum sueziense. The sequence goes on from OY804592.1 coordinate 67,172,950, forward strand.
TGGACACCTCCAACCAAGATCTTTCACATTTGACCATGACCTCGAACCTTGACCTTGGCATTTGGCCTACTTTTAAAAACTTTAACCTGGCCTATATTTAATTTTACTTTTACATATACAGCCTTGATATTTGACACATGGACACCTACCAAGACCTTTCATATTTGTCCATGACCTTGGACCTTGTGACCTTTACCTTGGACTTTGACCTACATCAAATGTAGGCCCTTGAGGGGGCATATATGTTTTACAAACATCTCTTGTTTTACTTGTGTCCGTCTGTCTGTCCGTCCGTCTGTCGGTCCAAAAACTTAACATTTGCCTTTTCTCCAGAAGTATTTGACAAACAAAGCTCAAATTTGGTATGCAACTTCCTTTCAATATCTATTCCATGCAATTTGACCGTTCCCAATGTCATCCGTTAACCCTTATCAACCCTTTACTCTACCAAAACTTAACATTTTACACAAATGGCCATTTCGGGGGCATTTGTATTTCACCAACACATCTTGTTTCGCAATATTTTTTTTCTTTCAAACTTAGAACCGAACAGAGAAGATTAGCAGGTTGTAAGTATGGAGCATTTGGAACATCTCGGTCAGAGTCTTGTTCTTAAAAACGCTTTATCTAAAACATCTTAAAAAGTCTAAAAAATCTCGCTCTAAAGAACACGCCTCTGCTTTTGTCATCCCAAAGCAAAAGTTTGGACAAACATTGAGGCAACAGAAGAAAATGCTGGTACTCCTTTTGCCCAAATATCATATATCGTCGGTGTAAATGCAAAACCTCGTATGTCGATTCTTGCAATTTTCAAAGTACAAACTTTTGTGCCAAGTGTAGACAATTCTCGCAGGTTTTGAGATATGTTTACTGATCAGTATAAATAATACATTATTTGAGAACAATATGTCAGAATTTCAAGTAAAACATTTCAGTCTGGGAAAAGTTTTTACACCTTTCACCCAACCCTTTAAAATTTTCAAAAAACGAGATACGAGGTTTTGCATTTACAACGACGATATGCTACACAATACACTGATTATCAATGATTTATTATCTACTGCAGCTTTAAATTTGAAAAGTCCTAATTTTTGCTGTGTGGGAATGGGTCAATTTCAGCTAATAGTTGATCATTCAGAAGGCTAGAGTTTTCAATAAAAACTTGGTCTTATGTACATGTACATCTGAAAACCCTTAAATGACTGTCAAAAGTTTAAACCTTGGACTCTTTTGAAGAAAGCAAGTGATAAAGCGTCTCACTATGCACCCAGAACAGGGTGCAAAAATAAGCGAAGTTGCATTGCGCTTCTACATTTTAATGCCCTGAAAGGGCAAGCATTTCATGTGTCTGTCTGTTACAAGCGTTTTCTGCAAAAGGCATCACAAATTCTGATGAGTGTTTGGTATAGACCGAGTTATAACTGGAAATGATCCGTTCAAAGGCGCATATGGTGCATTTTATCTCATTTTAGTAAAATAGTGGGGAAGCTTATCCAAGAATACTTTGTGATACAAGCACCAAATTTGGCAGAAATATTCCACAGAGTATACCATTTTCAAAATAAATGGTATCCATCATGAAAATCCAACATGACCGTCATTTTATAGGATGGTCCCCATCTCCACAGGAAAGAAATCAGAAAAATACTTCTTTTTAGCTCACCTGAGCACGAAGTGCTCAAGGTGAGCTATTGTGGTCGCTTTTTGTCCGTCGGCGTCTGTCCGTCCGTCCGTCCGTCTGTCCGTCCGTCTGTCCACATTTTGGTGTTACCACTCTAGCACCCACAAATATTGACCAATCTTAACCAAACTTGGTCAAAATATGTATGACCATAAGTTCTCGGATGAGTTCGATTTTGGGTCAGATCGGTCTAGGAAGTCCTGAGTTATGTGCCCTTGATTGTCAAAAATGGCTAGTTTTGACTTTGTTACCACTCTAGCATCTACAAATATTGACCAATCAAGACAAAACTTGGCCATAATGTTGGTAACTGTAAGATCTTGCATGAGTTCGATTTTCAGCGTGATCAGAGCAGGAAGGCTGGAGTTATGTGCCCTTGAATTTGACAAAATTGCAGTTTTTGACTTTGTTTACACTGTAGCATCTACATTTGTTGACCAATCAAGACAAAACTTGGCCAAACTGTTGGTTACTATAAGACCTTGAATGAGTGTGAATTTCTGTGTATTCGGAGCAGGAAGTCTGGAGTTATGTGCCCTTGAATTTGACAAAATTGCCATTTTCCACTTTGTTTACACTGTAGCATCTACATTTATTGACCAAACAAGACACAACTTGGCCACAATGTTGGTTGCCATAAATTCCTGCATGACTTAAATTTTCAGCTTGATTGGACAAGAGAAACCAGAGTTATTGGCCCTTGAATTTCATAAAATTACCATTTTGGACTTTATTTTCACTCTAACAAACACAAATATTGACCAATCAAGACACAACTTTGTCACAATGTTGGTGACCATAAGATCTTTTATGTTTTAATTTTTCAGATTGATCAGACAATAACAGCCCTAGTTGTGTGCCCTTGACTGTGACAAAATTGCCGTTTTAGTCTTTGTTTTCACTAAAAACAGCAATAAATATTGACCAATGAAAAAAGAACATTGGACATAATGTTGATGAGAATATCTTCATCAGAACATAGTTATATGCCCTTGACTATGACAAAATTGTTGTATACTTTATACTGTAACAGCCACAAATATTGATCATTTACGATTATGAATGCAGTTTTCAGCTGGATCATGATCTCGCATCTTAAATCATGTGCTCTTTCAAGAACTTGACAACATTGGGACTTTCATTCTAACTAGGTTCAGGTGAGCGATTAAGGACCATCATGGTCCTCTTGTCTAGATACAAGCATCAAAATTCGCACAGATGCTCCTCAAAGTATTCTATTTTTAAAACATATGGTATCCACCATGAAAACCCAACATGACTGCCTTTTTCGATGATGGCTGCCATATCTAGTATAGGTAGTGAATATTGAGAAAACCCTTCTTTCAAAGATACAGGCACAAAATTTGGCACAAACGTTCCTCGTAGTAAACTTTCCTCAAAACATATGGCACCCACCATGAATTACCAACATGGCTGTCCTTTTCCAGGATGGCCGCCTTCTGTATAGAAGAAAAAAAATCGAAAAAATCCTTTGAAATACAATCACCAAATTTTGACAAACATGTTTCAAAGTATTTCACAGGCTTTTTCCGATTTTTTTCTTCTATAGAGATCGTGACCATCTTGGAAAATGGCAGCCATGTTGGTTTTTCATGATGGATACCATCTCTTTGGAAAATGGTATACTCTTAGGAACATGTGAGCCAAATTTGGTGCTTGTATCACAAAGTGAAGTATTCAGTCTTTTTTTGGACAAGTTTAAGCTCCCCCAATTTAAGCCGAGACATGAGATAAAAAAACTTGAAGGACGCGATTTGTACGTGTGTACTTTTCAAAAAGGTAACATGGGTTAGCTACCATGAAATTCTCAGCAACTCTTTTAGCAACCTTTATTATATCTAGGTATCCACAAATGCGTTTTTCTTGGAAAAATCAATTTTCGGTTATATAAGTCGCAAAGCGCAGAACAATATCTATTCATTTCACTCATTCTTTCATGTGACATCCTTTAGGTGTCGCCACTCTAGTATTTACAAGGTATGTTAGAAAGGGTAGAAGAATTGCACAAATAATTATTAAGGGCCCTTGTAATTGCATTTTTGAAGACTATGAATGCATTAATCTGTAGTGGAAATCAAAATCATGTTAAATCAATACAATTCAAACAAACAAAGACAGGCCTCAAGTAGTCATACAACACTTGAAACTTTGAACAAATTACAAATTGAAGATAAAATTTTAATCCCTTATACTTTTTATCAGCTTTTTCTTTCACTTAATGCTTTTTATCTCTCTTTATCTCTTTACTAGATAAAACAAACTGTTTTCAAGGCAGTGATGAGCTCCGAGCTAAACCCATTACCAAGCGACAAAATTTAGACTTGTCCAAGCAGATATCAATTTTCAAGTGAATGAGATTATACATTTTTTAGTTCTTTAGGCTAGAAAACATTGTGGAAAATGAAGAAATTGCTTGTCACAAGCAATTTCTTCATTTCCTACAATATTTTCCAAAGCCTTCATCTTGTAGGTTGTCAAAAAGCGTCAATATGTGGGAATTGGTTAAAGAATAATAGCTTAACAAGCTGCCTTATACATCATGAGAAAGCGAACATTTTCTAGTGTGCAAGATTTTCTGCCTTTCATTCATTCCTATGCAATTTTGAAAGTAAATTCCAATTTTTTATGGTCTAACATGTTGCTTGCAACACTTTTCTATAGTAATAGACCAATCTAAATAATGCATCTCCATAGCCGAGTCAAAACGCTAATTCTGCAACAAAATATTCTTCGACAAAGGATTCAGATTGAGTAACTTGCAGAGTGCATGACGGAAAAAGAACATGCAGTGTGGCAAATTAGGAGATTTAACCCTTTTCCAAACAAGACCTGGTTTTGACGTCCCTAATAGAAAAGGCTTGGGAAAACATTGAAACAAAAGAAGAAACTGCTGATAACCAGCAGTTTCTCCTTTTGTCTCAATATTTTCTATGCCTTATTTGACAGAAATTCTATCTTTAATAATTTTCATTTGGTCATTTGTGGCAGTTTTTGAAGTGGGTCACCCTAAAATGTTGTCGTTTGGGAAAGGGTTAAGCATGATGCTGCAGATCACATTTCTTTTCATAGACTAGCATTACTGGATATTTCCTACTTCTTAGCAGATGAAGCATCTAAGCAGCAATTCCTGGCATTCCTTTCACCAGTTCTACCATAATGTCCAAATGGAGCCTCCTGCTCCTATATACCTCTTGATGAGAGCCAAACGACTTTTGGCAAATGTCCTAGAGGATATTGGTTGATCAAAGGTTCTAATGCATACGACCCCTAGATTGATAGACTCAATTGTTACTGAGATTATTTATGATGCGGCTAAAAGGCATGGTTGAATTAACCCTTTCCCAAACAAGACCTGCTTTTGACGTCCCTAATAGATAAGGCTTGAGAAAACATTGAAACAAAAGAAGAAACTGCTGATAACCAGCAGTTTCTCCTTTTGTCTCAATGTTTTCTGTGTTATATTGTACACAAATTCTATCTTCAACAAAGTCCATTTGTCGTCTGCAACAGCTTTTGAAATGAAAAATTTGAAAATTTGCCGTTTGGGAAAGGGTTAAACTGTTGAGAATGATATCTTCAAAGAGGAAGTGTCCAAGTATTTACATATACATGAATATAAACCTTCTGAAGCAGATTTGGAGCTGTTTTTGTAACATTTTTTCTAGTATTTATATACAATCAAAGCCAGACTCATGAACCTATTTGCCTTACAATATAAACAAAACATAAATTCCAGAACTGAAAACATGAATCTGGTAATTCAAAATGAATTGAACCATTAGATATGAAATTCTTCAACTCATTACCACACAAAATTGTATTCAACAATCTGTCAATCATAACAGAGTTGGCAGTTACAGTACACCTGACCATGTGTTCTTGGCTTTTTTTTAAAGAACATGTACAAAATTCAATTCATAGTTTGTAGATAAGTGAAAGTTCATGAATGTGGTCAGTCCTGATCGAAATTTAAATAACATCAGATCCAATCCTTTGGGTGAATGACATCGTAAACATTCCGCAGTGGAAAATTCAACTGTGGAATGTTTATGTCTTCACCCAAATAAGTCAGATAATTATGTTAAGTAACGAATGTTAATGACGTCACATGAAACATTCTGATGTGGCATGAATCTCATTAAGGGTGCACTATCTTAAATTAGCATTTGAGTACAATACAGCAAAGAACAAGAGCTGTCATAGACGGATTATGCTCCCCGAACAAGTGTTTGTCACAAAATAAAAACTATCATACATTAACCCTTTCGTTTGCAGAATTATTTCCCAGAAATGACTTTTTCCCTATTTCCAAGCACTTCGTGTATACACATGCTTAATAAATAGATTTTACTTGCAGAATACCCATAAACCTATATATCATTGGAAAGGTTATTCAATTTCCTTCAACAATATGATAAGTAACTGATAGAAAATTTGCATCTCATCAAAATCTTGACCTCTAGCCCCATGACCCCTGTCAGGCCCCCTGCCACGACCCCCGACCACCCCCACCCCTACGATTTGGGACTGGATTCGGTTTAGGGTTATTGGAATCACTTTTGGAGTCACTATTCGAAGTCTCCGAAACATTTCGAATGTTCAAATCAGCTTTTTACCCCCAAACAATCAATGTAATCGCTATCATCATCGTCCGGCACTGACATGGTGATTTGCCGTACCTCTTCTGCAGAATATTGAACCCTCCTGACCATCGTTACAGCTCATACAAACCCAAAAACTGCGTTTTTCTTTACATTTTACGAGAACATAACAATATTGGATATTTCCGGTGTCATAATAACTTTAATAGTGTAAAAATTGCTTTTAAAAGCCCATGCCCCCCTAAACAGTATAGGTGTTCCTGAACCGCGCTTGAAAGCGCGCTTGCAAACGAAAGGGTTAAGCCCCCTTTTCCCATGACAAATTTTTTGTACACACATTTTTTATAGAAAATGGTCTAGAACGTCTCATTTATCAAATAAGCACAATATTTCATTAAATTCTGCCCATTGGATGAAGAAAAATAAGAGAAAATCTAATTTTTACATTAAGGCCCCTTTTTCCATGACGCAGCCTCAAATTGAGAAACGGAGAAAAAGGTCCCTAGGGATTATCCCGGGGAGTTCACATGTGAAGTTGAATTTGGTCCAAGGGTTGGCTGTGGACGGACACACGGACGCACACACGGACGGACGGACAACATGGCGACTATATGCTCCCCAGAAATTTTTTGGGGGAGCATAAATATTGAATGCAAAAGGAGAATAAGCAGGACCTGGTTTTCAATTTAATGGAGGCAAAAACAAATTAAAACTAGTTTGTCATTTAGTTTGGATTAAGTCGCACTGAAAAGCTCATACAAAATGTTAAATGAATCAAAACTTATTCAGTTATTTTACATACTTACCTGCGAAAACTTCTTAAATCTTGCTATCTGATTGTAAGTAATTTATTTCCCCTATTACCCTTTATGTTTAACCCTTTCCCAAACAACAATTTTTTAGGGTTATCCACTTCAAAATTTGACACAAATGACAAAAAGGATGTTATCAAAGATAGGATTAGTGTAAAATATGGCATAGAAAATATTGAGACAAAAGGAGAAACTGCTGGTTATCAGCAGTTTCTTCTTTTGTTTCAATGTTTTCCCAAGTCTATTCCACCAGGGACGTCAAAACCAGGTCTTGTTTGGGAAAGGGTTAAATCATAAACATATAAAGCCACTACATCACTTTGATATTTTGGGAATCTATTCAATATAAAAGAAAAGCGAAAACTTTTATCAATCGACTGTTTACTTAAGAGATTTTGTGTCATTTCAAAATGACGTCTGATTTTTTCAAAGTGAATATTTGCACAAAGTGAATATTTGCACATGGATAAAAGAAACATAACTTAAGTTCATATAAGAATGCCATGGAAGATGAAAATGTGTTGCTGTAATTGTTGGCATTCCATGACTGATCGTCTCAATCATGCGCAGATCCCAGACACATTTCTAGAGGGGGCCCAATTGCATCGGTGCATGAAAAACTCCTTAAAAATCACATTGTTTAGCCTTTCTCTACAAATATGAGAGGGGGCCACCTCTGGAGTAAATCAAAAATGTTTGTTGGTTTGAATGGCCTCTTTCAACTACTTTTATCATATCTCAGAGACTCGAGCAACTAACCATGGATTCTTTGAATTTTTTCACTAGTACTACCACAATATACAATGTCAGCCTCCAGCTACTCTCTCATTTAGAAAATTCAAACCATTAGATGAGAGGCAAATGACTATACTGTTAAATGTCAGAAGGGACATCGGGTGAGCCAGGGTTCAAACCAATATCGCCTGCTTTGACGGACTCGGACATTACTGAGCTATCCAGTAGTAATAGAAAATAAATATTTTGTAGCATCATTTTTACATGTCACTTTACAGTCTTTTAATGGATAACATTTTAATATGCAATATATCGGCAAGTGTTCAATTAGAATAACATTGCCGCATGAAATTACTTTTTAGATCGCAAAAATGATGTAGAACAAGTTTAATTACTGTGATATAAATCCATTTCGTCACACGGATGAATTTTAATATATTCAAATCAATCAAAGTTTAATGTTCAGTGAAATGTAATTGACGTTTATTTGTCCCTCAAAATAGCAAACATATATACTTTTGAAAACTGAGTGTCGTGCTTAAAGGGGCTATCTAACATGAGAAGCATTCTTTGAATAGTTAAACATTATAATAAATAACTCAATGACTCTTTCCTAAGAACAGCCTGGGCAAACAATGATGAGAAGAAACTGCTGATAACCAGCAGTTTCTCCTTTTGCCTCAATATTTTCTTGGCTTTTATAGACACAAATTTCATCATAATTAACACCCATTTTGTTGTCTGCAGCTGCTTTTGAATTGAACCACCCTGAAATCTTGTCATTTAGGAAAGGGTTAAAGAAAAATAACTTGGTAATCAACACTCTCCTTTTCTATAAATGCTTTCGATGCTATTACTGATTCATATTCACTCATTTTATAAGATTGATTTTGTCAACTGCATTTCTTTTGATTTGATTTATACCAACAGTATTACTGTCAGATAATACTATAATAGACCATTACCAAACAGCATCAATCTATACTGGTACAAATTCAAAGATTTTGCTGACCACAATTCAAATTGAAAGAAATTTTAGGTTTTTTTTTGGTCTTTATTGGTAGAAAACATTGTGGGAAATGAAGAAATTGCTTGTCTGTCATAAGCTGAATCTCTTCATTTTCAGTGTTTTCCAAAACAATTTTCTTGTGGAGAGTCAAAAAGAGTCATTGCTTGGGAATGGAATGTCCTCAGCAAAGCACAGACGGATCAATGGCAATGCATTTTGTGCTAAGAAAAGACTGGGTTAACTTTATGTTTTGATAAACTGTCGGTATTGTTATAAAATCTCGTATTTATGGCTTGAATCAAGCCGTAGTTATGAGATTTTATATAACAACATGCACCTACAAAATAGGTTTGTTTGTACGAAATTACATCACAATTAACTTGATAAAATCGTTCCCTAATTATAAATACAGTTCTTCATCAACACTGATATTGTCCAACCAATTAAACTGGGACAACTTAATTTTCGTGTGCAAAATCTGTTAGTTGAGTGTCTTAACAAAACATTGCCGAAGTGGGGTCATTACATATGCAGATGTCCCGGGTCAATGTTGCTGGACTATTCTTTTATTTCTAAGACCACACAATGATTTCAATATCAACATGATTGTGTTTGTGAAACAATAATGCCCCTGAAATGGCCAATGTTAAGTTTTCAGATGGATGGGTGGATGGACAGACAGACAGACACAAGTAAATCAAGCAAATTCGTTGAATTGATATCCCCCGCCGAACATATTTTCATTGTGAATGGAGTAGCGCGGAAAAAAATATCACTCTGTATGTATATGGCTTCAACAGAACGAATATCACTCTGTATGTATATGGCTTCAACAGTCAGGGGTAGTAACTCTGAATTCAACGGTCGAACCGGGTAACCCCGACGATATGCACATGTCCTCTTTGTAGTGAAGCTGTGCACAAAGTTTCATTGAAATCCGGTTTATATAATATGTATATGGCTTCAACAGTCAGGGGCAGTAACTCTAAATTCAATGATCGAACTGGGTAACCCAACGAAATGCGCATGTCCTATTTGTAGTGAAGCTGTGTGCCAAGTTTCATTGAAATCCGGTCTATAGTTTTCAAGAAATAGCGCGGAAACGAATCTCGGACTGATGGAAGGACGGATGGACGACGCAAAAACAATATCCCCCCAATGATTTCATCGGCAGGGGATAACAATATGCCCAATCTTTCGATACGGGGCCATAAAATATTATCCCATGTGAATTTTGACAGGATTTATTGGTCAATCCATTTGCGAACTCACAAATTTACACGGGTGGTAAACAGAGAAACTAGCTCCAAAAAGAGGTACCGGTAGTTGCATAGAGCGAAAATTTGTAGGTCACGAACACATTTTCTAAAATTATTTCTTTTAAAGCGAGTTTTTGAGAAATCCGGCGATGCTGTAATATGAAGAAATGGTCGAAGTTTATTGTGCATGGGAGTATACGGTATTAGTAGCAGGGTTTTAATACAATCGTTGAAAAACATTTCAAAATCGAAAGCAAAAATGTTTTACTTTCGATTTTGAAATGTTTTTCAACGATTGTATTCAAACTCTGCTTAATAACATCGAATATTCTCATGCACAACAAACTTCGACCATTTCTTCATATTACAGCATCACCGGATTTTTCAAAAACTCGTTGTAAAAGAAATGATTGTAGAAAAATGTGACCTACCTGTGTTTACAGATTTTCGCTCTATGCAACTACCTCGGTAGAGGCCGGATGTCACGAGGTAACAAAATACCGTTGACTCTTTTTGGAGCTAGTTTCTCTGTTTACCATCCGTGAATTTAAGGTAATTTGTGAATAATGTAAAGTACATCTAACATGTTTTTTTGTAGAAAGATCATTATGGAAAGGTTTTTCATGCATGTTTGACAAATATTTTTAATTCAATGTAATAAATCTTGAAACTTATATAACTGTAAAAAACTTTGTAGTGATTCATCCCCACATCCCACTTAGCCCACAGGACAATAATTGAATAACTGTGGGTAGAAAAGCTTTCAGGGACGCTTGTGTAAAAAAATGTAACGTTTATACAGATGTTGCATAAGAAGCTATACATGTATGTTAAGTTGAAATCAAGTGTCTTTATTAATAAGAATTATTTTTTTTGCACTAGGAAACTTTTGCGACACAATTTCTACAAGGTTATATTATATAGGGTTTAATATTACCAGAAAATGCACCAAGTATACATTGGCTAATGAAAAATTGAAAATTAACTTGACCCAAAGGAATGCAGTTGACGTTTAAGGCCCATGTCCAACAGTGACCTCTAAGAATCAAAATTGGTAGCATCTTATAAACACTGACTACCACCGGATTCCCTCTACGTTAAATAGGATCCTTTAACATGTGACCAGATTATTTTTAAAAGGGTTAAGTCATCATTATCTGCCCTCAAGCCCATGTTGCATAAAATTACTGCATATTTCATTCATGCTTTTCATACACAGTACCTGTTTGATTAAATGATTGACTGTTTGACTTAATTTATCACTTAATTGATATGGTAATTAATAAATTGAATGAAACCTTCAGTGTAATTAACATGAAATAATCGTCAAACCCTTTCCAACTTGACAACATTTTCTACCTTTCCTCATTCACATTCAAAAGTATAGCAGATGACAATAGGGAACGATTTTATTCAGTTAACTGTGAGGTAACTTTGGACAAACAATTTATTTCGAAGGTGTTGTTATAAAACTCGTAACTACAGCTTGATTCAAGCCATAGCTACGGGTTTTTATAACAACGCCGGAGGTTTATCAAACCATAACGGTAAACCCAGTATACTTTAAGAACAAAATTCATCGCTATTGAAATCTGCTGAAATGACATAGCATCATAATTAATGTTGCAGAAAGAACCTCACACCTCAAGATTAGGTATTGCTTGTGAAAGGACCAAAGGCAATAAAATGCACCATAGACTACACTTAGCGCATAAAGTAACGCAACATTTTCAAATTTCAATATTTTTGTTTTTAACAAACCAGGAACAAAAACGGTACTTTCTATAGTTCACAAGGAAGGATTATGATAAAATTTTTTAAATGAAATATTTCAATTTCAAACGAACATGCCAGAATTACGTCCTTTTATTAATTTACGTTAAACACGTTCTCACGTCTTGCAAGTTAAGAAACAATCCGAAAAGATAGTTTTACTGATAGTGTGTTGTCAGTTACACAGTAAAAACACAAAAGAATGTCACTGTGCGCACTAAGCATCATGTCATAACTTCCGGAAAACAGTCGTCGACATAGCACTTGAATTTGAGTTCTGAAAAATTAAATTGGCAGGGACTTAAAAGCTCAGCGTCCAAATTTTCTTCAATTTCAAGGTTGTAGTTCCATTTTATAGCAAACGCCAAAGTGCAAGATCGATCCAGATCATCGACTGGGCCAGTTACAATCAGTCGGTAGGGTATTAGCCAAAGAGCTCTGAACATTGGAACAAATTCCTAATAGCAGCAGATTCCAAATAAATGAACATTGGCAGACATGGATAAGCCATCGCAAATGAATTATTCAACCAGAAGCAAACCGTTTTATATCTGTTATTGACTAAATTTTGGGATAATTTTCGCCATTTAAGACAACTTATCCATCCAAAGACGGTCTGATTCAGTCTAAGAGTCTCAGGTCTGTGCTTCGGATGTTTGCATAAAGTCATTGAATTCACCCAAACGCCCAGGCAGGTGGGCTGGGACAAACAAATGAAATGCCAAAGGTGATACTCGTAAGTACGTTGACAATGTGTTGCACCCTGTTGTCCCTGATATTATGTAGGAAGAGTCAATGGCATGTTGCAAAAGGATGGCGCCCCTGCACACACTGTTGCTTTCACACGACGGTTGTGCAGCAAAACAAGGTTACTGCCCTTATTCGAGAACACGTAGACCTGCTATCGAACACTTTTGGGATTGTTTGAAAAGGTGCGTTCGTGGTAGTCTTAATCCTCCAACAAACCTGTTTTGCGAACGAACAATCCTTCAGGATGAGTGAACTAAGTTTCTTTAACATCAAACCGCTCCAAGAATGGTGTTGATGTGACGAACATGTCAGTTTTATGAATACAATGGATTATTATAATGAAATTGTTTGTGACTTTTGAATTTACACCAGGTGTCTTTAGGTTGAAATTTCTGTCTGTAAATGTCTTAGCATACTTATGATGTTTTGTTTACTGTTTGATGAAATGTTACATATGATGTCAAAATAAAAATATCCTTAAATTTATTAACAAGTTTTCAGATATTTGTTATTGAATGAGTGTTGTGTTACTTTATGTGGTAAGTGTATTGATTTATAGCTTGTATAGCGGACGATAATCGACCTGGCAGAGCAGCCCATGCTAATCGAATGTAATGCTCTGCCAGGTGAATTCTCGTCCGCTATAAAGATGTCCTTTCAGTTAAGACATTCTTTGGGATAATCGGAGTTTCCTCAGATGAAATTCAGATGATATTATGTTGATGTCGCTTGTTTACATCAGAGCGCACTACCACTCAAAAACAATAGAAAGTAGCTAGGTCATTGTAATCAATGGCTATTCCGATGAGGGTTGTTGCAAAACATTGCCTATAAACCTTTTAGAAACACTTTTTGGTCTTAAATCTTTCACCAGGCAGGACAATATATGGTTCATTGATCGATATCATAAGGCATTTTAAGGATATTGTTTAAGATCGGACGGTGAACAAAGCGCCACAACTTGTGTCGAACTTTCCCTTGTTTTAGAATGACAGTGCGCTCTGATGTAAATGAGCGAAATCAACATATCAAAGAGGAAATTTCATCAGAGAAAACTCTGATTATCTTTGGGAAAGTATTAACTATTTTCATGCTGTTCACATCAATTTACTGTAGTGACCAAATCTTTGGCAGGCAGTGTTAACTAAGATTAGCCTGCACAGATGACAGATGTGCAGTCTGATCTTAGCCTGCTCTCTACTCCATTATTGTGGCAAACACTTGAGTTAATCTTATTGAAATGTATCTTGAATCACTCAGAAGCAATATTTAAAGTTGACACAGAACAAGGGTTAACAAGACCTGGCCCCGGTTTCTTGAAAAAACTTTTGTACGTTTTCATGCTCAAATCTGAGCACCATGCTCAAATCACACGAAATCCATGTGAACTTCAATCGAATACCCTTCAACGTTGGAATTATTCCTTTGAAGGAGCATATTCTCATGAGTATATACTTTTAAAAGTTTTTCGAGAAAATGGGGCCTGGTTTTGACGTCCCCATTAAAAACTGCATGGGAGGAAATTGAGACAAAAAGAAGAAACTGCTGATATCCAGCAGCTTCTCTTTTGTTTCAATATTTTCTCTGCAATGTTATACACTATTCATATCTTAACCCTTTCCCAAACAAGACCTGGTTTTGACGTCCCTAATCCAAAAGGCTTGGGAAAACATTGAAACAAAAGAAGAAACTGCTGATAACCAGCAGTTTCTCCTTTTGCCTCAATATTTTCTGAGCAATTTTAAACACAAAACCTATCATTATCAACATTGATTTTGTCGCCTGCAGCGGCTTTCAAATTGTACCACCCTAAAATTTTGCTGTTTGGGAAAGGGTTAAACCACATCAATTATGTTGTTTGTAGTGCGCAGCCTCAAAATTGGAACAGTCCAAAATTTCCCCTGCGAAATGAAGAGGTACTGTTCATGAATTACCCATGAACAATTCATGGGTAATTCATTTCCATTTGACCATGAAAAGTTCTTAACTAGCCCATGAACTTCAAATGAGACAATTCTTGATCAGTTCTTAAAATCTGAGTTCATGAACTGGCCTAGTTGAATTCATGAATTTTTTGTCTTTAAACTGTTCATGAGCATTTCTTGAACTTTTTTAAGGAAAATATTTTTTCTTATTTTCATGGACAGTTCATAAACTTTTCTTTTTATGAACCATTCAAGGATTTTTTCAAATAGAAATCTATTGTCTCTTTTGCACTTCACATCTTGAACATGAACAAAATTTATCATGAACTCTTATCCATGAAAAATTCTTGATTAGTTCTTTCTTGAGAATCTGTGATAAGATAATGAACTGTTCATGAACTTGTAATGAACTCTCAATCAAGAACTGTTCATGTGTTTTTCATGAACATGAGTTCATGAACTGTTCATGTCCAAGAAATGAAGTGCAAATGAGACAAATGAAATTCTGTTAGAAACAATTTTTTAACAGTTCATGAGAATAAAACTTCATGAACTGTCCCAGAAACGAAATTATTTTCTCTAAAAAAAATCATGAAATGTTCATGAACTCTTTAAAGACAAAAATTCATGAACTCATTAACTTCTTTTTAAAAACATGTCAAGGTCATATGAAAATACTTACAAAACAATTTGTACAAATATGTTGCTGACAGAACAAAACTAGAAAAACTTTGAGTAGAACAAGTAGTTTCAGAACTGTGATAAGTAACAGGCCATTAAAAATCAATGATTCCTATTTATAGAAGCAAAATGATATTCATTTTACAGGATAATTATGTGGGTGGGGAATGGTAAAAATGAACATTTGAATTTGTTATATTTAGTCTAAAGAACACTTACCAATGTTGCCTTCCTTGGTTCTATCATTTAGTGCGCTCCTTAATCACTTGATAATAACTAACAATACATATGATAATTCTGCTCAAAAACATAATTCTTGAAAAATAGTCAGACAAGCAAAATTCCCTCCATTAATTTCTAAAGCACATGTCATTGACTGGAACATAAATTAGACTGGGAGATCATGAACAGTTTAAGAGCATTTTAAGAACTGTAATAATCCTTTATCAATTCATGATTAGTTCATTTTTTTTCAAAATGGACACATTAAGAATATTTACAAAACTGGGTCTGATTATTTATCAGTCCTTAGTCACTTCTGAAATATTATAAAGTACCTTTTTTAAGAAATGTAACAATCCATTTTTAATTCAGTTCTTAAAGGGTGATGGTAACAGATGGTCTAATTGCAAAAAATGAAATTTTTTGAAAAGATATGCGAAACTTTTGTGTTGGCCACCTCAGAATGGTTAATAATATGCGATTCAGACAGAGATTGAGCCGAAATTATAAGAGAGATAGCCGAATTTAGGGAGAATCCAAACCAAAATTCAACCCCGTCTCAGATGCAGTTGAATTTATTTTTTAACTGTCACGCATGCGTATACAGCGCGGACCAAGATTCAAACGAGATTCATGCTTGAATTTCAATATGACATCATCATGTATGTTGTGACGTCATTTAAGAAAGTCGCAGGTCCTACTGTTTTTGACCTACTTTCGACATCGCTTCATGAATTCGGTATCAAATTGCGAAACAAGAGTGCCATCGTCACAATATACGCCGCCACTTATAAAACTTGAGACAAAAATATGACATTGACAAGGATTTATAAATTTTCACTGAAAAACGTGTAAAAAATTGTGTTCACAAAAAGGTTTTTATAAATATCCAGTGAAAAACCTGGAAGTAATTGCGTTCACGAGGCAAAAATATCATTAAGCCCGAGAGACTAAGATTGAAGGGGGCATAATTCAGGCAAAAATCAATGAACCATAAAATCCTTACTTCATGCACATCTACCAATTAAGGTAATAACATCCACCAAGTTTCAGCCCCAGAGACTAAGTTTTAAGGGGGCATAACTCTGGAAAAAATCAATGAACCATAAAATCCTTCCTACATGCACATCTACTAATTGAGGTGATAACATTGAACAAGTGACATTAAGATCCAGCCAGAAACTTAGGAGGAGTTGTGTTGACAAGGCTGCAATTTCAATAAGCCCCAGAGACTAAGATTGAAGGGGGCATAACTCTGGCAAAAATCAATGAACCATAAAATCCTTCCTTCATGCACATCTACCAATTAAGGTTATAACATTGACCAAGTTTCATTAAGATCCAGCCAGAAACTTAGGAGGAGTTGTGTTGACAAGCCTGCAATTTCAATAAGCCCCAGAGACTAAGTTTTTAAGGGGCATAACTCAGGCAGAAATTGACGAACCATAAAATCCTTCCTTCATGCACATCTACCAATTGAGGTGATAACATTGACCAAGTGTCATTAAGATCCAGCCAGAAACTTAGGAGGAGTTGCGTTGACAAGGCTGCAATTTCAATAAGTCCCAGAAACTAAGTTTTTAAGGGGCATAACTCAGGCAAAAATTGACGAACCATAAAATCCTTCCTTCATGCACATCTACCAATTGAGGTGATAACATTGACCAAGTGTCATTAAGATCCAGCCAGAAACTTAGGAGGAGTTGCTTTGACAAGGCTGCAATTTCAATAAGCCCCAGAGACTAAGTTTTTAAGGGGCATAACTCAGGCAAAAATCGATGAACCATAAAATCCTTCCTTCATGCACATCTACCAATTGAGGTGATAACATTGACCAAGTTTCAAGAAGATCCAGCCAGAAACTTAGGAGGAGTTGCGTTGACAAGAAAAGTGGACGGACGTACGGACGGACGGATGGACGGACGGACGGACGGACGGACAGACGGAGAAGATGACGCCAATATACGTCCGCCTCAGGCGGCGTATAAAAATGAGTTGTTGCTTCAATAGTTTGTCGTAATCATTTAATCAGGTCATATAAAGCTTAAAAAGTGTACATTTCGTTTGTTTTTGACAAATTTTGGTCCAAATCTGGGAAATAGTAGCTTTAATCATTTCTTTATAACTTTCCCAAACAAGACCTGGTTTTCACGTCCCTAATATAAAAGACTTGGGAAACATTGAGGCAAAAGAAGAAAATGCTGATTATCAGCATTTTCTTCTTTTGTCTCAATACTTTCCATGCTATATTGAACCAAAAGCCCATCTTTTTCAACATCCATTTTGTAGTCTGCAACAGCTTTCAAATTGGACTACACCAAAATTTTGTCATTTGGTAATTGGTTATTCAAACTATGGACATGTTAGTGACATGTTAGTGATTTTAAGAACTGAAATAATCCATTATTAATTCATGATCAGTTCATGTTTTTTCAAATTGTACCAGATTCTTTAGGAGTTTTTGATAAGTTCTTTATGCTCAATATGGACATCTTATAAGCTGATTAAGAACTTCATCGGATTCATAAACAGTTCTTTATCAGTTCATTTAAACAATCCATGATTAGTTCATGATCAGTTCATGTTTTTTCAAACTGCACAAGATTCTTTAGGAGTTCTTAAGGAGTTCTTATTGCACAATACAGACATCTTATGAACCAATCAAGAACTTTATTGGATTCATCAACAATTCTTAATCAGTTCATTCAAACTTGGAAGATTTTATGACTTGTTGTCTTCATTCTTCATTTATCCATGAACTATTCATGAACCTTTTTAGGGAAAGTTCATCTCCAAATGTTCATGAACAGGAATCAGGAACTGTTTAAGGTCAGTTCATGAATAATTCATGTTTGGCATGAAAAGTGCATGATTTCATGAACCTCATTTCGCAGGGGTAATGACTGTTTAGGAAAGGGTTAGAATTATTTCTGAACTTCCTAAACAGATGGTCCTGTGTGAGAAGAAATATCCTCTTCTCAAGATGACCTGATTGATAAGGCAGGAGAAGTCTTCAACAAATTATATAATAGTTACACAATATTTACACAAATACCACCCGCCAGATATTTGAGAAACATTCCCAGCTAGAAAATTATGTGTTCACTTCAAGATTTTCAACCTCTTGAAATTTGTTTAGATTATGATGCTGTTTGGTTTTGTTGTTGTTAATTTAGTTTAAATCACCCTTCAGATGATGTGGCAATAATATTAATGTTACGAAGAACAAATTTGAACATCATAGCATTTTCCCTCAATGCTTTTTGTCTCATAAAATTTAAGAATCCTGATTTTCCTACAATTAATCTTTTCATTAACAGCACATTCAAATTTGGACAATTCTAAAAGTTTGTCCTTCAGGAATGTTAATTAAAGTGCCTATCATTTTAAAGAAGCATATTCAACACATAATTTGAGAAACTTTTCACCTTTTCACACTGCCTTTCTTTGAACAAAAACCTAGTAACTATAGCTTTAGTTATTAGCTGTAGTTACATGTTTTTTAACACTTTCCCAAACAACACAATTTTAGGCTAATCCACTTCAAAAACTGCAAAAAAATGTCAAAATGGATGCTATTAAAGATAACATTTGTGTAAAATATGGCACAGAAAATATTGAGACGAAAGGAGAAACTGCTGGTTATCAGCAGTTTCTTCTTTTGTCACAATGTTTTCCAAAGCCATTTCTTCTAGGGACGTCAAAACCAGGTCTTGTTTGAGAAAGGGTTAAAGAGAAGTGGAGATAAAAGTTTGGACAAAAAATATTGTGAAGGATAGAGTTATAAGAAGAAAGAGTAATAGAATGCAGGTGACATGCTTATAGCATGTTATCACACAAAGCCCTTGTGAAATCAAATCTGCCATTTAACTGCAGTGATTTAACTTTTTAGATCTTCTATTTGATAACAAATGATTTCAATTACAATGCTCTCTATCCCATAACAAATATTTATGAACTCTCTTGTGAAGCACAATAAACAAAAATATTTTCAGTTATCTTCAAGTATAGATAGACAACGACCTGTGAATGATCAAAGATCAGCGAGTGATTTCGAATTATAGAAATATCCCCTGTGAAATGCTTTGTCATTCTTCATGAAGTATTAAATAAATATTCATTAGCTATTCAAGAACGGAAAAAATGAAATCTTCATGAAGAAGAAGTGAACAGAAAATGGCCCATTTTGCATAAATCTTCATAAAAACAGAGTAACGAATTTTTCATGAAGTTGGAAATGCATAATAAATCCTTAAATCATGCAGTTTTGCATTCTGAGAAAAAGGCATGAAGTCTTCATGAATAAATAATCATATAATTCATGAAGACTTCATGCAAGAAAAATACGCAAACAATCTAAAGAAGAAATCATGATTATTTTGTTAGAAATAAGTATAGGCCATTTTCTGTTCACTTCTTTTCAATGAAGAATTCATGAATAATATTTCTTTACAAACTTCATAAAAACATACAGGTTTCTCTAAACACAGAGAAATGAATTTTTTTATGAAGTTGGAAATGCATAATAAATCCTTAAACCAAGCCATTATTTCCTTTTTAAAAACATGTCAAGGTCATGAAAAATACTAAAAAACAATATGTACAAATATGTTGGTGACAGAACAAAACTTAAGAAACTTTTTGTAGAACAGGTAGTTTCAGAACTGTAATAAGTAACAGGCCATTAAAAATCAATGATTCCTATTTATAGAAGCAAAATAATAATATCCATTTTACAGAATAATTATGTGGGTGGGGAATGGTAAAAGAAATAAACATTTGAATTTGTTAAATTTAGTCTAAAGAACACTTACTAACATTGCCTTCCTTGGTTTTATCATTTAGTGAGCTCCTTAATCACTTGATTATAACTAAAAATATTAATTATAACTCTTAACAAAAACATATTTCTTGAAAAATAGTCAGACAAGCAAAATTC
Source organism: Fragum sueziense (assembly GCA_963680895.1). Taxonomy (NCBI): domain Eukaryota; kingdom Metazoa; phylum Mollusca; class Bivalvia; order Cardiida; family Cardiidae; genus Fragum; species Fragum sueziense. The sequence goes on from OY804592.1 coordinate 67,193,358, forward strand.
CCTCCATTATTTTCTAAACCACATGTCATAGACTGGAACATAAATTAGACTGGGAGATCATGAACGTTTAAGAACATTTTATGAACTGTACACAATCCATTATCAATTCATGATTAGTTCATGTTTTTTTGCCAGAATGGACACATTAAGAATATTTACAGAACTGGAACTGAATCTTTATCAGTCCTTAATCACTTCTTTATTCAAAATATGGACTTATTATGTACCTTTTAAGAAATGTAAAAATCCCTTACTAATCAATTACCACTTCATTTTTTCCAAATGGACACATTAAGAATATTCAAAGAAGGAGGCCTGATTCTTTACCAGTTCTTACACAGTTCTTTATTCAAACTATGGGCATGTTAGTGACATTTTAAGAACTGTTACAATCCATTATTAATACATGGTCAGCTCATGTTTTTTTTCAAACTGGACCAGATTCTTTATGAGTTCTTTATGCACAATAATGGACATCTTATGAACTAATTAAGAACTTTATTGAACTTTTTTAAATGAAAACTTCATAATAAATCATTTGCATTCATCATGAAGGTTTTAAGGATTTTGTCAATCATTAATATCTTCATAATGTCTTCATGAAGCAATTATCATCATACTTCATGCAGAAAACTTCATGAAGTGTGTTAAAGAAGTGATAATGAGTAATGTATGAAACATTCTTAAGATTCATAATATGTTCATTATTTTATGAATTACATTTCACAGGGGATGTGACTCGACGACGTACTATCTGGATACAGCTACTAAACTCACACGGCATCGTGGACAGCACGCAATACCTGTCATTGCTCGCCTTTAAATTATTCAGTGGAAAATAGGCACTCCTCCCTATTTCCATGTATTGGAATATACCGTTACCTTTCATTGAGGCTCACGACTCGATGTCCATTTATAGAATAGGGAACGATTTTATCCAGCATACCGTGACATAATTTCGGACAAACAAATAGGATATCGTGGGTGTTGTTATAAAATCTCGAAACTACGGCTTTATTCAAGCCGTAGTTACGAGATTTTATAACAACACCGACGGTTTATCAAAACATAACGCTAAACCAAGTCTATTTTTAGCACAAAATTCATCGCCATTAAGTCTGCTTTCATTATCACAAAGCCGTAGCCATGGCCCAGCCCAGTTGGTAGCACATCAGACTCTCGCTTGTGAGGTCCTGGGTTCAATCGCCAGACTTGGCAAACTTCCTTTCTGACAAAATTGTATCCCACCAATGAATAGATAATCATTAGACTACAGTCGACACTCGTTATGTCGACATCGGATAAGTCGAATTTTCGCATAAGTCGAAGTTCACATCTGGTCCCGTCCTTATCAATGGTCATAATTTTTTCGAACAAAATAATTTCTAACTGAATATAGCCATTGAAATTTAGTAGGAAAAGGATAGAAATTGCTCGAAACGATTTCTTTCCTTTTCATACTATATTTCAATTATAATCATACTTGATTAGTTTCAAAAACGGTCAAATATCAATTCTATCAAAACCGAACAACATTAGATGAGTCGAACTCCGGATATGTCGAGGTTTTTTACAGCCCCTCCGACTTCGACACAGCAAGTGTCGACTGTATATGGGCTAGCAGCTTGAGGCTCAATAATGGATTCCTGGTATATTTCTCACAGTACTACCACAATATCCAATCTGAGCAAAAATACTTTTGTCAAATGTCAACAAGGATATTGGCCCAGCTGGTGTTCGAACTTACAACCAGAACCCAAGTTCTAGAAGTGCCATTTAACATTCTAGAATGTTCTAGAACAGTTCTTGAACTTAAATGAACTTTTTCTCAGGGGCTCATTTGATTGATCAGAAGAAAGGGCTATTGAAGATGGTCCCTATTCGATGCCTGTCAGTTGTAAATTCATAATTAACATAGGATGTTTGCATTAGGATAAACAATTTTTGTCATTCAAAAGTTACTCATTCAAAAAAGAAAATGTTTCTGATGATGAATTTGTTACATGAGCTTGGGTGTTACCACCTGTTAAATGTTGGGTTATTCAAAACCATCCGACATGAGCCAGCAATAAAACATAAATGTTTAGATTTTGAATATTTCAAAGACACTAAAAATATCACTATCTTAAAGTGCAAAGCTTAACGCCTTCCCCAAGAAGACAAGGGCCCTGTATTACTAAACATCTTACGATCAAGTTTTTGTGTAAACTGTGTAACAAGAGATCTGATTGCTAGAGAAATCCGACTGAGCCAAGCAGGGCTGTTGTTACAAGTAATTATGCGAAAATCAAACGTATGATCGTTAGTAATACGGGCCCCTGATTTTGATGTCCTTAGTAGATTAGCTTAAGAAAATATTGACAGAAAAGAAGAAATTGCTGATTAACTGCAATTTCTCATTTTCTCTCGATATTTTGTATGCAATTAGTTGCTACCTTAGGCATCAATGATTTTGCAGTCTTGTCCAGCTTTCAAATCGATCATCCTAAAATTTTGCTGTTTCAGAAAGCATAAATCATCTTTCTAATTTGCAATTATTAAATAATGAGAATGTTTTCCAAAGAATCAAATTTAATTTGCATCTTTTTTGTTATTTGTAGCATTTTTCAAATTGGAACAGATTAGTTTTTTGCTGTTTGAGAAGTGACTAACCCTTTAACAGATGGCAAAATTTCAGACTTTTCCAAATTCAGAGATATTGCAGATGACATATCAAGTGAATGAAATATTACATTTTCTAATCTTTCTATGTAGATAATATTGTGGGAAATGAAGAAATTGCTTGTCACAAGTCTATCTTGTGGAGTGTCAAAAAGGGTCTTCATGTGGAAATGGTTTAATTGCTCCATATTGCAAATTCTCACAAGTCATCCTAATGCATCCTAACAAAAGCCAATCCCTGGTCTATTTCAACTAAATCATCATTATTACAAAACTTTGACACAATGTTGGTATAATTTTCACATGAAATTTAAGTTTTAATACACTCAAATGGATGTCTGATTGAAGCTGTTTGATCTGCTTTACATAAATCATCGGCTTCCACATAGAAATTAAAATCTATCTTTCCTTAGAGATTTTCATATAGTTATAACCCATTACCAGTCTGAAACTTTTCGAGTGTAATTTGGGATCCATATATGAAGAACTATACAGACAGAGTAGAAATGGTACAACGAAGATCAGCACGCTATGTTACTGGAAATTGCTATCGCTCCAGCAGTGTCACCACCATGCTACAAGACCTAGAATGGCAATCCCTACAAGAAAGAAGAGCGAGAGCCAAAACTGTTATGGTCTACAGAATTACCAACCAACTGATAGGAATTCCACAATCATTCTTGTTAACAGCCACCACCAGAAGAGGTCACTCCCAAAAATATCACATCCCTTTTGCCAGAACTCAGATCTACCAGTACTCCTTCTTTTCGTCAAGCATACGCCTCTGGAATACCCTGCCTCAGACAGTAATATATAGACAGCAGCCTCCCTTGACATCTTTAAGTCCAGGTTGCAGGCCTTCGCACTCCGTTAGATACAGTACCGACTCTTTTAACAGCACTGTAAATAGTTATTTTAACCAGCACATGATGTTCTCGTTTCCACACATGTACATAGCACAGTACGATGATACGCCAGAGTGCGGACTGTACCCAACAGAAGAAGAAGAATGACTGGTCTAAATTCAAAGATGTTGCAGACAACAATTTTAATTGGATGGAATTTTACATTTTGTGGTCTTTAAGAAAACATCGAGGGAAATGAAGAAATTGCTTGTGACAAGCAATTTCTTCTTTTCTCACAATGTTTTCCAAAGCCATTTTCTTGAGGGGCGTTCAAAAAGCGACAATGTTTTGTGATAGGTTAACTCTTACATAGAAGGAATGTCAATACATCACCAGGTGACAAAATGTAAAAGACACAACGGGTGCGTTCAGGGTTCTCCCATCGGTAGCCATCGGTGCCGTTGGTAACCATCGGTAGCCATCGGTAACCGTCGGCATACCGATGGATATTTTGTTGGTAACCAATTGTCCCGAGAGTAGACAAGTCGGGTAGCATCTGTAGCCTTTTTCATTACAGTAAGATGGCGGATAACAATCCAACTACGGCGATCCTAATCATATATTTTCTTCAATAGCAAGCGAATAGCATTCTAACCGTTCTTGATAGAATTTATTGTAATAGTTGAAGCTACAGTTATTTTATTGAGCCATTTATTTCTGAAAATATCTTTTTATTCATAATTTTTGAAAACGAATGATCACTCTTCGGGGAGAATATGCTCTTGGTAATTGATTATCCGCCTTTTTTTACCGATCGGTACAATTTTCGTTCAGAGTTCGTTGGTTGCCGATGGTGCCATCGGCTGCTGATGGTACCATCGGTAGCCGACGGTAAATACACTCGGTTACCGATGGGAGAACCCTGAACGCACCCAATAATTATTGACCAAACAAAACAATTTTCAAGCGGTTTGTTGCATGTACTCCGCCTAACTGAGCCCTTTTCTCAGATGTATTACTTATCTGGAAACTCCTTGTACTTTTCTCAAAAATCGATCCCAACCGACTAGAAAAAGGACCTGGATTTTTGTTGGTTTTTTTGGTCGGTTGGGATCAATTTTTGGATAAAGTACATAGATTCTACAAACAAGTCGTATAATTCTGATGAAAGAGCTCAGTAATGAGGAGTACATGCAACAAACCGCTTGAAAATTGACATAGAAATAAGAAAATTATTGCACAATTTCTTACTTGAAGCGAGGCAAATTTGTCGGTATTCGTTATCCATCCCATCATGCACAATCTCCACGGTGTAATAGCAAGTTGTCAATACATTATATTGGGATGAATATTTCCTTTTAAATTATTTAGATTACTGGAATTGTTAGCTTTCACGGCCTTTAAACCTAGAACCATATCAGGAGGCTTTGCCACTATCATGTATCTAAATATCAGATAGAACTGTTCTTGCACAACCGAGCTTCAATTTAACCATCGTCCTGCCTACTTTAAATTTTGTTTCAAACAAATTGCTAACTTGGGAGACATTGCAATGAGTATATCTCAAGTTTTTGTCAAAATTAAATACATTAGAAAGCAGGCACTGTGTTTGCTAAGATCAGACTGCATGTCTATGCAGGCTTAATAGCTTTGTCTAAACTGCCTGCCAATGCTTTGGTCACAGCAGGAGTTTGATGCTAACAGCATGGGAAGGGGTTAAACTCATTTCTATTTTTGTAGCAGGGAATGCAATAAAATTTCCAATACAACAGCAAGTCCTCAAAACATTAAGTTGGGATCATTTCCTTACATGTTATTAGATTACTAGAAAACTCTTATTTTCTTTACACTTAACTCAATAGGATAATTTTGTTAGCATATATCTTAATCTCCGATTGATAAGTGATATTATCAGGAAACTAAGCCTTTTTGCAAGCAAAGCTTAGGTAAAGCTTGATTCCATTTTTGCAAAGAATAACCAATGGATTTTCCAATACAACAACATCCCTGAAAAGCGCATGAGCAATTTAAATCCTCGAATGCATTAAGTGGGATCATTTCCTTTTCATGTAATAAGATTACTGGAAATTGACTTGACACTGTTTCCCAAAAAAAACAGTTTTAGGGTGGTCCAATATAAAGGCTTAATAACTGTAGACAACATAATTGATGTAAATATAAAGATAGGATTTGTATACAAAATAGCCCAGAAAATATTGAGGCAAAAGAAGAAAATGCTGCTTATCAGAATTTTCTTCTTTTGCATCAGTGTTTGTAACCAAGCCTATGCCTATGCCTTAAACATTCGCCCACCGCAGACATAAAATTGTGTCCACGCCGCAATGAATTATGCCCATGGATGGAAAATTTCGGTGATGGCAGTGATTCACCGCGTTCAGGTGGAAATGACAGGTAGTAACCACCAGCAATTTCTTCATTTTCCACAATGTTTTCAAAAGCCTTAATCTTGAAGGGCATCAAAAAGCGTCGTTGTGTGGGAAAGAGTTAAGGCATGTTAAAGATATACTGTAATTATTCTAATAAACACCTATATTCTAATATACACCCATCCCCTAAAAATCAGCTAGAAATATGCATATTTTAAGCGCAATTAAGGCGGGAAAGAGCAATTCTAACAAACGCCCATCCCCATTAATGTAAGTTACAAACAAAGATCCTTTCCAAAAGCAATGATGGAGAGGATTTCCGGTCTCCTTATCTATTTAGAACGAAGGAATTTCATCCAAAAATTGTATTTTACGGTCCTTGTAACAAAACTTTGCAAACTTTTGCTTCATTGACTTTGAGTCCATGAATTATCATTTGATTCGCATGTTATGACCAACAAAATCAGGATACCTCTAATACATGCCCACCCCCAACTTTTTTATCGAGCACTTTTCAAATAAACGCCTGGGCGTTCATCAGAATAATTACGGTAAGTGCTTTCCCTGCTTTAATCTGTTACAGATATATCATAATTCCAAGTTATTTTGAACATTTATCATGTAATGCAATGCTTTACATTTTTGAGAAAACCTAAATTTTGTCATCTAGGAAATAATTAAAGAACCATCACTAAAATTCAATCACTGATTAATGATTAACCTGATCTTAAATGACCTAATTTTAGACTACTCCACTAAATATGTCTATGCTTTATCCTGAAAAGCACTGTGTGAAAAGGAAATAATAAAACTATATCCTGATCAGACATCAATCTCAGGGTCGTCTATTTGGGAAAAGTTTACTGTCTTTTAAGAGTTACATCATCATTACAACAAGGCTAATGAGATAATAGACAAGATTCAATAGCAGTTCTACTGCATGTGAAATGCTCTGACAGACGTACATCATGATAAAACTAATTATATGCACCCAAATCTTACAATACAAGATACTTAAATTGAATATTAACATAAAATGTAAAGAGGACAAGTACATTAATAAAATCAGTTAACCCTCTCCCAAATGACAAAATTTCACGGTGGTCCCATTCCAAAGCTGCTGAAGACAATGAAATGGATATGAATGATATCCTTTTTCCAGGTTTAAAACAACCTTTATAGAGAGCTAACTGTAGAACCTGACTTTTTTGAAAAGAGGACAATGCTGATCATCACTAATGCTCTTTCGGCTTAATCTTTTCTATTGTTTTGTCTGCAAAATGTTAGCGTATTTCTTCCTTGTCATCTGCATTACATTTAAATTTAGATTGGTGATACAACTATCAGGGGAAAGGGTTAATTAATAGAGTATTAAGCCTTTCCAAAACAAGACCTGGTTTTGACGTCCCCAATAGATATGGTTTGTGAAAATATGGAGACAAAAGAAGAAACTGCTGATAACCAGCAGTTTCCCCTTTTGTCTCAATATTTTCTTGGCTATATCTCTCCCAATTCCAATCATTATTAACATCCATTTTGTCGTCTGCAGCAGCTTTGGAATTGGACCACCCTAATATCTTGTCGTTTGGGAAAGGGTTAAGATTCATTCTTGTATGGTAATTGTCATAATGACATTTAACCTACCAAGATGACAGTCAGAAACCTCACGAATTGCTTTATAATGTGCAATGCACACAAAGACAGACAGACAGACAATTGAACAGACAAACAGCAGAATGTCAATAATGCACCTAATTTTACATTAAAGTCCTCAATAAAGAAGTATAAAGAGCACAAGTACCTTTAATCGGCTAGATCCACTTTTCCGCTATTCACTAATAACATCAATAATAACACACGCTAAGCGTCACAAAAAGGATAAAAATCTCCCGGATAAACATCAAGCCAACACAAATCAACAATGTAATAAATTTTCAGCTAAAAACTGCTTCTAGTCGTGGGTTCACGGAAGATCATTTAGAAGATTGCCAATAATATCGAATCTCCCAATAACTACATAACTGTATAGTGATAATCAGACTCAATTACCTTTTCGCGGGGATGCTGTTATTTCACAATCAATTTTGTCACAGATAATCATGCCTCATTTCACCTTCTTTGCTTTAATCGTAGCTCTAGATCAGTATAATTTAACTTTCCAAATTCTGTAATATGTCACTTATCAATACTCTAATCCTATATTGTGGGTGCTCATTTGCATTGTCTCATCGCGACGATGCAAATGAGTACCCTTAACATAGGATTTGGTTTAGAAATAAGAGATTTATAAAGTCATTTGTCACTCTTATCGATAGCTCTATTTGATGCTTTGTAGATTCTATTAATAGCAACACTTGTTCCCGTCTGCTTTTTGTGTTTGTTCCTGCAAGTTCCTGCGTAAAAACAAACATCTCGGAATCAAGATAGATGATGATAAAAACACCAGGAAGCCGTCAAAAAGTCACTCACGGAAATATATCACTTTTAATAACCCTGCGCCAACACAAAAGAACTATGCTTCACATCTATACACCTACACCAAAATATAAATTAAACTGTTTTAGATGAAAAACACTGAGAGAAAAGGAAACAAAAGTAAAGTCGTGCATGGAAATATATCATTTTATCTAACCCATTACCACAATCATATTGATGCCTTTTGACGCCATACACGATAAGAGCTTTGAAAAAAGTCATGGAAAATGAAGAAAATGCTTGTCACAAGCAATTTCTACATTTTCCACAATGTTATCCAAGGCCTTTATCTTATGGGAATGGGTTGAAATTTCTTTTGTCACCTTAATTTTTTTGTCAATTTTTTAAATTCCAAGAACCTCTGTTTTAAAAGAAACTTTTTTAACAATTTAGTAATGTTAGAAACCTCTTAAGGAAATGTTTAGTTTTCTCACAGACAGATGGGTGGGGATATTTTAAGAGCAATATGGACATTATCTTGTGATGCACACACAACTTTTGAACTATCTTATTTTGTAAATTATCATGAGCTTGAACAAATCTAGGATGATACACAAAAAGATTATAAGGTAGTCAACAGATCTATCCATTGGATCATTTTACATCAATCAAAGGGAAATAATCAGATATAACCCAAACCTCTAAAAATGCTGGTAATAGCTCTCTTACCGAAATATTTTCTACTTAGATTATCTTTTACAAAATCAAATACCAGCCCAATTAGAAATATCTATGCAGAAAACCAGAAATACATGACAAAGAAAATGAACTTAAGTTATTATGACAAAAGAAACAGAGAAAAGGACTGGAATGTTGGGGTCACATCAGCATTGTCCTCTTTTCACTCAATGTTTTCGAAAATTGTCACTATTATGATATAAAACCAGAATTTGCTCAAGACGAGCTTACTTAGTCATTTGCAGAATTGTTGATCAATTTTTCAAAGCCTGACAATTCCTCTGAATTAAAAGAAGTTAAATTAGAGGGGCATGCAGTATTGTAGATAATTTGGGTTTTATTGGATCATAAAACTTCTGAATTTATTACATAAAATAGTTTCAACACACATATCTTTCTATCTTTTCCTCCCTATCAAAACTGAATTTGTGATCTTATAGAGTAAGTGATGCTATACAGGCTTACAACTCCTGTTACACTCTAGTTGAACCATACAACTAAACGATTATTAATTAAAAGCAATATTGATTTACTAATTGATTGATTATTTGAATAGGTTTTAACATCAGCTATTGTGCAGATCTTTAAAATTGAGCATGCGCAAATTTATCTATAAAGCATTGGGAGAAAAAAGGGAGTTTCTGATTGAATGGGATTCCACATCTTATTGCATTGGATGGTGCACTTTACCATGTGTTCCTGGCATTCTCACACCAGTAAATATATAACATCCATACCACTAGCTGTTCATCTCACTTGGATTATTGAATAACAAACAATCGATCACCTTTTGGTGATAAACCATAATGATTTTCATCATATAATTATGTCACAAGGATATTGACAAAGCTGGGTTTCTAACCCACGGCCCCTGGATTAATAGACTCGGACATTGAAACATAATGAACTACCGTATAGCACTTTATTTCTGTGGGGTCCAAATTCTGCTGTTTTTCCAGAAATCAGGCGGGTTAAATTTCTGCGGAACATATTTCTGCGGTCTCTCATTTTGCAAAATCAAAGATTTTATTTCTGCGCTATCAAATCAGTTTTAGTCAATATCAGACAAAGTTTGAAAGACAATAATCCCACTCATTTACCAGTATCTATAAAGGCGTTATGGGAAACAATGCCGTATACAGATAGGTGTGAAAAGAAAGACATGTCAAACTGTTACCATTCAGTCAAACTTGTTAAATCATTGTTTATTGCTGAACTAAAATGTTTTATCTACACCTAGGTTAAAGCCGTATAGTTACATCATTCTTTAATAGGAAAGCAGTCCATTGTAATGATATAATTGTTCTTTCCATCGGGTGGTAACTGTTTAACTTGTCCATGTACTGGCTAAAATTACTGGATGACAACAATCTCTACAATCTGGATTAATATTCTGCAGATTTTATTTCTGTGGTGCTGTCCACGACCGCAGAAATAGCAGAAATAAAGTCCCTGCAGAAATAAAGTGCTATACGGTACCATTCTAGAATTGGCCTTTTGTTATCTGAGACATACATTTTAATTAACCCCTTTCCAAAACAAGACCTAGTTTTGACATCCCTAGTACAAATTGTTTGTGAAAACATTGAGAGAAAAGAAGAAATCACTGCTTTCTTCCTTTCTCTCAATACTTTCAGTGCCATAGCATACATATTTTCTACATTAGAAAGCAATTATTTTGTTTTTCCTGACGTAACTCTTTCGATTTGCGAGTGTTCAAAAAATTTTGCTGTTCAAAGGGAAAGGGTTATGTATGACATGTAACAAACACAGAAAAACTATATTTTTCTGTAGACAAAAGACATGGTAATTCTGAGCAAGATCTAACTCCTCAAACAGAGATCTAATTTGTCAATACAAATCTAGTCAATATTTGTTACCCTGTCAGCACTTCTAGAATCTTATGACCCGACTGTTGACTATTTACTTGTCCATAACATGGGCTTTATTACAGATACTACGGATATTTCATTTTGATAGCGTTAAAAATTGTCGAAAACTCTTGATATTTATTAATAGAAAACTTTGAGAGAAAAGAAGATGTTGATCACAAGCATAAAACAATAATGCTGATCATAAAAATTTTCCCTTTTTCTCAATGACTTCCAATGTCATTTTCATGAGGATGATCAAAACAAGAAATTGCTTATTAAAGCAACGCTGATTAAAGTTGGACAAAGACAAGCCATTAATCCAATCATCTACACATCTAACACAGATATTTGTCAATGTAATATATGTATGTCAATATCTGTTACTCTGTCACCTTGAAATGATTAATTGCTTGATTAAAAGGCTCTTAAAGGGACATTTCATTCCAATTTCAATTTTTCAAGTATGTCTTGGTTGTTGCCAATAAGCGAGAAACACGCATTTAAAGTTGAGACATAATCGATAAATTGCATATAAATTCGAACTGTTGTCCACAACAATTTGTTCAATTTTAACACATAAATATAAATTTTTCATAAACGGCGCAATATTTTGGCTTGAAATTTTCAGAATTTTCATAAGGAAATATGCTCTTTCAGATTAAAATTAAAGTAAAATTTATGACAAAAAATTCTGAAATGTCACTTTACTGTCACTTTCAACTGCTTTAATCATGTCCCAGGAAAGCTGCTGGAGCACATATAACCGTGTATTCTTGGCATTTCTCTCACCTGTACTATCACAAAGTCAAATCCCCGCCTCAATCCAGCTGCCCCCTAACTTAAAGGATTCACATCTATGATTCTTTTAAGTGAGAGACAAATGACTATTTTCATATGTCAGAATGGATATTGGCCCAGCTGGGATGCCAACCCATGACCCCTGCAATGTTATTTACCACAGCTTGTCCATTATAAGTTGTTCAATAATCTTTTACATGTATGAGTAGTACACAAAGCATTGAGAGAAAAGGAGAAAATGCTGAACATCAGATAGATTGTTGTTTAATTAATTATGTCCAAATTAGCACAAAAATGTCAGTTAGTGGTTATAAAATGGAACCAGTAATTGTTTGGGATAAGTTTCCCAAGAGTACAAAAGGGATGATGATGACAGGATTTGTCCACAGATATACCACAGAAAACACTGAGGCAAAAGAAGAAAATGCCAATAATCAGCATTTTCTTCTTTTACCTCAATGTTTTCTCGAGCCTTGTCTACTACGGATGTAAAAACCAGGCCCCGGTTTCTCAAAAAAACTTAAGTACCTTCCCATGCTCAAATCTGAGCACCGCGCTCAAATCGCACGAAATCCTTGTGAACTTCAATTGAATACCCTTCAACGTTGGAGAGTAGTCCTTTGAAGTTGAGCATGTTCTCATAAGTATGTGCTTAAGTTTTTTCGAGAAACAGGGGCCAGGTCTTGCTTGGGAAAGGTTTAATATTAACAGAGATTATTTGTCAATATCTGTTACTCTGTCAGCCCTTCACGGATCTAGTGAACAACCCGCTGTTTTCTCTTCTGCGACATAATGGTCTTTACTGTAACATAATCAATAAATTAATCCCATTCAATTAGCCATACAAGTGCCCTATAATGCTTCTTTAAGACAATATCAGGATTCCAAGAGAAGTTGAACCCTTTTCCTAAAATTTCAAACAAATTGCCAATTTAAGAGACATTTCAATAAGTTCACCTCAAATATTGAGTAGAAAGCAGACAGTGTAGGCTAAGATCAGACTGCACATCTGTGCAGGCTGATCTTAGTCTATACTGCCTGCCAAAGCTTTCGTAACAACATTAAATTGACCTTGGTCCTATATAATTAATCTAGATAGCTTTGAAGGGCATTGAAAGAAAACGATCAGCTGATAGGATCTACAACACTTCAATAATGCTCCAGTCATATTTCAGCAGCTGGTGCACCTTACCAAATCAGTAAAGAAGACAAGAGGCCATGATGGTCCTATATCGCTCACCTGAATCAAGATGATATGAGCCACACTTTTGTTTGACAAAAGTAATTTTTCTATTATTTTTCTGTCACCAATGGATTTGTAACATGACTCAGAGCAGCTCTAGGCTCAGATTGGATATTGTGGTAGTACTGTCAGAAATATACCAGGAGTCCATGATGGAGTCATCTTGCAAATCCTTGGTGACAGAAAAATAACTTCTGTCACAAGTAAGAAAGGATATTGGCCCAGCCGATGTTCAACTTCACAACCAGAGCCCAAATTCTAGAAGTGCCCTTTAACATTCTAGAACAGTTCTTAAATGAACTTTTTCGCAAGGGTAATGCCATAAAATCTCTCTAAGGTTTGTCTTTAACCAATTATGAAGAAATTTCTTCCATTTTCCACATGATTTTCCAAAGTCTTTATTTTATAAGGGCGTCAAAAAGCGGCATTATGTAACTTAATGGGTTAACCCATGTTTATCCAAAACCTTAAATGGATTAGGTGAAAAGGCTAATAATTGTTTTCATTTTTACCTTTGACTTTAAAGGAGAAACTGATTGCCTCAATGTTGCCGAATTGAACCATTAACACATTTAAGCACAATCCTAGAACAAGCTTCAATTTTACATTTCACTTGTTTAAAAGTCGCATGTTTTGAATGATACCAAGGAATAAAACAGGTTAAACTACATTTTCCCTAGTGGGTGCTTAACGTCTGGCGCATTGTCACAAAGTGACTTGTCTTCCCATGGAATAGATTTCAATATGAGAGATAGTCTGTTTGAAAAGCTTCCGTATTGATTTGTTCCTCTAATAATTTAAGCTAGGGGAAAGTTGCTATTCACCCTTTTGATTGAGCGCCTTCACCCCTGCCATCATTGTCTTTTTCTTGAGGCTTGCAAAATTGTGCCCTGATATGTTCGCTTTTCAACAAAAACCTTGTGTAACTGTAGTTTGTTTTAAGCTGCAGTTATGGATTTTTGTTGAAAATTAAGCCATGCTTAAAATAAAATAGTTTAATATTTCCAAGACAAGGGCTGTTTTTGATGTCCTTAAAGGGGGACGAGCTAGGCTGTTGGAAATGCAAATGGCACAATAATTACAAACCAGAGATAACGTATGAAATTACCAACCTGAAGGGGTAGAGATCATTTATGTCCATTGTTAACACTCCACGAGCTTTATTAAGTATTAAAATCCAAGTCAATTAATAACATGCTGGTCATCCTTGTTTTTGTTTTGTAACGGCTACATATGCCCAACCTTCAAAAATCAATTACGTCAGAGATACGTCATCTGTGCTCAGCGACATTTAACACACCGTACAACCGGCTGCGTAGAAAGTCAGCGAAGACAGATTCGGCATCTGATGTCATGTACATGGTAGGTCAAATGAATTTATTTTTATAAATAAACGAAAGGATCTGTGGTATTCTATAGTTGATAAAAACGTGTATAAATGTTCAGTGCTTGTACAAAATAAACCTTTTCACGTATTCCTCTCAAATAAGGTCACAGTCATCGACACAGCCGGTTGTACGGTGTGTAAAATATCGCGGAGGTGTGTCTCATTGACCTTGACCTTGTCTTGTTTTGAAGTAAAAATAGAATGTGTAAACACGCTTGTAAAGGGTTGATCTATAGCAAAGGAAAGAGGTTTTTCGCAGAGATTGAGGTTTTTATGCATTGCTAATTGTTTTTCCATGCACAAATATGAGTTCCCGAACAGTTCGTAAGCATAAAAACATAGAATGAGCCCCTTTAAAGCTTAAAGATTATATACTAGGACGAAAAAGAAATGCCAGGTAACCTATAATGATTGTCGATTGTTTGAAGGGATAATTTGTATTATTGGATTATTATAATCATTTTTGTAAGAAATGTCATCTGTATGAGACCAGCTGTTGAAGTTTCAAACGATTTCCGGTGCTGATTATGTGAAAAAATATCCCCTTTTAACTATGACAGGAGTTAGCGGCAGACCAACATAGGGACGTCGGGTTCTTAGGCCATTGTCGCGTAAGCGGTTTTCAACCGTGTCGTGATGAATACGGCGATTATGACTGCCTGTAGTGTTATTTGCAGTTTCGCTAGCTGTGAGATGGCAATTACAAAAGTGAGAAAGTGATGCATAAACCAATCCTGATGTAGCATCGTGATGCGCGGATGTCCACCTTGTGGTCGGTCGTTGACCCTCCCTGTCACTAGCAGACGTTGAACAAGACGTTCAATGGTTCAAATATGCACACCAAAATGTGCAGCAACCTGTTGTTGGCCTTGACCCTGCACAAGCATTGCTATAGCTTGTCCCAGTTCGACTTCAGACAATCGCGGCATTGATGCAAAATTGCTCAATTTGAAGTAAACATCGAAAAATTGACCTGAATACTTGAACAGTATCAAATAGACTGAACATTTCCTTGGGCAAACTCAATGGCCTTCCCTCTGCACGGGATTCTTGCATTTGAGCACGTGCCTCTCATGGTGCGAAGAGGTAAGGTAGTGTTGTTTTAAATGTGTATACTGTTTGACAGCGAACAACACATAAATCTGACAGGTTTTTTTAATTCTAGGCCTAATAATAAAATATGTGTTGGATATTTAATGTACCCTGCGTTTTTTTTTTGTCCTAGTATATTAATATGTAGATGGGACCTTGGATATTAATTGGATAGTTCTTATCAATTCAAAAGTGCCATCATTATGAAATGCGTAAGTTTTTTAAGTTTGAATTATTATCCTTTTCTTTTATATTTTCAGAAAGCATGCTTTTCCAGAAAATGTCAAGCTGATATCCTTGTAACTGAATTTTAATCGTTTAAAGACAGATCCTCTTTTTATTTCCTACAGTAAGATTTTTTAAATTTTTTCTGTACTGATATTTTAATATATGAGAAGTAAAAAAATGACTTAAAAACTATAGGTCACCAAGCAAATTAAAAAGTTATTGTATTTCAAGGGAGACTACTCTTGTCTAAAATTGCAAAAATAAGGTATCACTTAACCCTTTCCCAAACAGCAAAATCTTAGGGTGATCCACTTCAAAAACTGACACAAATGACATAGTGGTTGTTATATAGGATAGGATTTGTGTAAAATACGGCACAGAAAATATTGAGACAAAAGGAGAAACTGCTGGTTATCAGCAGTTTCTTCTTTTGTTTCAATGTTTTCCCAAGCTATATCTATTATAGGGACGTCAAAACCAGGTCTTGTTTGGGAAAGGGTTAAATACCCACAAAAAGGTGTTTGAAATGACTAGGGTTACATGAATCAGTCTTTATTGTGTTCAATATGTTTTATTCTGTCTAAATGAGTATCAAAATGGGAAAATTAAGTGGTGACTTTGAAATTTATAGTAAAACATTCTTTCAAAATAGCTGAAATAACTCTTTTTTTCGCAACGTTTCTGATAAGAAAAAATATTCCAGCGGTAAGAATTTTTTCCTTTTTGGTATAAACATAGTGCTTGGTCATACCTACAAAAACAAAGAAAGAAAAATATATCAAACCAAACGTTTTTCTTAGTTATAAGTAAAATTTGGTTTACTTTTCGCAGCTCTGTCCGAAATTGTTTCACTACTTTTATCCATTTTCTTCCTTATTACCAGCTTTAGATAATAAAAAGTGTCATCTTTTGTGTCTATCTGAAGCGGACTAGCTTATAAAGACACCACTTTGCTTTTGTTGCTCCGTCTCTTATCGCTAACGCAACATGTTGAACGCGTAACAAAAAGCGAAATGTACCATCCGAGTACTATTACACTTTAATTGACCAAACAGAGAAAATTGAAATAACCGAAAAGGGTCTTGTCATTTATCAACCAAACGTTAACTAAACGTAAAAAATACATTTGCTGAAAAAGGCCAATTACTGAAACAGCTTAATTTCGTTATTTAGGATATGCGCAGTAAGTTCCGCAGTAACAACTGGAGGATCTGTCCTTAAATGGGGTTCAACACCGCTTTCAACTGCTTTGGTTATATCACTGCATGAGGCTGGAGCACAAAGCTATCAATTCCTGTTAATTCTGTCACCTGCAAATAAGTTCAAAAATGCATTTCTAGATCTACAACTGTTCTAGAATGTTAAATGGCACTTCTAGAACTGTTCTAGAACAGTTAAGAAGTGCTATTAAACGTTCTAGAACAGTTCTTGAACTTAAATGCTTTAGACTAGATGCTGTACTTCGTCATGTTGTGCATGGGTCCATTTTCATGTTTTCTTTGGTTTAGACTAGATGTTTTCGGAGGGGAGTACTACCACAACATCCTTTTCAAGCCTCCAGCAGTTGTTGCTTGTACATATTTATTTACTATTATTATCCAACCTTTGATTGGAGATAAAAGTAAGAAAGTTTATTTCATTGGTGTAAATGCAAAACCTTGTATGCTGAATTTTGCGATTTTCAAAGTAAAATATTGTTTGTCCTGTTCATACAATTCTTGCAGGTTTTGGAATAACTTTACCTATCAGTAACAATAGCATATTATTTGTGAACAACATTAGGTTGTCTGACTTTCAAGTAAGACCCTTCAGTTTTGATAAAGTTATTATTATTTTTTTTCGTCCCTTTATAAATTTTCCAAAACTGAGATACAAGGTTTTGCATTTTCTGCAGCTGGGTATCAAAGTGAGAGTATGATGCACTACCAACTGCACTATGGCCGCAATTCCTTGTAGCCGATTAAAACCCATTAGTGCTCATATTTGTTGTACAAAGCACTTCTTTATTCAATACGCAAAGATGGACACAGATTGGTGAGGCCTGATATTGTTGTTCACAAAGGGGTTTTAACCCGGGCCATTAATTAGCCTACCAAACAGCAAAATTTTAGGCTTGTCCAAATTCAAAGATGATGCAGAAGACAATTTCAAGTGAATGAAATTTAACATTTTTTGGTCTTTTTACCAAGAAAACATTGTGGAAAATGAAGAAATTGCTTGTTACAAGCAATTTCTTCATTTTCCAAAATGTTTTCCAAAGTCATTATCTGAAAGGGTGTCAAAAGGCGTCAATATGTGTGTGGGAATGGGTTAAAATGCAGTATTGCCTCATATGACTAGCTGTAAGCATTGCGATAAAGTCACAATATTTGCCCTGAAGACAAGAGGATAAGTTCCAGAAAATGTCATAAAGCCAATACCCTAGTAATTGATGAAAACCCATTAGAGCTTGGCTAGTCACCATGATTGTTATATAAAATACATCTCTCTTCAACATACAACAATGGACACAAATTGAACCAGATGAAAGATCATATTTCACCTATTCAAACCTCTAACCCTTTACCAGACAGAATTGTCTACATTCCGATTTGTCTCAACTATAGAGAACAATTTTTTCCAGTAAACAGTGATGTAATTTCGGACAAACCATAGTATTTTGTTGATGTTGTTATAAAATCTTGTAACTACGGCTTGAATCAAGCCGTGGCTATGAGATTTTGTAACAACACCGACAGTTTATCAAAACACAGCGGTAAACCAAGTCGTTATTTAGCACAAAATTCATTGCTATTGAATAAATGCCTAAAAAATTATCCCATTAACAGCCGGCAGAGTTTAAGATTGGTCTAAATTCAGAGGTATTGCAGACTACAATTTCAAGTGAATGAAGTTTAACATTTTTTGGACTTTTTGTAGAGCAAACATTGTGGGAAATAAACAAATTGCTTGTCACCAACAATTTTTCCACAATGTTTTTCCAAAGCCATTATATGGTGGGGCATCAAAAGCTGACACTGTGCAGAAATGTGTTACCTTTGCGAGACAAGTAGCCCTTATAACTGATTGGATGTTATTTCTGCATTAGTTCAAGAAATGTAAGTATATCAATTTTCTAACCGAATATTACAAAGGGAAACTTAATAATGATAGTCCATATTTCTGCTGCACATACATGCCCCTCAAGTTATTCAACTTTGGAATGCTATCTACAGAGAAAGGAAAAAAGATTGTGTGGACTTTAATGGTTCTCTTTCTCCCACATCAAAAAATAGTTTGAAAGCGTGCTCAGCTTTGCAGAGCCGCACAGATACACCACAGAAGGGCATGATGGTAAAATTGAGCATTTTCTCAATCGCAAGGGCAGATAATTTACTTGTCAAGTTATCAAGTGTCTATTGTCGTATTGAAATTCCAGATACCATGGCAAAAATCAAGGTCATGCATGCATCTGTAAGTGAAAGATGTCAGCGACATTCAAACTTACCACCTTCAATTTTCATGACAACCTTTGAGTCTTATAATACTGTCAACACCACTACAATGAAATAATACAGAAAACATGTTTGCAGATGACACATTAGAATTGAACATTGTTACAGAAAGGGGTTAGAAAGCACAAAGTGGTCTCTATGTAAAAACATTGGATAGGAGTGAAGTCAAAATGAACTTATCTGATGATCAACAGACAGAACACATGTCACCTTCATGATACCAGCTTGACCATTCGGAAACGCTTAATTTAACCCTTTCCCAAACAAGACCTGGTTTTGACGTCCCGGATAGAAAAGGCTTGGGAAAACATTGAGACAAAAGAAGAAACTGCTGATAACCAGCAGTTTCTCCTTTTGTCTCAATATTTTCTATACTATATTCTACACAAATTCTATCTTTAATAACATACATATTGTCATTTGTGGCAGTTTTTGAAATGGATCACCCGAAAATTTTGTTGTTTGGTAATGGGTTAAATAGGCAACATTGTGTTCCAGTTGACCTTACAAAATGATGCTGTCTAAGCAATCAAAGACAATGTTTTCAACGAAGTCGTAGCAAGACTAGGCATATTGCAAGATGTCTGAGACCGATGTTATACTCCATAACCAATCTCTAAACTGTCCTAATGCTGATAGAAATCAACCTAGGAATCAACTTAGCTACCTAGCCTTTGCTGTTCACAATCCATTTCACAGGTGGTCATTCCGATTATGGTCGACAGAATGATGTCACACGTGGATGTCTTGAATGTGGCAAGTTGCTGTTGTTTCCAAGTTGTTGAAATTGCACATACACATGCATCTTAGGATAATTATTGTCCAACAAGATTAACCCGGGACAACTTAATTTTCGTGCGTAAAGTCCGTTAGTTGAACGTCTAAACAAAACATTGCCGAGGTGGGGTCATTACATATGCAGATGTCCCGGGTTAATCTTGCTGGACAATAAACGTTTCACTTTGTTATTTTCATGTTTTCCTAAACAACAAGAACATATACAATTTCGCTCAAAAACAAAATTTTTTAAAACTTCATTTAGTGCAGCAAAAGACTCATACGAATACAGCATTAACAATTTGAACAAATACAATAGATAGCCTACATCCTGTAAATATATATGACTTTTACTTTTTTCAACTAATATGTGTGATGGAAATTAAGCAATCATCATAATTATGTTATCTTGAACACTTAGTGCTATAATGGTGAGCTAAAAAATGAAGAAAGCCTCAAATCAGACCAGGGGAAAAAAGATTACAAACTTCATCTCTGTATTCGAGATTTCTGCCTCACTTATTTCTAACAACTATTTCATTGCTGAATATTTGGCACCATGGAGGAATAATTGTGTAAAATTACACAAGTTTTGTCTAGCCGAAATTCTTAGCGATTTTATCAGATTAATAAACGCAGGAAATATTTGAACTTACAGCTGGAAAACTATTATTGATGTTTCAAGATTCATTTGGTCTTTCAATATTATAGTTGTTTGCGTCTTATCTAAAGATGCAAGATTCTACCAAGAGTTCAGGCATAATTTCTCTGCAATTGGCTTATTTACCCTGGGCTATTTTTTTTAACATTAATGTAACCCTTCCCCAAAGATGATCGCCTTTTGACGTCCCTATTAGAAAAGGCTTGGGAAAACATTGAGGCAAAAGAAGAAAATGCTGATAATCAGCATTTTCTCCTTTTGCCTCAATATTTCCACTGCTTCATATTTTAGGTAAAATCAACTTTCTCGTCTTTCACAGCTTTCAAACTGGAACAGTTTGCCGTCTGGTAATGGGTTATACAACTCAATCTGATTGGCTAAGCTGTAGATATAAACCAGATTGTCAGTAAAGATATTTAGATTTAGAATATTTTGGCTAAGTTAAAAACCAAATCATTTCTGTTATTTCAAATGAGAGATAGACAACAAACAGCAAATTCAGCATCACATTACTGAATAGCTCAACCATGAGCACTTAGTGTTCATAGAACATGAGGGAATGGTCCTATCAAAGTTGGCAGAACCCATTTGCCAGATATTCTTTCCTTTTCATTGTAATTATGTACATAATTATATTTTCAATGGCAATAAAATATGAATAAACTATAGGAGATAAAAAAAAAGTTTTGGACACACAGAAGAACAGATTTTAACAGAAAACATTCAACAGATCAGTGGATCCAAGTCCACAAACCATTTACTGTTGGAACCATGAATTTCTCCCTTTGCTTCAATATTTTCTGCCACTAATCCTATCCTTTTTTACAAACGTCTATTTCGTGTTTGTATCAGCTTTGAAATTGGACTATCCTAATATTTTGTTGTTTGTGTAAGAGTTGATCACTATAATTTCCTATCATAATGCAATAACAGACCCATTTGGCATGACATTGTTTTTGAAATCATCCAAAGCTGTCACATGTTATTTAACCGTTTATTTGTTTTTGCTTGGCTAAATCCAATTGTAAAAGAGTATTCTTGTTGCTATAGCAACCTTTAAGATTTATTACAACTGGATGACATTTTCAATATAAGTAAATGTCAAACTTTAGAGCTCAATACATAAAATTATTTCATCTATTCTGTTTGATGTTCATGAATTTTATTCTCACACATACCATTTTATATTATTTTGTGCCTTGATTTTAAGTAATAAGGTCTGAACTAGTCACAACTCATCAGTGTCACATAAGTTTAGCTTAGCCCATCGAACTTGAAAATTGATTTCAAAACAGTGACGGATTCAGAGAGGTTTCAAACAAACCCACTTAAAGTCACTTAAGGTTTACAGACCCTCAAAAAATCACCACTTTCTAGCCATAAGAAATGCATCAAATTACACACACTTGTAAATACACTTCAAATAAGTTGATTCACCGTGCCAGATTTCAAGATTATGCTTCAAGAAGAAAATAATTTACAAATATTATTTCATTCTTTATTCATATACAAGGGAGGTAATTTTGAATTTCTTTGTCAAATATTTCCATAAGTATGCATTAATTCAAAATTCAAAACCATTTTAGTCTACGGACTATAAATCCTACGATGACCCCTGATGGCATTCTTTGTTAATGCTCGGCATCCATGCCAGAATTGTTCCTTAGACTATTACAAACAAGATAGGGGTGGATGCCCAGCGTGATTTTTCGATTTAACCCTTTCCCAAACGGCTAAAATTTAGGGTGATCCACTCCAAAAACTGCTACAAATGACAAAATTGATGTTATTAAAGATAGGATTTGTGTAAATTATGGCACAGAAAATATTGAGACAAAAGGAGAAACTGCTGGTTATCAGCAGTTTCTTCTTTTGCCTCAATGTTTTCCCAAAGCTTTTCTATTAGGGACGTCAAAACCAGGTCTTGTTTGGGAAAGGGTTAAGGTCACAATGAGGTCAAAGGTCAATGAGTGCAAAAATCAAGAAAAATGGCTTTTATAGATAAAGCAGACTTATTTGCGTCCATACAAAATGAAAGCAATGTACATGAAATCAAATAAATTGAATCAGGAAGGGACAGAAGCTCACCAAGAGCCTATATTGTCATTTTCAAACATTATTTTACCGTATTTATGCTAAAAAATGCTCAGAATTATAACAAAATAAAGCACGATATTTAACGAAATTTTTATTGAACTTGAGTAAAAGGTTTACTTGTATTATTTCACACAGATAATCCAAGGCATTCTTGTAACTAAAGGTTGCAATGCTAGAAATATTCTAGACTACTTCAAACAATGTTAGGATGCATGCTTAGTGTCTGTTTTGAATTTTAGATCAGAATGAGGTCACAGGCAAATTACGTTCAAACGTGCGAAATTGGCAAATAGCTAAGCAGATAAATGTAAAAATAATGTAATTGATGATGCAAGCATCAAACTTGGCACATACATTTATAAGACCATGTAGTTTAATAAAAACCCATTAGCCACTCAAAAAGTCTAGATGGCCGCCATTTTTCAAGATGGCCGCCATTGACATATGAGAGATACCGCTTTTACCATAAATGCTAATATAATTGGCCGATTTTTGTACTTTTCTCGACAAAATTAATGTTTCCAAACTTGAGAAAACAAAATTTTAACATGTTTTGTGCATAAAAATTACAAAATGTCCATCATTTTCCAAGATGGCAGCTTATGACGGGTGGAAAATACCGTTTTTGTTAAAAAACCTGATATTATTTGCAGCTTTTTTTTTCATAACATAATGTATGTTTTTCAACACAAGATAACATAATTTGAAAATATTCTGTGCATAAAATTACTATTTCCTATATTTTGAACAATACTCTTTTGGTAAAAAATACAGCATAATTATCAACCTGGAAGCACATTGTTTCTGTCCAGACAATTGTAATGAAATATATTCAGACTTTCTTCTTCAAAACGCAATCTAAGACCCTTTCAATCTCAAGTAATGGCTATGGTAAAATATTTCTCCATCGGAAGTGTTATACTAAATACCAGTTCTATGTAAATTGTTTCCTTTCATTTTGATCAGAAATAATGTGGTGTAAGACGTATGCTCGTAAGCCTTGATGCATAAATTACCTAACATCAGTCTTTCTAAATCGTAGCGTACAAAGCTCACCACTATGATTTCTTGGAGCGCCAGCATTTACATATGCACAATCCAGGGCAGCGTAAGCTAAACCTATTGCATCAATCTTTGCATGGCTTCTTGTACCCACAACAATTGACGGAAGTTAATCCAAATCCAGACAATATGCTATGTGATTCTTCATTGCTTCCATTCCTATTTAGGAAGGCTCAGTACTTCCATTTTGGGGATAATTATTTGACCGCATGTATTCTGCTTGGTAAAAAGTAGACCTTTTCAAAGCTGTGCTAGAACTTTGGGGATTATGCATTATAATTATAGCTTTGTTGGCAGACATGATAAAAAGAAAAGACCTTGGTCCCTTGTCCAATAACCGTAAAGCTCAAACAATATCACAGCCAGTGAAAGCATGAAAGACTCTCTTTCTTCCCTAAAAAACCAGTGCATTATATGTAGGGGCGTTTAGCCCTATAAGGTTATACCTTAAACGAAAGCTTCTCAATGCCAATATCATTTAGTCTTTGAAAAACACTGGATATTATTATAAGGACGTCTGTGCTGCTGGCTTTGATTATCAAACATGTATTTGCTCATGATTACAAGGCGCAATGCCCTCAAGGCTGGCTACATACAACCATTTCTTTCCCTTTTACAATCATACTATTTTGCTGACACATCAGCCTGAAAGGTGTTGAATTCAGTCTTGCTGTCATTATCTCAACAAAATGTATGCCATACTTAAGGTGGAATGCTTTTGTCAGTCACTCTGTATTTGATGTCTTGACCATGCTTTCACCTTTTTTCAGCATTCAGGCTGGTGTATCTGTGTCCGTCGATAAACCAAACCAGATCAGTTAGCCTGTACATGCCCATGAATGTTTAGCACATTCGGCTGCATGTTCCTAAAGCATTTTGAGGCACGAAGCGACTATGTGTTTATCACAGCTGATCCATCAACTATGATAGCATAGACGTTTGGTTTTGTATCTACAGCTGCTGCTACCAAGTATAACCGGAAAAGATTGATTTTCATAATGAGAGAATTCTATGAGGTAGATCCGTCATGATTTGCAAGCTATAAACAAGTTCGAGAAAGACTGACAATTTTATTTTAAAATCCTAAAATACTTTTGACCACAGGGAGCTAATTCTGGTTTACATAATTCAAAAGAAGCCAAGTAGTGACCAATATTATCTTCAGGTAAAGAGTAAGCAAATCAGGATGTCCCAGATTCCCCATATAATTTATGACAGCGTAAGTGTGAACCTTTCCAAAATCGCTGAAGAGATGTTGTTTACCACAAAATGTTTGTTCAAGGTATCTAAAATTTCTATTTAGGGCTGGTTATAGTGAAACCCATTCCCTCAGATTGAAAGAACTGAAAGACAGCTGAGTACTTTGAGTGTTCTAAAGATAAAATGCCTCTAAGATGAACAGATATCCTAGTTTGATTATCTTCCAATATAAACTGTAAGAGGAGTTGCGCACCCAAACAATCGCTATCGGACAAAAGAACACACAGATGGAGGAGTAGACAGACGGACGGACGACTAATTCCATGCTATTATTCGATCATTCGGGTGTATTTAGATGAAATTGTTGAGTCTTATCTTGTGGCACCAGGGCTAAATAGAAAGACTTGTGTCATCATTTTTCATTGATTGTATTGCCGTGATATTTATAGGTTCCTTTAACTCTTTCCCAAACAACAAATTCTTATGGGCTTCCAATTGGAAACTCCTGCAGCCGACAAAACGAATCTTAATGAATACTAGAATGTGTTTGTGTATCATTTAGCCAACGTTTTCTTCTTTTGCCTCAATTTTTGCCCAAGCTCCTTCTTCTAGGGACGTCAAAACCAGGTCTCGTTTGGGAAAGGGTTAATGTACTTGTAAAGATAACTTGATATCTGGACTCGTCTTGTTCTGGAAACATTAGAAACTTACAAATATAACACTGCAGTTCCACTTAAACATTTTATTCCGATTTCACTTTTGTAAAATGTGTCTTGATGCAAAGATTGTTTATTCTAATGCGTAGAAATGCTAACAGTTTTTTGAAGTTGTTAAGGTTTACAGACCCTGAAAAAATCTACACTTTCTAGCCATACGAAATTCATAAATTTTCACACACTTGTAAATAGACTTCACATAAGTTGATTCACCGTGCCGGATTTCAAGATTATGCTTCAAGAGGAAAATAATTTACAAATATCATTTTACTCTATATTCATATGCAAGGGAGGTAATTGATAACATTTTTGTCAAATGTTTCCATAAGTATGCATTAATTCAAAATTCTAAACCGTGCAAAATGCTTATGTTTGTATTCGGAATGGTAATGAAACACAATTTAGGAATTATTGGCACTTTTCAAATTTCGCCTCTGGCTCATTGGTGCTTTTGAGGGGTTGGATACCTTAATTATAAGCCAAAACTACGCCTTTAAAGTTGGGACAGAAATGACAAATTCCATATAAATCTGAACTGTTGTCCACAACAATTTGTTTAATTTTAGCACAAAAATATATATTTCTCGTAGACGGTGCAATATTCTGGCTTTGAATTTTCAGAATATCCGTAAGAAAATACGCTCTTTCAGATAAAAATAAAAGTAAAGTATGAAAAAAGTGAAATGCTACTTTAAGGTTTACATATCTTCATTAAAATCACCACTTTCTAGCCATACGAAATGCATCAAATTACACATACTTGTAAATACATTTCATATAGTTTGATTCACCGCGCCAGATTTCAAAATTATTACATTAAAACAATTTACAGATATTATTTTACACTATATTCATACATAAATATTCAAGAAAGGTAATTTTGAACATTTTTGTCAAACATATCCATAAGTATACATAAATTCAAAATTCTAAACCGTACAAAATGCTTATGTTTGTATTTGGAATAGAAATGTAACACTGTTTAGGAATTTCTGGCTTGTTTCAAATTTCGCATTTGGCTCTTTGGTGCTAATGAGGGATTGGGTACCTTAAGAGCTAAACGCATATTAGTCTCTCTTATTTCTTAGATATACAAAACAGGTGTTCACAGACCCTTACACAAAGTAGAGGACACAATTACAAATTAAGAAATGATTATGACTGAGGCATCGTGGCAAATACTGTTGAAAAAATAAGACTGAAAACGTTAGAAATATTCAGAAATAACACGTTTTAATCTTTGGAAAGTACATTTTTCTATCCCATAATAGTCAAAATATTTAAAAAATTAATCGTTTCAATGAAATAATGTCTCTGATGCAGTTTTCAGCAAATTTAGCACAATTAGAATTAAGAATAGAACATGTATAGCAATTCAAAATATCACAATGACTATCTAAATATGAAATTGCACCCATTTGACCTTTGACCTTGCTGTGACCTTAATTCGAAGTTTCAGACTGGGCATCCACCCTGGGAGGTTTTGTCATACCCTTAAGAATATTTCTAGCATGGATGCCGAGCATTAACAAAGAATGCCATCAAAACCATTTTCTAGAGCCAGTACGAATTATAGTCCGTAGACTATTTAGAATGTTTATATTTGTATTTGGAATAGAAATGTAACACAGTTTAGGAATTACTGGCACTTTAAAATTTCGCATCTGGGTATTTGGTTCTTTTGAGGGTTCGGATACCTTAATGGCCCTGTCCCACTTAACCAAAAATTAGACCGAATGTGTATCTAACTTGATTTGGCATATTCATGAAAGGTTCGTTTCACAAACAGTTTATGTTCGGTATATGTTCTGAGCTTTTCCTCAACATTCTTTGGTGGGTTCCACACCCAAAAAGTTTTAGAGCATGCACAAAATTTTTTGACAAATGCAGTGATCAAAATTTTCGGAATGACTACGGTAATGGTTCACAGAGGAATCGGTAGGAGCGCATCTGACATTTGTTGCTTTCGTATTGATGTTGGTAATAATTCACTGATGAATACCTGGTTGGTATATTCGTCATGATCGCACCGAAGGACAAACATTTGCACTCCGATCAAGGTGCATTTGGTCCGATCTGACCAAAAAGCTGGGCCAACCAACCCCCAACAAAACACACCGATTCTAGCGATGCCATTTCGAATATGACGTTGGTTCGTAGCTCAAACGGTTGGGGTTCATTGATGTTTGGGAACAAATTGGGGTTTATTCAGATAAACATTGTTGGCTGTTTAACACAGACGCTACAAGTTAGTTACGAGGGCGATGCATGGTCATTACAAAATTGTTGAAAACGAAAGTTCACCAAATAAAATGGCAACAAACACTGTGAATTTCGCCTTTGACTTTCGGTACGAATTCACGACGGATGTACGGTTAGGTGGGACAGTCAGGTAATTAAACGAATCCCCTAGTAAGTTCGAACCACCTTCACAGAAATCCTGGATCAGACGCAGACAAAGTAAGGCTTTCAATTGTAAGCAGTATAAAATCATGTCTTTTTGAAAACTGATGTACAAAACATTGTATGATAAAGCATTAGGACAGCAGTTCTAATTGATAACTTTATTGGGTTTACTTACTGAGCTTATTTAGCTTATTATTATGCTGGTTAATGTGGTATCATTCATCAGGAAATGGGTAGAAGTGTAATATTGTTAATACATTTCCCAGGTGTTTTATGAATCTTTTGCAGTTAAGATGTGTTATAACATGCAAAAAAGGAACCATCAGAAAAGAAGAAAATTGTATTTTGCATTGTGTATTTTTCTATGATGTGCCACTTTTGCCACAAAATTTTTAGTCTTGCCCATGGGTTTTGGTTTTGTCAAACAGCTTACGATTTTCTAAAAGTAAAAGATCTATCTTGAATTTTGGAAGTACTTTGACTATTTATGCTATACTGTACCTGATACCCCCCTCACACATACCTCGCGACCTTACTGCGACCTGAAAACTAGCGAAATAGCATTTTTCTTTCGAAATTCGTTTTGTATTCTTTCAAATTTCCAAGTTTCTCTCGTTGACGGTCCGCGGCTCCACAGTCTTGTGTTCTGTACATCTTTTTCTCTATGTCCGCGATACGACCCTTCTACGTCCATGGCGTTTCCACTGCGTCCTTACTGCGACCCCAAGGCGATCATCAGCGATCCAGCTGCGACTGTGCTACGATCTCTGCGTTCTTACAGCGACTCTACGGCGACTATTGCGTTTGTCCGGCGACTGTTCTGCGACTGTAAGACGACACTACTACGTCCTTACTACGTCTATGAAAATTATACTTTTTTCCAATATATTTCATTCTGAGTCTGACCTTCAACTAGTGAAGACGTGTATTTAATTAGTTTTAAGTTAAATCATCTATATTATTCCAAAGATGAGAGGCGGACGAGGCAAACGAGCGGGGCCTCTAAAGTGCTACAAGTTGACACAGTCGCCGATTCAGATAAATTAAGATATCAATGATGTTGGCCTATTTACCAAAAGGCAAAATTTTATACTGATCAAAATTCAAAGATTTTTGCAGACGTCATTTTCAGGTGAATGAATTATTACATTTTTTGTATTTTTTGGTAGACAACATAGTGTGAAATGAGCAATTTCTTGTAATTTCATCAGCGACTCTACGGCGTCCTTAGTTTGAGTGTACAATGTCTATTGCGTTCTTATTACGTCCTTACAACGATGCTGTTGCTACTATGGCAACTCCACTGAGACCCCTTGACGATCTAACCAGGTCGCAGCAAGAACGCAGAGGTTCTGCGACTGTTTTGTGCATGTTCAAAATAGTCACCGACTGTCTGAGTCCTTGGGGTCCTTGCTACGACCTCGTTGCGTCCCTGCTGCATCCATGGCAACTGTGCTGCGTCCTGGGTCGTAGCAAGGTCGCAGTAAGGTCGCGAGGTATGTGTGAGGGGGGTATGAGATGAGATCCTAATGAGAGAGCAGGTATATTGGAGATGAAAGAAAGTGTCTGAAATGCTTGATATCTCAATGCCACATCACAAATAAATTCTTGCTGTCAAGTACCAGCATTCAGTAAAGATTTTGTCTCACAAATAAACTGTCTCAACAGTCATACAACACTGCAGTAACATTTAGTGTTTTTAGCTCCACTGGCTGCCAGGCCAGCGGGCTATTGTCATGGTGTTGTGTCCGTCGTGCATGCGTCAGTGCGTTCGTGCGTCCGTCCGTAAACTTTTTTCTTTAAAAATCTTCTTCTCAAAAACTACCACATGGATTTCTACCAAACTTCACAGGAATGATCCTTGGGTGACCCTCTCTCAGATTAAATTCCTTCAAAGAATTTTGATTGAAGTAGAAAGTCTGGAGTTATCTGCCCTTGATTGTCAAAAATGGCCATTTTGACTTTGTTTTCACTCTAGCAACTACAAATATTGACCAATCAAGACAAAACTTTGATAGAATGATGGTGACTATAAGATCTTGCTTTGGTATAATTTTCAGCTTTATCTGAATTTTACATCATGAGTTATGTGCACTTGAAATTGACAAAATTGCCATTATTGGCTTTATTTTGACTTTGTTTTCACTCTAGCGACTAGAAATGTCAACCAAACAGGACAAAACTAAAATATACAGATTGATGGTGACAATACGATCTTGCCTAGGTATAATTTTCAGTTTGATCTGAATTTTACATCATGAGTTATGATGCCATTGTCAGCTTTATTTTGACTTTGTGTTCACTCTGGTAGTTACAAATATTAACCAATCAAGACAAAACTTGGACAGCATGATGATCACATCATGAGTTATGTCCCCTTGAAATTGACAAAATTGCCATTTTCTGTCTCATTTTGACTTTGTTTTCACTCTAGCAACTACAAATATAGGCCAATCAAGACAAAACTAGAACAGAATGATGGTGACTATAAGATCTTGCTTTGGTATAATTTTCAGCTTGATCTGATTTTACATCATGAGTTATGTGCCCTTGAAATGGACAAAATTGCCAGTTTGGGCTTTATTTTCACTCTTACAACCACAAGGATGAACGAATCAATACAGAACTTTAACAGAATCTTACTGACATTAAGATCTTACAGGCTTGTAAATTTCAGCATAATCTGAATGTCAAATCCAGAGTTATGTGCCATTGAGTTTACAAAATAGCTCTTTTCCACTTTGTTTTCACCCTCTTTACAGCCACAAATAATGATCAATTAGGTCAAAGCTTTAATAAAATGTTGGTAAAGTTATAATCTTGCTTGAGTGTGATCCTAAGCTTGATAGAAATATAACATGTGCTCTTGAATTTGACAAAATTGCCAACAAAAAAAAAGACCATGTAAAATCATTGATGTAAAAGTAGTCATGGATTTGCTTGTTCGCGCAGCCTGAACTTTAGAAATTGCTTTCAAAAAAACAAACAATTCAGGCCTGTGGAGCGCGTCCAGACCGCCAGGGCTGTCTAGTTTCTTTGTTGGCCTGCCAACAAATCTGTTTCTATTGTCATATTGAACCGTGAGCTGCAAAACAATCTGCACTTGGTCAGGATGTATTGTCCACCCAAATTAACCCGTGACAACTAATAATTTTCATGTGCAAAGTCTGTTAGTTGCCGAAGTGGGGTCATTACATATGCAGATGTCTCTGGTTAATCTTGCTGGACAATAAAACAAGAGCATCGACGTGCCAGTGTTTTGTTGTTGGTTGCTTGTTTACATTTGATTGGTTAAAATTAATGCATGGGGCTTTAGGAACAACTCAAAAGTTATGGTCATACTGAGTTTGGTCTTGGTGTAACATTTTTCAAAACTATCTCTGGCAGTCTGGCATCTTATCAAAAATGTCTTGGAATGCATTGAGAGAAAACAATGCATTCCATGCTATATTCATTTAAACGCCATGCAATATCCACCCACAAAATAATAAGTTTTTTTCTTGCCTACAACTCCTTTCAATGCTGCAATGCATGTTTTCTCAATGCCACATAAATAAATTCTTGCTGTCAAGTACCTACATTAAGTATAGTTTTGTCTCACAAATAAACTGTCTAAACAGTCATACAAAACTACAGTAACATTTAGTGTTTTCCTGTGTTGGCTTGCCAACAAGTCTGATACTAATGTCATATTAAACAGTGTGGTGCAAAACAAGCTGCTCTCGGTAAGAACGTAAAACAAGTCTGCAACTACATTCAATGCTACAATGCCCCACCACAAATAAATTCTTGCTGTCAAGTACCAGCATTCATTAAAGATTTTGTCTCACAAATAAACTGTCCAACACTCATACAAAACTACAGAAACATTTCATGTTTTTTTTCTGTGTTGGCTTGCCAACAAATCTGTTACTTAAATGTCATATTAAACAATTTGGTGCAAAACAGACTGCTCTTATTTACAATGTAAAATGCATTCTGTGATATATCTATAAATGCTCCATGCAAATTCCACCCACAAAATAATAAGTTTTATTTTGTCTGCAGCAATTTTCAATGCATGTTTTCTCAATGCCACATCATTATAAATTCTTGCTGTGAAGTACCTGCAAAGTAAAGTTTTGTCTCACAAATAAACTGTCTAACCAAATATTATATTGTCTAATTGATTCACTTTTTTCCTACACCTTGTTGCAGTATAAAAGTCTCATGGAAGACGATCAACATGGACTTAGCAGATAACATGAATGTGGATTTGCTTTGTGATAAATCAAGTGCAGTGGTCTATATGTCCAATAAAAGTTTAAATGAATTCCACCAGGCTATTAGTGATGTAATATTGAGTGAAAAATATGAATCTATTATCAATGCAAAGAAATTTGGTTTGATGATAGATGAAAGTACCTATATGGGAAACAAAAAACAACTACTGGCGTACATTCAGTACCTTGCGGAAGACGGTGTCAAATGTGTTCTTCTGGAAAACATGGTCATTACAACCTCAAAGGCAGATGCCCCAACAATTGTTGAGAAAATCATTGACTGCCTAAAAAGAAAGAAAATCGAGATAAAACAATATGGTGGGCATCAGTACTGATGGGGCATCATGCAGTGATGACGTCGACGGGACGAAAGAATGGTGTCATTACAAAACTACGGGAACTGTCCCCATCACTCATAGGGGTTCATTCTGCTGCTCATAGGTGTGCCTTAGCAACCTGCCAGGCAACAAACTCTATTTCAGAGCTAGCTGCTTTTAACAGAACTGTTACTATTTCTCCAATTCAGCTTTACGATCAAATAAATTGGCAGAAATCCAACAAATGATGCAGTTGCTCACCTTGAAATTCGCAAATATCCACTCTGTTTGTTGGTTGTCTCTCCAGCATGCTGTAAAGGTAATCTACAGGTTATACCCTACTCTGGTCACTGCGCTGGAGCATGAAGCAACAAATAAATGAACCTGGATCTGGAAAAACGTTCCTTATAACATTTGAGAAAGCCATGTTTCAAGATCAGGCTGCGCATACTGGCAGTCTGACCTGGTTCCATGTTACTCGCATATGTTTGCTACAGATCATGATGAAGCTATTACAGAACAACATGGTTCCTGGTCAGACTGCGTGTATACGCAGGCTGATCTGGAAACATGTTGGGCTCAAAAGCCTTAAGGGACCTTTTTCCAGATCCTGGCTCAAATGTAAGGCAA
The DNA here is from genome assembly GCA_963680895.1 of Fragum sueziense. NCBI lineage: Eukaryota > Metazoa > Mollusca > Bivalvia > Cardiida > Cardiidae > Fragum > Fragum sueziense. The sequence goes on from OY804592.1 coordinate 67,226,648, forward strand.
AGGGCTTGTTTCATGAAGTGGTCCAAAATAAATTAGTAGGTTTCACCCACATGTTGATGGACATTTTATAATTTATGAGGAAGCTTATTACAATATTTCAGACTACCATTGTAGATTTTACAAAGATAAGACCAGCTGTTGACGCTACATGTGATTCATTATTGGATCTTATAGAAGCTGAAGGTGTGTATATGGACAAGTTGATTGAGTTTGTTGACATGAATATGGGTGATTATATTAGACCAGTGTCAGAAAGCAAGTCCAAACTTGTACAGGAAAATGTATCTGAGAATGTAGATGGTTTCAAAGGCTTTGATGATTATGATGACATTGATGATTATGATGATGATGATGATGATGATGATGAATGTACCCCTTGCTCACATAAATTATTGCAGTCTGAAAATACCACTATTCATGATATTAGCTTGAAGTATGTAGAAAATCCAGAAAAAAATGGTCTCAACCATACACACAGACCAAAGTTGTGGACAATTTAAGAAACAGGTTCAATGATCTTGGTACATTGGAAATGCTGAGTATTCTAGATCCTTGTTCCATCAATAAACATGAATCAAGTTTAGCCAATTATGGAAATGCTGAAATTCTTTATCTTGGAAAACATTTTGGCATAGATTCAGATCAACTGAGGCCAGAATATTACACATATAAAAGATTGGTAGTTGGAAGTTATAAATAATCTTCATGAAATTGCAATGAAAATTGTTGAGGATCAGGAGGTTCTTTTGCCAAATATGTGCCAACTACTGAAGATAAGTTGTGTTATACCAGTTAGCAGTGTTGCACGTGAACATCATCCGCTTTTCCACCCAAAATCGCATCAAGTCAAAATTCAGGACAAACTTGAACAATGAAAGCTTGAACAGACTAATGAGAATATCAGAGGATGGACCTGAATTGAAAGACTTTGACTTTGCTAGCGCTGTTTCTATATATTTGGAGACAGAAAAAGAGAATGCGCATAGATAGCACATCGAAAGTCCATTGAACATTCATATGCAACTCTGCCTACAGTGTTGACTAAATTAACTATGTTCAATCAACTTGTACATAAATTGATATTTTATTCAGGCACAGTCTTTAAGAGAGAGAAAAAATATTGGCAGATCATAGTTAATAAAAGTTCTGTTTATTTTCAAAGATTTCTGTATTATTCCATCCTTTGTAATTTACTCCCCCTGTTTATATTTGTCAAAAAACAAAGAATGATTGTAAGAAAGTGAGAAAATGTTCTGATGTCAAATTTTTGCTTTGCTCATATATTCCTATAATTTTTCTTATCCTTCCATTGTTCAATTTTTTGTGTATATTCCATATAACAATGTTGTCACATTGGAGTTAATATGTAGTACAATATAAACAGTTTAAAGTAAAACTGTTTTAAGTGTTAAGGTACTTATAACAGTTTCACATTTACTATCAAATCATGCGCGCCGGTCCTCAAGTCTCCCTAAGTTCCAAGAAGTCTCCTTAAATCTGCTGGAGGGAGACTTCAGGGCCCCGTATTACTTAACATGTTACGATCAAGTTTTTGTGTAAACTGTGTAACAAGACATCTGATTGCACGAGAAATCTGACTGAGCCAATCAGGGCTGTTGTTACAAGTAATTATGCAAAAATCAAACGTACGATCGTTTGTAATACGGGCCCCTGGTTTCCCTGAATTTTAAGCCTAGGCCAGTCCCTGAAGTGAATGGAATATAAAATACTTTGGTCTTCTTGGACAGAAAGCATTGTGGGAAATGAAGAAAGTGCTTGGTAAAAGGTAGGAGGGTAAAAAGCGTGGAAGTTGACAACAGCTTTTTCAACTTGTTTGGTGAATACTGATTCCAAGGTATTCAAGTTACAGGCAAACATTTACTTATTGAAGCCCAGCATGGCTACATCGAAAATGGTGAACTTACTTTCAAGCGCAGTTATGGCTGGATGCAAAAATGGATAAAACGTCATTCTGTAAGCATGCATGAGAAAACCTCAGTAGCGCAAAAAATGCCTGATCACATTGAAGACGAGATAACTTCATTTCACCGGTTTGTGATCCGAATGAGAAGGATGCGTGGCTATGATATCAGTATGATTGGTAATATGGATGAAACGGCCGTCTATTTCGATATGCCAGGCAACTCAACACTTAACTTAAAAGGTGAGAAAACCCTTTTTATACGTACCACTGGCCATGAGAAAGACAACTCGACTGTAATTCTAGCAGCTATGGCTGATGAGCAGAAGCTGCCACCTGTAGTAGTCCTGAAAGGAAAAAGAGCCACCAGCTGCCGATATCCCTTAAGGCGTACTAGTGAAGGTATCAGATAATGGATGGGTAAATGAAGCCATTGTCAAATTGTGGGTGAAACAGGTGTGGCATAGGGATGGCGACAGAAAGATGCTCGCATGGGATGCATTCCACGCCCACAAGACTCGGTCAAAGAACTTGTGTCGCGACGTGGCTCATTTAGGGTCAACACCAACATGGTAGTTATTCCTAGAGGCTGCACCGGAATTCTGCAGCCGGCAGATATTAGCTGGAACAAGCCTTTTTAAGGTGTTTATACAGGACAAGTGGCACTGGTGGTGAACTCGGCCATAGCGAAGGACGTTTGAATCTATGCCGATCGTAAGCCATACTAATGATGGATATAAATTATGCTGTCTGTATAACTTATGTTATGATCTCTTGGTGTGGTGCTTGATTTTGTCACTTAACAGTGATGTTGCGTTGAGTCCCAATCCAAATGCCTGTAATAAACGCACATCCCCCAACTTTGCCATTGGCTTCTATTCTAATAAACACGCGGGCATGTATTTGAATAATAAGGAATGATTTTCGCGGGCTCGTGTGCTAAAAATAGATTTCTGATGGGAAATCCCTCAACAACGTTTGCAGGGTACCAGTCTAATATTTTGTTAATCGGTCATGAATCGGACAATTTTTTCGTAACAGTGTTAGCGAAAAATTATCATTTTCAAGCGAGATATTAGTCGATCATAGATAATGCAGGCGGGAACTAAAACTACGAAACATTGCCCTCTGTTGTAGGCCTAGTGAAAGCCTATGGGGGTATCAAATCACATTCAGCGACAAATTCTAGTTTTTTCCAGATAAATCCTTTCCTAAAAAAGACCGGTTTTGACGTCCCCAACAGGAAAGTATTGGGAAAACATTGAGACAAAAGAAGAAAATGATGATCGACCAAATTGAAAAGACCTGAACAGTAAAAAAAAAAAAAAATGAGTGTGAATAACTTTTTAGCTTACCTGAGCACAAGCTCAAGTGAGCTATTGTGATCACCTTTTGTCCGGCGTCCGTCCGTCCTGCGTCGTCCGTCAACAATTTCTTTAAATGACATCTCCTCCTAAACTACATGGCCAATTTCAACCAAACTTGGCAGGAATGTTCCTTAGGTGACCCCCTTTCAGAATTGCTAAAAGAATTGAAATCCATGAAAAACTCTGGTTGCCATGGCAACAGAAAAGGAGAAATTTGACTGAATCTCAATACTATCTTTGAACGACATCTCCTCCGAAACTACTTGGCCAATTTCAACTAAACTTGACAGGAATGTTCATTAGGTGACCCCCTTTCAGAATTGCTAAAAGAATTGAAATCCATAAAAAACTCTGGTTACCATGGCAACAGAAAAGGAGAAATTTGACTGAATCTCAATACTATCTTTGAACAACATCTCCTCCTAAACTACCAGGCCAATTGCAACCAAACTTGGCAGGAATGCTCCTTAGATGACCCCCTTTCAGAATTGCTAAAAGAATTGAAATCCATAAAAAACTCTGGTTGCCATGGCAACAGAAAAGGAGAAATTTGACTGAATCTCAATACTATCTTTGAACAACATCTCCTAAACTACCAGGCCAATTTCAACTAAACTTGTAAAAATATTCCTTAGGAGTTCCTCTTTAAGAATTGCTAAAAGAATTGAAATTGACTGAAAACTCTGGTTTCCATGGCACCAGAAAAGGAGAAATTTGACTAATTCTCAATAATTTCTTTGAACAACATCTCCTCCTAAACTACTTGGCCAATTTCAACCAAACTTGGCAGAAATATTTTTGAGGAGGTTCCTTTTAACCCTTTCCCAAACAAGACCTGGTTTTGACGTCCCTAATAGAAAAGGCTTAGGAAAACATTGAAACAAAAGAAGAAACTGCTGATAACCAGCAGTTTCTCCTTTTGTCTCAATATTTTCTGAGCCATATTTTACACAAATTCTATCTTTAATAACTTCCATTTTGTCATTTGTGGCAGTTATAGAAGTGGATCACCCTAAAATTTTGCTGTTTGGGAAAGGGTTAAAACTTGCTAAAAGAATTGACATCTTTTAAAAGCTCTGGTGGCCATGGCAACAGAAAAGGAGATTTTCCACCAAATCTCAATGACATCGTTGAATGATATCTCCTCCTAAACTATCAGGCTAATTTCCACCAAACTAGGCAGAAATATTCCTTAGGAGGTCACATTACAAAAATTGCTAACAGAATTGCAATTTATTAAAAAAAACCAACTCTGGTTGCCGTGGCAACAGAAAAAGAGAAATTACACGAAATCTGTCAGAAGCAATTTCTCAATAACCGCAGAGCCAAATTTGACAAAACTTAATATTTGCATTGCTTATGATATTGTTAAGAGGTACTTTTTTTTGCTTTTCAATATAAAACCTTGTCACAGAAAAAGGGGACTTCTAGTAAAAATCTGCTTATCAGGCGCATAGCATCTACATTTATTCATGGATTTAAAAAAATGTATGGGTAAATGTGTTCTTTATCATGAGTAGATGTTCTATTTGAAATATATATTTAGGTAGGTTCAAGGTCATAGATCTAGGTCAATTTGTAAATTTCTGTTTGTTTGTCAGTCTGTATGTTTTATTTTAATTCCATCTGTCCAAAGCAATTTCTCCATAACCAAATAGCCGAATTGGATGAAACACCATATTTGAGTTACATATGATATTGCACTAAGGTAGTTTTCTGGGTTTTCTATGGTTTGAAATCGCATAGCGGCGTTCATATGATCTTTGACCCTTTATTGCATTACCTGTACATAAGAAATCTGATCTGTTATAAAACCCCATCTCAGGTGAGCGACCTAGGGCCAACGGCCCTCTTGTTTGGATATTGATGTTCATTCTACTTTTGCCTTGATATTTTCTCTGACATAAAACACTAAAAGTATTCACACCCGTTTTGTCATCTGCAGACCTTTTTCAATTTGGCCCAACATGACATTTGGCGTTTTGGAAAGGGTAAGCGAGTACGCACGAGCGGCATAGCGAATCTAAGGCAGGACCGTATGTGTAAACATTACTTGTCAACTAGTTATTTCATAGTTACCTATCTTAAAAAGTACACGACAGTGCAGCAACCTTCTCAACTCTTAATTATAATCTTTCTCAACAAATGATTACGGTAATCCAGCTCTTAGAACTTCATCTTCAGCAAGTTGATCGTGGAAAAACTTCGCGAGATTCACAGCCATATTTGTACGATAGAGGATTCCCAATCTATTTTTAGACCAGTGAGGCGTGACGATGACGTATTTGTTTAAACGAAAAAACCGAATCCTATTATGGTATATTCTGTTTTCTTTCAGGAGACAGGAGTGATTTTATCGTGTCACATTCTTTCAATTGCGAAATGTGTTCCTGCTCCTGTTGCACATTTTTCTTTTATAATAACCAAGATATTGAAAAGCAAACTCATCAAATAACCTCTTGGCTTAGCTACACCCTGAAAGGTGAAATAAAACAGAGTATAAATCTGACTAAAATTAAGTCTATCACTGAATGTGATAAAAATACCCCAGTCCCAACATTTGGCAGATCAAGCATTTTTTAAAGCCAAATCAGGGGCAATCATTCAATAACGATGAAATTCTCATGTAAATATTTCTTGCCCATCTATAGCTCCGAAAGAACATTTCTTCAACATAAAGTTTGAGTTTGAGTTTATTGGGGTTTTACGCCGTTTTCAACTACCAGGGTCAACTTCAACATAAAGAAAGATATCAAACTGAAACTGTAGAAGTTGAGCATACAAGTGTTTTATAGTAAAAACAAGCAATTAAGATAATTAATGCTTTGATGACAGATTGATCAAGCAACTAACTGACCAACAGGCTGATTCCAGTATACTCCCCTAACTTGGATTGCAGGGGTATGAAAAAAATTCTTTTCCTGCATAACTGACCAACAGGCTGATTCCAGTATACTCCCCTAACTTGGATTGCAGGGGTATGAAAAAAATTCTTTTCCCGCATAACTGACCAACAGGCTGATTCCAGTATACTCCCCTAACTTGGATTGCAGGGATATGAAAAAATTCTTTTCCCGCATAACTGACCAACAGGCTGATTCCAGTATACTCCCCTAACTTGTATTGCAGGGGTATAAACAATTCTTTTCCCACATAACTGACCAACAGGCTGATTCCAGTATACTCCCCTAACTTGGATTGCAGGGGTATGAAAAAAATTCTTTTCCCGCATAACTGACCAACAGGCTGATTCCAGTATACTCCCCTAACTTGGATTGCAGCGGTATGAAAAAAATTCTTTTCCCGCATAACTGACCAACAGGCTGATTCCAGTACACTCCCCTAACTTGTATTGCAGGGGTATAAACAATTCTTTTCCCACATAACTGACCAACAGGCTAATTCCAGTACACTACCCTGACTTGTATTTGCAGGGGTATGAAAAAAATTCTTTTCCCGCATGGTTTTATCAAACATCATAGATAGAACTGTCAAAGCCAGAGGTTGTTTGGAAAATAATTAAAAGAAAGGGATGAAACAGTTCAACAATTGCTAAATCTACAAGCATCTTGTTGTGCCTGGATATAAAAGCTATGTTTTACACTTTATAGGCTGATACTGTACTGATTACTATCTCAACTAAACACATAAATAGCCAGATCATATTGTGCAAAAACACAATATCTATTAGAAGATTTTCATTCATTCTGGAAATTAACTACAACTGACTGTAAAGTCACTTGTGAACATATTAAGGAGAAAGGGCAAAACAAATATGCACCGGTCGCACAATCTTCTCTGCTTCCAGCCAAAAAATATAGACCATCCTATTTAATACTTATGGATTAAACTGATCAAAACAAAATAATATCAATGATTATCAGGATTGTTATGTAATTGACAAAATGTCAGCTATCAATCAAAAACATCGATAAAATAATAGACGATCAGAAAAATACCACACCCCAACTGTTTGTCTTAAATTCTTCAGTGCATGTGATATTGTATCGATCTATCAACTGACTTGAATCAAAACAATCGACATGCCAATTAATGACCACATCCCCATTGTTTGTCTTGAATCCTACATTGGGTGGAGCGATCTGTCAATTGGCTTTGGGTCAATTGTAACAAGATGATTTTATGATTTGCATGCGTGTCTCTATTCTAACATTTCTTTTGCAGCCAGAGAGTTCAAGATTCCAAAGTCCAGCATCTGAGTGACAGGTAGAGGATGGACTTTGAAAGCGAGAAGCCCAACAGACAGGGCCACTTACACAAGCCCGGCAGACCACTGTCCTACAGTGCTGAAAGAGAAGACAAACAACTAGCCTTAGTCCTGGAACAGTAAGATTACGACCTGACTGTGTCAGTGGACTATCTATCCAACATGGCCAAGAATCTAAGTTGCATAGACTTCGAAGACAACCGCTGTTGGGACAAGTTCAAGAAGAGACAACCTGACAATTACAGCAAAGAACTCCATGTCACAACTTCACAGAAAACCCTGGGTAGGACACATGACCATGACATCCCTGCTACCAGTGCAGCTACAAATGCCTGGTAAGAACTGTAACAAGCAAGTTCTGTTTTGATGTTTTCTTCCCAATAGTACAAACATGTAAAATTTCGTTCAATTGAAATTGCCATAAGCATTTTGACAAGACTGGGTTTAAAATTTTGCTGTCTGGTTCCGTTTTAGGTTACAAGCAAAATCTGCTCTTTAACAAGACAAAGCATGCAGGAAGTCACAATCAATGATTTGACAAGACATGTACATGACTCAAAAGGGAGCCATTGTCTACTTTGCGACTTCAAAACAGATGTTAGAATTTTTTGCATTTTTTTAAGAAGTGAATGAATTGCTGTCAAATGAGATTTTTGCAGAAACACATGATAGTATGGGACTTTGGCAGTCAACAAATTCCAAATCTTTTTTTCCCTCGATTTTTCAAGGAACTAGCAAACGTAACGAAAATGAACTTTCAAAGTCAAACTGACAGTCGTTACCAGCAAAAGCCTATGTAATAGAGATAACTCAACATAATGGACAACATGAATGTTTAACCTGTGAAAAACATGGTGTCATTTGTAAACAGGAAAGAGGATTTTGCCGTGGATATCCAGGTTGGCCAATAAAACCATATTGACAAGATCAATTGTTCATACTAGCCAATGCAAAAGATGCTTATAGACTTTAAAATGTATACCCCACGATAATTGAACTGGCAGAGCAGCCCATGCTAATCGAATGGAATGCTCTGCCAGGTTAATTCTCGTCCGCTATACAAGTATGCCAAGGATTTAAGGATGTTTTTGCTTTGTTTGGACTTTCCTATTTTGACCAGGTTAGTTGTCTACTGCTTGATTAGATGTACGGGGGTTCTTCTTGGGACAATGAAAACATTACTGCAGATGTGGTAGTTCACCTACTTCCTCCAAGAGCCTCAAGAAAATTGACTTGAGGCTTATTACTACTAGAATACCCAGAAAATTAGAAAACAATCTGTCATATTGGAAAATTTCAGAACTCCAGAGTGGCCACTACATTATTGCTACCATGTTTAGAAGGCCTTATCATGCGCGGATCCAGAGGGGGGTCAGGGGGTCATGACCCCCCCTGGAATTTGGCGACAAAAAGGGGTTATTGTAAAGATTGCTGGTTATGCCACATATAAGCTGCGCCATTCTTTCCTGTGTGCCACAACAAACCATTGTTATACTTAGTCCTTCATGGTATGACATGTATCTGCATGAATCCAGGGGTGGTCAGGGGCCTGACACCCCTGAAATTTGGCGAAAAAAGAAGTTAAAAATACCTGGATCTGCGCTTGCTTATGGACAAAAGATACATACAGAATGTGTCATACCTGATTGAGGGGATTTACGTCCTGTTAGGAAACAGTGTTACATACAGTAGAATTTCTTCTTCGTGCATGAGAAATGTTGCTGAATTTCTACTCAACTTTCGAAAGACTATGGGACAAAGAACTGTGGACTAAATGTTCACAGCAAAGGTAACCACCTCATTGAATATGTTGAAATAATATGGACCAGTGTGTGCCTGGGCCTAGATATGAATGGACTACATATTAAAATTGGCACATATGGAACTGGGGAAATTTGTAAGCAGCTTCTTTGTCACAAGAAATCAAAGAAAGAAAGGTTGCTTTTTGTAGAAAACAAAATTAGAAGGGATTGTGAATTGCGCTAGTTCACAAACCAAATGTTATGCAGCAGACAATCAACCCCCGCCCAAAAAAGGCTACAAACTGTAACATACTAGGGAGTATTCAATCACCGACGTCCCAAGATGAGAGCGTTGTTGCAGCAATCGAGGACATCCAGCAACAAAGAATTGACAGTACTTGTCTGTCAAAAGTTCTGCCTTCAAATGCAGAGATATCCAATGTGGTCCTTATTCAGGATGTCAGTGACAGAGCTTGGACGTGCGAGTCGTATTCTGTTTTTGAACAAAAGTAGTCCGCGGACAACATACATGTAGCTTGCCTATACAAGAGCTTGTTGCAAAAAAAAAGGAGTCAAACGTCAAGGTCATTTGGTCAAAGGTGATGGTCTCAAGGTCATGGCATGAGGTATCCATGTCATATCAAGGCTCTATCTGTATGAGTGCATGAGATATACTGAAGAAGAGTGAAAACGCTACACTGCAAGATTTAATTTTTCTGGAAAAGTATCGAACTGATTACATGAAATATATTTTGACGTTATTTTCCAGCCTTTCAACAATCGTTTTGTCGAAATTTCAATACCCTGTCTCCTTTAATGTCAAGAGTTACAGCCCTTAATACGTTTAGAGCTAATTTCATCTAACACCTCATATGCGCATGCGCAGAAAACGCTTCATTATTTTTTCGGACTTTGTCATATTTGGGTTGCCAGAAAAACACTTAAAATCTTACTTATCTCTTGCAGCAAGCTCTAAAGTCAAGGTCTAATCTGTCAATTTTGCGAATTACCTCCCTTTGATATAAACATATAGGGAATTTAAATATTTGGTATTCACAAATGTATCACTGTTTTCAATTGGTCTTTTTTGCAACATCATGCGGGCCTTACAGGGGATATTTTAATCCTTTCTTCGACTAGGATTATTCCCAAATGTCCATGCATTAGCGATTTCAATTTCCTATGGAGATTACAGTGTAAAATTTTCAAGCGTTGGAACATAATGAAAATTCTGCTTTTCAAACATCATTTTCTAAACGCTGATACAATGTTATGCAAGCTTCTTTACATTTCCTGACTTATAACTTGTCAGACTACCATTCCGTGCAGTCCGACATGGTCTGCATTCTTCTGCTTGGATTTCTGAAGGTTTAAATTGTGTAAAATTTCAGTTCAAATTGTACGCCTGAAAAATGGACCCCTGTCACATTAGAAGGGTCCGTTTTTTATCCCCATAATTAAGATCCACAGAACGTTTAGTTCTTGGCACAACCAAGTCAATGAACAAGGCGAAGCACTTTCATTTGATTTTTTACTAGTTGTTTTTAGAAGAAACATGACAAGCAAAGTAGGTGCAGCGTTTTCACTTTTATTCAGTATATATAAGTTTTTTTTAAAGTAGGTCAAACTCCAAGGTCAAGGTCACTAGGTCAAAAGTCATGGCCCAAAATGAAAGATCTTGGCAGGAAGTATCCATATGTGAAGTATCAAGGCTGTATCTGTAAAAGCACCCGCGATATACCCCAGGTTTTTGAAGACGCGACACAACACAGACACTAGAGCTGTGACATTAGCTCCCCGGATATAGTCCTGGCTCGCTAAAAAGACAGTCAAATATGTTACCCTGTATGTAGAAAGCTTGTTGTGTGATTAGACCTTGTGAATACTAGATGATTGTCGAGGGACATGTCAAGCCCACTGTTTAGCAATTAATGTTAAGTATTAAGAATTTTACTCTCCTAAATATTTATTGAACAAAATTTAATATTTTTCTTATAGCCATAACTAAAATTTATATCAATCATAATCAGAGAGATAATCCTGTAATGGGTTGAGGGTTAAAAAGAGACCAAAGTAGTGTCAGTGAAAATGAGATTAATCAATACAAATATTCCAATATCATTTTGACATGCAAAGTAACAAAGAGCGACATTTTGTCCTCAAACAACGGATGTCGAGATGATGGCAAAAGATTGTGTAACTTAATCATTACTCAAATTGTGTTCAAACATTTCCTTGCAACGCATACAACATTTCTCTTGATAAATAGAGCTCTTTCTCCAAAATAGTGGTGGTCATCAAATGACAGTAATCAATAGGAATATTTTAACCCTTTCCCAAACGACAAAATTTTAGAGTGATCCACTTCAAAAACTGCACAAATGACAAAATGGATGTAATTTAAAGATAGAATTTGTGTAAAATATGGCACAGAAAATATTGAGACAAAAGGAGAAACTGCCGATTTTCAGCAGTTTCTTCTTTTGTTTCAATGTTTTCCTTAGACTTTTCTATTAGGGACGTCAAAACCAGGTCTTGTTTGGGAAAGGGTTAATACCAGAATGATGTGCAAATTAACAAAGATCAACATTTTGTCCTAAAACTAGAAAGACCTGAAGGAGTCGCTCCACAGACCTGAATTTCTTTTAATATTAAATCCAAGGTTTGACAAGATTTTTCAATACTTGTGGTTCTTACAGCAAAAACACTTACAGCAAAAACAAAGTCAAAAGCAGCAATCATGTGGTCAATGCAAAAAGTAAGTAAATGATTGACTAATACACTGCTCAAAATAATTAAAGGATCATGTAATTTTTTTGGATTTGGTGGACGCTATGAAAAGATAAATAAAAGTGGATTTTTTAAAGGGGGAATAACACTTAACATCTTGCAAATTTTCCGAGAACTTCGTACAAAAAAATAAATATATATTATTAAAATATGGTCTTTAAATTGCATATATGCCAAATCTTAGCTTTCTACCTTGTGTATTGGCTTAGATGTCGACGGATTTAAAACCCCATGATTTTTTGTCGGGGGGGATAAAAATTATAATAATAAAACATATGGGGTTTTAAATCCGTCAACATCCTAGCCAATACACAAGATAGAAAGCTAAGATTTGGCATAGATGCAATTTAAAGGCCACATTTTCATAATATATATTTATTTTTTGCACGAAGTTCTCTGAAAATTTGTAAGATGTTAAGTGTTATTCCCCCTTTAACATGTAATGACAACAATTCCTCGACTTAACAAAGCTAGTAGAATCAACAAAACGTCCATAGAAATAAAAAAAATGGAAAAAATAAGGAAACGTCAAAATTCTAGAAAATGGTATACCTTAGAATATTGAACAAGATTTTGTTATTAACAGAATCGTACTGACTCAAATTATGCCTGCTAGTAATGTGTGTGTGTCCCCCTCGTCTGTTATAGCACTCTAGACACCGATTTGGCATACTCCCGATTAAGGTGGCGATCAATTGCTGAGGTAACCCATTCCACTCTATGATGAGTGCTTGTGTGAGGTCTTGCACAGTCAAGGGCCGGTTTTCTCGCTGCAAAATCCGTCTGTAGATGTAGTCCCAAACATGTTCTATAGGGTTTAGGTCAGGGGAGCGAGCTGGCCAGTCCATTACCTCAATACTCTCCTGATTAAGGTAGTCCATCACAATCCTAGCAGTATGTGGACGGGCATTATCCTGCATAAGAACAAAGTTATCACCTATAGCTCCAGCAAAAGGTCGTACAATAGGTGCCAAAATGTCATCTCTGTACCTTAAAGCAGTTAAAGTTCCCTGATCAAACACATAGAGCTCGGTACGACCTGTTAAGCATATCCCACCCCAAACCATGATTGAGCCTCCACCGAACCTATCGTATTCCACAATATTACACTCCGAATATCGTTCACCAGCTCGTCTCCACACTCGAGCACGCCTATCACATGATAATAAATGGAATCTGCTCTCATCTGTGAACAACACTGACTCCCAATCTCGCATCCTCCAATTAAGGTGGTCCTCTGCAAATTGTCGTCTTCCAATTCGGTGTATTCGTGTCAAAATTGGACCATTTGCTGGACGTCTTGCATTCATTCCGTCACTGTGGAGTCTATTCCGGATTGTTTGGGTGGATATTTGTTGCCCAGTAGCGAGCTGTAACTCTGTTTGGAGCTGTGTCGCAGTGGACCTGCGGTTTCGTAAGGCCATCAGCCGTATGAATCGGTCATCGGCATCGCTGGTACATCGTGATCGACCTTGACCTGGGCGTCTAGTGAACTGTCCTGTCTCCTGGTAACGCAACCACAACCTTGCGACCACGCTCTGGGACACACCGTATGACGTAGCCACAGCGCGCTGCGAGTGTCCATCCAGCAACATTTGTACTGCCATGGCGACCTCAGTTGGGTTTAAATGTCGTCGAACACCAATGCATAAGTGAACAGACACAGTAAGTCCAAGAAAAGACCAGAGAAATTTCATAGTGCTTATTTTCAACAAACTTCACAATTATGCTCCTATACAAGAAATCATGCCTTTTATAGGGGTATCGTTGGTATCTCAATTTGCACGGACTGCAAGGCAATAAAAACCCTAAGTTTGCACCTGGTTGTTTTGAGGAAGCATGCATTTATACATTATAACAATCGATATATATGTATATGTCAAAATGGCAATCCTACAGTCCATATAAAAAGTGATCCTTTAATTTTTTTGAGCAGTGTATTTTAGGGATGTTAGAGCAATAATAAAAGTGAAAACTGTGATTTGCCAAATTCAAGGACACAATCATAATTCAGTACCGTATTTCACCTAATAAACGCGCCCTGGCGCGATGCAAAACGCCGTGGGGGCGCGATTATTTCGTACCACTTTTCCTGAATTTTAAAGTGCTTCACTGAATGTAAATAAGAAGGCGCCTAATAGTAGCGGGAAAATCAACCTACCGTAAATTATCGATTGAGAGATGTCACTTTATTAGTAGATGACGTTGTATCTTATAAATACACACCGGGTACATGTATAAATCGGCGGAGACGAAGCGACGTAACTGTATGTAAATTCATACTTTAGATACCCTAGTTTTATACTTGCGCGGTCGATTTTTATTTATTACGTGGCACTAGTCATTCTTTGCTGCCATTTCCCTACAACCATGGGTCCAAAAAGGTCGTCGTACCCGGCTAGTTTCAAACTTAAAAGTTGTGGCAATTGCCGAGGAAAAGGGCAAACGTTATGCGGCGAAAGAGTGTAGGATAGACAGGAAAAGGGTTCAAGAGTGGTGCAAGGAAAAAGATCGGCTGATCCAAGCCCCGACTTCCCAAAAGAGAAAACCAGGCTGAGGTAGATAGATAGATAGATAAATTTATTTCGGTAAAAAGATCACAAGTAGTACATTTCAAATTGCTAAATAAAAATGCATAAATTTACAATTTAAATGTCAAAACAAGAGCTGTCCGAAGACAGCGCGCTCGACTTTCTAAGTGCTGGACTTTCTAAGTTGCTAAGTACAAAGGGGGCATAACTCCAAATATAGTGAAGCCAGGGTCATGGGCCCTGGTAGTAAGGTAGAGGGTGTGATGGTGAATAAGTATTCCAAGTTTGGGTTGAATCCCTTTGATAGTATGGAAGTTATTGATGTTTGAAAAAACTTTAACCTTTGTTGCAACGCCAACGCCGACGCCAACACCGACGCACGGGTGACAGTATAAGCTCTCATTTTCTTCGAAAAGTCGAGCTAATTATATAACAATATTAAAATAGATCTACGGTATGTAAAAGAACATTGTCACAATTAGAATTACAAAGCTTTTCCCAAACGACAAAATTTAAAGGTTGTCCAATTTGAAAGGAGTTGCAGACGACAAAATTAATCATATGAAACGGAGAAAATATGTATGTTATAGCGCAGAAACTATCGAGGCAAAAGGAGAAAATTCTGATTATCAGCATTTTCTTCTTTTGCCTCAATGTTTTCCCAAGCCTTTTCTCTCAGGGACGCCAAAACCCGGTCTTGTTTGGAATAACAGGATAAAGAAAAAACTCTTATTTCCATCAGGTAGAAAGCTGAAGTATCCCGACATAGACAAAGCGTTAATGTCCTGGTTTGAAGATCGCCGATCTGCTGGTGTGCGTGTAACAGGAAAATCGCTAAGACACGAGGCTCTGCGCATGCATAGGGAAAATGGATCCCAGTCATTTAAGGCATCCAATGGATGGTATAAGCAGTTTAAAACTCGGCACGGTATCAGCTTAAGGCGCACCAGGCATATCTCGCAACATGCTGTGCAGATAACGGATGATCGCATAGACAAATTCCTTCGATTTGTCACCCGTTTAAGGCGTCTGAGAGGGTATGATCACGCAGATATACTTAATATGGACGAAACGCTGATCTGGTTTGAGATGCCGGGGAAGTCTACCCTAGCATTAAAAGGGGATAACGAAGTGCGTGTATCATAGACGGGTCACAACAAGGAAAAACTTACGGTGACATTGGCTGCATACGCGGACGGCACGAAGGTTGCACCACTCGTTCATTTACCTGGCGTGTCAGGCCCCAAAAAAGGAGGAAATTCCGACAGGAATACTAATATATACTCCTCACAAAAAGTTAAGCAACAAAGATGCTTTTCTTTCTCAAATGTGTTTTATCACATCTAATGATCTATGTTTTATACAATACAAAGTTGGTGTCTTAATACACAAATTACGTTAAATGATTCGGAAAATCATCAAACAATAACAAAGTTACAGATCCTCGAAAACCGTCCTGATGAAACAATGGTGCAAAACGTCACTCGCCAGCAGTTCAGAATGTGTAAAAAGTTGTTTTCTGGCCACTTCAGGCCATGATCGAGCATCAAGTACCTGGTATGACCCCTACGATGTTAAACACACGCCCGAACACACCATGGCATCAAGCAGATTTGTCTGTCTAATGTCCGTTGTGGATTGATCCTCCTTTCTGTCTGCAAGACCTGTTGCAGTTCATCCAGAGTCTGTGGGCGAACATGCTGACCATAGACACGACCTCAAAGAATGTCCTATGTATGTTCTATAGAATAAAGGTCTAGAGACGTAGCAGGCCAGTCTATATGTCTGATGTTGTTGGTCCACAGAACTTCAGTCACAATTCCAGAACGAAAGGGACGGGCATTACCATACATTAACATAACATTTGGATCTGTTTACTATGTCAGAAGGATGATAACAGGCGTGATGATCTCGTAAATGCACCTTACACCAGTCATTGAACCTCGTCTGATGACAACCAGCTCTGTTCTGTAGCAAACACTGATACCTCTCCAGACCATCAAACTCCTACGTTCATACTGGTCGTGTTCAGCGATGTTACAGTCGGCAAACTGTTCATTACCGTTTCTCTACATACGTGTCATGACATCATTAGAATCAAGGCAGAATCTTGACGAGTCAGTTAAGAGTTTGTAACGCTAACGAGTGACCCTCAGTTTTGATGTTGATGTTCCAAAATTAATCTTTGTCGTCGATGTTTTGGGGGAAGTTGGATCCGTTGAAGTTGTATCCTGGACCTTAGAACTTCTTTGTGAAACATGTTCCTCACGGTTTGGATGGAAAGTCTGTTTCCGGACACCCTGTGAAGGTCATTTTCCAGCGATCTGGCCGTTGTAAGCCAGTTCCTACGGACTAAGGTTGCAACATAACGGTCTTCACAAGGTGTTGTTACTCTTAGACGACCTGAACGTGGTGTCTCTGACATCTGTCCTGTTTGATTGTATCGGGTTATTGCTCTTCCGTCAATACTGCGATGAAATTTAAAGTGAATGGCAGCAGCAGTCTTGGTTGCCCCACCCTGTAGCATTCCAACAATTTGAGCCACTTCAATTTGAGTCAAGTGACGTATTGGCATGATTCAAATGTTTATGACATCAAAGTTGTCAAATTGATGCGTTTTAAGCACATACGGAGCTAATGCCAAGTTTGAAATCCGTATATGCGACACATTTTGCATGCATGTTTTGGGGGGTGAGTGTGTTCTAATCACGTGATAGCTTTTTTGGAGACGATAACATTCAGTATTCTTTTAAGTGTGTTTAAGCATAGATATGGCTGTCCGAATAACAAATCTATGCAAAAAATTCCGCGTGTATAAAAAGAATATTGAGAGAATTACTTTTGTTGCTTAACTTTTTGTGAGGAGTATACATGTGTGGGGCAGGTAAAAAATCCTGGTCGAACGAGGAGAGCATCAAGTTTTGGCTGACTAGATTGTACGGAATCAACAATATGCGCTGCCGTTTGTTAGTATGGGATGCCTTTAGAGCACACATTATCCCAGGAGTGAAGACCCTTGTTAAAACAACTTATAACTCCGACATGGCAGTCATCCCAGGTGGCTGTACATGTAAGCTGCAGCCAGCCGATGTTTCCTGGAACAAACCTTTCAAAGCCAAGTTGGCCGACTTATACGACGAGTGGCTATTTAGTGGACAAGTAGATCTTACTCGCCAGGGAAATAGCCGCCCACCGCCAAAACGTTTACTCCTCATGTGGATCAAAGAAGCATGGGCTTCGATCACACCCGAAATGGTTAGGAAGTCATTCAAAAAGTGTGGAATTTCTGCTGCCTTGGACGGTACGGAAGATCATCTGTTTCAGGTGGATTCAGAGTCAGACGACAACGAGCAGTTTGAGGGGTTTAGCCAGCAAGACATCGAAATAGCAGAACAGGTAAGCGGAAGGGTATTGAGGGAAAATGAGAAATTGCTGATTATCAGCATTTTTTAAATTTTCCCTCAATGTCTTCCCAAACCATTTCTGTCAACTAATACTGGTGTCAGGAACACATGGATTGGGTCCTATGCAAAGCGCCATTACAAAACATTTCAAATAACGATATCACACATTTTTTGCAGACGACAAAACACCAAATATCAGCCTTTATTTTTTTCCCGCTGAGAATTTTAGCTGCATCTACAGGGGAAAAGGTTGCTAATCGACACTTTTCAACAAAAGAAATATCATCGATTTGGATAATGTGGAGCATGGCATGACGATCTCTGACGGCGAGTCACATTCAAGCCTTTCAAGTGCGGATGGTTCGACCGATCCGGATAGTGATGGACACTAGTGTGATTACCGCCGTTGAAAATGGAGTTGTTTAAAATTTATAGTTAATAAAGTTTGGTGGAGTTTGAGTTTGGAATTTGTCATTACCGTCTACTCTACAGTCAAGGTAAGGTCGGGTGAAGGTGGGAGGGGTGTCCCATGGCTTCCGAGATTGTTAATATGGTGGGGGCGCGTCTATTAGGGAGGGCGCGTCTATAAGGTGAAATATAGTATGTGAGTTTATAATCAAATCAAAAATTAAACTCATGCAAGATCTTATGTTCACTATCGTTCTGTTCAAATTTTGTCTTTAGTAGTAAATATTCAGGACTTCAAGAGTGGAAAAAGGGTGGAAAACTGAAAATTTGTCAACTTCAAGGGCACATAACTCAGATTGTAAGTGTGATCATGTTGAAAATTACACATAAGCAAGATCTTGTGGTTACCAAGATTCTTTCAAAGTATCATTTCGATTGGTTATTATTTGTGGTTGTTAGAGTGAAAAAAAAGTCGAAAATGGCAATTTTGTCAAATTCAAGGGCACATAATCCTGGATCCGCCCTTGACCCCAAAGTTATGGCCAGGGGTAATGGTTCCAAATTACAGGTCTTGGCAGGAGGTATATACCATAATTATTCTAATAAACGCCCGGGCATTTATTAGAAACTTGGTCGATGGAAAAGTAGGGGGTGGGCGTTTATTAGAGGTATTCTAATTTTGTTAGTCAAAATTTGCGAATCAAGAAAGACAGTGAAGATTAGGACAACTGCCAGTGACAACTGTTGTCTAACCATCGTTCTAGCCTGTGCTGTGTTGGGTATGCTGCCTACGATGGTGATCTTCAAAGGGAAGCATCAGTTTGACTTACCTGTACTGAAGGGCTGGACAGTGACTATTCAGGAGAAAGGTTAGGTTGATGAGGCGATCATGATGCAAGAGATTCTCCTACACTACACCAAGAAGGACCGCACCCTCCTGTTTGTCATGGACAGCTTCAAGCCCACATCACAGACGGAGTGAAGAAGCTACTGCTCTACAAAGACAGGGGTCTTGCTACCAAATTTTGTTTGGGGCCAGGGGCCAGTGAAATTGGGAAAAATAGCGACGTTTTAACCTAAATTGGGAAAAACTAAGACAAATTTGTATTCATACTGTCACTCAGTTTCAGCTGCAAATTAGACTGTAGTGGTGTAAAATGCATTTGAACATACTCTTGTTTAAGAATCTACTCTAAAACTGTCTTCAAAATGTTTGTAAATGAAGATGAGGTCTTAACATAAGGCATTCTGGGTCCTCATTGGAAATTTTCACCAGAAAATTGGGAAAAAAAACCTTTTTGCCATTGGGAATGGGGCCCAATAACGGCCCCAAATTTTGGCAAACGAGACCACTGAAAGAGCAACATTTTTTCTTCAATCAAAAGACGTTAAATTAATACCTTTATGATCCATATTTTTGCAACTTTTTGTGCAAACATTTAAAGACTGCATAATTTAATAATAATGTGAAATTGTATTCTATTATTTCCTTCAAGCAAGCATCATTTGTCTCCCTTAAAAAAGACAAGCATCCTTATAATGCTTGCTTTTATATAGTCATTATTACTTTTAAATGTATCTGTATTTATAAATGTAGACTTTCAGTAAAGCATTGGAAATCATCACTTTTCTACTAAAGCCTGAATATACTGCTTGGTTGTAATTATGGGCTTAGAAACACCCTGTTAATGTTTCCTACATTCTTCTTTTCTCCCTGT
This sequence comes from Fragum sueziense, assembly GCA_963680895.1. Taxonomy (NCBI): domain Eukaryota; kingdom Metazoa; phylum Mollusca; class Bivalvia; order Cardiida; family Cardiidae; genus Fragum; species Fragum sueziense. The sequence continues at coordinate 67,246,757 of OY804592.1, forward strand.
ATTTCAAACAGGTTTCACAGACGTCCATATTAGGAGAGAGTGTCAAGACAGACAATCATTAAAGAAAACAAGAGCTTCGCAGAGGGGCGCATATACACCCGAGAGGGGCTTGTCAGTAAAATTGGCCATTTTTTAGATTCAAGGGCAGATAATTCAAACATGAAAAGTTATCAAAATTTTGTTTGCACAACAAGACACCATAGAGATTCATTGTGGCTAGTTTGATTAAATTCTGGTTGAAACTGTAGGAGTTGCACACAGGAGAAAATGGACATTTTTGAGAAAATGGGCATTTTTTCTTAAATTCAAGGGCAGATAATTCAAGAACGAAAATAGTTATCTAAATTCCGTAAGCGGTGTGCACAACTAGACACCATGGAGATTCATTGTGGCAAGTTTTATCAAATTCCGATCAAAACTGTAGGAGGAGTTGCGCACACAAGAAATTGCTAACGGACGGACGGACAGATGGAGGGACAGACGAGCGGGGCCATAACATAATATGACCCTTCCGGCGTATAAAAAAAAGTCGCTTTTCAACAAAAATCTTGTAACTGCAGCTTGTTAAAGCTGCAGTTACAAGGTTTTTGTTTAAAAGCAGTAAAAAGCTCCATTCAATGAACTATATCATATGGAATTTGTCAACCAACCATTACAATGTCTTCTCCAAATAACTCAAAGCATGACATATTGGAAATCAGTTCTAAAGGCTCTTGTAGGCTGCGTTAATGGGTTTTACTGGTATAAATTACTTTTTTATTCAAAAATCTATTTAATTTACATTTCTTGTGAAAAGTATCTGTGTTAAAAGCTATTATTTAGCAGGCGCTTGGGATCCTAAACTGGTATTGTTCATCCATTGATTTTTTTCTTTGACCTGTCACATTTTCGGAACAATGACTTCTTTAACAAGAGAACCATTGAACTATTAGTGTTTAACCACCATTTAATCTTTGATTATTTGATTACTTCATGAAGAAAATACAGAACTCTGATTTCATAATAACAAGTTTGATTTTTTTTCCATCTGGGAAATCTTACAATAAAAATGTTAAGAGATAATCTGTCCCGTACACCACCACCAAATTCACAAGGGTTTTATTTAAATTTGGTTTATTGCCTCTATCAATTGTGACTATTGGAGCACCTACTCAAGGATTCCTGTCATTTTTTGTCACCAGAACAACCGCATCATGCCCTTTGAGCCTTTACGTTGGTAGGCGACAAAAAGTAAGAAAGGATATCATTGAGCCAGGTTTGGATTGTGTCGAGTATTACATCCCACTCATCATTTAAGGTAATATGGTTTGGTCTGTTGGGGTTTTATGCTGTTTTCAACTACAAAGGTCATATTGCTACGGCTGGAACACCTAACCATGGATTCCTGCCGTTTCTTATACCAGTACTACCACAACCTGGTAACCGAGCCTCCAGCTGCTCCCCACATAGGTTCACCATATCAAACCATTGACGGGTGAAATTTTTATCAGAAAGGGTATTTGCCGCGGCCGGGTTTCGTCCCCGGGACCCTCTCGAATGAGAGGCAGATGAAGACAGACATCCATTTAAAGTCTCTTCAGAATGACCAGAGTGGTGGGGGGTCAAACATGTGACTCCTGTGCTGCAAATCCAGTGCATTACCACTGCACCAAATCTACCCCAATATATTGTCAGGGATCAAACCAAGGATCCAATCAATATGAGTGACATACTAACAACTGTGCTATGGCAGCAGTGCCATCAAAGAAAGAACAGTAACAGAACATTGCCAATTTTCACAATTTCATCACTGTTTCCATAATATAGTGGATAATAAAAATGTAGCATGAAATATGATGATTATGAAGGTTTTTTAATCCACTTTAATATCAGTCTGTTGGGATTCCTAGTTAATAATTAATGATGATACATCCTAGTTATTGTATCTAGTCCAATATTTTGGCTAATTACACAACATACAAAACCTGCAGAGTAACAGATAACAGGCAGCTTAACCATGTCCCAAACGGCAAAAATTCAGGGTGATCCACTTCAAAAACTGCCACAAATGACAAAATGGATGTTATTGAAGATAGGATTTGTGTAAAAAATGGCACAGAAAATATTGAGACAAAAGGAGAAACTGCTGGTTATCAGCAGTTTCTTCTTTCGTTTCAATGTTTTTCCAAGCCTTTTCTATTAGGGACGTCAAAACCAGGTCTTGTTTGGGAAAGGGTTAACTATTTCCCAAAAGACAAAAGGCTACATGGAAGCTGCTGCGGATGATTAAAATGATACTCAATGATATCATAAGACAGAATTGGTGAACAATATAACATAGAAAATATTGAGGCAAATGAAGAAAATGCTGACCATCAGCATTTTCTTCATTTGTCTCAATATTTTTCAAAGCTTTCTATGGTAAAGCCGACAATAATGCAAAATGTCAGGCGACATTAACTTTTTCATGAAAAAGACTTGTTTTACATGTTTCTATTAAAAAAGCTTGGGAAATCACTGCTCCAAAATGGCTGTAGATGGTAGACGGAAAAATGGAAGATATTAGGGATAAGATTAGTGTGCAATATTGTACAGAAAATATGGATGCAAATGGAGAAAATGCTTGTTATTTTGCTTAAATGTTCTCTAAAGCTTTTCATATATCCAGCAACCTCAAAACCTAGTTGTGTTTGCAAAGTGTAAATATGTTGTTATTAGGGATGGTAACGAGTACCAATTTTACTAATTGAGTACTCGGTCATCCTTCCGATCGAGTACTCGAGTACTCGGATAGAAATGTCGTCTTTTGGTTATAGTCTCGGCGTTTTCCAACATGTTCATATGCGATTTATGCAGCATATCATCGGCCAAAATGACTCTTTAGATGACATTTCATCAGTACTTGATTTGAGAAAAAATGACAATTGTTAGATATGTGATAAGAATTGCAGAAGGTTTCAAAATTCCATGGTTAAACTCATGAAAAACAAGATGTGTTTGTGAAACACAAATGCCCCCGAAATGGCCAATTTTTCTAAAATGTTAAGTTTTCGTAGAGTAAAGGGTTGATAAGGGTTAACGGATGACCTTGAGGAAGGTCAAATTGCTTGGAACAGATAGATATCATTGAAAGGAAGTTGCATACCAAATTTGAGCTTTGTATGTCAAATAGTTTTGGAGAAAAGGCAAAGGTTAAGTTTTCAGGTTAAGTTTTCGGTTTTCGTAGAGTAAAGGGTTGATAAGGGTTAACGAATGACCTTGAGGAAGGTCAAATTGCTTGGAACAGATAGATATCATTGAAAGGAAGTTGCATACCAAATTTGAGCTTTGTATGTCCAATAGTTTTGGAGAAAAGGCAAAGGTTAAGTTTTCAGGTTAAGTTTTCGGACAGACGGACGGACGGACAGACAGACGGACAGACGGACAGACAGACAGACAGACGGACATGAGTAAAACAATATGCCCCCGATCTCTCGATACGGGGGCATAAAAATCGCAAAGTTGTTGTTATTTACTTCCAATTGCGTCCGTAAAATTTACGCATGTTGTGAGATATTCACACGTCACTATAGACTTAGCGGGAGGTATTGTTAGACTTTCAAGAATTTATTTGGGTGTAAACGAGAATTAGATGACTCTCCTTCTGGTAACAAATAACAATAAAATGAAATCTTAATATCAATCCAGTAGTCGGCTGAGTGCATATTGGATTAACCAATCAACTCAAAGGTTAATCTTACGTTCGTCCAATTAAAATGCACCGCCCGAAATCACAGTAAAGACCGGCGAAGGTGCGAAAATTTATGGCATTGTTTGACAGCGAGAACAATAGCTGTTGGAACTTGATTGCAAATTAGGACAATATCGAAGGATTAGATAATTGACAGACGACCAGGTGTTACATAATCTACCCTTTGCACGGTACATTGATGGAAAAGAGCGATCGATATATTGAGTTTGAAAACGATTTTCATTTTTTCTGCTGATATCATTTTTTCTTTACGATTACTCGATTAGCGAAATTGGTAATCGATACTCGGACGTTCGATCGAGTACTCGATTACTCGAGTACTCGTTCCCATCCCTAGTTGTTATCAAGAAATACCCCAGCCTTGTCTATTGCATCTCACTTGTTGTGTATAGCATTATAAATGGTACGTTTTTACAAGACACTCATTCTTTCTGGATGTATGGCAGTGTTTTTCATCCCAAGAGAATGCATTTATCAGACATCCATCTATCAGCGATGTTTGTTCTTTGCCATTTATTACATTTATCTACATTTCTTATGGCTAATTTACCATTTGTTGAAAGTGGTTTTCCACATAGAATAAGTCTGCAAAATAAGATGTCTCGTTAGGGAAAGAAAAGAGAGGAAATATTTATTGGTACCTTAGTCTGGGTTTACCCTTTCTCTAATTGCCAGTACTGTTCCAATTTGAAAGCTGTTGTAAACAAAATGGATGTTGATAAGGTAGTATGTTTACAATACAATACTATAGCATGGACTTAACCAAAGGATCAATCCTGCCATGTTAAAGACGATCGACTGGCTGGTTTGGAAACAAATCATGGGCAGATGGATGGATGGCCAGACGGATGGATGATGGACATTGATAGATCACAACAACTCACCTTAAACACTTTATGCTAAAATAAGCAAGGAATACAGCGGGCGGATACCAAAACTTCTCAATGTGAAAGACTTAGATCAGGTGGCCCTTAGGTTTCAACTCAAAGGAGTTTGAGTTTATTGGGGTTTTACGCCGTTTTCAACTACCAGGGTCATATCGCGGCGGCTGGAGCACCTACCCATGGATTCCTGTTGTTTCTCAAACCAGTACTACCACAACACCCTTACCGAGCCCCCAGCTGCTCGCCCACTTAGGTTAACGATTTCAAACCCATTGGTGGGTGACAATTTTGTCAGAAAGGGTATTAGCCGCGGCCGGGAATCGAACCCGGGACCTCTCGAATGAGAAGCAGATGCGCTAAGAGAAGCCAAGAAGTCCACTACTTACTGCTGATTTGGATTTAATGGAGTTTTACGTCCCACTCAACAGCTAAGGTCATATGGAGACGGGACCTCGGTTTAAAGTCTCATCCGAAAGACCGGAGAGGCGGGGAATCGAACCAGCGATCCCTGTGTTTCAAGTCCAGCGCGTTACCGCTGCACCACCTCCGCCCCTGAACTTACTGCTGAACACAGAAGGGAGAAGCATATGTTACAGCTATAGCCAGAGACCATGCTGACGAAGGTCATGGGTTGATTGGTCAACTGTACTGTTTACAGATCTATGTGAGCATATTCTGTCTTTCAGATGGTTAGTTTGGGATCCGGAGGAGTTACAGGGGGGCAAGGAATGTTTAAAGGGGGCAAGGAATGTTTAAAGTATTAAAGAGGACACCTACTGAATGCCTGTGGCTAACTAACTAGACATTTTTTAGGAACATCGCTGAGCCATCTGCTCACTCACTTGGCTATAGAAGTGACTTCTGGTACCAGGATGACACAACCCCCATGGCATAGAGCCAAGATCGTGAAGGACTGGTACCATGAGAATGATGACAGGTGCTTGGACAACTGGTCACCACAGTCAACAGACCTCAACCCTATTGAAAACTTGTGGAGACATTGGAATGACACCAAGATCAAACAGCAACCTGCATGAGTTGAGTGTGTAAATGCCTGGGAAGCATGAGAAATTTTGGATTGGGTTGTATGGAGTTTAACGTCCCACTCAACAGCTCAGGTCATATGGAGACGGGACCTCGGGACAATTTTGGAAATGAACGATGTCAGACATTGGTAAAATGCATGCCAATTTGGACAAAGGCAGTTTTTGAAGTCGTCGGAGGTAATACAAGATGCTGAATTAGTGTGATAGCAACTTTTGAAAGAATGCTTTCAAAAACTGACACATTTTTCTTTTACGACTTGAAAAAAAAAATTTTCTGCAATTCATATTGATAAAGCTTATTTTCACATCTTCTAATGCTCCTCTCTGTCATTTAAAAAAATCCATAGATAAAAGGTTTGTCTCCAAAATTTTAATGGGCACTAAGTACATCAACTTTCATAACTTTAAACATTGAAGGGTGTTTAATTCAACTGACCTATAACCTTGCCTATTTAAGGATTAGAAAACTGCAAACAAAATTTCAAATCATTTGCATACTGTTCGTGACATATCCATGCAGAAAGATATTTATTTTCATTTAGTGCGTTAAAAATCAATAAGTAGCAATTTTTCTTCAGAATTTAAACTTGTTTGTTAAATTTTCTGCTTACAAATCTTATTTATAAATTGACATACTTTAAAGTTATTGAGCATAATTAAGATTCGTTTTGTATTCATTTTTTCCTTTTTTGAACTTTGTACAAAAGGAAGACTGTATCACCCCAAACTAAATGATTAACGGAAGTTATTATTTGTACCATTGAAAGTTTCTATGATATTCTCAATGCTCAATAAACTTAAGTGGTATGCAGAAACCGTCTTAAAAAGTCAAACTATACAGGACAAGGTGATGATGTCAAGGTAACAGAATTAACAATGGTTTTGGCACTATCTCTAATACTAAAGTTCTTGAAAAGTAGGGTTAACTCCAGGGTCAATGTCACAAGGTCAAAGGCCATGGTCCCAAATGAAAAGTACTTGGAAGAGGTAGAGGTATCCATGTGTGGATATCAACATTCCGTCTCTAATAGTGCATTAGATATAGGCCTAGTCAATTTTTCAAAGATCAAGGTCTGCAAATCAAAGGACATCAGGGGCAGCATGATCAAGGATTTTGCCACAAAGTTGGATTGGGAATCATGATAATTTGTTTTACAATCCCTGATAATACTGGCCCATGGTCCAAAAAGACAGAAGGCATGCATGTGTGAAATATCAAAGGTCTAACCACCAACAATGGCACTGTAAATGCCACTGAGGCTGTGATATTAGCACCTTGGACAGAAGTTATAAATGTCTTAGAAACTAGATCATCATATGCGCAATTCTAAACCTTATTAAGACGTAAAGAGAATAATCAGTGATTGCTCGCAGAGAGAAAACTCGTTAAAACTAAATTAACATTAATTCTGTAAAAACTAATCAAAGAGAACCCTGTTATTGGAGATTGCTGCTTCACAATAATCAAAGTACATATAGCGCAACAGAATTTAGCCAATAATAACATCCTTAAAATCTTATTTCACATCAAAACCGTATGTTGAGGGTACTCATTTGAATTGTCTTGTCGACACTTCAAATGAGCACCCACAACATAGGGTTGTATGGAGAAATAATGAAATTTCTACAATTTTGTAATACAATTACCGAAGCCTATCTGTAGCCCATACAATAGGAGTCTCTTGTGACACCTACTTCATTCTCCTGTTACAAATCAATATGTCTGTCACAGCACTTCCAAAGGACATTATCTTTTCAAATAAAGGAGTATCTGATTATTCTGATCTCTCTCTACCATTGACCCTTAACCAAACAAATGTCAAGCTCTCATGACACAGAGGGTCAAAGATTATTTCCTTACCAGAATTGTAATTCATTTGAGGAATGTTCTCGCCACCCCCTTGATAATTCAACAGCAAAGTTCATTGACCTTGATCTTTGACCCAATTCATGGCCCTCATTTAAGCAGGGCCTATTTTTGAGTAAATTATTCATCAACATGGCACACCTAACAGTTAACCCATTACCACACAGTGACTCCTTTTGACTCCCCATAAGAAAATAACTTAAGAAAACATCGTGGAAAATGAAGAAATTGCTTGTGACAAGCAATTTCTTCATTTCCAACAATGTTTTCTACCCAAAAAATCAGATAATTTCCAATTTTCATCACATTGAAAATGTCGTCTGCATCTTCTTTGAATTTGGTTCAGTCCAAAATTTTGCCGTTTGGTAATGGGTTAAAGAGAAAGCAAATGAAAATGATTCTGTAATAAACTTTATCAACATAGCCTGATAATCACTGCAAGTGTAGACACCCCCCCCCCCCCCCCCCCCCGGGAAAATCTCCCCCATCCATGAATACCATTGGGTCACTACTTCTTCTTACGAATTTTGCATTGCCTTTCTACAATTTGTTGAACATACTGTTGCTTGGTTCCAAATTATGGTAAAAATTTGTTTTAATTTTACATAATTGCTTCAAATTAGGAAACCCCTTGACACCAAGGTAAAGAAATAGGAATGATGAAATGTTAGTTATCAGCATTTTCCTCAATGGTTTCTCAATGAGAAACCCTCTACTACGGATGACAAAATCAGGCTTGGTTTGGTAAAGGGTTAACTAAACAAATTGATCAGGGCTATACAACACTAATTACGTATCAAAAGATCATTTATCATGATCAAAGGGAAATAACTCAATTCTACAAACCAAATCTGAAGTATATTTGTCAGGAGTTGTGTGGTTTTAACCCTGTAAGATACAAAATCATCCCTGAATGAGAGACTTGTACCCCGCAAGATAAAGATTTCGGAAAACATTGTGGAAAATGAAGAAATGATTGCTTGTGACAATCTATTTCAATTTCTTCATTTCCGTCAATCTTTTCTACCCAGAAAGAAGATGATCATGTCAAATTTTATTCACCTAAAAATACTGTCTACATCACCTATTTGGACAAGCCTAAAATTTTGCTGTCTGGTAATGGGTAAACATTAATTTTATAATCTGTAACCCCTGTCAAACTAGACACATACGTAATCTCTGTAGTATAGGAAATTCTTAATGAAAGTGCATAGCGAAACTGAACCATTAATACAGAGTTTGAAAGGGTAGATTTTCAGCAGAAAATTGAATTTCACGCCCAACTGAGCCTACATACTGTATCATCAAAGAAGTATGTATAAATTTTATTACAGTCAAAAATCCTCGCTATATGTAATAATACTGAAATCTGTTTCTATTTCAATAAAAGGTTGACAGTTAAACTTCATGCGTCATTTGTATAGTAACGCTACATCCATTTTATGAATAGTTCGCTTATACCCTTTCCCAAATAGCAAAATTTTAGATCAATGTTAAAGGAGTTATCAACATAGTAATTTAAATTTATAAAGGGCCAGTCACACAGCCTTCCGCGAGTTGATCACAAGTGTATTGGGAGGAAAAACTGTCAAACGTGAAGTAAACGCGGTCTCAAGTGAATGACATGTGAATGAAACATGGAGGACTCAAATAAGAAGTGCACACACACCCGTACAATCAAAATTTGAAGAGAGAAATACCTTCATTAATGTAAGGGAGGCAACTTGTATTCAATTGATATGAAATATAAGACTAATTAATTTGAAATGTTTTTTAACATCTGGGGATATAATGACACAAAGTTTCCTAAGGAACATGTTTTAATTTTTTATTTAAATTGACCAAAAATAACCCATTTATAATTTCTCAGACATTGAAAGCTATCAAGTGGCGTGCAGATGTCTATTTTGTTTTGAGAGAAATTTTTGAAAGGGAACTAGATATCATATCAGTAATGGGGTAATTGCCGAACAATACAAGAAGCTAGAAATTAGCAAGATCATACCCCAAAAGGGCCGTTCCTAAACGGCAAAAATTTACACAGTACTATAATAGGGGATGATTTTATCCAGTTAACCGTGACTTCATTTTGGACAAACAACTAGTATATTGCGAGTGTTGTTATTAAATCTGGTAACTACGGCTTGATTCAAGCTGTAGTTATGAGATTTTATAACAACACTGATGGTTTATCAAAACATAACGATAAATTAAATCTAATTTTAGCACAAAATTCTTTGCTATTTAAAGCTACTACAAACAAAACAAGAGTTGTCCACGGAAAACGTACCTCGCCTACACGAGAGCTTGTTGCAAAAAAAGAGTTCAAGGTCAAAGGTCAAGGTCACTGGGTCAAAGGTCATGGTCTCAAGGTCAAGGTCATTGCATGAGGTATCCATATGTCAAATATCAAGGCTCTATCTGTAATAGTGCATGAGATATAGGTCAGGTTAAAGTTTTTTAAGAGTAGGTCAAACTCCAAGGTCAATAGGTCAAAGGTCATGGTCCCAAATAAAAGGTCTTAGCAAGAGGTATCCATGTGTGGGGTGTCCGTGGCCGAGTGGTTTGGGTCGCTGACTCAGGATCACTTGCCCCTCACCTCTGTGGGTTCGAATCCCGCCAGGGACATATGAACTTTCATGTGAGGAAGCTATCCAGCTGGCTTGCGGAACGTCGTGGTCCTACCCAGGTGCCCACTTGGGGTCTTCCTCCACCATTCAAAGCTGGAAACAGGTCAAAAGAAGGGAGTTCCTTCCTTGGCACGCCCAGTCTACTACTCGGTCAAATGGAAATTTCCGGCAACCGAGGATAAATAACTGAAAAACACACACATATCCATGTGTGAAGTATCAAGCCTGTATCTCAAATGGCGCCCGAGATAAACCCCAGGTAAGTTTTTGAAGACGCTATGCTGACGCCGACACTAGGGCTGTGACATTAGCTCGCTGGACATAATGTCCCCGCTCGCTAAAAATGGGTCTTGATAAGGAAATATTTTGTGTACTATATAGCCCGGAAAATGTTGAGGCAAAAGGAGAAAATGACGAATATAAGCATTTCATTTTTGTCTCAATGTTTTGCCAAAACCTTTCAACAAGGACGTTAAAACCCAGTCTTGTTTATAGGAAGGGTTTTAGGAAAGGGTTAAATGAAAGGGCCTTGCTGCAGAAATGAAAATTTTCAACAAAGGGCCATAACTGAGTGAAGTTTGAACAAAAGCAAGGACAAAAAAGCTAGACAAACTGAGCACTAAACAGACTTTATATACCCTTAATCCTTTCCCAAACAAGACCCGGTTTTGACGTCCCTTAATTGACATAGAAAATGCTTGGGAAAACATTAAGACAAAAGGAGAAAGTGCTGGTGACCAGCACTTTCTCCTTTTGCCTCGATATTTTCTGAGCTATAACCCGCATATTTTCTCCTTTTAATATAATTAATTTTGTCTCATCCCCTTTGTATTTGGACCAGGCTAAAATTTTGTTGTTTAGGAAAGGGTTAAATAAGATTTTCAGGGGTATATTAATTGCAAATAAATTTGCATGCATTAAAACTAGTTTTGCACTGACCAGTTGAATTGACCAAACGCCAATCGACAGATCGCTCCGCCCAACATGGAATTTAAGACAAACAATGGGGATGTGATCGTTAATAGGGAACGATTTTATCCAGTTAATCGTGACGTAAATTCTGACAAACAAAATAGTATTTCGTTGGTGTTGTTATAAAATCTCGTAACTACGGCTTGATTTAACCCTTTCACTGCCAAATATTTTTTTCGGATGTGTTTCTCACTGCTGAACTAATTCGAAGAAATTTCCAAGAATCGATACCCTGTTCACAAAAACATGCATAACTTTTGACTCATTTGATGGATTCCTTTCAAATTTTCAGCACATACAGAAAAATTAAGCACCTATATGTGACCAAAATTTAAAGGTAATTTATGAAATGACAATAATTTTTTCTTTTTTATGTTGTTGGTACTCATATATTTCGTCCCCATAAATTTGTCGACAAAAGTCGCCTATGGCAGGGACCCCCTATAGTCGACAAAAGTCGCCTATGGCAGTGAAAGGGTTAAGCTGTAGTTACAAGATTTTATAACAACACCGACGGTTTATCGAAACATGACGGTAAACCTAGTCTATTGTTAGCACAAAATTCTTTGCCATTGGCATGTCGATTGTTTTGATTGTCAGTCGATAAATCGATACAATAACATGTGCAACGAAGAACAGTTGGGGCATGACATTTTTCTGATCGTCGATTGGCTAATTGATGTTTTTGATTGACAGTCGGCGTTTGGTTAATTGTAATTCACACTGATTAACCCTTTCCCAAGCAACAAAATTTTAGGGTGCTATAGACGGCAAAATGGAAATTGATAAAGCTATGATTCATGAACAATATAGCACAGAAAATATCTAGACAAAATGAGAAAAATCAGCATTTTCTTCATTGCCTCAATGTTTTCCCAAGCCTTTTCTACTTGGGACATCGAAACTGGGTCTTGTTTGGGGAAAGGTCAAAGCAGGAGAAATGTTTCGCCTCTCTTCCTATTTACTAAATAAGCATCTCTTTTGTCTATTACCTAACAATCAATAGTCTCCACATATCATATTTCATGTCATATTACATCAGCCATACAACATCATTATCTTGACATGGAAAACTTTTCATATATTGAAAAATGTTTGAAGCGTAGATTCTGAGCGGGTGGGAGGATCAGGGTCTTGGGCAAGTTTCATGTTAGCCTTTAGGGCATAATCATACCAAATCATAAAGATTGATTTTTGGAGAAAAGGTCAATATATCAAGTTTTCACATCAAGTTTCCGACTGATAGACTGATGGACAGACAAGGGTAAAAACAACATCCCAGACCCCTCCCAACCATCTTTCGATACAGAGGCTTAAAAAAGGAAGATTTAATGTAAAGTCTCAAGTCAATTTGACCTAAGGTGAATTTGACATAAGGTGATAAGAGTTATGCTCCGGATAAAGGAATGCACGCTGCTGGACCGCCACAGGTGATACCATGTCCCTTCTTCGAAAGGCATTTAAAAATACTAATTTATTGGTCTCATATCTGTTATTTATAAAACAACTTAAGAATTGTCCGCAGACAACATAGCTTGCCTATATGAGAGCTTGTCACAAAAAAAAGAAGTCTAAGGTCAAAGGTCAAGGTTACTAGGTCAAAGGTCATAGTCGCCAGGTCAAGGCATGAGGTATCTATACTCAGTTCCAAAAGAAAAAGTGCACTTATAAATTTTGAATATCTCGAAAAGTATACCGCCTACCTCAAGGAAATTTTTTGCGACACATCTCAAGACTATTGACTAACAATATATTGATGAGGAAATCACATAGCACGCACGAAATTTCGGCTTGATTGCGATTTTGTATTTTTAATGTTTTACGTATGCCTCACGTGCTGGATCAGTTATCGATCAGAAATTACACTCGCTGCACTCCTTTTGGCATATCATAGCATAAAATCACATGTACATAACATTTGTACATAGTGCATTAGCGTGAAACGAATTACAATTGACTGAACCTGGTGAAAACAAAAACCTTCCGAAAATTTGAATTTGTACGGTATTTCTGTTCTAATAGCAATTGGTCATTTGTATGGCATCTTAAAGGCAAACAAATTCGCTTTAGAACTTTATTGCACTGTTCGACGGCAATTCACAAGACTACTAACATAACGATTAATAACGTTGACATACACGTAACGTCTACAAGACAGTTCAAGCTTTAACGAGGAAATTGCTTGGAAGGCCTGGGCAAATCCTACAACGGCATATAAGCTTGTAACTCTATCCACAGGAAAAGTTGTAAGGAGTGCAAATCTCAACACCATCAGCACTATAATGATCTGACTGCGTGTATGCAGTATGAGCAATTCTATCGACATCTGTTTTGATCCCAATTTTCTTTAACCCTTTCCCGAACGCCACAATTTAAGAGTTGTCCAATTTAAAAGCTGCTGAAGATGACAAAACGGACAAAAATAAGAATGTGATATGTGTATATCAAAGCAAGGAAAATATTGAGGCAAAAGGAGAAAATGCTGGTTACCAGCATTTTCTTCTTTTGCCTCAATGTTTTCCAAAGCCTATTTCAATAGGGACGTAAAAACCCGGTTTTGTCTGGGAAAGGGTTAAGGTCTAATCTGAAGTATGATATCACTTTAACTCCCAAAATTGCCATTAACTTTTTAAAAATTAAGGTAAAGGTAAAACGCAAAAGTGCACACTTTCTTTTGGAACTGAGTATATATGTGAATTATCAAGGCTCTATCTGTAATAGTGCATGAGATATAGGCCAGGTTAAAGTTATTTTAGTAGGTCAAACTCCAAGGTCAAGGACACTAGGTCAAAGGTAATGGTCCCAAATGAAAGGTCTTTGCAGGAAGTATCCATGTGTGAAGTATCAAGGCTGTATCTCTAATAGTGCCTGAGATATAGACCAGATTAAAGTTTTTTGAAGACGCCACGCCTACACCGACACTTGGGCTGTGACATTAGCTCCATGAACAAAAAGTGCTTAGGGCAATAGCTTTAAAATTTTTGTGATTGAATTTGCAAAAAATTCAAACAACTGTGCGGCTGAAATTAAGAGAGTTCAGCATCAGTGAAAAGTTGGTGAGAGACTAGCAAAAAAAAACAAGACAGAAGATCTGTGATGGTCCAAAATCGCAGAAAGAAAATGGTCATTTGGCTAAGCCACTGGAAAATGACCTGAATGATTTAATTTTGAGTTACGGGCAAGTGGCTATGTAATCCTTAGAATCAGAATTCAGGTAAGGGCCCAGCTCTTCAGCTCGCCAAGGATCTGAAAAACAAAATTCAGGGCAAGTTCAAAGCATCTTCCGGGTAGTGTTGCCAGTTCATAAATCAGTATGGACTTGTAATTCGCAAAAAAATCATTGTGCAGAAACTCCTGACTGATGTGGAAAATTAAGAGTTCATTTTCCACCAGTAATTATAGAAAGAAGGGAGTTCGGTTTTGAACTATCCTAAATTGGAAATATGAACGAAAACCTGATGTCCTTCAACTTGCCAGGAAACTCGACCGTATACAATTGGAGACAAAACGTCTCAATCAAAACGTCAAGTAATCACAAGCCTCACTCTACAGTGATTCTGATGTGCTTGGCTGATGGGACTAAATTGAAGCCGCCTGTTGTCTTTAAGCGAAAGATGATATGCCTATGCATGAATTTCCAGCAGGAATCATCGTCTATGTCCAAGAAAAAGAATATGTTGACCATGCTATAATAAATGGATTAAGGACACATGGTGTAAGAGACCAGATGGCCTCCTCACAAAAACTTTGATGTTGTGGGATCAGTTTTATGCACATTTTACTGACATGGTAAAACGGACAATGAGAGAAAATGGCACAATCATGTCAGGCTGTTATCCGAGGGGCTGCACATCACAGTGCTACAGCCTCTAGAAGTGTACCTGAAGAAGCCACTCGAGGGTCACATTTGTCCCTACTGGAAGAAGTGGTTGGTTGATGGTCCTGAGAAATAACAACTAAGACTTCTCAATGTGTGCGAATGAGTAATAACAGTGTGGAGTGAGATACCTTCAGAAATGGTCAGAGCATTTCTGGAGTGTGGTATAAGAAATTGTTGTAAATAAAGAGACTAAGAGGCATTTTGAAGACTCAGGACTACGTGTACGATGACAGATTTACACAATGGGGAGAATCACGTGATTGACAATGGTATTTAACACGAAAAAATGGCGACGAAATGACCGATTCGGCGTGAAAATTCAAACTTTAGAAAGGTATGTATTACATCTATGTAGTCTTTCAGCCAAGCCACCTATCCTAAAGTACCCGCTATTGTCGAAGGTTTCCACAGATACCCAACTTTCTCCTATTCGTTTGCTGTATTTAGAGAACACTCAAAGAATATTTCGGAAATTGCGAAAATTTTGGATGTGTGTTAAGCACGTCGCATCATAATTTACAGCTTTATTTCCTAACCGAAGATCTCTCTTTTCACACGGTATATTTCCAGACCCTTTTTTATCGAAGACATTTCATTGTAGCCAATTGAAATGGTTCGCGATGTCTTTGTTAAGCGTGTTTTACGAAAAAGATGTTAAACATACGTACAATGCTGTAGTGTTTGGCACGCCGAGTTCTTGTGAGTGTGATGTTAAACACCCACGTAGTTGCTCGTGTACTAGGCAAGCCACGGATATTGGACAAATTGGTTGTTTATACATGACCCAATCTGATTATTATCTGGTGCTAACTTACAGTAACATATGAAAGACATCACAAGGGGTAATCTTTTACGAACTTGGAAAAAACGAAATCGGCTATGATTGCTCTAACTAATCAAATCTCTTGTTATACATGTATATAATTTCCATGACAAATTCGTGCAATTTCCATGACAAATTCACACAGATCGACACCATTATTCTGAACTGAAATGTGATGTCCTCGTTAACCCATCTGGAAACTGGGATATAGACTCTTTGGTGAAAGCTTTATAAAAAATTATGAGTGGTCCGACGAGTCAAGTTGATAGTGTCATGAACGTTTGTTGATCTGCAGATATTGATTTTGCCGTTGCAAATCCAAAGATTCCTAGAGCATTTAATCCGTATTATATCACCGGAGAAAGAAAACCAGGTAGAGATGGAGACATTATGTCAGGTTTGGCGGAGAATCTTCAAGGGAAATCAGCGTGTCTGACGTTCGACGGAAAAAAAAAATAAAATAAAACGGGGTTAACGGAAGAATTTGGAGATGTGGATCTATAAGATTTTACAATAACGAATAACAGCGACTAATTACGTCACGTATAACTGGATAGAATTGAGTCATTTCTATCATATCATTGTATTACATGTGCAATTGACCCATTCTTATACCAACAGTGTAAAGTGCATCAAACCTTGCTGAAACTGTATTTTGCCACTATCGGATGTGCATTTGTCCAATAATATGACAGACTTTAACTGTACATTGTTCAGATGTTCAAAAAAATTCAATCCACAAGATATACCTCCGTAAGCCAGATGATGAAAACCTTCTACAAGGCAACATCTTTAATGCTTGTGACTTGGTAAAAAAGGGAAATGTCGTTCAATACTACTAAATGCAAAACCCTATATTTTGGAAATGAAAGCCAAAAACCAATACTTCATAAAAAGCACAGACGGTTCCATTAATGAGATTCAAAATGTCGACAAAAAAAAAAAAAAAAAAAAAAAAAAAAAAAAAAAAAGATCTGGGTATCATTTTTGACTCCAAGCTTACTTTTCAGAGTCATGTTAATGCCAAAGTATCCGTTGCAAATAGAAATATGGGAATTGTAATGAAATCTTTCACTTATATGGATAAGAAGATTTTTTTTTTGCAATTATACAAGTCATTGGTACGTCCACACTTAGAGTATGGCTCAGTAATTTGGAGTCCTAGATACAAAAAGGGTGCAATCGCAATAGAAAATGTCCAAAGACGGGCTAGGAGAATGGTCAAAGAAATGAAAAACAAATCATATACTGAAAGGCTTCGATTACTTGGACTCCCTACTCTAGAATACAGGAGAGAAAGAGCAGACCTAATCCAGATGTATCGGCTTATTAACAAAATAGATAAGACAAACAAAATCACCATTACACTAAGAAAAGAAAGTTTCACTTTGGGAAACAATTTAAAACTATTCCAAACAAGGCCTAGAACATACTGTAGGAAAATGCTTTCAGTGTTAGGGCTACAAAAAATTGGAATGATCTTCCAAATGAGGTGGTACAGGCACCCTCCATCGATGCATTTAAGGCTATGCTTAATAAAATATGGAAACCAAACAATAAATTTGAAGCCAAATGATATAAAAGTAACTAAGTGAAATGACTACAATACAGAGCAGTGCAATATGAAACATAAGAAGTATTTTACTATAACTATGAAACATAAGAAACATTTTACTATAACCATTACTATATAATTATAATCCTGGCATTTTAATGAAAATAATGGGGAGGACAGGAAAGCGATGTACTGCCAAATTTCTTGATTCAAAGTTTCTATCTTTTAAAATCAAAACCATTTTTTACCAAATTGAAGTTAAAAAATATAAATTATTAGTATAATTGAGTCAATATTATGCTTAAAGAATCGAAGAAAATTCTTACAAAAATAAGTGTACAAGTTAGCTTTCAATTAGTAAACGTAACAAAGAGTGTTGTGCGAAAAGTGTAAGCAAAGTGAAGTGAACATATATGTTGATAAGATATTGTGTGATAAACTTGTGAGGAACTATAGACTGAAAATGAAACCGGAAGTCCTCAAAAATAAACACTAATCAACGGGGAAAACGTATAAAAAAGGGACGAAGAAGCATAGAAATGCTAAATGTGATCCTACGATCACATCTGGCTTCTAGAACTGTATTAACTGTATCAAAAGCACAAATCAGTCAGTACATTCTACACAACTATGGTACACTTGCGTGTTTAACACCACACTCACAAGAACTCGGCGTGCCAAACACTACAGCATTGTACGTGTGTTTAACATCTTTTTCGTAAACACGCTTAACAAAGTCAACACGGACCTTGTAAATGGGCTAGAATGAAATGTCTTTGATAAAAAGAGGTCTGGAAATATACCGTGTTAAAAGAGAGCTCTTTGTGTAAGAAATAAAGCTGTAAATATGATGCGACGTGCTTAACACACCCCCAAAATTTTAGCAATTTCCGAAACATTCTTTGAGTGTTCTCTAAATACAGCAAACGGATAAGGGAAAATTTGGTATCTGTGAGAACCTTAGACAATAGCGGGTACTTTAGGATAGGTGGCTTGTCTGAAAGACTACGTAAATTTAATACATACCTTTCTAAAGTTTGAATTTTCACGCTGAAGCGGTCATTTCGTCGCCATTTTTTCGTGTTTAATACCATTGTCAATCACGTGATTCTCCCCATTGTTACAGATGAACAAACTAGGGAGCTCTTTAACAGCAACAATAACAAAGTGTGATTTGGAGAGGTTTGAGAAGTGAAAAGTGTTGTTTGAAATATTTATTATATTCAGTGGAATTGACATCTTCTTCTGAAATGATTTTGAGTTGCCTTATTTGGTTTCACCATCTAGCAGAAAATGACAAAGCTGCATTACACAAATAGCTCATCATAGCAACAGTTCGTTATACTGGGCTTCTGACACAGTGAGAGAAGTCCTAGGTTTACTGAGTTCAGTACCTTAACCCTTTCCCAAACAACACAATTTTAGGGTTTTCAGATTGGAAAGGTGCTACAAATGACAAAATGCATGTTAATGAAGGAAAGGATTGTGTACAAAATAGCACAGAAAATATTGAGGCAAAAGGAGAAAATGCTGATTATCAGCATTTTCTTCTTTCGCCTCAATGTTTTCCCAAGCATATTCTTTTAGGGATGAATAAAATAAACCAGGTCTTGTTTGGGAAAGGGTTAAAACAAGTGCATGTTGTATTGCGATGCAATACAGGAGTCCCCCACCGGATAACAAAAAATCCTTTCTTATAATATATCTCCTACTTACTAGATCTATAACTATATACAAAATTTGAAGTTGCTAGCACATTAGGTTTTGGACAAAATGTCCCAAACAAAAATATAAGTTTAAAAACAACCAAGGGCAATTATAACTACAAAAGTGGGCGGAGAAGAATGATTCTTGTACATGACACTTGTCCTCAATGAGATCTATAAGTGTACCAAGTTTGAAGTTGCTAGCACTGATGGCTCAGGAGATATGGTCCGGACAAAAATGTAAGGAAAAAAAAACAACAACGGACAATAACTAAAAAAGTGGATGTGGCAGAATTACAGTTCTTGTGCATTACACTTCTTCTCAATGAGATCTACTATTATAACTACAAAAGTGGGCGGAGAAGAATGATTCTTGTACATGACACTTGTCCTCAATGAGATCTATAAGTGTACCAAGTTTGAAGTTGCTAGCACTGATGGCTCAGGAGATATGGTTCGGACAAAAATGTAAGGATAAACAAGAGGACCATGATGGTCCTATATCGCTCACCTGAACCAAAATGATATGAGCAACACTTTTGTTCAATTCAATAAACATTTATGACTATAAGACTGAAAACTAACTTATAGTCAATAACTTTGTGAAAATCAAACTCATCTGAGATCTTATGGTGCCAAACATTGTGTCCAGGTTTTTCTTGATTGATAAATAATCACAGATTCTAGAGTATAAACAAGGTCGAAAACAGCCAAAGACGGTAATTTTTTCAAATTCAAGGGCACACAATTCTCGACTTTCTGATCACATCAGACTGAAAATCTACCTCATCCAAGATATTATGGTCTCCAACATAGTGTCCAAGATTTGTCTTGATTGGTCAATAATTGAAGATTCTAGAGTTTAAACAAGATCGAAAAACAGCCAGAAACGGCTATTTTGTTAAATTCAAGGGCACATAACTCTCAACTTTCTGATCGGATCAGACTGAAAATCAAACTCATCCGACATATTATGGTCCCAAACATTGTGTCCAAGTTTTGTCTTGATTGATTGATAATTGTAGATTCTAGAGTGTAAACAAGGTCGAAAACAGCCGAAAATGATAATTTTATCAAATTCAAGGGCACATAACTCTCGTCTTTCTGGTCAGATCACACTAAAAATCAAACTTATCCGAAATCTTATCCTCTCAAACATTGTGTCCAAGATTTGTCTTGATTGGACAATAATTGAAAATTCTAGAGTGTAAACAAGGTCGAAAACAGTCAAAAACGACAATTTTGTCAAATTCAAGGGCACATAAGTCTCGACTTTCTTGTCTTATCAGATTGAAAATTCTAGTCATCTGAGATCTTATGATCTCTAACATTGTGTCCAAGTTTTGTCTTGATTGATTGATAAATGTAGATTCTAGAGTGTAAACAAGGTCGAAAACAGTCAAAAACGACAATTTTGTCAAATTCAAGGGCACATAAGTCTCGACTTTCTTGTCTTATCAGATTGAAAATTCAACTCATCCAAGATCTTATGATCTCCAACATTGTGTCCAAGTTTTGTCTTGATTGATTAATAAATGTAGATTCTAGAGTATAAACAATGTCGAAAACAGCCGAAAACGACAATTTTATCAAATTAAAGGGCACATAACTCTAGTTTTTTTTGTCAGATCACACTGAAAATCAAACTCATCCAAGATCTTATAGTCTAAAACATTGTGTCCAAGATTTGTCTTGATTGGTCAGTAATTGTAGATTCTAGAGTGTAAACAAGGTCGAAAACAGTCAAAAATGACAATTTTGTCAAATTCAAGGGCACATAACTCTCGACTGTCTCGTCTAATCAGACTGAAAATTACACTCATCCGAGATCTTATGGTCTCCAACATTGTGTTCAAGATTTGTCTTGATATGTCAATAATTGTAGATTCTAGAGTGTAAACAAGGTCGAAAACGGTCGAAAACGGAAATGTTGACAAATTCAAGGGCACATAACTTTTGACTTTTTCGCCTGATCTGACTGAAAATCGAACTCATCCAAGATCCTATAGTCTCCAATATTATATCCAAGTTTTGTATTGATTGGGCAATAATTGTAGATGCTAGAGTGTAAACAAAGTTAAAAACAGCATTTTTCGTCATTCAGGGGCAGATAACTCCACACTTTCTGGTCCGATCTGGCCCATAATCGAACTCATCCGAGAACTTATGACCATACTTGTTTTGACAAAGTTTGGTCAAGATTGACTAATATTTGTTGATGCTAGAGTGTAAACACCAAATTGTGGACAGACGGACAGATGGACAGACGGACAGACGGACGGACGACGGACAAAAAGCGATCACAATAGCTCACCTCGAGCACTTCGTGCTCAGGTGAGCTAAAAACAACAACGGACGATAACAAAAAAGTGGATGTGGTAGAGTAACAGTTCTTGTGCATTACACTTCTTCTCAATGAGATCTACCAGTGTATAAAATTTGAAGTTGCTAGGTCTTATGGTTTAGGAGATAAGTTCAAGACAAAAATGTAAGGATAGAAACAACAAAGGGCAATAACTCAAAAAGTGGACATGGCAGAGTGACAGTTCTTGTACACGACACTTGTCCTCAATGATATCTATAAGTGTAGCAAGTTTGAAGTTGCTAGCACTTATGCTTTAGAAGATATGTTCCGGACAAAAATGTAACGGTAAAAACAACAAAGGGCAATAACTCAAAAAGTGGGTGTGGCAGAGTAACAGTTCATGTACATGACACTTGTCGTCAATGAGATCTATATGTGTACAAAGTTTGAAGTTGCTAGCACTTATAGTTTAGGAGATATGATCCGGACAAGAATGTAAGACTAAAAACAACAAAGGGCAATAACTCAAAAAGTGGGCGTGGCAGAGTAACAATTCTTGTACATGACACTTGTCCTTGATAAGATCTATAAGTGTACAAAGTTTGAAGTTGCTAGCACTTATAATTTAGGAGATATGATCCGGACAAGAATGTAAGGCTAAAAACAACATAGGGCAATAACTCAAAAAGTGGGCGTGGCAGTGTTATTGTTCTTGAACATGACACTTCTCCTCAATGAGATCTATAAGTGTAAAAAGTTTGAAGTTGCTAGCACACATACTTTAGGAGATATGTTCCGGACAAGAATGTAAGGGTAAAAACAACAAAGGGCAATAACTCAAAAAGTGGGTGTGGTAGAGTAACGGTTTTTAAACATGACACTTCTCCTTAATGAGATCTATAAGTGTACAAAGTTTGAAGTTGCTAGCACACATAGTTTAGGAGATACGTTCCGGACAAGAATGTAAGGGTAAAAACAACAAAGGGCAATAACTCAAAAAGTGGGCGTGGTAGAGTAACAATTCTTGAACATGACACTTCTCCTCAATGAGATCTTAAGTGTACCAAGTTTGAAGTTGCTAGCACATATGGTTTAGAAGATATAGCCCGGACAAGAGTGTGACGGACAGACGGACAGACAGACGGAATCGAGCAAACCTATAGTCCCCCAACCGGTAACCGGTGGGGGACTAAAAAGACCTTGTTTTGAAGCCCCTGTATAGAAAAATGCTTGGGAAAACATTGAAACAAAAGAAGAAAATGCTGATAACCAGCATTTTCTCCTTTTGTCTCAATAATTTCTGTGCAATATATAAGCACAAATTCTTCATCTATAATATTTTGTCATCTTAAGCAGCTTTCAAACTGGATCATTCAAATACTTTGCTGTTTGGGAAAAGGGCTATAATTCGACATCGAGTTGTGAGCCGCGACGAAAGGTTATGGTTTATTTCAATACAGTTAAATAGGGAGGAGTGCCTACGGTATTTTCCACTGAATAAAAGCCAATAATGACAGGTATTGCGTTCTGTCCCCGATGCCTGATGCCATGTGAGTTCAGTAGCTGTGTCCAGATAGTACTTTGTCAATTTATTACAGGGAGACGGGTTCGAGTCACATATTTGTATCGTTCGAAATCCCTCTTCCCCCATCAATTTGGACTCGCTGATCTTTGATCATTCACAGGTCGTTGTCTATCTATAAGTTCACATATAATTTATAACATATTCTCATGGTCTAGGAGCAAGGGCATTGTTTGACCAAGATGCCAGTCAGACAGACAGAGAAATAGTGAACAGTGACAGATGTACAGACACAAAAAATGCTGAGTGATGAAATGCTGGCACATGCTGATTTCCAGTAAAAGTGACCTTTGAAAACCCAGACTGGGGCTCCATAAATCTGACAAAATGGCCGATATTCTGATATTCTGTTTAGTACCATAACAAGAGCCGTCATAGACGGATTATGCTCCCCGAATAAGTGTTTGTCACAAAATAAATATTATCATACATTAAGCCCCCTTTTCCCATGACAGATTTTTTGTACACACATTATTTATAGGATATGGTCTAGAACATCTCATTTACCACCAAAGTACCAAATTTCATTAAATTTTGCACATTGAATGAAGAGAAATTGGAGAAAATCTAATTTTTACATCAAGGCCCCTTTTTCCATGACGCAGCCTCAAACCAACTAATGACCTAGTTAATGACCATAGATGACCCAATTTCAAAATTGTCCGAGATTCTATCAAGATAATGATTCTGAGAAAATTTCAGGTATATTGGATGAAAAATGTGGCCTCTAGAGTGCACACAAGGTTTTTCTAAGATTTGACCCCATGACCTAGTTTATGACCCCAGATGATCCAATTTCGCACTTGTCCGAGAATTGATCAAGACAATCATTCTGATCAATTTTCAGGTTGATAAGGCAAAAATGTGGCCTCTAGAGTGCACACAAGGTTTTTCTTAGATTTGACCCTATGACCTAGTTTTTGACCCCAGATGACCCAATTTCGAACTTGTCCGAGATTTCATCTTCCTCTAGAGTGAAGTCAATCCAAAGGTTGACGCACTACGCACGACGGACACAGCGGTATCACAATACCTCACCATGAGCACTATCGTGCTCAGGTGAGCTAACAAGAGCTGTCCGAAGACAGCGCGCTCCACTTTCTAAATTGCTTAGTATAAAGGGGGCATAACTCCAAATATAGTGGAGCCAGGGTCATGGGCCGAGGTAGTAAGGTAGAGGGTGTGATGGTGAATAAGTATTCCAAGTTTGGGTTGAATCCCTTTGATAGTATGGAAGTCATTGATGTTTGAAAAAACTTAAAACTTTGTTGCAACGCCAACGCTGACGCCCGGGTGACAGTATCAGCTCTCATTTTCTTCGAAAAGTGGAGCTAAAAATGCTTGGAAAAACATTGAGACAAAAGAAGAAAAAGCTAATTACCAGCATTTTCTCCTTTTGTCTCAATATTTTTGTGCAATAATTAGCAAAAATTGTTAAATTTTTGGTAAGGGTTAAAGTCCACTTATATAATTTATACCATATTCTAAAGGTCTAGGATAAAGGCTATAATGCCTATAAAGATGCCAAACAGACTGACAGAAACACAGACAGAGCAAAAGTGAAAGAGGTAAATGCTGATTGACAAAATGCTGGCAGATTCGGATTTCCAGTAAAAGTGACCTTTGAAAACCCAGACTGGGCTTCCATAAATCTGACAAAATGGCTGGCATTCTGATATTCTGTTTAGTAATAACACACATATTCTTTCTTTTGAAAGCCGGCTGGCTGACAAGTTTAATCAATTTTACATAACAGTGGAATTATCAATTACCTACCCTTAACTGTCTATATCTTTGATTCCGGAGAAAATAACCCTTCACAAAGACAAATTCCGATAGCGATTTGCATGGTTATGGAGCCATTTTTTGTCCCGACAATATTTTTAATTTTTAGTGTAAGTTGTAACCTATGTGCCAAGCAAAAAAAAATAAGTTGCCATGGATGGAAGAAAATGCTGATTATCGGCACTTTCTGTGTCTTCCTCAATATTTGCTGCCTTACATTTCATTTTGGCAGATTTACCCTTTCCCAAACAACATAATTTTAGGGCAGTCGAAGTTGAAAGCTGTTACATACCATGAAATTATTGTTATGAAAGATAAGATGTGTTCAACTATAGCACAGAAAATATTGAGGCAAAAGGAGAAAATGTTGGTTATCAGCGTTTTCTTCTTTTGCTTCAATGTTTTCCCAAGCAACGTCTATTAGGGGCATCAAAAGCAGGTTGTCACATTAAGGACAGATCCTCCAGTTGTTACTGCGCAACTTACTGCGCATATCCTAAATAACGAAAAAAAGCTGTTTCAGTAATTGGTCTTTTCAGCAAATGTATTTTTTACATTTAGTTAATGTTTGGTTAATAAATGACAAGACCCTTTTCGGTTAGTTAAATTTTCTCTGTTTGGTCAATTAAACAGGCCTGCAATTAAAGTGTAATAGTACTCGGATGGTACATTTCGCTTTCTGTTACGCGTTCAACATGTGGCGTTAGCGATAGGAAACTGAGCAACAAAAGCAAAGTGGTATCTTTATGAGCTAGTCCGCTTCAGATGGACACACAAGATTACACTTTTTATTAACTAAAGCTGGTAATAAGGAAGAAAATGGATGAAAGTAGCAAAACAATTTCGGACAGAGCTGCAAAAAGTAAATCAATTTTTACTAATAATTAAGAAAAACGCTAGGTTTGATATATTTTTCTTCTTTTGTTTTTGTAGGTATGACCAAGTACTATGTCTATACCAAAAAAGAAAAAATTCTTACCGCTGGAATATTTTTTATTTTCAGAAACGTTGCGAAAAAAGAGCAATTTCAGGTACTTTTGAAAGAATGTTATACTAAAAATTTCAAAATCATCACTAAATTTTCCCAAATTGATACTCATTTAGACAGAATAAAACATATTGAACACAATATATCTAGACTTATTTATGTAATCCTAGTCATTTCGAACACCTTTTTTGTGGGTGTTTAAATGACACCCCATTTTTGCAATTTTAGACGAGAGTAGCCTCCCTGGAAATCCAATAACTTTTTAATTCGCTTGGTGACATATAGTTTTTAAGTCATTTTTTTACTTCTCATATATTCAAATATCAGTACAGAAAAAATAAAAAAAATCTTACCGTAGGAAATAAATGGAGGATCTGTCCTTAAGTTTTCCAGGATAGGGTTAATGTACTTAGTTAAGGCCAGACTACTGCCCTTTTTATATGCTGTGTGGTTTAAATTGGCTGCTTTAATACATTTTCTGGTGGCTAGTAGTTTTAATTGTACATTTTGTAAGTTAGATTGCTTGGGTTAAGCGTGCGAGTTGGGTGAGTAGATTTTACTAGTTGAGTTGCCCACTAGTTGGTGCATGGGAATTGGGTGCTTGTAGTGAGTTTTCTTCGTAGGGTTTTGTATAAAAACCCTGCGTTGAAATGACTCGTGGGGTAGACGATTTTTGGCATGGTAGCTGGAAAGTGGAGTTGAGATTTGTGTGTGAGATTTGGATTCTTCTTGGGGTTGCTTGATGTTGATTGATGTTGCTTGATGTTGCTTGATTGTTTATAACAACCTACGATACATACTGATGTCATAGGCGCGTGTGGTGTGATGGCTGGAGACCTGACCGTGAGAGAGTAAACGTAAATGTGTAGTCCAGACCGGGTGACTTTGGTAGTATGTTGTGCCGGCGTCAACGTCATCGGGAAAGGACATTTGGGATGTGACGACCGGGGAACAACATAGTAATATACAATAAACGGCTGGACAATCACATTATCTTGGTGATATTGGCGCGGTCAGGCGACAGTCTAGTCTAGAAAATTTGTGTTGATGATGTTTTGGAAGAAATTTAATATTTTTCAGTTGCATTAATTTATAAATCGTGTGAAGTAACGTGGACATTTTGGGACATTAGACGTCAACCTAAAACATACAGTGATAGTGGACTCTCGAAATTCTTTAGGAACTTTATTGATTTAGATCACTTTCGTTTATCTTGTTTACATTTTGATTAATTGGTATTTGGTTATTTGTTTATGTAAATAAAATTTGGAAATGCACATCCTGACTCTTTACTGACACGTATCCAAGCGAACCGCTCAGCTGTCTTGTGACACAGGTCTTGTTTGGGAAAGGGTTAATATTGTCATCTGCAATTACTTTCAATTAGGAAATGTCTAAATTGTGCTTTTGGAAAAGGGTTAATTTCAAATGAATTTATCAACAGTCAGTGATATTGATCAAAAGAACCCTATGTAATTACTCCATTATTATTGGGGTTGAAAATACAAGATAATGGATGAGATTTAACAGTAATTAATTATTGGTGGATCTAAATGTCTGCTGTGTATCACAACACTTAAAGCAGCCTCTTAACCCATTGCCAAGAATTTTGAGGTCCACCTTTAACCCCCTCCCCCACCAAAGTCCAGGGGTGTCAGGACCACCTTTTCCCCACCCTCTGGATCCACGCATGCAGATACATGTCATAACATGAAGGACTATATATAACAACAGTTTGGGAAGAATGCCGCAGCTTATTTGGGCAAAACCAGCAATATTTTTGATAACCCCTTTTTCCCCAAAATTCCAGGGGGGGGAGGGGGCACAACCTCCTGACCCCACCCCCCTCTGGATCCGCACATGGGTTGTAAGAGAGGCTTGAAATATTGCATTCAAAGCAGATTAAAAGTATGAATCTCATTCGAGGAAAGTACACCTTCATTGAGATTTTATTTGGAATTTCTGTATACTTTCCCCTGCGTCACACGCACATACCTCTTTTTTACATTCTCAGTACTTTTGTCTCGTGTATTCCTGGCGTTCTAAAAGACGTAGGAATGGTCGTAGCAAAGAATTGTCCGGTCAATTCTTTGCTATGTGCAGTCTGTGTCGTGGTTGCATCCACCAAATCAAACATTGCATGTGTGTGTACACAGGAGCATGTACTGCCACTTGTAAGAGAGGCTCAACCCTTTCACAAATCACAAATACTTGGAAGTATCTAATTTGTTAAAGATACAACAATTGATTGAATGAAGATTCATCCCACTGAACAGCTAATGTCACAGAGACAGCATGCACCTTTAATCAAAAGGACTGTAGTGGCAGAAGCGTGTCGTTGATGGGAAGTCAAATCCTCGTAACTCCAGCTTATTCAAGCTGTAGTTACGAGGTTTTGACTCCCCACCAACGATGAGACATGTGTTACAAGTCAAAATGCATTACCACTGCACCAAATCTGCCCCAAGATTTTCATTGGACCGTAGCCGAGGCCATAGGGAGACATCATACTATAATTTGAGCAATGTTTGTCCGTTTGTCCGTTTGTTCCCCTACTCCTCCCAGGTCCTTGGGCCGATCTTCACCAAACTTGGAGGGAAGGTGGAGGCCGGCCCCGGGTATTAGCTTGAGGGAGGTCAAGGTCATCGAGGTCAAAGGTCAAATTTATGTTTTTACGGGTTACGGGTATCGTTTTTACGGGTTACGGGACGGGATTGCTTACGGGTTAAGGGACGGGATTAGGTGGAGGGCAGCCCCGGATAGGTCAAGGTCATCGAGGGGTCAAGGTCATCGAGGTCAAAGGTCAAATTTTGAGACGGGTAAAATTGCTAGTTACCTCAAAACCTAGGTAACACTGGTGGTGAACTCGGCCAAAGCGTGGCACGTTTTGTCGCGATCATTGTATTCCGTCGGTGTTGTTATAAAATATCGTAACTACGGCTTCATTAAAGCCATAGTTATGAGATTTTTTAACAACACAGACGGTTTGTCAATACATATCGTAAACCCGGTCTATTTTTAGAACAAATTCATTGTTATTAGAAAAACTATCCAATCAGGCCCCGGTTTCTCGAAAAAACTTAAGTATGTTCTCATGCTCAAATCTGAGCATCGTGCTCAAATCGCACGAAATCAATGTGAACTTCAATTGAATACCAATCAACGTTGATTGGTATTGAATAGAAGTTGAGCATGAACTCATGAGAATATACTTAAGTTTTTTCGAGAAACCGGGGCCAGATCTTTAAACTCAAAATATCTGTACCTTGTTGTAGTGAAAAACGTCTATCGCTTTGGCAGAGTTCACCACCAGCAGGTAATACAATACCTCAAAACCTAATGCAATTATTGTTGTCGTCAGCATTTTGTATGACATTAATTTTGTATGACGAAAATGCTTTGATGGCCTCCTTTTTTATAGGGATTTGATTATTAGGGTAAATTAACATCATTTTCAACATCTATGGTCATATTGCGACGGTTGCAACCGTGGATTTCTAATATTTCGCCTCCATTTGCTCCCGCACAAATGACTTGTCAAATGTCAGTGCGGATACTGGCCAAGCCGGGGTTCGAACTCAGCACCCTTGGATTGACCGACTCCAACGTTACCGACTGAGCTATTGGGGCTCAGCCTATTTTATAGGGAAACCTGCAGCAGTACCAAATAAATTCTGGATCTAACAAATAAACAAAGCTTTTTCCATCCACAATATCTGATGATTCAGTATGATGACAATAAATTGTTTCAACCCTAGGGCTATACTAATGTTTTTATGGTGATATAATAATACAGGAATCTGACATTAAAACCATTAGCCAGATCTAATAAATTACTTAGCTTTTTTATTTGAATAGGTATGGTATCTGGAAAATGGACCATTACGGCAATGAGACTATGATGGATTCAGATTATTTTTCAGCTATATGCAGTCTGATCAGGATCCATGCTGCTCTCGAAGTTGCAACAGGTTTTCAGGAAGCTTTTATGGACCAGCATGAATCTTGATCAGACTGTGCATGATGCACAGTCTGATCAAGATCCATGTTGGTCTCAAATGACATCAAGACCTTTTTCCCACGATCCAAGCTCATTTGTTTGTTTTAGTAAAATTATCAAGAGACGAAACTCATGGGTGAATGCAAAACTATGGTAAGTATAATGTAGAATTATAGAGACATACAATAGTTTTGCACAAAGCTACAATAATAGTTATAACATCAAACAGCCAGCCTTTAGGGGATGTTTTATCCATTCTTTTTTCACTTATTTTCTCATATTTTTCTCATCTCCATAAAAATCAGTTCAAGTGATAAAATGTCGAGTCATTAAATAACCAATCATTGGAATCTCAAATCACAGAAAAAATTTAATTCCAAGAATATTGCAAGAAGTTAGATAGATCTAGTACTGCAAGTCCATTGATTAATTCAATATAGTATTCATATACACTGGAGGTGAACTCCGCCAAAGCGTGGGACGTTTTTTCGCGATCATAGTATTCCGTCTGTTTTGTTATAAAATACAGACAGTTTGTCAATACATATCGGTAAATCCGGTATATTTTTAGATCAAATTCATTGTTATTAGAAAAACTATCCAATCAGATCTTAAACACACATTTAAACGCAAAATATCTGTACCTTGTTGTAGCGAAAAATGTCCCTCGCTTTGGCCGAGTTCACCACCAGTGATTTAATGCCTCTTAAGCAGCTGGAGCAGCCTAGCCATGGATTCCTGTTATTTCCCTCACTAGTACTACCAAAACATTTTTTTTCGAGCCTCCAGCTGTTCCTCCAACTTGGATTTACTTTAGGAAGATCAACAAATTGGGAGAAAAATGCTAGAAATAATATTTCTTCTTTTCGATGTCTAGATAATTATAAGAAAAACATTGGGAAAACATTGAAGCAAAAGGAGAAAATGCTGATAATCAGCATTTTCTCCTTTTGCCTCCATGTTTTCTGCGCTATATTGCACAAAAGCCATGTCTTGTTTGAAAAAAGGTCCTTTTTTCAAATGATGCTCCTGTATTGTTTTATAAGATGAATCCTTCAGGGCCCAAAATATATTAAATGATTTATTGTGTATGAAGTGATTTTTATCATTTAACCCTTTCCCAAACAAGACCTGGTTTTGACGTCCCTTATAGAAAAGGCTTCGGAAAACATTGAAACAAAAGAAGAAACTGCTGATAATCAGCAGTTTCTCCTTTTGTCTCAATATTTTCTATGCCACATTTTACACAAATCGTATTTCTAATAACAACCCTTTTGTCATTTGGGGCCGTTTTTGAAGTGGATCACCCTAAAATTTTGCTGTTTGGGAAAGGGTTAATTGACCTGAATCTACATACTTGCCCTATTATACAATGATAATCCTTTACCAATCAGAATCTACATTATATTTTGATCATTCAAAAACTAACAAAATTGAAGGTGAATTGGCAGTAGGCAATGATATGAATTGCATAGACAACCTCCCTCACAAGCCGTTTGTCTTATGAAAAGCAGAATCATGTATGGTTTTGATGTCCCTATCAAAGAGCAAACATCAACTAAATCAGCCCCCTCAATATTTTCTATGCTATAACATTCTTTTTCTACTTTTGACACCAATATTTTCTCTGTAACTCCTCTATAATTAAACTTAGATGCTAAACTTTTCCTGTTTTGAGGTTTAATCTTAAATTTGTCAGACAAGTATCAAATATAATCTTTAGGATGCCCTCAAGACAGAGGTGAGAAAATATTGAAGGAAATGGAGAAATTGTGTCACAAGCAATTTCTTTACTTTCAACAATGTTTTCTACCAAAAAAGTCATAAAATCTAAAAAAATTGTCAACTTGATCTGCATGGAACTTGTTTCAATTTGGACAAGTAACGTCTAAAATTCTGGTGTCTGATAATAGGTTAATCCAATATGCTTTTCTTTATTTAAAAATATTTTCTGGATAAAAATGACGCATAGAGCTTTTCGAGGGTCTCTTAATACGTCAAGAATGACAATCAAGCTCCCGAAATTCAAGTGCTTTATTTTGTAGGACAAAGATAATTGTAGGAACGTCAGACATGTTTCCGCACCAATATTCTGATTAAATTGGTTTGCATTTAAGATATTGTCATATTAGCCGCTAGGAACTTGTCACTAGGGAAATGCTGCTTATTTCGTGGAATCAATAACACTAACAAAACAGATTCTCGTGGAGAAAATCTATATGATATTCCCGCCATCAACTGTCCTATACAGACGAGAGATGGGGTCTTCTATGAAACATTAATTATTGTTCAAGCCGTCACTCTCTTTTATGATCCATTTTCACAATTGACAATTCCAGGACTTGAGAACATGATAGATGTTTTAACCCTTTCCAAACAAGAGCTTCGCAAAGCGGCGCATATACGCCCGAGAGGGGCTTGTCAGTAAAATTGGTCATTTTTTCGATTCAAGGGCAGTTAATTCAAACATGAAAAGTTATCAAAATTTTGTTTGCAAAACAAGACACCATAGAGATTCATTGTGGCTAGTTTGAATAATTTCTGGTTGAAACTATAGGAGTTGCACACAGGAGAAAATGGACATTTTTGAGAAAATGGGCATTTTTTCTTAAATTCAAGGACAGATAATTCAAGAACGAAAACAGTTATCTAAATTCCGTAAGCGGTGTGCACAACTACACACCATGGAGATTCATTGTGGCAAGTTTGATTAAATTCTGATCAAAACTGTAGGAGGAGTTGCGCACACAAGAAAATGGGCATTTTTTTTAATTCAAGGGCAGATAATTCAAAAACGAAAAGAGTTAATTAAATCCCGTAAGCGGGATGCACAACTAGACACCATGGAGATTCATTGTGGCAAGTTTGATCAAATTCCGATCAAAACTGTAGGAGTTGCGCACACAAGAAATTGCTAACGGACGGACGGACGGACAGACGGACAGACAGACAGATGAGCAGGGCCATAACATAATACGACCCTCCGGGCGTATAAAAAGGACTTTTGACTCCCAACAAGATAATGGCTTTGGAAAACATTGTGGAAAATGAAGAAATTGCTTGTGACAAGCCATTTCTTCATTTATAACAATGTTTTCTACCCAAAAAGAGCAAAAAAAAAAATTCATTCACTTCCTATGCAACATGCAAGTCTAAATGTGAAAGTGATTTTAACATAGAATTAAACTGAAACCACTTTCACAGAATTTTATTTCATTCTTTTTATTTATCTAGCCTACAACGCTTCAGCTTCTCTAGACTTTTTCCAAGTGCAACTTTTTCTAGTTAACAATGCATCAAGAAAGTGATGTCATCCTCATGAATGAGATCATTATTTTATTTTAAAATAAATAACACTAACAAAACAGATTCTCGTGGAGAAAATCTATATGATATCCCCGCCATCAACTGTCCTATACAGAGGAGAGATGGGGTCTTCTATGAAACATTAATTATTGTTCAAGCCGTCACTCTCTTTTATGATCCATTTTCACAATTGACAATTCCAGGACTTTAGAACATGATGGATGTTTTAACCCTTTCTCATACGGCAAAATTTTGGGGTAGATCTAGCACAATTTTACAGATGCTGCAGACAACAAAATTTAGATAAATAAAGATTGGATTCATTAACATATTGCTTTTCAACAAAAACCTCGTAACTGCAGCTTAAAACTAGCTGCAGTTACATAACTGCAGCTTAAAACTAGCTGCAGTTTTGAGGATTTGGTTCAGAAGCATGCAGACTAACAACGCAACAGCCACTCCTACAACACTGTGACGGAACATAAAATTACTGACAACTGGGAAATGAAGACCAACATACTAATGAATAGAGCCATGCTAGAATGCTATATAGGGACCGCAATATGACTCGCCACCAGACTTCAAGACTGAGCAAGAGTTCAACCTCCAGAGCAACGCAAAGTCCTGCCTTTAACCCTTTCCAAAACAACAAAATTTTAGGGTGATCCACTTCAAAAACTGCCACAAATGACAAAATGGATGTAATTAAAGATAGGATTTGTGTAAAATATGATTCTTGTATAGTGGTACCATCAACATTGAGACTCAAATGTACTTTTAAGGACAGATCCTCCAGTTGTTACTGCGCAACTTACTGCGCATATCCTTAATAACGAAATAAAGCTGTTTCAGTAATTGGCCTTTTCAGCAAATGTATTTATTACATATTGTTAATGTTTGGTTGATAAAAGACAAGACTCTTTTCGATTATTTCCATTTTCTCTGTTTGGTCAATTAAAGTGTTAAAGTACTCGGATGGTACGTTTCGCTTTCTGTTACGCGACCAACATGTGGCGTTAGTGATAGGAAACGGAGCCACAGAAGCAGGGCTTCAGATTGACAGTGGGCCCGGGCCATTTGACACACTATTTGCAAATATGGCCCATCACTTTTCAACTCCAGGGGCCAAGCGGCCCAAGTTTTTACAAATTTTTTATATCACTGTGTTTATTTTCATTGCTATGGCCCATCATTTCCAAAAATGACCCATCAATTTCCCTGCCATGGGTCATTTCGACCCACCACTCTTCCAGTAAATCTGAAGCTCTGCAGAAGCAACGTGGTGTCTTTATGAGCTAGTCCGCTTCAGATGGACACAAAAGGCGACACTTTTTATTATCTAAAGATGGTAATAAGGAAGAAAACAGAGCTGCAAAAAGTAAACCAAATTTTACTTATAACTAAGAAAAACGCTTGGTTCGATATATTTTTCTTTTTTTGTTTTTGTATGTATAACCAAGCACAATGTCTATACAAAAAAGAAAAAAATTCTTACCGCTGGAATATTTTTTATTATCGGAAACGTTGCGAAAATAGAGTAATTTCAGCTACATTTGAAAGGATATTTTACTAAAAATTTCAAAATCATCACTAAATTTTCCCCAATTGATACTCATTTAGACAGAATAAAACATATCGAACACAATAAAGACTTATTTATGTAATCCTGGTCATTTCGAACATCTTTTTTGTGGGTATCTAAGTGACACCTCATTTTTGCAATTTTAGACAAGAGTAGTCTCCCTTGAAATCCAATAACTTTTTAATTCGCTTGGTGACCTATAGTTTTTAAGTCATTTTTTTACTTCTCATATATTTAAACATCAGTACAGAAAAAATAAGAAAAATCTTACCGTAGGAAATAAATTATTATTTTATTGAAAATATGGTAGCGAAACATATTGGTACGAAACATTTATTTTTCTACAGTAAAGACCGAGTGTTCCGAAAAACTGGAGCATTCCCCCTTAATTGACCAAACAGAGAAAATTGAAATAACCGAAAAGGTTCTTGTTATTTATCAACCATACATTAACTAAATGTAAAAATACATTTGCTGAAAAGACCAATTACTGAAACAGCTTTATTTCGTTATTGATATATGCGCAGTAAGTTGCGCAGTAACAACTTGAGGATCTGTCCTTAAATACCAGTTTGAGTTTGAGTTTTTTGGGGTTTTACGCCGTTTTCAACTGCCAGGGTCATGAGGCTGGAGCACCTAACCATGGATTCTTATTGTTTCTCAAACCAGTACTACCACAACACCTTTACCGCCCCTGGTAGTTGAAAACGGCGTAAAACCCCAATAAACTCAAACACCTTTACCGAGCCTCCAGCTGCTCGCCCACTTAGGTTAATGATTTCAAACCCATTGGTGGGTGAAAAATTTGTCAGAAAGGTTATTTGTCACGGCCAGGTATCACGCGGCCGGGTATCAAACCCAGGACCTCTCAAATGAGAGGCAAATGCGCTACCAAGTGCGCTAAGGCTGCGGCCTCTTTGTATGTTGAGAAAAGGCCAATGTTAAGTTTTCAATGCACAAGACAAACGGACGTGGGAGTAAATGCCTCTATCTTTCAATACAGGGGCATATAAAACAATTTTTCAAATGGACGGAGGAAAAGAAAGAGAGAAGAAAAAACTTTTTTCTATTTTTCAATCAGTTCTAATGCACAATCAGTGTCATTGAAACTCAAAATGGAAATGGTACTTTATATAAAGAACCAAATTTAACCTCCACACAACATTTTTCCTAATTAAGTTGGACAATAGGATGGAATACAAGCCAATAATCGCTCCATTGGGAGAAGGCGTTGTGGAGTTGACGAAATCGGGAAGGAATTTAAAGGTTACTGCCAGGAATTTGTGAACAATATAATGGATTTCCCTCTATCAAATTAACAGACAGTTTTACATGAGGCTTGCTCGATTTTTTACAGTGGGTTCTTATTTTCTGCATTTGTTCAGTTTTACCATTACAAATGAAACCCTAGCTGCCCGAAATTTACTTCCAGAAGTTTGACACCACCTATAACCTTTAATTGTCCTGCTGACTTCAAAATTCGTTTCAAACAAATTGCCAATTAAAGTGACATTTCAATAGTTTTATCACAAGGTTTTGCCCCAATAATTTAGTAGGAAGCAGACAGTGTAGGCTAAGATTAGAATGCATGTCTGTGTAGGCTGATCCTAGTCTACACTGCCTGCCAAAGCTTTGTTGAAAACAGTAATGTGAAGTGAACAGCATGACAAAAGGGTTAATGTTCCATCACTTATTAATAATTGGAAAAAAAAATATAAGTATGTCAAACGAACATCAAGATAATTATGTATTAATCCTATCCCAAACAAGACCTTTGACTTCAATTTTTTTTATGCCACAACTCATTGGCAGATCTAGGAGGGATTGCAGTTTTGAGAAACTAGCATGTGAAAACTTAACCAAAGCATTTCGCCAACGCTTGGGTGTCAAGAAAAGCCCCCTATTCTATGAATAGTCACGCTAATAAAAATGAACCATTAGGCCCGCTTATCAGTAGCTGAGGACAATTCTGACATCTTTCTAATGTCAACCCAATCAATGAGAAGGATGATTATTGAAGATTAGTCCTTGCAGGATATACAGTATAAAAACAAATTATTTCATTTCTGTTGCCAAGCAACACTTTACCTACATTGAAGCTATGATATTGGTGTTTTTACTGAAAAGAATATTGCCATATATCATGTCTTTAACCCTTTCCCAAATGAAAAAAGAACTAAAACTGTCACAAAGCAGACAAATACTTTTGTGCATGGAGTCCCCTTTTTCTGTGATGACTAGTTCCTTATGCAAGGTGACCGAGAATATTGTGTTTCATCCAAATATGTCCAGTAAATGTGGGAGGAAATGTATTAATCCAATACCACACCATGACGCCTCTTGATGCCCCGTTACGCCGTAAGATAAAGGCTTTGGAAAACATTGTGGAAAATGAAAAATTGCTTGTGACAAGCAATTTCTTCATTTCATACAATGTTTTCTACCCAAAAAGACAAAAAAAATAGTAGAATTCCATTCATTTGGAATTATCATCTGAACCATCTTTAAATTTAGACCAGTCTATTATTTTACTGTTTGGTAATGGGTTAAGAAAATATCGACAAACATACAAACTGGTCAACAGAAGTTCAAGATGATGCTATCGAATATACCGCAATCTTGAGTTACATACAGAATACAAAGGGGAAAAAGGATAACTTTTCTCTTTGAAATGGATCAAAGGACTTACAAATCTCAGCAAATGTTATTATTTCAGAACATTGCCATTGTACAAAGGGAGGCTACTTCTCTAAACAAATTCTTCTTTAATTCAATGGTTATCTTTCTTTATTGGTGAAATTTGATTTCTGAGTACTAGGTTTCTGCTACGGTACTGCCACTGCACAATTCTTAGACATCTGCGGATTCTTAATGTTAAATGCCCCCAAGTGATCTTTTACAAATCAGTGTGAGTGGTCTTAAATAACTGTCAGTGAAATGCCGCCTGGCGGGGCCCAGGCGGCAGCAGGCAATTTCTAAGGTCCGAGATGCATGTGCCGTCATCAGCATGTCGGCTTAACCCTAGCGGCAGGCCAGCCAGTCAGCTTAAAACTGCCACCGGCCGGCGACCTGGTGGACAGTGGTAATATTTAACCTGCCACCAGCCAGCAATCAGGTGTTCTAACTGCCGGTTAATGATGATGACTATGAAGTGGAATGGGTTTTCCAGAGAATACCCAGTCTGGTCTGAGAAAAACAAGATCTTTCTCAAAGGCTTTCGCATCACAAGCGAGGAACTGCCTATCCAACCAATAGGTCTACCCTCACCGCGGAAGTAGGGGGATAAGGATGACACAGACGCTACAGATCCCATGTTGCCCGCAGGCAAAGTGGCATAAAGAGATGTGACAGTCGCACTGGACCTGGAGTCTGAAAACAAGCATTACGAAGCCAACTCAAGATTCCCTTCAGAACACATTGAGTAAGCACTGGACTTGGCCATCGAGACTGGACTTAGCTCTCTCTTTTCATACGGCAACGAGGTAAAGACTCCGGAACCTCAGGTCGACATAGTGTGATGACGCTGACAAAACGCTTGTTAAGACACTTGCATCACTGAGGATATGGCCGGGGAAAGGTACAGGTCACCTTCCCCATGGAATCCCCCAGAGTTCTGCCAAGCTTTTAATCCTATGGGGCCAATGGCCCATCCAAGCCAAAAATGTGGGGCCACTTTTCCCAAACATGGGGCCACCAAAGGTTTGAGTTTATTGGGGTTTTACGCCGTTTTCAACTACCAGGGTCATATCGCGGCGGCTGGAGCACCTAACCGTGGGTTCCTGGTATTTCTCGCACCAGTACAACCACAATATCCAAACCGAGCCTCCAGCTGCTCTCTCACATAGATGATTCACACCCATTGGTGAGAGACAAATGACTTTTGTCAAATGTCAGAATGGATACTGGCCGAGCCGGGGTTCGAACTCGAGACCCCTGGATTGACAGACTCCGACGTAACCGACTGAGCTATCCGGGCTCGGCGGGCCACCAAAGGTATGAAGTCAAGATTGTTTGTTTTGGTCTAAGAAAGTTCTATGAACTGTTTTGTGTTTAAATTAATATACTGAGAGATCATGTCATTCAGTTCTTGCTGATATCGTATGACAAACATGGAAAGTCTGCAAGCAATTTCAAGGTATTTGTTTTGGAATTCTTTCTGGTATGATTTTGATTTCCCACTCGCCGATTCTTCCAAAGTTTTGGAAGGTCCCAGTTGATCAATCAGTTTCAGGGTCTATACCAGTCCGCGCCTTTTTGGGTTCTCATTGACCGAAATAACTAAAAATAACTCTAATTCTAGGGGTTTTCTTCTCTGCAATCGTGATTAATAAAAGCTATCGATTGGCTCATAATTTGGAAACCCGATTTACAGTAACATCTGGACCAATGAGAATCGCCGTTACTTTCGAGAGAGAAAACATTAGGCCCCCGGATTAAAATAAAATACAATACTTCCAGCGATTCGCCCCAATAATGTTTCGTACCAGCAGCGTACGGTTCGTATTTTAAACGCACCGGCCGGCCCCATCAACATACTTTTATGGGGCCATCTGTAATTTTTTTGCACTGATCCCGCGATGGCGCGTCCTCGGCAGAACTCTGAATCCCCTATTACATGCCAGCCCTGCAGTAAGATCCTTCAACAAGAGCAACGCTGGGCGTGACATTATACGCCCAAAACTCAGAAATAAATGGTTGTGTGATATTTGTTGATGTCCTGTTCTTTTCTAAAAGTCTCTTGCAAGTATCGGATAAAACAAATCACCCAGTACAAATGATTTATGAAGTGTTGCAAGTACCCAAGTACTACTAAAATATTCACAAATTTAATCAGATTGAGATAATGTAATCAAGCACCCTAGCTATGAGTTCTACACACATGTGAAGTTTCAACATTGTAGGCCTTGTATTTTGAAAGATATGGACCAGACACAAATTTGCAAACTGAATCAAACAAAGGGCAATAAGTCAAAAATTGTAAATGGTAGAGTTGTGGTACTTGCGCTCTGCACACGCTAGCTATGAGATCTATATACCTGTGAAGTTTCAAGAACATAGGCCTTAAAGTTTCAAAGTTATGAACTGGACACAAATTCGCTTACTGAATCAAACAAAATCAAACAAAGGGCAGTAACTCAAAAATTACAAATGGTAGAGTCTCCATTATATGCGAGCCCTGCAGTAAGATCCTTCAACAAGAGCAACGCTGGGCGTGGCATTATACGCCTGAAGCTCCGAAATAAATGGTTGTGTGATATTCGTTGATGTCCTGTTCTTTTCTAAAAGTCTCTTGCAAGTGCATCGGATAAAACAAAATTCACCGAGTACTAAAATATTCATGAAGTGTTGCAAGTACCCAAGTACTACTAAAATATTCACAAATTTAATCAGATTGAGATAATGTAATCAAGCACCCTAGCTATGAGATCTATACACCTGTGAAGTTTCAAGACCATAGGCCTTATAGTTTCAAAGTTATGGACCGTACACGAATTTGCTAACTGAATCAAACAAAGGGCAATAACTCAAAAATTACAAATGGTAGAGTTGTGGTTCTTGTGCTCTGCACACCCTACCTATGAGATCCAGTGTTGCATCCAGGATGAGCCCAGAGAGGGGGAGATCCCCCATCAAATTTTCAAAAAGGGGGGAGTAAAAATTTTGAGCGCGCTGCAAATAGACTTGTACTTTCTGATCAAATCATGTGTAAACACCGTATGGTAGAGCTACACGCTGATGAGGGGGGTCGTACATGGGGTTCTCTTACTCGATTTTTAATTTAGCTTACATAACATACCCTTTCAGCACATTATCGTCTTTTTCAACGATTCCTTAATCTGTGATGTTTTATTTTATTTGTTCGTGACCGGGCGCATATTCCTGTACCGGTTCATCCCTGACTAACAAATCGTCAATTGCGGGTCAGTACCTGACTTGGAAAGTTCGTAATCCGTTTAGGTGGCATCTATCTAACCCAATAAATATGGTTTCAATTTATTCTACTATTTCAAACGAACTCCGCATTCGTAATTTGTTTACACACTTGAAATCCAATGAATGACGTCATTTGACAGTCACAGCAGTTCTCGGCTATTTCCGTTCTCCGTAGATCGGCCGAGGGATGGTCGTCTTCAATCGGAACTTCTCTCGGCCAATCTACGATTAGGTTGCAGTTTAAGGAAATAGCCGAGTGTCTTATTACCAACAGGTTTACTTCCCCTAATTCAACTGCGTCATTAGGGAATTTCCCAGGTAGAGAGAAAACCCTTTTCGGATTATAATTTTTTAGCGAATTTCTCCGATCTTTTTAAAAACATATTTTAATTTTCTTATGAAATGCAATTTTGCTGTGCACTGACTTTTGAAGAGCGGGCGATTATTTCCTATTAGACTGCGGGAGTTGCAACCCATGAAATTTTGAAATCGCGGGAGTGAAATTAAAATCAACGGGAATCGCGCGATCGCGCGCCCTGGATGCAACACTGAGATCTATACACCTGTGTAGTTTCAAGACTATAGGCCTTATAGTTTCCAAGTTATGGACCGGACACAAATTTGTTAACTAAATCAAACAAAAGGCAATAACTCAAAAATTACAAATGGTAGAGTTGTGGTTCTTGCGCTCTGCACACCCTAGTCATGAGATCTATACACCTGTGAAGTTTCAAGACTGATGATAGGCCT
Organism: Fragum sueziense; assembly: GCA_963680895.1. Lineage (NCBI taxonomy): Eukaryota > Metazoa > Mollusca > Bivalvia > Cardiida > Cardiidae > Fragum > Fragum sueziense. The sequence continues at coordinate 67,288,082 of OY804592.1, forward strand.
TATAGTTTCAAAGTTATGGACCGGACACAAATTTGCTAACGGACAGACAGACGGACAGACAGACGATGCAGGCGATAACATAATACGACCCTTCGGGTGTATAAAAATCTGCCAAAGTTTTTAAGTACTGCAGATTCTCGCAAAATTCTGCTGGTTTTCAGTTACAAATCCTGTGGGGTGGAGAGGGATTCGAACCTGGGTATTTCCATTCATCATGGAATCTGCAAGAAGCATCCATGTGACTGACAAACTGTAGGAGTTGCACACACAAGAAAATGGGCACTTTTGAGAAAATGGGCATTTTTCCTTATATTCAAGGGCAGTCTATCTAATTCAAGAACGAAAACAGTTATCTAATTTCCGTAAGCAATGTGCACAACTAAACACCATGGAGATTCGTTATGGTAAGTTTGATTAAATTCCGATCAAAACTAGGAGTTGCGTACACAAGAAATTGCTAACGGACAGACAGAAGGATGGACAGACAACAGGGGCCATAACATTAAAGTACCCTTCGAGCGTATAAAACTAAACACCATTGAGATTCATTGTGGCAAGTTTGATCAAATTCCGACCAAAACTGTAGGAGTTGCACACACAAGAAATTGCTAACGGACAGACGAACAGACGACAGGGGCCATAACATAATACAACCCTTTGGGCATATAAAAAAATGACAACATCATTTTCTCTTTTTGCCTCAATATTTTATGGCTTCATCAAAACCTTTGTCATCTGCAGTTGCTTTCAAATTGGCTTGCTCTAAAACTTTATTGATTGGGAAAGGATTGATATAAAGGTAACTACTTATTGGCATATCTCTGGTACAAAGGTCAAGGTCACGAGTCTACTCAAGTGTCATTCTCAAGGCTACAATTCTTCAAACTTTACAAAAACCAAAAACTCTAGCAGTTTGTCCCAAAACTATCAAATGCAAAGCAAGGTCTTGGTGCAAAAGTATGGTAAATGTATATGCATTTCACATGCACTTACCATGGTTCTGTACAAAGTCCTTAATTATCTCTACATTTATCATAATTTTGCACAAACTCCTAGATATCATCCGTCACATTAGAAAAGGTCGTAACGTAACTACAGCTTAAATAAGCTGTAGTTACGACATTTTCAAATGTGACCAACAATATGTTCTTATAACTTCTAAACTGTTCAAGCTAAAAGACTCGCTCATGGCATATAGCGACATCCGAACAATACACATGTCCTTGTACCAAGGTAAAGGTCACAAGTCAAGGTCAAAACCAAATATCAAGGTCACATCTTAAAAATTATTTACCATAACGGGGACAGTTACTAAGTTACTGTTTCACAAACTAAGTTCATTTTTTTTATCTTTTTTTTAACTATTTAAAGAGGGTGCTATACCTTTTTGTAACCGCATCATAGTTGTATGCATGTGCACCTGACCATAAATTCCTGGTAATTCTCTCATCCATACTACATAAAACATATCCTTTTAAACGAGAGACCCCATGATAGCTTGAAGCAATTACTTGCCGGTCAACACTTCATTTTTTCTACATAATTTTCTCATTTCTCCATTGTTTCTCCATTTCTCTGTATCAATTTGATTTGTATTAACTTTTACATGGCTCTTCTCTATTTTTCTAAATTTTTAGCCATGACACACTTGTAACAACTTTCTTAGTGTTAGTTTCACCAGTATTAATTCAGGCTGGGACTCTGATATGCCTTGCCCAAGGTACATACCCACATGTTGAGGCAGTTTTGGAGAGAGGGATTTGGTCACACAGCGGCCTACGCCCCCATGTTATAAATCCATCGCCTTGACCACTGCAACAGGCAGGACCCCTTCTGAGCCTTACTTTGGATTGGTGCAAGCTGATATTCAGCTACTGCCCCTGTATAGATCGACAACCTTTCTGGTTTGCCTTGATCCGTCATTGGTAACAGTTTCTTTTTTGTTATTATTATTTGTTTTCCAAGTAAGGTCTCAGTACAAATCTTACTGGTGTAATCTTTGGTAGAAAAAGCCAAAGTATGATAGCTTGAAAACAAAGGTGAATGGATTGGATTGAATGGAGTTTTACGTCCCACTCAACAGCAAAGGTCATATGGAGATGGGACCTCGGTTTAAAGTCTCATCCCAAGGACTGAAAGATGAATGGAGAAAAAATGTGAATGTAAATTTTGACAAAACTACATACTTGCACTATTTTCACCAGGGTATAAACAATTTATTTGTCTGCTTGTCTGTACCAAATAAGTCATTCTAGGATCAAGCACATGGCTTGTGTAAGTTTGTGGAACAAGTTCTGGGCCCTAAAAGTGGCGCTAATTTTGGCAATTGATTCATTATAAGTGGGAAAGTTAACTCAGATATTTAGATATAGATAATTAAACACAGCAATACATAAATCGTCGGTGTAAATGCAAAACCTCATATGTCGATTCTTGCGATTTTCAAAGTACAAACTTGTAAGTCCAGTTTAGACAATTCTCCCAGGTTTTGAGATATTTTTACTGATCAGTATAAACAATGATACATTATTTATGAACAATTATTGTGTCCAAATTTCAAGTGAAACATTTCAGTTTGGGAAAAGTTATTAAACACCCATGCCAGAAGTGTATTCTTTTTCTTTGTCTAATTGCAGGACAATTTCATGCTTCCAGTGCATGTGCCAATTCTGAAACTTAAGTCTCTTATACAGTTTTGTACCATGCCCTAAAAATTAAGTTACAATGGCACAAAATCAACACAAAATGTTTGTGAAACAGTATAGATAATTGCCCCTGTTATGGCCAATCACTCCTATATATCTTAGCTTTTCAACAAAAATCCCATAACTGCAGCTTGTTTTAAGCTGCAGTTATGAGGTTTTTGTTGAAAAGCCGCAATATCAACCTTGATATTTGTTTTTTACCTTGACAGGTGAGCTTGACCTTCGGTACAAACACATATGTACATATCAGATGTAACTACACACTATATACAAGACTTGAAACTTAACAGCCTAGAAGTAGCAAGAAACAAAAGGCTCTGCACAAAAGTATTGCAAGTCCATTAAAGTGAGCTGGGATCTGGAAAAGGGCCTTTACAGCATTTGAGACATCATAGAATCAGATCAGCTTGTACCCAAGTACAAACTGATCAGGAACCATACTGCTCTTACATTTGCTACACACACAGATTGATTGAAGGGGAATTTAATGCCACTTTCAACTACATTTTGGTTATCACAAGGGCTAGAGCACCTAGCCATGGAATCCTGGCATTTCTCTCACCAGTACTACCACAATACTAAATCGGAGCATTCAGCTGCTACTACACATAATAAAGCTGTAAGAGATCAGCATGAATCTTGACCAGAATGCACTTAAGTGAAGTCTGATCTGGTCAATGATAGTTCCAAATGCCACATGGGCTTTTTTCCAGGATCCCTAGTTCAAAGTTTATGCACAAACAATACTTTTGCACTAACTAAGCCTTGAATGTTCAAGCTTTTGTAAAGTTTTTCAAACTGAACCTAGAAACCAACCCCGACCTTGACAGCTGACCTTGACTTAAGTACCGGGGGTCATATTCACCAACAATTCTAAATAAACCCTTTCTCAAACGACAAAATTTTAGGGTGATCAAATTTGAAAACTGCTGCAGACGACAAAATGAAGGTTGATAAAGATAAGATTTGTGTATGATATAGCTTAGAAAATATTGAGACAAAAGGAGAAACTGCTGATCATCAGCAGTTTCTTCTTTTGTCTCAATATTTTCCAAAGTCTTTTTCTATAATGGACGTTAAAAACCAGGTCTTGTTTGGGAATAGGTTAACAAGGTGATAATCGATTACATAAAATATTTATGAAGTATGTTTAGGTGTACCTAATCATGTGTTCCTGGATTTTCTCACACCAGTACAAACAGTATTCAATCTAAGCTACCAGCTACTCATCCTGCCAAAACAATGCCTGAATGAGCATGATCTGTTCATTAACCCTTTCCCAAACAAGACCTGGCCCCGGTTTCTTGGAAAAAACTTAAGTTCGTTCTAATGCTCAAATCAGAGCACCGTGCTCAAATCACACGAAATCCATGTGAACTTCAATCGAATACCCTTCAACGTTGGAGAGTATCCCTTTGAAGTTGAGCATGTTCTCATGAGAATATACTTAAGTTTATTCGAGAAACCGAGGCCCAGTTTTGACATGATTCTAGTAGGAAAGTTTTGATAAAAATGAGAGAAAAGAATAAAATGCTAGTATTTAGCAATTTCTCCTCTCTCAAACATTTTCTATGCTATTACACATTTTCTTGTTTTGACAACAATTATTTTGCATTCAGCTAGTCACATCACATCGTTTGCACAATTTGGGAAAGGGTTAAAAACATTTTGAATCTTTTTATATTGTCCAGCAAGATTAACCCGGGACATCTGCATATGTAATGACCCCACTTCGGCTTTGTTTCGTCAAGACGCTCCACTAACGGACTTTGCGCACGAAAATTAAGTTGTCCCGGGTTAACCTTGTTGGACAATAACATAGAGATGTAATTTTGCAAATAGACTAACAAGCGTGCCATGGTCACAATATACACCGCCACTTATAAAACTTGAGACAAAAAAATGACATTGACAAAGATTTATAAATATTCACTGAAAAACCTGTAAAAAATTGTGTTCACAAAAAGGTTTTTATAAATATCCAGTGAAAAACCTGAGAGGAATTGCGTTCACGAGGCTGAAATATCATTAAGTCCCAGAGACTAAGTTTTTAAGGGGCATAACTCAGACAAAAATCAATGAACCATAAAATCCTTACTTCATACACATCTACCAATTAAGGTAATAACATCCACCAAGTTTCATTAGGATCCAGTCAGAATCTTAGGAGCAGTTGCGTTGACAAGGCTGCAATTTCAATCAGCCCCAGAGACTAAGTTTTAAGGGGCATAACTCTGGAAAAAATCAATTAACAATAAAATCCTTCCTACATGCACATCTACTAATTAAGGTGATAACATTGACCAAGTTTCAAGAAGATCCAGCCAGAAACTTAAGAGAAGTTGCGTTGACAAGGCTGCAATTTCAATAAGCCCCAGAGACTAAGTTTTTAAGGGGCATAACTCAGGCAAAAATCGACGAACCATAAAATCCTTCCTTCATGCACATCTACTAATTAAGGTGATAACATTGACCAAGTTTCAAGAAGATCCAGCCAGAAACTAAGGAAAAGTTGCGTTGACAAGGCTGCAATTTCAATAAGCCCCAGAGACTAAGATTGAAGGGGGCATAACTCTGGCAAAAATCAATGAACCATAAAATCCTTCCTTCATGCACATCTACCAATTGAGGTTATAACATTGACCAAGTTTCATTTAGATCCAGCCAGAAACTTAGGAGAAGTTGTGTTGACAAGCCTGCAATTTCAATAAGCCCCAGAGACTAAGTTTTTAAGGGGCATAACTCAGGCAAAAATCAACGAACCATAAAATCCTTCCTTCATGCACATCTACCAATTGAGGTGATAACATTGACCACGTTTCAAGAAGATCCAGCCAGAAACTTAGGAGGAGTTGCGTTGACAAGGCTGCAATTTCAATAAGCCCCAGAGACTAAGTTTTTAAGGGGCATAACTCAGGCAAAAATCGACGAACCATAAAATCCTTCCTTCATGCACATCTACCAATTGAGGTGATAACATTGACCAAGTTTCATTAAGATCCAGCCAGAAACTTAAGAGAAGTTGCGTTGACAAGGCTGCAATTTCAATAAGCCCCAGAGACTAAGTTTTTAAGGGGCATAACTCAGGCAAAAATCGACGAACCATAAAATCCTTCCTTCATGCACATCTACCAATTGAGGTGATAACATTGACCAAGTTTCAAGAAGATCCAGCCAGAAACTTAGGAGTTGCGTTGACAAGAAAAGTGGACGTACGTACGGACGGACGGATGGACGGACGGACAGACAGACGGAGAAGATGACGCCAATATACGTCCGCCTCCGGCGGCGTATAAAAATTAAACAGGTTGGTGAATATTACTCCATAAGATGTTGACCAATAAGTTGTTCCTTTATATCAAATAAATTATATCTGTTACAAAGCTATCATACCTTATGAATAAATCGCTACCATAATTTAAGTAAATTTTAAGCATTTCATTGATTTTCAAAATTCAGAGCTTCAGACTATTTCAGAGACCTGTGGGTCACAGGGCCCACCACACAGGATTTTGAGGGGTCATTTTCCGAAACAATGGGCCACAGTTAAGAGTTCATATCCAAACTTGCTATTGGAGTAAATGACTTATTTGCTGTGAATTCATCACTGTATTGTTGTTATTTAAGTGGATGCATATTAGTATGGTGCGTTATGTTCATTTTTTAGGTTCTGCTTGATGTAAGTGAAAGAGGTTTCCATCATATGTTTTCATGATCTTAAGACATTGCTCTAATCATTTAACTTTGATGGACAGCTGTAAAATTAAAAATAATAGGAACAAGAGGACCCTGAGGGCCCTAAATCGCTCACCTGAGTTATGTTTTAATAATGCCAAATAACTTTGCATATGTTACGCATTGTTGTCCCAGGGAAGAATTTGGCCATGTAGTTTCAGAGGACATGTTGTTTACAGAAAATGATCAGCTTTTATGACATTTTCCATTTTCTGATGCCACAGCAACCAGAGTTTTTCAAAGATTTCAATTCTTTCAGCAATTTTTATAAGGGACCACCCAATGAACATTACTGCCAAGTTTGGTTGATTTTGACCCAGAAGTTAAGGAGGAGATGTCGTTAAAAGAAGTTGTTGAGCTTTTGCGAAAATTCCCATTTTCCGATGCCACAGCAACCATAGTTTTCCATGAGTTTCAATTCTTTTAGCAATTTTTAAAAGGGACCACCCAAGGAACATCTCTGCCATGTTTGGTTGATTTTAACCCAGAATTTAAGGAGGAGATGTCGTTTAAAGAAGTTGTTGAGCTTTGTTAAATTTACCATTTTCCGATGCCACGGCAACCAGAGTTTTTCGTGGATTTCAATTATTTTAAAAATTTCTATAAGGGACCACCTAAGGAACATTTCTGCCAAGTTTGGTTGATTTTAACCCACAAGTTAAGGAGAAGATGTCGTTTAAAGAAATAGTTGAATTTTTGTGAAATTTCCCATTTTCCGATGCCATGGCAACCAGAGTTTTTCATGGATTTCAATTCTTTTAGCAATTTTTATAAGGGACTACCCAAGGAACATTTCTGCCAAGTTTGGTTGATTTTGACCCAGAAGTTAAGGAGGAGATGTCGTTTAAAGAAATTGTTGAGCTTTTGTGAAATTTCCCATTTTCTGATGCCACGGCAACCAGAGTTTTTCATGGATTTCAATTCTTTTAGCAATTTTTTATAAGGGACTACCCAAGGAACATTTCTGCCAAGTTTGGCCGATTTTGACCCAGAAGTTAAGGAGGACATGTCGTTTAAAGAAATTGTTGCGCTTTTGTGAAATTTCCTATTTTCTGATGCCACGGCAACCAGAGTTTTTCATGGATTCCAATTCTTTTAGCAATTTTTATAAGGGACCACCCAAGGAACATTTCTGCCAAGCTTGGTTGATTTTGACCCAGTAGTTTAGGAGGAGATGTTGTTTAAAGAAATTATTGAGCTTTTGTGAAATTTCCCATGTTCCGACGCCACGGCAACCAGAGTTTTTCATGGATTTCAATTATTTTAGCAATTTTTATAAGGGACCACCCAACGAACATTTCTGCCAAGTTTGGTTGATTTTGACCCAGTAGTTTAGGAGGAGATGTCGTTTAAAGAAATTGTTGAGCTTTTGTGAAATTTCCCATTTTCTGATGCCACGGCAACCAGAGTTTTTCATGGATTTCAATTATTTTAGCAATTTTCATAAAGGACCACCCAAGGAACATTTCTGCCAAGTTTGGTTGATTTTGACCCAGTAGTTTAGGAGAGGATGTCGTTTAAAGAAATTGTTGAGCTTTTGTGAAATTTCCCATTTTCCGATGCCACGGCAACCAGATTTTTTCATGGATTTCAATTATTTTAGCAATTTTTATAAGGGACCACCCAAGGAACATTTCTGCCAAGTTTGGTTGATTTTGACCCAGTAGTTTAGGAGGAGATGTTGTTTAAAGAAATTGTTGAGGTTTTGTGAAATTTCCCATTTTCCGATGCCACGGCAACCAGAGTTTTTCCTGGATTTCAATAATTTTAGCAATTTTTATAAGGGACCACCCAACAAACATTTCTGCCAAGTTTGGTTGATTTTGACCCAGTAGTTTAGGAGGAGATGTCGTTTAAAGAAATTGTTGAGCTTTTGTGAAATTTCCCATTTTCCGATGCCACGGCAACCAGAGTTTTTCATGGATTTCAATTATTTTAGCAATTTTTATAAAGGACCACCCAAGGAACATTTCTGCCAAGTTTGGTTGATTTTGACCCAGTAGTAAAGGAGGAGATGTCGTTTAAAGAAATTGTTGAGCTTTTGTGAAATTTCCCATTTTCCGATGCCACGGTAACCAGAGTTTTTCATGGATTTCAATTATTTTAGCAATTTTTTATAAAGGACCACCCAAGGAACATTTCTGCCAAGTTTGGTTGATTTTGACCCAGTAGTTTAGGAGGAGATGTCGTTTAAAGAAATTGTTGAGGTTTTGTGAAATTTCCCATTTTCCGATGCCACGGCAACCAGAGTTTTTCATGGATTTCAATTATTTTAGCAATTTTTATAAGGGACCACCCAACGAACATTTCTGCCAAGTTTGGTTGATTTTGACCCAGTAGTTTAGGAGGAGATGTCGTTTAAAGAAATTGTTGAGCTTTTGTGAAATTTCCCATTTTCCGATGCCACGGCAACCAGAGTTTTTCATGGATTTCAATTATTTTAGCAATTTTTATAAAGGACCACCCAAGGAACATTTCTGCCAAGTTTGGTTGATTTTGACCCAATAGTTTAGGAGGAGATGTCGTTTAAAGAAATTGTTGAGCTTTTGTGAAATTTCCCATTTTCCGATGCCACGGCAACCAGAGTTTTTCATGGATTTCAATTATTTTAGCAATTTTTATAAGGGACCACCCAAGGAACATTTCTGCCAAGTTTGGTTGATTTTGACCCAGTAGTTTAGGAGGAGATGTCGTTTAAAGAAATTGTTGACGCCGTGACGGACAGACGGACAGACGGACAGACGGACAGACGGACAGACGGACGCCGGACATTGATAGATCACAATACCTCACCTTGAGCACTTCGTGCTCAGGTGAGCTAAAAATGGTGACTTAAATTTACAAAATTTCGAACCCGTAATTTTACAAATGGGCATAACTTTTGTAATTATCATTATACCTTTATAAAATTTTACATGTACATTTACATGAATAGTACACACCGATTGTCATAATTATTGTTCGGCAATTTTCATATTTAGAGGTTGCTCTATAAGCAAAGCTTAAAAAGCTCTAATTCGAGTTAGAGCTCGAGATATTGCATTTGAAATACTCGAATCGTCACAGAATATTACCCAAAGGCCGGACAATATAGAAAAACAAAAAATCGTGACATTGTGTATTGTACTAAGACTGCAATAGAGAGAAAAAGATTGGTGGGTGGGGAAATCGTGGTGTTTTATTCTATCAGACGAAAAAAATCCACGTAGAGCTCAAGATATTGCATTAATAATAATCTAGGTCCCACAAAATGTAAGACAAAGGCTAGACCTTGATGAAAACTAAATCTCATGACATTTAAAGATGCGCATGACCAAATCGCAGAGGAAGAAAGTGGTGGGTGGGGTAAATATTTTTTTTTTTGTTTATATAACGTTTGACCATTATACTTATTCAATTAACTGAACTTTATGAATCAGAACATTAAATGGGTCAATGACAAAACATGCACAAACAATTCAGTAAAGTTTTGTTTTGATTGGTTTATATTTGTAGCTATTAAAGTGAAAGGAAAGGCAATTTCACATTCTAGACCTATATTAACTTTAGATGTGTGATTCCGATCAATAAAAAATGCACATATGCAAGATCAGATAGTCCCCAACACTTTTCCAAAATTTTGTTGAAAGCGGCAATTTTGAAAAATTCAATGGCACATTACTCAAGACGTGATATTGCTATTCAGATGAAAATTTCACTGATGCAAGCTTTATAGTCATCAACATAATGTATAAGTTTTCTTTTTATTAGCCAATATGCGTGGCTGTTACGCTGAAAAAATACTGAAATGCAATTTTGTAAAATTTCAAGAGCAAATTATTCTAAATGTTTGATTTTGATCAAGCTAACAATCGCCCTTACGCAAGCTTCCCATTGCTTATAAGTTTCGTCTAAATTGGTAAATATTTGTGGCTCGAAAAGGCAATTTTGTCAAATTCAATGGCACATAACGCTAGTTGTGATGTTCCAATTAAGCTAAAGAATCACATGTTTGAAAGATCTTAAAGTTAAGTTTTATATAATTGACCAATATTTGTGGCTAAAATAAAGCCGTATATGCAATTTTGTCTAAATCAAGGCACATAACTCTGAATGCTTGATTCCAGTCAAGCTAAAAATCGCTCTTAAGCAAGATCCCACGGTCACCAATATTTCTTCCAAATTTCGTCTTAATTAGTCAATAGTGTTGGCTGTTATAGTAACAACAAGGCCGAAAAGCGAATTTAGTCAAATTCAAGGGTTTATAACTCAGGATGTTACGTTTCGATCAAGCTAAAAATCACACTGATGCAAGATCTTATAGTACCCAAATTTCTGTCCAAAATTTCTCTCAATTCGTCCATACATTTTGTGGATATAAGAGGCAACAGAAGGTTTAGACCTGTTATTTTGATAAATTCAAGGGCACATAACTCCGACTGTTTGCGTCCGATCAAGCTAAATAGAATCACATATATAAAGTCTTAGAGTCAACAACATTTTGTTTAAGTTTTGTCATAATTGATCAATATTGTGGTAATTATAGAGAAAAAATGGTTGAAAAGGAAATTTTGTCCAATTCCAGGGCCCATAACTATGTATGTAAGACTCAGACCAAGCAAATATTCCACGTATGCAAGGTCTTATAGTCACAAATGTTTTGTCCAAATTTTGTTTCAATTGGTCAATATTTGTGGCTGAAAGAGGGAAAATAAAGTCAAAAATGGAAATTTTGTCGCACATAACTCTAGACATGAAATTGCAATTGAACAAAAAGATTATCTGAAGCAAATTCCTACAGTCACCAACATTTTGTAAAAAGTTTTGCTATAATTGGTCAACATTTGTTGCTATTATGGCGAAGATAGAGTGAAAAACGGTAGTTTTTGTCAATTTCAAGGGCACATAACTCTAGATGTGAAATACAGATAAAGCTGAAAGATACATCCATGCAAGGTTTTGTCATGACCAATGTTTTATCAAGGTTTTGTCAAGACGTTTCAAAATTTGTAGATGATATAGTGAACAAAAAGACAAAACGTTTATTTTTTACATTCAAGGGCAGATAACTCGGGATTTTCTGCTTCAATCAATCAACAAATATGTAATATGGGGAGATCAGATACGGACAACATATCATAAAAGTTTCCATTGATGTGATAATTAGGTGAACGAAATTATATGGGGAAACTAAAGAAGAACGCGTTAAATAAAAACATAACTTTTATGACGTTATATATACTCGGCAAAACTGCTAACGCATCACTCAGATCTTTGTTAATATTTTTTTAACGAATCTACGGAATACCTTCAAAATTTGCACATGCTGACTACCACCATTTGATAAGATATCTATGAAATTTCATAGTAAATGTTACAGTATCTTGTAAAATATTGAACTTTTAATAAGGACACCCTTAATTCTAAAATTCATAAAGTCTGAAATTTGATTAAAATGTAAAATTCACGCATAACTTTCAAACCTTTTGTATTGGCTGAAAGAGTTTCTGTTTATACAAGTTACCCTTCAAAAAACAAACCGACGGCTTTAACATTTTTATGGGCGCGTAATGTATTCCCACAGAGACATTGTTACATCACTAGTGCCGTTGGTGTCATTGATGGCGTCGACGGCGACGTAGGTTACGTAGACAAAAACGTATCGGTCTATATCTTATGAACTGTATAAGATGCAGTCTTGATATTTCACACATAGACAGGCCTAAACAAGACCTTTCACCTGACACTATAAAATTTGACCTTGTGACCTTGACCTAGAAAAATTGACATTTTCTTTCAAAAATGTGCGTCTATGCGAGCTACGTTGTCCCGGAACAGCCCTTGTTATGTTAGATAGAAAATTGATTTTTTTAGACTTTAATTTCACAATAAACCAGCTTTCAAAATCAATTCACACAAAAATGATTGAGAAAGATCACAAGTTACAGGAGCCGAAAAACTGTTTTGGCCCCCTTTGGTATGACGCGGTCACATAAGAAAGAAAACTTAGAAATAGTCTTATGAATGAGTGCAGAATCTTGTGGGATAAACATTTGCCAAATTATAAATCTAAATCTTTGACAATAAAGAAGTTATGCAATTTTAAAAAGTGATGCGTTAGCTCTTTCGCTGAGTATATTAAGTTCATTTTAAGGCCCACGGATGTCCATCAAACTTTTTTGGTGATGTCTACTTATCCTTTTTACGAATCCATTTGATTTAAACCTCTTTCACTTACATCAAACAGAATTACACAACGCACCGTACTATATAAACATTGTTAGAATTAAGAATATTTCACTTCTATAGATCTAGTTATAAAATTTGTGTGTGTTAATGATTTGAATTAACTCCCTAACAATATTTTTTATATACTAGTCCAATTTGAAATGAATCGGATATAAATATAATTCAATTTGCTGGAATCAAAAACCCCTAACTCCAGTTTGAATGAATGGGGAGATGAAATGGTTTAACAAAAATAGTAGATCTATCGAAAGAGCGAGTAGCTAGGCCCTGACGATTTGTCACATATTTAAATTCGTCTGCTTGCAAAATTTTTAAGGTCAAATCATTCTGCCGAAAACTTGACGATTATTGACTTATTATCCGCTCGATTTAAAAATGCAGCCATATGTTATATGATTTTACCGGTATCTTCCTCTGATTTTTGTTCAGTCACCAAGTGGCATTCTTATCATTTTCCACAATACTCATATTGATTTTTGTAGCAGACGAGTCCGAATCTTTATTTCAGAGATGTAATTCATGATTTACTGACAATTTTATTGTATATTTTTCAGTGTTTTACCATTACCATTTACCATTGGCTATTTCTGTTACATAATGTAAATACAGAATCTATTGAAATCGAGAACAGACTATCAGTTATTCTTTACCACGTCCATAGAAGAACCCATATCAAATAAACAGTCAGCCCAGCCAGATTGGATTTGGCCCTGTTATATTGAGAAAAGCGTTTTAAACTTTTTTGAGACATCGTCGAAACGAAAGTTGAAACAGCCGGAAGTTTTCACTCGAGTTGTCTGGTTACCGATTTGAAACACAAAGCCGGGTACTGTCACAGATTCAGATACTAAGAATAGTAACAAGTCGAAGGTGAATTGTGTTTGAGTTTATTGGGGTTTTACGCCGTTTTCAACTACCAGGGTCATATCGTGGCGGCTGGAACACCTAACCCTGGGTTCCTGGTATTTCTCGCACCAGTACAACCACAATATCCAAACCGAGCCTCCAGCTGCTCTCTCACATAGATGATTCACACCCATTGGTGAGGGACAAATGACTTTTGTCAAATGTCAGAATGGATACTGGCCGAGCCGCGGTTCAAACTCGAGACCCCTGGTTTGACAGACTCCGACGTAACCGACTGAGCTATCCGGGCTCGGCAAGTCGAAGGTGAAGGTCAATATTGCTTGAAATCTACTTTTTCATGATCATACTTTTACTGAAGTTCGTGCGCCCGGCTGGCGCATCACTACATAATTTCATGCGTCATATTTTGAAAATATGCGGGATTGGCGCGGGCGCACCGTCAATCTGAAGCTCTGAAAATTTCAAATCTGATTTAGATGCAAACATTCTTAGAAAGCAGACCTATTGTCAATTCTTTGGACAGAGAGATACAACATGAGCTTGCCATACATGCCCAAGTTGGTATGCTGCAAACTTGTGTGCTCTTAATAAGATAAGCCGAAAATTCCAACTGCACATCAAGAGAGTACATTCAGTATTGCAAGAATACATTGAAACTACTAGAAATATTGCTGCTAAGCAACTTGATGCTGTAAAAGAAAGACAAAGAAAGGCAAAGGCAACATCACATTTTGAGATAGGTGACCCTGAGTGAAGTTTTAGTGAATGTCCTAGCATTTGTGTGAAATGTAATTAAAGATCCTAGATAAATTTGAAGAAGCCTTGCATACTGCTCCAAACAAAAATGGTCTACCAATGGACCAACATACACCAAGGAAATTCATTGTGGCAAGCTTGATCAAATTCGGATCAAAACTGTATGAGGAGTTGCGCACACAAGAAATTGCTAACAGATGGACAGACAACTGCCATAACATAATACGACCCTTCAGGCGTATAATAAAAAGGGGACATAATGAAAGCTTAAGCCTCTCTTACAACCGGTCGTGCGTCTTTTTAAATCGTACGTTTTCGGAGAGTTTTAAGACGTAGAGTTGTCGCACGGTTTTAATCAAATTTGAGGGAACGTACGCTGCACGTACTTTATAAGTAAGTGTGTCGTATGTTACTCGCACGTGGAAAGTACGATTTTAGAAGTAAGGAGAACGTGCGACTTGTTTTTAAGTCGCACGATAAACGTACCTGTTTCGCAAGTGTAACACACGTTTTCAAAAATCGTACCGACAAAGTAAAAGCAACGTACGACGCACGTAAGTGGTAAGTACGACACTCTTGCGTGGAGCGTACGGATTTTCAAATTAAAATGAAATGGTACATTGATTCTCTACATCATTCGGTATCTTGCTTCCAATATGGCACTACCAAGAAGGATGCGACATCGGCTTCTACACCTACTGATGCTAGAGGAAGCCGAAGATCATGATGCTATGCTGTTAGCAGTTGCTCGGGATCGAATGCAAGACAATCGAAGAAGGCGGCAGTATTGGGTCAAACCATGGCTGACAAGAAGACGACTATTCGGCCAGTACGAGACATTTTTCCAGGAGCTTGACCAACAGTCTGCTGGAGACTACTTTTCGTTTATTCGTATGGACAGGGACGTGTTTGCTGAGGTGCTTCGGCGTGTAGCTCATAGAATAACGAAGGGTCGGAGGTATTGTTAGTTGTCTTCAGCAGTATTGCTTTTTATGATATAGTCCAGCAAGATTTACCCGGGACATCTGCATATCGTCGGTGCTATGACAAAATGGCGTAACAAATTAGTTACGCCATTTTGTCATTTTTTTTTTATAAATGCTTTCTACTAAGTATGTAGGAGCGCATATCCTGTCAAAACGGCGTTTTTCTACACCTATTAGAACCCTTTCAATTATCATGTGACAAAATTGCATAATTCGATTTAGCTGACAAAATGGCGTTATACGTAGACAAATTTACACGAGAGTAATAGTGAGTTACGCAATTTTGCCGGCATATTTTTTAACATTTTTTAAAACGGCAAAAACGTTTTTGGCTCTCCTGAAAAAAATGGTTTTCGAGCAAAATTTCTATCACGCCATTTTGTCATAGCACCGACGATATGTAATGACCCCACTTCGGCAATGTTTTGTTAAGACGCTCAACTCACGGACTTTGCACGCGGAATTTAAGTGACCCACCACGCTAAAACGAACATTATGGGAATTGTGAAAATATCGACCCTAGTCAGTCTTCGCAATCCGCGCAGACTGACTAGGTTTGAAACTTTTCACTCAGATAGTATAATCATTTACGTTTAGAATGCCCCCCTTATCTTGCAACTGGTTGACCTCTGCTGAGTCAGATCCATTTCTGCAAATTAACCCTTTCCCAAAAGACAAAATTTTAGGGTGATCCACTTCAAAAAGAGCTAGAAATGACCAAATGGAAGTACTCAAAGGTAGAATTTGTGTAAAATATGGCATAGAAAATATTGAGACAAAAGGAGAAACTGCTGGTTATCAGCAGTTTCTTCTTTTGTTTCAATGTTTTCCAATTGGATTACAGTTGAAACTGTAAGAGGGGTTGCGCACACAAGAATATTGTTTTTTCTTATTCAAGGGCAGATAATTCAAGACAGAAAATGAGTTATCTAGATTCCGTAGTAGTGTGCACAAATAGAAACCATGCAGATTCATTGTGACAAGTTTGATCAAATTCTGATCAAAACTGTAGTAGGAGTTCCGCACAAAAAATGCTAACGGACGGACAGACGGCCGGTCGGGGCCATAACATAATACGGACCTTCGGGCGTATAAAAAGGCTTATCAAAGTGATTTTAAAGGATTATTTTTTCATGTTCAATTACAAGCCCCCCTCAAGGAAACCATGGCCTATTCTTGGGGAAACGTTTGGATCCGCACATGTTCATTGGCTAGGTATGACGTTATAACTAGTCAATGTTCTTCTCAAGGACCGTACTTGTCGTTGACCAACAAAAGGTATTACACTCTGACCTTCTTTTGGTCACAGGTACATTGAAAGCAGGTCAAAAGTATGAATCTCTCTCGAGGAAAGAACGCATTCTTTGTGTTTTTTTATATTTCTGTGTAATTTTCCGAGCGTCACACGCACGTCTGTCGTACGTGCAAAGTACTTCTGTCTTGCGTGCTCCTTGCGTTCTGTAAGACGCAGAACGGTCGTAGCAAAGAATTGTCCAGTCAATTCTTTGCTGCGTGCAGTCTGCGTCGTGGTTGCGTCCACCAAAATCGTACGTTGCACGTGCGTGCATCGCACGACTTTAGACGCAGACCGCACGCAGGAGCACGTACGACCGGTTGTAAGAGAGGCTTTAATTATTATTATTATTTTCAAGACATCTATCTTGGGCGTAAGAATAACCAAACTGAGCATGGCCTTGGCTTCAATGTATTGACCTGACCGTCGAATTTCTTTTTTCTTTTAAAACTGTTTTACTGGAGTCCACTTCCCGAAATTGCTGCTTTTGAATGGAGTGTACACTTGTGGTACAGTACATGGGTGGAGTAGATCTACATGACCAGTTACGGATGAAGTATCTCTGTGGGAGACACAGGAAGAAGGCATGGAGATACATCTTCTGGTTCCTGCTGAATTCGTGTATAACAAACAACCCATGTTCAGAGACAGATTGTAGCCAACATACTAAAACTGAGCCAGCCTGAGACTGTCCATCAGTACAACCACTACAAGCTAGGGTGGAGTAGATCTACATGAACAGTTACGGATGGAGAATCCTTGTGGAAGACACAGCAAGAAGGCATGGAGATACATCTTCTGGTTCCTGCTGAATTCGTGTATAACCGATGCCTTCAACATTTATCAGTGTGCGTCAATCAGAGGCCTACTGAAGACACACTACAACCACTTGGACTTCAGACTGGACCTCATCAAACAACTCATCGGTGGTTTCACGAAGAGGAAGCGCACACCTACCATGGACACCCGTGGCCCAGCACCAAACATTGACAAAAGGGGAAGTCACTAACAGAAGAATGCCTGGAGATGCGAAGACATGCAAGAACCACTCAAGGAACTTGGGGAAGCAAAATGAAACAGTCTATGGATGCCTTGTGCAGTGGTGTTCATCTGTATTGAGATGGACACTGCCATGCTCAGTGGCACTCTCAGCCCTGAAAGAGAAAACAAATCAAAAATTACAACTGGGCTGATTATGGACTATGAGACTAAAAGACCTGCTTCGGAATGGGTTGTATGCCTGCGGTACAGTTAGAGCCAACAGTAATGAATTTCCGGACCAACTGAAAAAGCCGGCCACCGTGAAGAATAGAGGCGACATGAAAGTCCTTCAATACGGAGATATCAACCTCATGGCCACTACATGTAAGGACTAGAAGCTGGTACACCATTTCTCAACCAAAAGTTATCCCACTGTTACAGCAAATGTTCAAAGACAAAAGTGGAGCCCATATACTACAACTGTGCCAGCCCGAGACTGTCCAACAGTACAACCGCTACTTGGGTGGAGTAGATCTACATGACCAACTACGGATAAAGTATCCTTATGATAGGGTGGTCACACTTTTTTCCAAAAGTATTCCAGTCCCTACAAAATATTTACCAGCTTACAGAGAATATTGAGAGAAACATAAAACTGGTTGAATTGTGAAAATCGGACATTGCGTTATGGAATAATGCTTATTCAGATTTTTACAAAGGGGAGATAATTCTGCCGAATTACGCTATTGTTTATTTTTCAAAGAACTTCAACAAATTATATATCATTTTCAAGGTCTGAATGAGAGGAACTCAGAACTGCTTACGTTTTTAAAATCGGACATTTAATAAAATAGTTACACCCCTTTGAAGTTTTAAAAAGGATGAAATTATTCTACCAAACATTCTAGTTCTTCAATTTCTACCCAACAACAGTTATATAAATATTTGTTACATTATTTCAACCCTTCCTCGAACAAGACATGATTTTCACGATCATATATGAACAGGTTTTGGAAAACATTGAGACAAAAGAAGAACATGTCGATAACCAACATTTTCTCCCTTTGTGTAAATATTTTCTGCACTTCGTTGTTCCGTGTCATTGCTTCCGATAAAAACAATATTTTACGACATATCAAATAGGAATTCAAAACAAAAAGAAATGATTCAAACTTTCAAGTGATCGATTATTAACATTATATCTCTGGTTCGTGAAGAAATAGGCTTTCAAAACATTGACCCAAAAGAGCACCATACATTTGAACATGTCCATTTTACAACCTTTAAATTCAATCTAATTTTTGGCTGCCTCACCCTTGTCCGAACAAGACCTGGTTAGACCTGGTTTTGACGTCCTGAACGGATTTTATTGAAGGTGAAAAGATTGAGGCGAAAGAATCTTATTTTCTTTTACACTCATTCTGTCGCCTGCCACAGCTTTCGAGTTGGATGACCATAAAGTTTTACTGTTTGGGAAAGGGTTAAATGGATGTTTAGGAAGCCCATGAGAAACGCCGATTTTGTAAATTCCTTTGGACTGAGCACTAAGTGCTCAAGATGAGCTATTGTGGTCACTCACCGTCCGTCCGTCCGTCTGTTCGCCCATAATTCCTTGAAACACCTCCTACTCCTTAACCATTGGGCCGATTTTGACAAAACTTTACAGGAATCTTCATTGGATGACCATGTTCAAAAAATGTTCGTGATTTTTTGATTCGTCAAAAAATATGGGCGTGGCAGGGCAAGGCTTGTCGAACTTTGAGAAATCATGATTTCATTCTTAACAAATCAACCATTCGGCCAATTTCAACCAAACTTCGCAAGAATATTCTTTGAGTCACTGTCGTCAACATTTATGAATAAATTCAGGATGAATGGAGTTTAGACAGAAATAATCGATCAATCACGGGAAATTGAAAAAGACTTCCCATTGTTAAAGCCTTTGCGCTTGAATGCGCTAAGCTAAAAGCACAAGATGTTTTATTATTTGAATAGATAGGATGTTGAAGAACATATATAGGCTTTTCTAGGCTTTTCTGCCGCCTAGTTCTTGCCATTTGAAGCCGAGTAAAATGACCTATTTTGAATACCTATTCATCGACTCATAATTCATCGGTTCATCGTATTAACATACATGGATGAATAGATCTATTTTCCCTCTTTAATTTGATATAAGATTTATAAAAATCCGTTAAGAAATGGCAGTGCCAAAGCAATTTTATCACACATACCCACGCGTCCTTCCAATGTAACAACCGAGTTCAAACAAAGAAACGCAGAGTTGACCCACTTTTTCAAATAGAGATTTAACACGAAAAGAACGTGTATAAGGTAAAAGTATTTTATCATAATAAAATATAACTATTTAGCTTTAAGTTTTTACACACTTTTTGGCAATTTAATGTGTTATTTAGGCTGAAAATGCCGTTTGTAAATTACTCGTTTTTACATAGAATCAGATAGAGGCAGTATTTTTAACACGAGACTGTGACCACACTACTTATGAGAGACACAGGAAGAAGTCATCGAGATATATCTTCTGGTTCCTGCTTAATTTGTGTATAACCAATGCCTTCATCATTTTTAAGTGTGCGTCAATCAGAGGCCTACTGAAGACACACTACAATCACTTGGACTTCAGACTGGAGCTTACATATTATGAAAGCCTTACATCAAACGCATTCAATTCAATCTTTTTTATAATTATGATGTTTTACATAGTGATACAATGATTATGCAATTTTTCTAAGTCCCTACAGAAGTCCACTTTTTGGGAAAAGTTGGAATGCAGCATCCAGATATGACACACAAAATTAATGTTCTAGTCCCTGATATCCTTGCATCCAGATGGTGTTATCATCAACATCGGGGGAATGACATACAAAGTAACAACAAACCGAGCAAGATAACAGAAGATGTATTTGAAATTGTGAAAAATTCAGAAGAAAATAACATTAAAGTGTTTGTATGTGAAATTCTACAAAGGGGCATATTTACCAAAGACAAAAACCCGAGTGAACACTCCTCTAATGCTCAGCAGAGAATAACTTAATCTTACAGATTTTTTACTGGGATTTTAAGCCGTTTTCAACTTCTATGGTCATATCGCGGCGGCTGGAGCACCTAACCATGGGTTCCTGGTATTTCTCGCACCAGTAAAACCACAATATCCAAACCGAGCCTCCAGCTGCTCTCTCACATAGATGATTCACACCCATTGGTGAGAGACAAATGACTTTTGTCAAATGTCAGAATGGATACTGGCCGAGCCAGGGTTCGAACTCGAAACCCCCTGGATTGACAGACTCGGACATAACCGACTGAGCTATCCGGGCTCGGCTTTAATTTTACAGAAACATATTTCTGTGCTAAAAGTACCCATAAGGTATCCGAGAGGTTACGATAATGACTTTGTTCATTTTAGTGAAAATGACGGTCAGTCAGGGATTCCTTTTTGCCATAAGACATTGTATTACCTCCTTAACTCTTTCACTGCCATAGGCGACTTTTGTCGCTTTACCTTTCCCTGCCATAGGCGACTTTAGTCGACAAATTTATGGGGGCGAAATATGTGAATATTTTTTACAGCTTAGTGGTTCTCACACATTCTTTTTCTTATAGCAACGTTTTAGTAATCAAAGTACTAGCGTTTGACAGGTAAAACAGTTGAATTTGTGTTACAATCGGTAAGCTTTTGGTATTTTTATGGGGAATTTTCCAAGACAAAAGACAGCAATATGGCTGCCATTAGATCATACACTTGCTATTTATGCCTACAAGCTGTAAATATCTCTATGAATGACACCAAAAATGCTGGAAAAGGCTTCGGGGTAGTTTGAAGTTATGTTTAGTTAACAATTCAACAATCTGTTCTGTCAAATTATTACACTTTCAACGAATACATTTAGTCGAGGTTTGCTTGCCCAATTTTTCCATTGTTCTACTAGATTGAAACAATTTGTTAGTTAGATAAAAAAGAAAAAAATATTGTCATTTCATGAATAACTTTGAAATTTTAGTAACATAAAGATGCTCCATTTGTCTGTATGTCCTGAAAATTTGAAAGGAATCCATCAAATGAGTCAAAAGTTATGCATGATTTTGTGAACAGGGTATCGATTCTTGGAAATTTCTTCGAATTAATTCAGCGGTGAGAGACGCGTAAAAGGTCAATATTTGGCAGTGAAAGGGTTAAATCTGTGAATGTATGCATGTAGCATTGTTTGTAAATATGAATCTATTAAATAGGATCAATTTTTTCCTATTTAAGCGATCAAAACTTCTGTTAAAACTGCCTGAATAAGCTCAAGTTACAATGTCATTGATTTTATTATGATACATATTATATTTTTTTCTTTTTACAGATTGAACCATTTGTACAGGAGGCGAGACCTGTGTTGCCGGATGACTTCAACACAGCTACAGCCATACTGCTAGATTATTTCTATCTACTATTTCCCAGATTCATGAACCTTACAATGAAGCAAATCCCAAGACAGTCACTGGAATACTGAATAAGTAAGATCTGCCAAGACATTGTTGCAGACACAATACAGACTTCCAAAACAAAATGTACACCAATAAAGACTGAATATGTCGAAAATTTAGCCCAAAAAATATTGAGGCAAAAGGAGACAGAGATTATGCTCCCCGAATAAGTGTTTGTCACAAAATAAAAACTGTCATAAATTAAGCCCCCTTTTCCCATGACAGATTTTTTGTACACACAATATTTATAGAATAAGGTCTAGAACATATCATTCAACACATAAGCACAAAATTTCCTTAAATTCTGCCCATTGGATGAAGAGAAATTAGAGGAAATCTAATTTTTACATTAAGGCCCCTTTTTCCATGATGCGGCCTCAAATTAAAAAACGGAGAAAAAGGTCCCTAGGGATTATCACAGGGAGTTCACATGTGAAGTGTCATTGAAATTGGTCCAAGGGTTGCTGAGATATGGCTGTGGACGGACAGACACACTGACGGACAGCATGGCGACTATATGCTCCCAAGAATTTTTTTCGGGGAGCATAAAAATGCTGATCATCAGCATTTTCTTCTTTTGTCTCAATGTTTTCCCAAGCCATTTCTCTTGGAGAAGTCAAAACCAGGTCTTGTTTGAACAAACTATGGTAAAGAGGGAGGTTTGCATGCTGTTCGATGCTACAAATGGCTTCATGTCCCACTTCAACGTCTACCTTGGGAAAGAGAATGACAAAACTAAGCATGGCTTTGGTTCCAAATTGGTGACCCGGCTTAGGGTAACTGACAAATTTCTTACTTGGGATTTGGAATGGGTTTTTTGACAACTTTTTTACATGGATCTACCTCCTGAAAGAGGTACTTCAGAATGGATTATATGCCTGTTTTACAGTCAAAACCAATTTCAAAGGATTTCCTGACCAAATGAGGAAGCAAGCCATGGTGAAGAATAGAGGCAAGATAAAAGTCCTGCAGGACACCAACCTCATGGCCACTTCAAAGAAAGACAAGAAGCTGATACACCACCTCTCAACCATGAGTGATCCCACTATTACAACCCATGTTCAGAGACAGATTGTAGCCAACATACTACAACTGAGCCAGCCTGAGACTGTCCATCAGTACAACCACTACAAGCTAGGGTGGAGTAGATCTACATGAACAGTTACGGATGGAGAATCCTTGTGGAAGACACAGCAAGAAGGCATGGAGATACATCTTCTGGTTCCTGCTGAATTCGTGTATAACCGATGCCTTCAACATTTATCAGTGTGCGTCAATCAGAGGCCTACTGAAGACACACTACAACCACTTGGACTTCAGACTTCAGACTCCCTACAGAAGTCCACTTTTTGGGAAAAGTTGGAATGCAGCATCCAGATATGACACACAAATGTTCTAGTCCCTGCTTTCATTCCATCCAGACGCCGTCATCATCAACATCGATGGAATGACATACAAAGTGACACCAAACTGTGCAAGATAACAGAAGATGTATTTGAAATTGTGAAAAAATCAGAAGAACATAACATTAAAGTGTTTGTATGTGAAATTCTACAAAGGGGCATATTTTCGAAAGACAAAAAAAAACCCTTTAACCCTTTCCCAAACTAGACCGGGTTTTGACATCTCTATTAAAACAGGCTTGGGAAAACATTAACATCAAACCTCCTTAAATCTTAGAATGTAGCATTGTTTGTAAAGTTGTACCTATCAAATTGGATCAATTTTTTCCCATTTAAGCGATCAAAACTTCTGTAAATACAGTCTGAATAAGCTCAAGTTATGTTTTGGTCATTGATTCTATGATGATACATATTACATTTTCTTTTTACAGATTGATCCTTTTGTACAGAAGGTGAGACCTGTGTAGCCGAATGACTTCGACACGGCTACAGCCATACTGCTAGATTATTTCTATTTACTATTTCCTAGATTTGAAATTAATTTATGAACCTTACAATGAAGCAAATCTCAAGACAGTCACTGGAATACTGACTACGCAAGAGCTACAGAGACATTGTTGCAGACACTCACAAGACCACATACAGACTTACAAGACAAAATATACACCTATAAAGACAAAATTTGTGGACAATTTAGCCCATAAAATATTGAGGCAAGAGAAGAAAATGCTGATCATCAGCATTTTCTTCTTTTGTCACAATATTTTTCCAAGCCTTTACTCTTAGAACAGGTCTTGGTTGAACAAACTATGGTAGAGTGAAGGTTGCATGCTTTGTGATGCTACAAATGGCTTCATGTCCCACTTCAATGTCTACCTTCGGTGAGAATGACCAAACTGAGCATGACTTTGGTTCCAAATTGGTGACCCGACTTAAGGCAACTGACCAATTTCTTGCTTGGGACTTGAAATGTTTTCTTTGACAACTGTTTCAAATGGATCTGCGACCACCTGAAAGAGGTACTTCGGAATGGATTATATGCCTGTGACACACTCAGTCACACTCAGACAGGCCAAAACAACCTATTGGAAATTCCTCAGACCGGCCAAAGCCGTATCTATTATAATTACCTCAGACCGCCCAAAAACTGGCTGTTTTGTAGGTGCTCCATTTACACTGATTTACAAGTTGATTTTCAATCAAATCACAAATTATCCAACATCGGTAGAATAAATACAAATCAAGGTATCTTCTAGCGAAAAAAATCAAGAAAACATTTAAACTCGGCGTAGATATTACTCTCCATCACAAAATTATCGGCAACATTTGTTGATAAAGTGCATACTGTGTGCAATACTATTTTGGTCATTTCTTTGTTTACAAATTAGGCCTAGACCAATGCTGCATTCAGTAAGGTTTTACGTGAGCCGTTTCATTTGGAATACTCTGTCAATTCAGTCAATTTTGTGTCAAAGAAGTTGCGACTGTTGCTCACATGAGCTCAAGTAAACCCTTACTGAACGCAGGACAGGCCTATCTAGAAATCACTGAATATCCGGTAGAGGCATTGTTTAGCAAGGCAAACACATTCCGAATAAAATTCACGACATGTGCATAATATAATTACAAGAGATCAGCGAGTTTGAAGAATGTTTAGAAGTAGATCTATGACGGTAAAAATAGCAGAACAATTAACCCTTTCCCAAACGGCAAAAAATTAGGGTGATCCACTTCAAAAACTGTCACAAATGACAAAATGGATGTTATTAGAGATAGGATTTGTGTAAAATATGACATAGAAAATATTGAGACAAAAGGAGAAACTGCTGGTTATCAGCAGTTTCTTCTTTAGTTTCAATGTTTTCCCAAGCCTTATCTATTAGGACGTCAAAACCAGGTCTTGTTTGGGAAAGGGTTAAACAAGAGCCGTCATAGATGGATTATGCTCCCTGAATAAGTGTTTGTCACAAAATAAAAACTATCATATATTAAGCCCCCTTTTCCCATGATTGATTTTTTGTACACACATTATTAACAGAATATGGTCTAGCACATCTCATTTATCACACAAGTGCAACATTTCATTAAATTCTGCCCATTAGAATAGATGAAGAGAAATTAGAGAAAAACTATTTTTTACATTAAGGCCCCTTTTTCCATGACACAGCCCCTTTTTCCATGACACAGCCTCAAATCAAGAAACGGAGAAAAAGTCTAAAGGGATTATCCCAGGGAGTTCACATGTGAAGTTTCATTGAATTTGGTCCAAGGGTTGCCGAGATCTGGCTGTGGACGGAAGGACAGACAGACAGACAGACAGACAGACAGCGTGGCTACTATATGCTCCCCAAAAAAAATTTTCGGGGAGCAAAAAAAAAACCTTGCCTACAACAGACGAACTGCAAGAGATCAACATTAGACAGTTTTTGGAGGATGTCAGCCCACACCATTTCTTGCCAGCAAGAGCACAGCCCATCCACTTCTTCAACTAGATGTTAAAGACGACTTTTTCTAGACAATCGCCAATGAGTCAAACAGATACGCAGAACAACAGCAACAGACCAGAGGACAGGATGCCAGATGGATCAAGACAACAGTCGATTAAGTGAGAGCATTCTTCAGCCTGCAGATCATAATGGGGATCCACAAGCTACCGGAATACAACCACTACTGGGAAGATGACAACACCCTGAATGTCCCCGGAGTGTCGGAAGAGATGACAAAGGCCAGATACGAAAAGGTTACCCAATACCTACACCTGACAGACAACCAACAACAGCCAGCTAGAGACAGTCCAGACTACGACCCCCTCTTCAAAGTTCGACCAGTACTCGAGATGACCAACTGGACGTTCTTACAACACTACACACCGGGACGAAAAGTTAGCATAGTTCTCCAAGTTGTTACTGGCACCTGCCAGACCAAGTACAGACAGATTATGTTTGATGAAGCGATGATTGGCTTCAGCGGTCGACTATTGTACAGAAGTACATGCCATGATTAGATTCTAGGGGAGATCCTACCTGAAGCAGTTCATGCTGGGGAAACAAACGAAATGGGGATTCAAGGTGTGGCAGCTGTCCGAATCAAGAACAGGATACACATCAAAGTTCCAAGTTTACACCAGAAGACAAGAAGCCAACAGAGATGACAGCCCTAGGACACCAAGTTGTGATGGACCTGCTACAGCCACTTCTGCACCGGAACTACCACGTTTACCAACAGCCAAGAGACAGTATTCACCAGCTGAGAAGAGTAGCAGCCATCATCAAGCTAGATGCCATTACCAATTACAACAGATACATGGGAGGAGTGGACCTAGCTGACCAACACTCAGTCTACTACGCCGTTGGACGAGAACACAAGAAGTGGTGGAAGTATCTCCTCAACTTTTGCTTTGATGTCGCCCTGGTGAACGCCTTCCACCTGTACACAGCTTCGAAGCAGCCCCTACAGAAGTCATCACGCCAGCACAGTCACCTGTCTTTCCGACTCCAAGTTGCCAAAGCATTTTGTGGTGGATTTACTTCGCGGAAAAGACCAATTGGAACCAAGGCCAACTCAAAGATCGTCCAACCAGTGCTGAGAGAGCAGACCATCGGCCACCACACCCTAGCTTGAATTGATGGTCGGAAGAAGACCTGCATGAAGTGTTCAGCAGATGAAGTGAGGACACCCTCCAACCAGAAGCAAGAGACCATGTTCCAGTGCCAGCAGTGTAACATCGCCCTGTGCTGTGCCAGAGGATGTTTTCTTCGTAACCACAACATGTGCACTTTTTTGTCATTGCATACGATTTTGAATTTCTAGATATGCTAAATTATCAATACATGTTTAAAGCCAAAATTTATTATTGCAAAACAAGTAATTAAATTGTATCTTGGTACTGGCAATTTTTTACCCTACCCGCGGCTACCTGAGTACTCAATTTCACCCTAGTGGCTACAGATATGGAAGGATAAAGAAGATGTGTTTATTAAACACTAATACCCCTGAACGGCAAATGTTAAGTTTTCAGACAGACAGACGGACAAACAGACAGACATAAGTAAAACAATATACCCCAGATCTTTTCATATGGGGGCATAAACAGTTTGTACACCACTTCTCAACCATGAGCAATCCGATTTTACCACTGATAGAAGTGGAGGTAACATTCTACAAGTGCACTAACCAGAGACTTCTTACAGTACAAGCCTTTAGGCTTACACATTCATAGTGGTTATTCATGTGACTCAGAATTTCAGAAAATCATTAATATTTTTGTTAATATTTGACCAATTTGAATTCAGTTTGAAGCAGGTGCGAAAATATGCAGAAAGTGAAGGATTTTTTAAAAATAAGCTGATAAAAAAAGTTACTTCAAAAACTTTTTAATCAGCTGAATTTTCAAAAATCCACCACAACCATCTAATGTGTGATTCTTTCTACCTTCTCTGCTTCAAACCAAATTCAAAGTGGTCCAATATTTACTTGAAGATTTTCTGAAATAGTTCAACCAAGACAACGCTATTTAACCTAGTCTAAGCACGGTGTATAATCACATGACTCTGAATTTCCAATAATCTTCAATATCCTTTTTAATACTTGACCAATTTGAATTCTCTTTGAAGCAGAGAAGGTGGGGGAAATGCCAGGAATAAGCTGGATGTGTTGTATATTTGAAAAATCAACTAATAAAAATTTTTTGGGTTATCTTCAATTACTTTTTTTATCAGTTGATTCTTCAAATATCAACCATGTCTATCTAATGTGGGACGTCTCTCCACATTCTCTGCTTCAAACCGACTTCAAATTGGTCCAGTAATTACAAAATTATTGAAGATTTCCTGAAAATATTGTATCACATGATTATCCGTGTTATGATGAACATCATGACCTGTAACCGCTTTGCCAAGATTACCCAGAGGTGCGTTCTTTAGAGCGAGATTTTTTAAGATTTCTTAAGGTGTTTTGGATAAAGCGTTTTTAAGACCGTGATTTTGACCGAGCTGTTCTGAAAGCTCCATATTTATACAAATGGAGCATTCGGAACACCGCGGATTATGAATTATGGAGTGTTCGGCACAACTCTGTCAAATCTCTTTTATATTGTTTGTACAAAGTTGACCGAGGGTTTCCGCACGAAGTATAGGGTAATGGCGCCTCCCATTGAGCGTCTTAAAAATCTTGCTCTAAAGAACGCTTTATCCTAAACTATCTTAAGAAATCTCAAGAAATCTCGCTCTAAAGAACGCACCTCAGAACTTCCATGTGTCTGACAGAGCAACACAGCCAGAATGTGGTGACCCCCGGTTACGACCGCCTCTACAAGGTATGTAAGTTTTTCAATGTTGTCTCCTGTCACATTAAGTTTTATGGGAAAGGGTTAATGTACTTAGTTAAGGCGAGACTACGCCTCTTTTTATCTGCCGTGTGGTTTAAATTGGCTGCTTTTATACATTTTCTGGTGGCTAGTAGTTTTAATTGTACATTATGTAAGTAAGAATGCTTGGGTTAAGTGTGCGTGCTGGGTGAGTAGATTTTACTTGTTGAGTGTGGTGCATGGGAATTGGGTGCTTGTAGTGAGTTTTCTTCGTAGGGTTTTGTATAAAAACCCTGCGTTGAAATGACTCGTTGGGTAGACGATTTTTGGCATTGTAGCTGGAAAGTGGAGTTGAGATTTGTGTGTGAAAGTTGGATTCTTCTTGGGGTAAATACTTTTTAATTTACGTTGATTTTATTGTGTAAATGTTTTTAATGTCTTTAAGATTTTGTGGCTTAAATGAGCAGCTTTTTGGTCTATTGAATTATCGCAAACAACGCCGGAAAATGACACATGGCTGTATAGTTAATTTCTCATTTTCCTGCACTGTTTTGGATTGGCGGATGGCTAGGACTGGTTAAATCGGAGAACTATTACGTTGAATGTTTTGTCAGATTATCATTTAAGCCATGGTTAAATAAGCTATTTTTTGTAACTATTTTCAAAGAAACAAACATTGTGATGATTTGTAATTAATCGTCTGCTTAGCAGTTCATATTTTGTAAATGCTAATGTTGTATTGTTCAAATGATATTTGGATAATGTTAAATGCTGTATAATTGTATCTTAACACAGTTCAGTACTTTGAATTGTTGTTTTGAGAAAACATTGTGAGAAAAGATGTAAAGTATTATATTGATCAATTTTCTGTAAATAGCTCGAGTTTGAGAAAACATTGTGGGAAAAGACGTTAGCATATTGTTTTAGTCTATGTTTTGTAATAGCTTGGGTTTGAGAAAACATTGTGGGAAAAGATGCTAGCACATTATATTGTCTTGAGATGTTTGTAAAACATGATGGGAAGTAGAGCCATTAGAGCTCTTATTAGGTAGTTGCTATAATATTTGTTATACTTCCTATAGGTTGCTTGATGTTGCTTGATTGTTTGTAACAACCTACAATATATACTGGTGTAACAACCTACAATATATACTGATGTCGTATAGGCGTGTGTGGTATGATGGCTGGAGACCTGACCGTGTGAGAGTAAACGTGTAGTCCAGACCGGGAGACTTAGGTAGCATGTTGTGCCGGCGTCAGTGTCATCGGGAAAGGACGTTTAGGATGTGACGACCGGGGAACAACATAGTAATATATAACAAACGGCTGGACAATCACATTATCTTGGTGATATAGGCGCGGTCAGGCGACAGTTTAATCTAGAAAATTTGTGTTGATGATGTTTTGGAAGAAATTTAATATTTTTCAGTTGCATTAATTTATAAATCATGTAAAATATCGTGGACATTTTGGGACATTAGACGTCACCATTAAACATACAGTGATAGTGGACTCTCGAAATTCTTTAGGAACTTTATTGATTTTGGTTTAACTTGTTTACATTTTGATAAATTGGTATTTCGTTATTTGATTATGTAAATAAAATTTGGAAATGCACATCCTGACTCTTTACTGACCCGTATCCAAGCCAACCGCTCAGCCGTCTTGTGACATCTCCTATGCCTTCAAGACTAGTTTCACATTGTCGAAAGAAGTTTCCGTCGATGAAGCCGTGATGAAGTTTTTGGCCTTTCAACAGTACATGCCAGCAAGGCCCATCAAGCCAGGTGTGAAGGTGTGGATACTGTGTGATGCCAGGTCCTCTTTCCTGTCCAAGTTAGACGTTTACTAGAGAAGTAAAGACAATCAACCAGACTACAGACTTTGGTACAACATCATTACAAAGATGATATACCACATGCTCCACACTTTTCGAAGAGTTTTCTTTGATAACTTTTTTACTAGTGTCCCTCTGCTACAGAAATTCTTGGATTGGATTGAATGGAGTTTTACGTCCCACTCAACAGTTAGGGTCATATGGAGACATAACCTTGTTTTTAAGTCTCATCCGAAAGACTGGACAAGCAGGGGATCGAACCAGCGACCCCTGTGTTTCAAGTCCAGCGCATTACCACTGCACCACCTCCTGCCTACAGAAACTCTTGGCTTTTGGACTGTACGCCTGTAGAACTGTCAGGGTCAACAAACTTGGATCAGGATGGATCTTAGAAGACCAAAAGACATGAACCTGACAGCCACAGACCCACAGGCGAGAAGGAAGATAGCAGATCAGTCTCAGCAGCTCCATACAATAATTATGTACAAGTAAAAGAAAGGTAAATCACCACTGGAGAGATAAGTGCCTGGTGCACCATTTGGGCGCCGCCGTGCGAAAATGGCCCTTCGGACATTTTTTATTGAATTTTAGATTATATCAGTGTCATACAGAACGTTTATTTCTTCACGCTTTCGTCTTTATTTGAAGAGGATATCTTGAAAAATGACGGAGATACATCGATCTGAATAGATTGACCCAATTCTGTTGTTTTGACGTCGGAGTCACCGTATTGAGAGTTTTAACGTCTTCAAGAACGTCATTAAACGCGAATGCATTCCAAATGTCCTTTTAGATAAGGTAAAATAACAACAATACACGAAATTTCACCAACAATAGTATTTCTAAATTCATGAACATATAAAACAATTTAATCGTACTTAGCCATAGCAAAACTCTGAATTCAATCTTGGTGTAAATACTGCACAATTAAGTCAAACTTTTCGTTTTTATTATGTTTATAAATTACACACAGCAACATTGCTAGGACAACAAAGAAAATGTGATAACTTTGAACAATGAATGAAGACAACTTTTCAACACATATTATTCAGAATCTTAACTTTTTGCAATATATCAGATGATGGAGAAAAACTTATTTGAATAGATTGACCAAATAAATCTTTTAACAATATATCAGTCAATAATACGATATAGATTTATGCCCTAACACTGTAAGTCGGGGTTATAAAAATTAACATTAAAACAATGAAGCAACATAACGATGGTTGTCCGCAAAAGGGGCGTATCTAATTCTAAAACAATGTGAGTTACGTCCTTTTTTCGGGCAACCCTCGATGTATTTAGAGTAACAACCGTCAATAATGAGTTGTATTGTTAAGCACCCATTACTCTTCTGGCAGTCCCGGACACGTACTGTCTTGAAAGGCCGACCGTACAAATGGCTTGACATGCCTATACAGATACTGCTGCCTTGTCCGGCTCAAACCAGCAGGTGGTAGGGTATCCGGGAAAACCCTGGGGACGTCTACGTTCCGCTTCAGGTATTCGAACCTCGTTTCCTGTGGAACGTTCCTTTACGAAGACATGGTTCTTGTCTGCTGCCGATAATCGAAATGAGTGCATTGTTTGAATTACACGTAGTGATAGAAAAAAGTTCGGCAAAGTCGTACCTACACAATAAATCAAATTAATACGGTGATAATTACAGATTACTATGACAATATCAATTTTATTTCAAATTGGCGATTGCGAATCATTATTATTCGATATGCTGTTTAAAGAAGTAAAATGAACATGACGTATTATTTTGCCGGTTCGTATCCTTTTTGGTAAGTATGTATTACCTCTTAACAAAAGCGTTATGTTAAAACGTCTTCTTATAATAAGAAAAATCAAAGTACTGACAGTACTTAAGGTCGGGAAATAGAGGATTCGGTATACAATAAATGGTCATTTTTAAGGTTTATATCTAAGAAATGAACATTGAACTCGTCAAATAGTCTTAATGTTCTTATTTGATAGTATCATAAAAATTAACCTTTGTACTCTACTTCCCACGTCTACGTAAGTAGAAGTGTGATTATATTTAGAAAAGAAATTCTAATAGACGTGAGAGAAATGGTGAAACAATATACTGCATCACACGATGTAGGTTTTCTTCCGGTGATGTCGTAAATGACGGTGGTGGAAAGTGTCGATTTCTTTAAACTCGTAACGTGTCCGTATAGAACGGGTAACCGTATGTAACAAATATTAAACGGCGTCGTAAGAAAACATCCGACTTCACATGACTCTCATAAGGGAAAAACTACCTTAATGTATTGTTTGGGCTAACAGTTTGTTAAACATTATCACTGATGGTTAACTCGGCTAACGCGAGGGACATTTTCTCTACATCAAGGTAAAGATATTTTACGTTTAAATGTGAGTTTAAAGATTTTTTTCGAATGACAATAAATTTGTTCCGAAAATAGACCGGGCTTACCGTTATGTGTTGACAAACCGTAAGTGTTGTTATAAAATCTCGTAACTACGGCTTTATTGAAGCCGTACTTACGAGATTTTATAACAACACCGACGGAATATATTGTTCGGGAAAAAACGTCCCTCGCTTTAGCCGAGTTCACCACCAGTGATTATGTTATTTTGATATCCATAACAAAAAGGTTTGAGGAAACATGGTGGCATAACGAAAACAACATTTTCTTTTTTGTCTCAATCTTTCTTTCAATAATTCTTCAGTTTAACTTTATATGAATATTCATCTTTATCAGCACTGTAGGCACAGTGGGGGGTGGGGGAGGGGGATTGTAACCCCCAACGTTGGCCAAAATACCGACTTTTCTTTAACCCATTACCACACAATGACTCTTTTTGACTCCCTACAAGATAATGGCTTTGAAAAAATGTAGAAAATGAAGAAAAAGCAATTTCATCATTTCCTACAATGTTTTCTACCCAGAGAGACCCCAAAATGTTGAATTTCATAGAATTGAATTGTCGTCTGCAACACCTTTCAACAGTCCAAATTTTTGCTGTCTGGTAATAGGTTAATATCGTAGGCCTACATAGAAAATTTATGGAAAAAAATGGCCGACAAACGATTCTTTAAGTTACAATGTTGCGGAACAACTAATAAAACAGGTTATCGATGAAAAAACGGACTCATTGAAAGAAAAGGAAAAAATAGCCACGCGATTCAGAGCTGAATACGCTTGCCGGAAAGTACTGGCCTCTGATTGGTAAGCTCGACAATCTAATGAAATAAAATGTTAACAAATAAACGTCAGGAAGGGGACCATACACTACAGAATTTTATTAATGATATCTCGTACGGCCTCTTCCCTGCCTTTTTTTTCAAAATAAGGTCCAAATAAAATGAATTGAGTCATCAAATCCAAAATTGACTTAAAGAATCCCCAGCCCTGCTCAATTAACCCTTTCCCAAACGGCAAAATTTTGGGGTGGTCAAAGTAAAAAAACTGCCACAAATGACAAAATGGAAGGAATTAATGATAGAATTTGTGTAAAATATGGCATAAACCGCTGGTTATCAGCAGTTTCTTCTTTTGTTTCAATGTTTTCCCAAGCCTTTTCTATTAGGGGCGTCAAAACCAGGTCTTGTTTGGGAAAGGGTTAAGTCATCTGGTTGCAGGAGGTCGGTAGCCTCACCAACATCACGTTCTGCTGCAAAACTAATTTCCCCGTATAGATGATAAAGTTCCTGAAATAGTATAACAAACAATCCAATTTATTTCAATGTTTTATTTTGTTCTTGTTTTCATTATTGACACTTTTATGAGATTTTTTTATTATTATTATTTTATTATTATTATTATTGTCATTATTATTATTATTGTTTCCATAATATTTATATGCTGCATTTTTTTTTTTTTTTTTTTTTTTTTTTTTTTTTTTTTTTTTTTTTTTGTTGCTAACAATTTTGAATTTTGTTTGAAAAAAAAGCAACTGCCGGGATTTGAACTCGGGTACTCGCGATCAAAAGACCAGCGCGCTATCCATTACGCCACTTCAGAAATTCTGTAAAAATGATAAATTACGTAATTTTATTGTAATTACGTCATAACTGCGAAACAAGGGAGATTATTTCACAAGACGTATCCCTAACAACAAGGGCAGAGAATTTATAAACAAAGAGCTGTCAAACAAAGAAATTTCAATATTGCACCCCTGAAAATAAAATCCTTTCCAAAATATTTAATCACAAACAGTCAAGACTAATTTGTGTAATGTTTTCTTTATATGAATACTTCGAAATTGAGTTGTTTAGAGTGAATTGTTCAGCTAAGGATCGGATACCTTCATAAATGACGGTCTTTACTGAATGAATTTAATCGATGTTAACTGTATGTAACCCTAATGAAATCATAATTTAGAGATATAAAATAAACATATTTACCCGAAACTGGTCTATACTTGACATATCTTGGTGGAATAACGTAAAAATAATAAAAAAATCGAAAGAGTCTGGTGACAGCAGTGTATTGACAGCAAGTGTCAACTTTTCCCGGAAAATTTACCGGTGTCACAGAAATGCTTGAAGGTACAAAATCGCACGGCGAGGGCCATTTGTCAACCCAAGGTCCAATCAGCATCACGAGGAGTGGGTCGCAACGTCCTACAGCCACACAGTGTATCAGCATACAACAGATTTATGGGAGGAGATGCTTCACACGACCAGCTGAGGATGAAGTCCGACGATGGACATGATTCCAAGAAGTGGTGGAGGTACCTGTTCTGGTTCCTGTTGAACTGTTGTATCGTCATCGCGTACATTATGTTCAAGATCAGCTCCAAGTGAGTAAATAAGAAAAAATGTTTCCGAAATGTCAACCTTTGCCTGGAATTAGCGAGGAATTAATTCTCAGACACTCAATATAAGGAGTTGGTCCCCAACTGAAATAGACTTGATTTTTTATTTATTAATTTATTTTTTTCATTTTTTTTTTTTTTTATTTATTTACTTTTTTTTTGATACAACTAAAGACATCTGAAATTCTTCAAGAACGAAGTCAACCATAAGAATTAGGGGTGATGGAAACAGTAATACTTTAGAACAATAAGCTACCTCATCACAGGAGAAGAAAGTATTAAAGACACCAGTTCAATCAACTCTCAGTAAATGCAATTCATTACTTTACCTCTTAAGAATTAAAAGGTTTTTAAGTATTGATGTTCGTAAATTATATTTCAATGCCTATATACTACCACATTTAGACTACTGTTGTTCTATATGGGGTAACTGCAGCAAAGACCTTCTCAATGACATTCTGAAATTAAAAAGAGTGCAGCTCGTATTATCCTTGATCAACCGCTGGACACTCCATCTGAATTGCTTTTCAATAAACTAGGTTGGATGATTGGATTGGTTTGTATGGAGTTTTACGTCCCACTCAACAGGTAAGGTCATATGGAGACGGGACCTCCGTTTAAAGTCTCATCCGAAAGACCGGAGAAGCGGGGGATCGAACTAGCGACCCCTGTGTTTTAAGTCCAGCACGTTCCCATTGCACCACCTCCGCCCCACTAGGTTGGATGAAATTTAATGACCGCGTGGTATACAAAAAAGCTATTCTCATGTTCAAAGCCTCAAAGCCAAATCTGGCCCCAAATTATATCAAAGAACAAGAGCTGTCCATAAGACAGCGCGCTCGACTTTTCTAAGTTGCTTAACCCAGAATTTTTAAGTCAAAAAGGTTAAAATTCCAGTAAATTAAATGTGAGAGTAATGAATCTTTGCCTAGAGGCTAATATTATGGTCACAAAAGCATGTGCAAAGTTTCAGAGCATTAGCATAACGTCGGTGCTATGACAAAATGGCGTAATAGAAATTTTGCTCGAAAACCATTTTTTTCAGGAGAGCCAAAAACGTTTTTGCCGTTTTAAAAAATGTTAAAAAATATGCCGGCAAAATTGCGTAACTCACTATTACTCTCGTGTAAATTTGTCTACGTATAACGCCATTTTGTCAGCTAAGTATAGGTAAGAGGCGCTAGCCTCTTACCTACTTAGCGACATCATGTTCATAATTTGTTCTTATTTCATATACCGAGGTGTTGAGAAAATGTGACACAGAACATTTCGTTCACACAACAAAACGTTTTGTCATCTGTCATTGTCCTTTAGGAACTATTCTTTGAAGTCTGGATTTACCCTTCTCACCAATAGACTGTTAACATTAAGATCTAAAACGAATTTGACTATAGAGGAAACACATTTAAAATATTAGATAGTTGTCTTTGATAAAAAGTGCACATGACTAATATCAGAGGCCATAAGCAAGATTACAATTTGCGAGAAAATGACTTGGTCAGTCTGTAGAATTCAACCTACAATTTGATATGTGCAGGAAAAGGTAAAGTGAAAAGAACAAGTCTCATATGTTTACATTAATGGGGCTAATATAAACAATTGCATACAATGATCTTAAATATCAAATCAAATCTGTCAACTAGACCTGTCAAAAAATAAGAAGTCAACATTATGAACTTTTGAAAAGTATCCCAATAAGAGGCAAAATGTCGCTAAATCGAGTTACGCAATTTTGTCACATGATAATTGAAAGGGTTCTAATAGGTGTAGAAAAACGCCGTTTTGACAGGATATGCGCTCCTACATACTTAGTAGAAAGCATTTATAAAAAAGAATTGACAAAATGGCGTAACTAATTTGTTACGCCATTTTGTCATAGCACCGATGATAAGTAGAAACAGATGTTTGAAAAAACTTTAACCTTTGTTGCAACGCCGACGCCGACGCCAACACCGACGCCCAGGTGACAGTTTAAGCTCTCATTTTCTTCGAAAAGTTGAGCTAAAAATGTATCAAGACATCCACTGTACATAATCTTGGTTTGAGATCCTCAGATAACAAATGCCTAAAGGTACCGAATCCGAATCGGGAAAGCTTCCGCAAATCATTCTGGTCCTAAAATTTGGAATGACCTACCATTATACATAAGAAATTCAGATACAGTTAAACAATTCAAGTCAAGGTATCTGCAATTCAAGTTTCTTGGAGGTCTATCTTTAAATTAAGTTATGCAAAACTCTGGCAGTTTGGATCAGCATGTGGTAAAATATCTGTCAATTGTCACATTGTTTATTTCCGTAGATAAATGTCTTATTGTTTACTCCCCAATGTTTGTTTTTCTCTTGCTGTTGGTAAATATCAATGTAATGTGTCATTATTCTATTTTATCCACGAACTCTACTATAATATTTATTTCTAATATACCGTAATTATTCTAATAAATGCCCATATTCTAATAAACGCCCATCCCCCAAATCTCGGCTGAAAATCTGCTTATTTCAAGCACAGTTTTAGCAAAAAGGTGTGATTCTAAAAAACGCCCATTCCCTGATTCCAGGTTTAGAATAATGTAAGTCATAACCAAAGAACATTTCTAAAAACAATAAAAAAAAGAGGATGTTAAGCCCAAAATCTGTTGGCAATGAAGGAATTTCCTTGAAAAATTGTATTTTGCAGTCCTTATAACAAAACTTTGCCAAATCCGACTAGCTGAACTTCTAGTTCATAAAATGACACTTGATTAAAAATTATGACAGACGAAATAAGAATATTTCTAATAAACGCCCACCCCCTACTTTTCTATCGACCATGTTAATAATAAACACCCGGGCGTTTATTAGAATAATTACGGTACCCTTAGTCCCTATATATACCATGTAAAAAAATTTTGGCAACACTGACTTTGTTGATTGAAAAAATGTATTTACTGTGATATTTATTTCACAACCGTTATATATATTTTAGCATATGCATTTGCGCAGAACATTCAAAGGTCTCTTTGTGGTAACGTTAAATATTGTGTTAGAAACATTGTCTTGACGTAGGTGAGGGGTCAAAATAAAAAGTTACAATAGAATTCGGTATCGACTGTGCGGCCATTTTCAAGCAAGAACAACCGTGAAAAGTTTTCTAATCCACTTAAATTGTTTGTACACTGTATCAACATTCACTACTTTAGCAAGAGATTGAACATCATTCGCGTCAGTACGATCACGCACACGTCTTCCTTAAATGCACCGTATGTGCTCTATGGGTGACAAATCAGAAAGAAATGTATGATAATGGGAGTCCATCAGTGTTGTATACGCTTAATTTGGCTTAAAGCATTTAGGACTCTATACCAATCAAGTCTGGTGCGTTCATGGTGTAGCGTCAGGGAAATTACAACGTATGGTCAACGTCTAGTAACCGTTCATCTGTGGAGACGATCACGGACGGTAAGTGTGGATACTCTATATTGAAATTCTTGTGGAAGCCACTCGTAAGTTTTGGTGTTGATAAGGAACATCTTCGCCGTGACGTAACGAAATTATGACGGTCATCTTCTCGTGGCCTTTTTCTACGACGTCCTTGACCGGGACTATCTCAAACCACACAAATTGGCTCACATAGCATCCTCAAATTGTTACTTATGCTTTGAGATGCGCAAAATTCAAAAAGGCATCTTATTCGCCGGTTCTGTCACGTAAAAACACATTAGCGATATAACGTCCTTCTAACGTAAGTCCATGGCGTAGTCCCACAGCGTTGCAGAAAATTCTTTTTAGTGGCCTTTTTTATGCTGGGCAAAGACAATTACGTTCACACCTAAATGTTTTCTAGAACTATGCTCCATACACATGAATACCCTGACAGACATGAAAACCGGAAATGCGCACCTGCAGTGCGAGACGCACGCGATTGAGGTATAAAATTCATCTGTTTGTGTTCTCTAGCTATAATCTATTGTGTAAACGTTTGATTTTATGTTAAAACAAAACTATTTTGGTTACTACAGATATTTACATTTTGTTGCAAAACTTTTTTTATTATGTATATATAGACCTTGAGCCACCAATAACCCCTGCTCCCCCCCCAGAGGGAATTTTGAAGGGTATGATTTTCTGAAAGCTTATAACAAATGCTACAAGATGAGCGTTGTTTGCACTCTGGCCGTTGGGGCTCTTGGCTGTAACCCTTATCTAAAACCCTTAACCCTTTCAAATTTTTAATTTAAATATACAGACAATTATTTGGTCATATCTTGATTGAATTTTAATCTACATATGTCAAAATGGTATCAAATGAAAGCTTATGACTTGCTCTTCAATTTGTACTTATTTTATGCAAATTAGCTCATTTGCATATTCATGAATATTAATGATTTTCCTTAAAATTGATATTTTTGATGAAAATTTGGCTAATACTTTCCAAATGAAGGCGTTTCTGTCCAGGGGGAATTTTGTTAACATGGTTTATCTTAAAGTACATTTTATTAGAAACATTTTGAGCCTTGTTTGCAGTCTGGCGGTTGGGGCTTTTCGCCGTAACCCTTATCCAAACCCTTAACCCTACCAAATTGTTCATTTAAATTTTGAAAATGAATTTGGTCATATCTTGATTGAATATTGACACACAAGTGTCAGAATGGTATCAGATGAAAGCTTATGACTTGCTCTTTCATTTTCAGTTATGTTATGCAAATTAGCTCATTTGCATATTCATGAATATTAATGATTTTTCCTAAAATTGCAATTTTCGACAAAAATGTGATAAATACTTTCCAAAACAGAGCATTTTTGTGCAGGGGAATTATGTAATCATAGTAAATCTTCAAGAAAATTATATTAGAAATATTTTGAGCGATGTTTGCACTTTGACCATTTGGGCTTTTGGCCAAAACCCTTATCTAAACCCTTAACCCTATAAAATTGTTCATTCATTTCAAAATGTTTTTGGTCATATCTTGGTTGAATATTGACCTACAGATGTTAGAATGGTATCAAATGAAAGCTTATGACTTGCTTGATAATGTGCTATTAACTTTATGCAAATTAGCTCATTTGCATATTTATGAATATTAATGACATTACTTAAAACTGTGACCTTTTTTCCGAACATTTGGTAAACACTTTCAAAAACATTGTGTTTCTGTTCTGGGGGAATCATGTAAACATGGTCTAAATTAAAGAACAGTTTATAAGAAACATTTTGAGCAATGTTTGCACTCTGGCGATGGGGGCTTTTGACGGTGACCCTTATCTAAACCCTTAGCCCCATCAAATTGTTCATTCAAATTTTCAAAACGTTTTTGGTCATATCTTGATTAAGTATTGACCTACTGATATCAGAATGGTATCAAATTAAAGCTTATGACTGGCTCTTCCATGTGCTATTATTTTTCATGCATATTAGTTCAGTTGCATTGCCATATATATTAATGATTTTCCTTAAAATTGCGATTTTTCAGCGAAAATGTGTTAAATACTATCAAAAACAAGGTGTTTCTGTTCAAAGGCATTATGCAAACATAATTTATCTTAAAGAACATTACATGAATAACACTTTAAGCAATGTTCACACTGTGGCATTTGGGTCTTTTACCCAAACCCCTTATCTAAACCCTCAACCCTATCAAATTGTTTATTCAATTTTTCAACACGTTCTTCGTCATATCTTGATTAAATATTGATCTACAAACGTCAAAATGGTATCAAATGAAAGCTAGTGAATTGCTTGTATATTTGCAATTACTTCATGTCGATTTGCTCATTTACGTATTCATAAATACTATTGATTCTTAAATGTTTGGGACAAAAACACATTTATTGTGGAAAATCCATAAAATATATTCCATTTGACAGTGCTATATGTTATATAGTAATCTTGTTATATTATGTTCATAGTGACCCTGTTATGTAGTAATTGGTCTATGTAGGTTTCCATCATGATAAACTTGCCCAACTCCCACAGTTTGAGTAATTCCAAGATTGCCACCAAGTGCGATGTGAATCATTTTTGGTCAAATTGTTCTAGAACAGTGCAATAAGTAAGTGTCTTAATATGGAATTTCACATGCTGATCTAAATCTGGTAGCATTTAAATATCAGGAAAATATTGAACTGAAGATATCTATGGCCATTGAATGCCATCCTGGATAACATATGCCATATTGAAAGAGATTGTAACTATGTGTATCGCAAGGGAACTATTTTCAATTTATCGTGAGGTGGTACTATGCTGAAAGTACATTATAAGAAATATGTGTAGATAAGGAAGAATATGAATATACATTCAGCATGGGCTGTCGGTAGTATGGATCAGTTCACATCTGTTCTGATCTGATACAGACAAATAAATGCATCGTAATAAATGCAATAATCTTTTGATCACAACCAGTAATTGTCTGTACTCTAGCTACATACATCGCGTACATCTCTAGATTTTATGCATCTGATACATAGGCTTTACATATGGCACCCCAAGATTAATTTATCTGAATTGAAAATGCCTTAATAGAGCATAAAGGAATGGTAACACCAGTGTCCCTGATCTGTCAGCCACATATCAAATACACTTAAGGCCAACAAATTGACTTGTCTATAAGGAAAACATAAGGAAGGGCTCTCCAGATGGAGAAAAACCATGCTGTTTTCTCCATGTGAATGGCAAAAGTAAGGCCTTGATAATTGCTTAAAAATGTTATTTTGCCATATGTATGCAATTTGT
Source organism: Fragum sueziense (assembly GCA_963680895.1). Classification (NCBI taxonomy): domain Eukaryota; kingdom Metazoa; phylum Mollusca; class Bivalvia; order Cardiida; family Cardiidae; genus Fragum; species Fragum sueziense. The sequence continues at coordinate 67,330,169 of OY804592.1, forward strand.
CTACATTCCAGGATCTCTGTTCAGCCATAAAACTTAAAAAAATAATTGGAATGATTAATTTTATATGTGTATTAGAATAAAGTCCCCCATTTTGTATCATTCTATGGCATATGATAAAATGTTTATGTTTAAAGTCCTATTTAACGTCAATTTTGGATTCATGTAGCAGTTTTACAAAGGATAACATTCTGTCAACTAAACTAGATATAACCAAGAACACCAATACAATAAAAGAAATCAATTTAATTTATTTGCACTTAAAACAATAAAGATTAAAAAGATCAAATGGAAACTAAATACATACATTGAAAATAAGATTTATAGGAACAAAATATAATGGGCTGCACACTTTAAAATTACTGTTACTTCCATACAAAACATCAAATAGATTTCAAACAAAGCTTAGATGTTGTTAAAAGAGTGAACATGGATATTAAATGGTTGAAAACTCACGAGAAAGAAACAATTGGACCTTTTGGTACGTATTTAAAATAAAAAAAAAACTTGCAAAACAATCAAAATTTAAGACAAATCATTAATATGCATGCTTATGCAAATAAGCTAATTTGCATAAAATATCTGCATATTAAAGAATAAGTCATTAGCTTTCATTTGATACCATTCTTACATCAGTAGGTCAATATTCAATCAAGATATGACCAAGCATGTTTTGAAATTTTGAGTGAACAATCTTATACGGTTAAGAGTTTGGATAAGGATTATGACCAAAGGTCCCAAGCGCCGGAGTGCAAATATCTCTCAAAATGTTTCTAATAAAATGTTCTTTAAGATAAACCATGTTTACATGATTCCCCCAGAACAGAAACACAATGTTTTTGAAACTATTTACCAAATATAAGCAAAAAGGTCACAATTTTAAGTAAAATCATTAATATTCATGAATATGCAAATGAGCTGATTTGCATAAAATTTATAGCAAATTATTGAGCGAGTCAAAACCTTTCATTTGGTACCATTATAACATCTATAAGTCAATATTCAACCAAGATATGACCAAAAACGTTTTTAAATGATTGAACAATTTATAGTGTTAAGGGTTTAGATAAGGGTTTTGGCCAAAAGCCCAAACGGTCAAAGTGCAAACATCGCTCAAAATGTCTCTTGTATAATTTTCTTTAAGATTTGCTATGTTTACATAATTACCCTGCACAAAAACGCCTCATTTTGGAAAGTATTTACCACATTTTTGTCGAAAATCGCAATTTTAGGAAAAATCATTAATATTCATGAATATGCAAATGAGCTAATTTGCATACATAACTGAAAATGAAAGAGCAAGTCATAAGCTTTCATTTGATACCATTCTGACACCTGTGTGTCAATATTCAATCAAGATATGACCAAAGTCATTTTCAAAATTTACATGAACAATTTGGTAGGGTTAAGGGTTTGGATAAGGGTTACGGCGAAAAGCCCCAACCGCCAGAGTGCAAACAAGGCTCAAAATGTTTCTAATAAAATATACTTTAAGATAAACCATGTTTACAAAATTCCCCTTGGACAGAAATGCCTTGTTTTAGAAGTTATTTATCAATTTTTCGCCCAAAAATGCAAATTTTAAGGGAAATCATTAATATTCATGCATATGCAAATGAGGTAATTTGCATAAAATAACTGCAAAATGAAGAGCAAGTCATAAGCTTTCATTTGATACCACTTTGACATCTGTAGGTCAATATTTGATGAAAATATGACCAAATAAGTAATGTATTTTTTTATGAAAAAAATGATAGGGTTAAGGGTTTTAGATAAGGGTTACAGCCAAAAGCCCCAACGGCCAGAGTGCAAACAACGCTCAAAATGTTTGTAAGATAATGTACTTTAAGAAAAAACATGTCTACAAAATTCCCTCTGGGGGGGGAGCAAACATGTTTCTAGCTCAGGGTCTAATATTCTGATTCTGTGTATTGTAATTCAGGTATTGGCTGTCAGTGTAGACAAAGATCAGCCTGTACATATAGCCAGTCTGATCTTATTCAACACTTACAGCTTGTAACAGTATACCTTATTAGTATGTAAAGCATTGTGTTATTGGAAGAGGGTAAAACAGACATGGATGAAATAGACCATTTTATGACTAGTCTAAGATATTGTCTCTTAACAAATAGTCTCTCAATAATATCATTGATTGTTTATCATCACGGTTTATACATTGATTGATATGCTTTGTAAATATTTATTCACGGGGTATAACCTGACGTTCGTAACTGCAGTTACGCACGTCCAATATGGCGGAGGGACAAAAAGGTGAGTTTTACAAGCATCGATTTCAGGCACTATGTCAATGCATTTGATATATTTTTTGACGAACTTGATCAATAATAACCCTGTTAACAATGTCACACTCTCTTTATTCTAACATATTTATTTAGTAGGCCAATATCAGAGCTCGAAAAAATCGTATGAAGTGCGTAACTGTAATACATGAAGTTAGTAACTGTGTCATTGCATTTCTTAAATGACGTCCGTAACTTATTATAAATTCTATACATGCAACTCTAGGTCTCATGCTTTCCGTCATCCATATAAAAGAACTTAAAGGGGGAAAAGTTTTCGTTTTTGTTATCATTAGTCTTCCAGTCCATTATCGGTAATCTTGAGTAAAGGGTGTAATTATTGGGAAAACATTTTGTTTATCTTAAATATACGGAAGTTTTGCTAAAATGTCTTATCTTTGGTGTAAAGATACATTGGTTACGAAATTATTCACACAGTCTTACAGTTTATGACCTTTCCAGGCGATTGTGATATGAGCTAATAATGTCCGCTAATATTTGGGTCTGCACGGTGTCGATCACTACTGATTCACTGACGCATATCAATTGGGTCCCCTATAAACCTGAAAAAGGGTGTTTTAGTTTACCAAAAGCTACGTAGGCTATCGGTGATAAAGGAATTCTTTGTCTCCAGCGGTTATCTCCCTTGATGCTTCGATCCTGGGAAAGTTCTTTCCCTTTATAAAACTGCCGCCATTATGAAATATTAGGAAAAATGTCAACAAAGCCTGAGCATTATCGATAAACTCATTTTGAGTTATGATTAGAGAGAGTGAAAAAAAAGACATGGAAGACAAAACATTGCGTGAAAAGGAAAAATACTAGGTGCATCAAAATTGTTTGTCCTGCTTATCTCGAATCTGATCAGAGAAAACTCTGATTACCTTTTCGGGTAGGCAAATATATTGTTTCGTGTATATTCTTATTGATTGTTCATTAAATCGTTTAAAGGCTGCTGAATGACATATTATTCTTTCTATGATTGTAAGCGAAAAGTTGTCTAATAAAAGGAAAACTCTTCGTACCCAAACCATTTCGTACCATAGTTAACTTTCGTTTTATGGTTTGGCCATTTCGTATCATATTTTGTACCATATGATTATGTACAATCTTATAATTTATTCAGTACCTGATTGAATATTGAGCAAAGTTTTCCCTTGACTTTTGCTAGAGGGGCAGTGCTTCTGAAATAAGTTGCCCGAGTTGTCCGACTTGTCCGTATAGTGACATTTACCTGTACGGACAAGCAGATTTTGAAAGCTAGGTTGTCCGTGGACAAGTGAAAAATGTGAAGTTAATAGAAAATGATCTTTATCTTTTTCTCACAATTTTTTCATACAATGTAATTACTGATAGTTAAATGTACGAATTTTGTTGAAGACAATAATTAGACAGTCATAATAGATATGCAATAAACAAATGAAGCTATGTAAAATTATATGGGTTTTGTACGGACAAGTTGATTTTTGATACGGACAAGTCAATTTTGGATCAAGACTTGTCCGTGGACAAGTAGATTCTCAAAATATTTCAGAAGCACTGAGGGGGTCAATTATGTCCCCATTGTCTTCAAATTACGGGCCTCGGGGGGTCATGCCTATTCACATTGTTTCTTCATGTCCCTGCTGATAATCTTTAGAGGGTCATTTGAGTTAAAACTGCGCCAAAACCCACAAATTTGCACGAGATATAAGTGTCGTGGGTACTCATTAGAATGGTCTCGTTGACATGATACAACTTGATGAGTACCCACAACATAGGGTTTGAATTAAGGATAAAGTCTTTATAAAGAATTTAGAATATCTTCACCCCCTCATACTTGTTGCTCTGGTTAATCTATAGAGTCAATCAACTTTTGTCAAATGTCAGAAATTATATTGGCTGAGCCGGGGCTTGAACCTGTGTCCCCTGGGTTGTAACATGTTAGACGCCAATATTACAGACTGAGCTAATCAGTCCAATTTGAAAGCTTAGCACTACAGATTATCATCATTACATATTGGATTTTGATACAATTAGGAATTGTGTGTACAATACAGCACAGAAAATAATATAGGAAAAAGAGTAAAATGATTATCAGTATTTTGTTCTTTTGCCTTAATATTTTTCCAAAGCATTTCTAAATAGGATGTGCTGAGCCCGGATAGCTCAGGCAGTATCGTCGGAGTCTGTGTCAATCCAGGGGTCAAGATTTCAAACCCCTGCTCCGAATGATTATCCATTCTGTCATTTGACAGTCACTAAAGTCATTTGTCTCACACCAATGGGTCGGAATCTTCTATGTCAGAGAGCAGCTGAAGGCTCAGTTTGTAAATTGTGATAGTACCGGTATGAGAAATACCTGGTATCCATGGTTAGGTGCTCCAGCCACCACAATATGGCCATAGCACTTGAAACGGCGATAAACCCAAATAAATCAAATCTAAATGGGACATCAAAATAAGGCCTTGTTTGGGATTGGGCGATAAAGCATAAAATTTGGTTTTGATCAGCAAGTAAATAAAATGACCCAATTATTCAGTTTATTGTTGATTGTTTGTTTGTGTTATTGTTTGTCACAACATTTCATAAATTAAGTTTTGGAAAATATTTAAAAGAAGAAAATGCTGCTGCAGTTCAGCTTATCTGCATATTCTCCATTTTCCTCAATACTTAAGTCTTTCCAACATGTCAAAGAGAATTCTCATCCTTAAAGTGTGATTACTTTCTATTCTGCAACTATATGAAAAAATCAAATTGGAACCATCTAGATTTCTTGGCTTTGCTTGGGAAAATTTAGCAAAAGAAGCAAGATACATGTATTACTGCTTTTCAACGAAAACCTCGAAACTGCAGCTTAAAACAATTTGCAATTATGAGGTTTTCGTTGAGTAGCGACAATATGTAAATATGGATTGAACTTATGTTTTAATGAATTTCTTTTCAGAAATGAAAACATCATTGAAATGTGGATTCTGTTAATACTGTCCAGAGGTAAATATGACAGTGTATTGTTTTTGAGCTTTTGAGGAAAAAAGCTACTTGTAAATTGTTGCTAAATCAAATTTTAAAGTGACATAGGAGCACAATCAGGTTTACCACTATATAGATCAAGGTTGAATTTCAACTAGCATACTGTCAATTTGCTAGTCAAAAATGAAAATTACAATTGTTTTTTCTGCAACAATTTTTTTTTTTTTTGCAACAAGATTTTTTTGCAAGTGAAATGAATCAAGAGAAAATAAGATTTCATTGCAAATGCACATTTCTTTGTGGCGTAATGGTGATATTATGATTTTTCATCATGTTTGAGAGTTTTCTTGCGTGTTAGTTTATCTTTGTGCTAAATAAGTGGTTTCAAAAGCCACTTGCAAAATTTTGCTAGATCTAGTCAAATTTTTAGGGAAATTAAATAGCCTTGACTTTTAGCCAATTTATGTTTTCTGCTTCTTGTATCACCTGCACCAATCAAGTTTATAACATTTACACATTGAAAAGGGTATTCATGGCTTCAATTGAACTTTCAATATTTTTCTTCATGAAATACGCATTTCAATTTTGAAATATTTAGCGATAATGTCATTTTTATGTCCCTGTATTGAAATTGTCACTTGTGTCTGTCTGTTTGTTCATCAATCTGTCTGTCTATCAGTCTGTCCATCCGAAAGCATTGGCCATTTCAGGGGCATTTTTGTTTCACAAACACATCTTGTTTGATCTAGTCTTGCTTGTATATGCACATTATGACTTGTGAGAAAAGGTGATTTGGTGGGAGCCAAAATCCCTCTCTCAATGCAAAGTCGATTGTTTTGAGCTTCAACTGTGATTGGGCCGAGACCTGGCAGCTCAGTCGGTAACATCGGGTCTGTCAATCCAGGGGGTGCAAATTCAAACCCCGGCTGGGCCAGTATCCATTCTGACATGTGACAAAAGTCATTTGTTTCTCCTTAATGGATGTGAATCATCTATGTGAGACAGCAGCCGAAGGCTTTGTTTGGATATTGCGGTGGTACTGCAGAGAGAAATACTAGAAACCCATGGTTAGGTGCTTCAGCTGTTGCAATATGACCATAGCAGTTGAAAACAATGTAAAACCCCATTAAAACAAATCAACTATGATTGTTTTTTTTTTTTGTTGCAAGGCATATGACTGTCATTTCAACATAATTGTACCTTTCTTTATGTTGCACAAGGTAAAGGTTTTGAAAAGCATTGAGAAAAACGAAAAGAAATGGTTGTTAAAAACAATTTCTTCATTATGCACAATATTTTCTACCCAGAAAGACCACCTTAAACTGTTTTCTTCACCATCTTTGTATTTGGACCAGTCTAAAATTTTGATGCCTGATGAATGATTGATTAATTTATGCATGCTTATAGCAGCTGAAAAATACAAATTTTGAAATGCATCTCCTTTGTAATGACACATTTCTATAATTTGGTCAATTTAGAATGGTATTATAGTACTTGAATGCTAAACCGTTTTCAACTGAATTATGTGTTTTTATCTTTTTGCAGGTGACCAGTTTATTGCAGTGAAAAATATCAGTGAAGTCCTAAAGAACAGTGAAGTCCTAAAGAACAAAGGAACATTGAGAGTTTCCCAAGTGTGGTCTATTGATACAAGATTGACTATACGTTGTACTTTGAAATAAATTACCTGAATATGAATGTGTTGTTTTGTTATTCAGAGCAACAGATAAGATGGTTTATGGGTTTTCATATGCAATATTTCATAATTTGTTCATCAGAAACCCATGCTGTTGGTATTCAATAGAATCATCTCTTTGAGGCGGTTCAAATTAGTAACCACAACATTTGGTTTGGATTTGAAATTATAACAAATTAAGAATGGTTTCACCCCTCTTTTCTGTTGTTCTGGTTATTTAAATTCCAATACTTTCCCAAAAATGAGCTGATTTTGACAACCTGGGTAGAAAATAGTTTTTTGAAACATTGAGAGAAAAGAAGAAAGTGCTTGTGATCAGCAAGTTCTCCTTTACTATCATTTTTTCAATATTTTGTGAAACATTAGAAGTTTACATTGTTTTATGTCAATATTTCTTGTTGCTGTAACTCCTTTCAAATTTGGATGAACTTAAGGTAGTCCACCCCTAATGCGATTTGCACGTCATCAGTATTATGCGGGTGACGTTGCAAACATTTGGCAATGGAACTTTTCACCGCCGAATGTTTACGACTGAGTCCAAATGGCTTCAGATACCTATCGACGTCGCTTGAAATTATCCGATATTTTCTGAATCTCAAAATGGCCACATTTTGGGTACTACTTTAACGTTTGGCTTTTTGGAAAGGGTTACATGTAATGTTTCCTCAAAATATCCCTTTCCCAAACAACAAATTTTCAAAATTTCCATTTCAAAAGCTGCTGCAGACGACAAATGGACCTTGTTTAAGATAGAATTTGTATATAATATAGCGCAGAAAATATTCAGGCAAAAGGAGAAACTGCTGGTTATCAGCAGTTTCTTTTGTCTCAATGTTTTCCCAAGCTGATTCTGTTAGGGACGTCAAAACCAGGTCTTGTTTGGGAAAGGGATAAGGCCCACTTTTCATGCACTTAAGTGTTTTGGAAAACATTAAGAGAAAAGAAGAATATGTTGACCCTCTGGATTTACACCTCCAGAAACCCAAATCACTCACTTTATTCAGAGCTACAGACAAGATTGGCAATGGATTTTCAATATGCAATATTTCATAAGCTGCTCATCAAAATCCATGTTGTGGGTTGGCTACTCATTGGAAGAATCTCATGGAGACATTCAAATGAGTACCTACAACACATGGTTTGGATTTGAAACATCAATTTTAGGATGGTTTCAACCCTTTCACCTGTCAGTCTGGTTATTTATTGAAAAGAATGTTCCATTTTTCGAACAGATGCATTCTTTTGTACAAGACCTGCGTGAGACAATTTTAGGGTGGTCATATTCGAAAAGCTGCTGCAGATGACAAAGTGGATGATGATCAAGCTTGGATTTGTGTACAATATAGCTGAGAAAATAGAGACAGAAGGAAAAACTGTTGGTTATCAGCAGTTTCTTCTTTTGTCTCAATGTTTTCCCAAACCTTTTGTATTAGGGACGTCAAAACTAGTTCTTGTTTGGGAAAGGATTAACATATTTGCTTGTGGTCATATACTGGTATCAAATACTCCATCCGATTTGTCCACTTCCAAAACCAATAATCTGCTAGAACCCTTCCGTCGATACACTTTTATACAGTTACTAACGTCATATTCACCCAGTTACCAACTTCTTGTCCTATTTTCAAGTAACAGTTACGCACGTCATCGTGATTTTTGAAAGCTTTATTACAGCTTTTATACAGACCTAAACAATTAATGTTCGATTCAAACTCCTTTTGATATAAACAAACATCGTATTGGTGAAGAAATCCGAACGAATAACACATCCAGTTATACAAATAAAGCTTGAGAAATATTCCTCTAATTTTGAAGTCGCCATATTGGACATGCGTAACTGCAGTTACGAACGTCAGGTTATACCCCGTGATTTATTGGTGATAGAGGCCCACATGGAAGATTGGGAAACCAAATGTGTGGCCTATTATTATTATTACAGTATTTATTCTAATAAACGCCCATTTTCTAATAAACGCCCATCCCCCAAATCTCGGCTTAAAATATGTATAATTCAATAAAAATTTAAGTGGGAAAGGGTCATTCTAATAAACACCCACCCCTCGATTCCCAATTAAAATAATGTTCTAAACAAAGATCACTTCCAAAAGCAATGGAAGAGAGGATTTCCTGTCCCTCAATCTTTTTACAATGAAGGAATTTCATACAAAAATTTTATTGTATTTTACAGTCCTTGTAACAACACTTTGCAAACATTTACATGATTAAACTCGGGTCCATGAATTGAGTAAGAGGACTCCATTAACGAAAGTTGTATGGACAATTTTGGACAGTGGGCCACTGAGATTGAGATCATTGCCACAGCTTTAATGTTAGCTACAAGCATATGATTATGTATGGTCCCTCTGCAAACTCGAAAAAGTGGCTTAGATATGGACCTCTGAGCGGACAGGCTAGTGGATAGAGCTCAGAACTAAAAATATATCTGTAACATAGAAGTAATCATTTTGCGCCAGTGCTAGCAAAGTGATTTGCTCTAAAACATGAGTAAATAAGTGCAACAAGAGCAGTCTCTGGAAAGCCAAGCATGACTATCAAGTTCCGGATAATGAAAAATGTATAAGTCCAAACAAGATGTGTTTGTGAAACACAAATGTCCCTGAAATGGCCTTTTATCTAAAATGTTAAGTTTTCCTGTAAAGGGTTGATAAAGGTCTGGAACAGATGAGCTTGGGGAAGGTCATATTGCTTGGAACACATAGATATCATTGAAAGAAAGTTACATACCAATTTTGAGCTTTGTTTGTCAAATGCCTTTGGAGAAAAGGCAAATGTTAAGTTTTCGGACAGACTAAGACAGATTAACGATGGACAGCCGGACGGACTGACTGACAGACACAGACACAAGTAAATAATATGCTCTGATCTTTTTTACCTCACAGTCTGTAGAAAAAAAACAAAAACAACAACAACAAGAGCAACAACAAACAATGTAGAGAACAAGAGCTGTCCATAAGACAGCGCGCTCGACTTTTCTAAGTTGCTTAACCCAGAATTTCTAAGTCAAAGAAGGTTAATATTCGAGTAAACTAAATGTGAGAGTAATGAATCTTTGCCTAAAGGCTAATATTATGGTCACAAAAGCATGTGCAAAGTTTCAGAACAATAGCATAAGTAGATGTTTGAAAAAAACTTTAACCTTTGTTGCAACGCCAACGCCGATGCCCGTGTGACAGTATAAGCTCTCATTTTCTTCGAAAAGTCCAGATAAAAATACTAAAGTAAGAGGAAAAAGAAAAGAATTACATAATAAAAGAAGAATCTGATGTTGTGAGAAGAAAGCTTTTCTTTCTTTTTATGATCTATTTCTTTGAACTTGTTTTAGAGTTAGACTATTGTAAATAGAGATCAATTTAGAATTGCATTTATAATGGTGTTTCTCTAAGCACAAATATTTTTACTGAAAGGTGTTTAACAAAGACAATAATAATAATAAAAAAACAAGAGTGCCATCGTCACAATATACGCCGCCACTTATAAAACTTGAGACAAAAAAAAAAATAGATTGAAGGGGGCATAATTCAGGCAAAAATCAATGAACCATAAAATCCTTACTTCATGCACATCTACCAATTAAGGTAATAACATCCACCAAGTTTCAGCCCCAGAGACTAAGTTTTAAGGGGGCATAACTCTAGAAAAAATCAATGAACCATATAATCTTTCCTACATGCACATCTACCAATTGAGGTGATAACATTGAACAAGTGACATTAAGATCCAGCCAGAAACTTAGGAGGAGTTGCGTTGACAAGACTGCAATTTCAATAAGCCCCAGAGACTAAGATTGAAGGGGGCATAACTCTGGCAAAAATCAATGAACCATAAAATCCTTCCTTCATGCACATCTACCAATTAAGGTTATAACATTGACCAAGTTTCATTAAGATCCAGCCAGAAACTTAGGAGGAGTTGTGTTGACAAGCCTGCAATTTCAATAAGCCCCAGAGACTAAGTTTTTAAGGGGCATAACTCAGGCAAAATCTGAGGAACCATAAAATCCTTCCTTCATGCACATCTACCAATTGAAGTAATAACATTGACCAAGTTTCATTAAGATCCAGCCAGAAACTTAGGAGGAGTTGCGTTGACAAGGCTGCAATTTCAATAAGCCCCAGAGACTAAGTTTTTAAGGGGCATAATTCAGGCAAAAATCAACGAACCATAAAATCCTTCCTTCATGCACATCTTCCAATTGAGGTGATAACATTGACCAAGTTTCATTAAGATCCAGCCAGAAACTTAGGAGGAGTTGCGTTGACAAGGCTGCAATTTCAATAAGCCCCAGAGACTAAGTTTTTAAGGGGCATAACTCAGGCAAAAATCGACGAACCATAAAATCCTTCCTTCATGCACATCTACCAATTGAGGTGATAACATTGACCAAGTTTCAAGAAGATCCAGCCAGAAACTTAGGAGGAGTTGCGTTGACAAGAAAAGTGGACGGACGTACGGACGGATGGACGGATGGACGGACGGACGGACGGATGGACGGACGGACGGACGGACAGACGGAGAAGATGACGCCAATATACGTCCGCCTCCGGCGGCGTATAAAAAGAGATAACAAGAGGACCATGATGGTCCTATATCGCTCACCTGAACCAAAATGATATGAGCAACACTTTTGTTCAATTCAATAAACATTTATGACTGTAAGACTGAAAACTAACTTATAGTCAATAACTTTGTGAAAATCAAACTCATCTGAGATCTTATGGTGCCAAACATTGTGTCCAGGTTTTTCTTGATTGATAAATAATCACAGATTCTAGAGTATAAACAAGGTCGAAAACAGCCAAAGACGGTAATTTTTTCAAATTCAAGGGCACACAATTCTCGACTTTCTGATCACATCAGACTGAAAATCTACCTCATCCAAGATATTATGGTCTCCAACATAGTGTCCAAGATTTGTCTTGATTGGTCAATAATTGAAGATTCTAGAGTGTAAACAAGATCGAAAAACAGCCAGATACGGCTATTTTGTTAAAATTCAAGGGCACATAACTCTCAACTTTCTGATCGGATCAGACTGAAAATCAAACTCATCCGACATATTATGGTCCAAAACATTGTGTCCAAGTTTTGTCTTGATTGATTGATAATTGTAGATTCTTGATTGGACAAAAATTGAAAATTCTAGAGTGTAAACAAGGTCGAAAACAGTCAAAAACGACAATTTTGTCAAATTCAAGGGCACATAAGTCTGGACTTTCTTGTCTTATCAGAAAATTCTAGTCATCTGAGATCTTATGATCTCTAACATTGTGTCCAAGTTTTGTCTTGATTGATTGATAAATGTAGATTCTAGAGTGTAAACAATGTCGAAAACAGCCGAAAATGACAATTTTATCAAATTCAAGGGCACGTAACTCTTGTCTTTTTTGTCAGATCACACTGAAAATCGAACTCATCCGAAATCTCATGGTCTCAAACATTGTGTCCAAGATTTGTCTTGATTGGTCAGTAATTGTAGATTCTAGAGTGTAAAAAAGGTCGAAAACAGTCAAAAACGACAATTTTGTCAAAGTCAAGGGCATCTAACTCTCTTCTTTCTGGTCAGATCACACTGAAAATCACACTCATCCAAGATCTTATGGTCTCAAACATTGTGTCCAAGATTTGTCTTGATTGGACAATAATTGAAAATTCTAGAGTGTAAACAAGGTCGAAAACAGTCAAAAACGACAATTTTGTCAAATTCAAGGGCACATAAGTCTCGACTTTCTTGTCTTATCAGATTGAAAATTCAACTCATCCGAGATCTTATGATCTCCAATATTGTGTCCAAGTTTTGTCTTGATTGATTAATAAATGTAGATTCTAGAGTATAAACAATGTCGAAAACAGCCGAAAATGACAATTTTATCAAATTCAAGGGCACGTAATTCTAGTCTTTTTTGTCAGATCACACTGAAAATCAAACTCATCCAAGATCTTATGGTCTCAAACATTGTGTCCAAGATTTGTCTTGATTGGTCAATAATTGTAGATTCTAGAGTGTAAACAAGGTCGAAAACAGGCAAAAACGACAATTTTGTCAAATTCAAGGGCACATAACTCTTGACTTTCTCGTCTAATCAGACTGAAAATTAAACTCATCTGAGATCTTAGGGTCTCCATCATTGTGTTCAAGATTTGTCTTGATTGGTCAATAATTGTAGATTCTAGAGTGTAAACAAGGTCGAAAACGGTCGAAAACGGCAATTTTGAAAAATTAAAGGGCACATAACTTTTGACTTTTTCATCTGATCTGACTGAAAATCGAACTCATCCAAGATCCTATAGTCTCCAATATTATATCCAAGTTTTGTATTGATTGGGCAATAATTGTAGATGCTAGAGTGTAAACAAAGTTAAAAACAGCATTTTTCGTCATTCAGGGGCAGATAACTCCACACTTTCTGGTCCGATCTGGCCCATAATCGAACTCATCCGAGATCTTATGACCATACTTGTTTTGACAAAGTTTGGTCAAGATTGACTAATATTTGTGGATGCTAGAGTGTAAACACCAAATTGTGGACAGACGGACAGACGGACAGACGGACAGACGGACAGACGGACAGACGGACGGACGACGGACAAAAAGCGATCACAATAGCTCACCTTGAGCACTTCGTGCTCAGGTGAGCTAAAAATTAATGAGTAGATTATGCTAAGAAAACTTGATTTTCAGTTCAGAGCTCTAGATGATACTTTTGCTTGCTGTTTGCTTCATAATAATTGTCAAAAAGATAATTATCATAATGAAGTCTTACAACAAAAAAATATTTCTTTCCAGAAGTTGAATACATGCTCCTATATCTAGAGCTCTTCAACAAATTTCCTGATGAAAACAATAATTTTCTCTTTTACTTTCACAGATGAACGACTTTGCTGAGAGACCTGGACCAAACCTGCCCAACGACTTTGACAAAGACACAGCTCAACCCATCGACTACTTTTGGTTGATGTTTTCAGTTTGTCTGCTCCAGTTACTTGTGACATACACCAACAGCAATGCTCTGTGCAATAAGCTAGAGCGGGGCTCTATTGATCAGGCCTTGGAGGACGTGACGGAAGCCGAGATGAGAGCGTTTCTGGGAATCAACGTCCTTATGGGAGTCAACCAGCTACCAGAGGCAGATATGTATTGATCGTCCGATCCCTTGTTTGGAAACGCCAGAGTGATGAACGTGATGACATGCATCAGATTCGCCAAGATATCACAGTACTTCCACACATCAGACAGAGCGACTCTACCTGAACGTAGTGACCCAAGGTATGATTGCCTCTACAAGGTACGAGAAGTTCTCAACATTGTCTCCAATGCCTTCCAGATTGGATATACACTGGCGAAAGAAGTTTTCATTGACGAAGCGATGATCAAGTTCTCTGGAAGATCAGCGTTTCAACAGTATATGCCAGCGAAGCCCATCAAGAGTGGTGTGAAGGTTTGGAAGCTGTGCGATGCCAGGTTGTCTTACCTATCCAAGTTCGACATTTATCAGGGGCGCGAAGACAACTGACCGGAACAAGGACTTGGATACAACGTTGTTACCAAGATGATAGACCACATCCCCCACACGTTTTGATGGGTTTTCTTAGACAATTTTTTAACCAGTGTCCCCCTGCTGCAGAAACTCCTCGACTATAGACTATACGCTGTGGGACTGTCAGGGTCAACAGACTTGCATTTCAGAATGACCTGAAAAAGCCAAAAGATGTTGCCAACAGGGGAGATTCCAAGACGCTACAGTTCAACGATACCAACCTGACGGCGACTGTATGGAAAGACAAGCAACTGGTCCACTCTGAGCTCGCCCACAGACATCTAAGAGGCCCACAGACGAGTCGGGAGAGAGCGGATCAGTCTACAGCAGCCCCATACAGTCTTCTACAACCAGTTCATGGGTGATGTCAATCTTAACAACCAACACAGGGCGAAGTGCCGCGTCGGGAGAAATTCGAAGAAATGGTGGCAGTACCTCTTCTGGTTCGTACTCAACTGTGCCATCGTCAATGCCTACGTAATCTACAAGGAGGTCTCTACCAGGGTGACAAAGAAGAAGCCGTTTTGCCAACTTGACTTCAGACGTGAACTGATTAGAGATCTCATTGGCGGTTACAGGAAGAGACAGAGAAGTTTGGGCGATGCATCCAGAATACCACTAGTACAGCAAGAGAACCAGGGAGGCCACATCAACATTCGGTTGCCCGGGAAGCAAACAACCTTCAAGTACCACAAGAAACAGTACAGCCAGCGCAAAGAGACTGTTTTTGGATGTGCGATATGTCAGGACTTTTCCGATTTATTTATATATACAAGAGGACCATGAAGGTCCTTAATCGCTCACCTGAACCTAGATAGAAAGAAAGTCACAATGTTGTCAAGTTCAAGAGCACACAATTTAAGATGTGAAATTATGATCCAGCTGAAAACTGCTTTCATAATCTTGAATGATCAATATTTGTGGCTGTTACAGTGAAAACAAAGTGGAAGAAAACAATACAGTCAAGGGCACATAACTCTTTTCCAATAAAAGTATTCTCATCAACATTATGTCCATTTTTTTTTTTCATTGGTCAATATATTGTTAGAGTGAAAATAAAGTCAAAAACTGTAATTTTGTAAAATTCAAGGGTCAATAACTCTGGTTTTTCTAGTCAAATCAAGCTTAAAGTTTCACTCATCCAGGATCTTATGGCCACCAACATTGTGGCCAAGTTTTGTCTTGATTAGTCAATAAATGTAGATGCTACAGAGTAAACAAAGTCGAAAACAGCAATTTTGTCAAATTCAAGGGCACATAACTCTAGACTTCCTACTTCAATCACACTGAAAATCGAAGTCTTTCAAGATCTTATGGTTACCAACATTGTGGCAAAGTTTTGTCTTGATCGGTCAATATTTATAGATGCTATAGTGGTAACAAAGATAAAACTAGCCATTTTTGATGTTCAAGGGCTTATAACTCCAGATTTCCATGTCCGATCTGACAAAAAATTGAACTCATCTGAGAACTTATAGTTACCAACATTGTTGCAAAGTTTTGTTTTGATCGGTCAATATTTGTAGATGCTAGAGTGGTAACAAAGTCAAAACTAGCCATTTTTGACGTTCAAGAGCACATAACTCAAGACTTCCAGGTCCGATCTGACTCAAAATCAAACTCATCTGAGAACTTATAGTTACCAACATTGTTGCAAAGTTTTGTTTTGATCGGTTAATATTTGTAGATGCTAGAGTGGTAACAACGTCAAAACTAGCCATTTTTGATGTTCAAGGGCACATAACTCCAGACTTTCTAGTCCGATCTGACTCAAAATCTAACTCATCCGATAGCTTATGGTCATACATATATTGACCAAGTTTGATTATGATTGGTCAATATTTGTAGATGCTAGAGTGGTAACAAAGTCAAAACTAGCCATTTTTGACGATCAAGGGCATATAACTCCAGACTTCCTGGTCCAATCTGACTCAAAATTGAACTAATCTGAGAACTTATGGTCATACATATATTGACAAAGTTTGGTTAAGATTGGTCAATATTTGTAGATGTTAGAGTGGTAACAAAGTCAAAACTAGCTATTTTTGATATTCAAGGGCGCATAACTCCGGACTTCCTGATCTGATCTGACCCAAAATCAAACTCATCCAAGAACTTATGGTCATACATGTTATGACCAAGTTTGGTTAAGATTGGTCAATATTTGTAGATACTAGAGTGGTAACAAAGTCAAAACTAGTCAATTTTGACGTTCAAGGGCGCATAACTCTGGACTTCCTGATCCGATCTGACTCAAAATCGAACTCATCCGAGAACTTATGGTCATACATGTTTTGACCAAGTTTGGTCAAGATTGGTCAATATTTGTAGGTGTTAGAGTGGTAACAACAAATTGTGGACAGACGGACGGACGGAGACAGACGGACGGACGGACGGACGGACGGACAGACGCCGACGGACAAAAAGCGACCACAATAGCTCACCTTGAGCACTTCGTGCTCAGGTGAGCTAATAAAACAAGAGCAACGCTTGGCGTGGCATTATACGCCCGAAGCTCAGAAATAAATGGGTGTGTGATATTTGTTCATGTCCTGTTCTTTTCTAAAAGTCTCTTGCAAGTATCCGATAAAACAAAATTCACTGAGTACTAAAATATTCACCAAGTGTTGCAAGTACCCGAGTACTACTGAAATATTCGAATCAGATTGAGATAATGTAATCAAACACCCTAGCTATAAGTTCTACACACATGTGAAGTTTCAACATCGTAGGCCTTGCATTTTGAAAGTTATGGACTGGACACGAATTTGCAAACTGCATCAAACAAAGGGCAATAACTCAAATATTATAAATGGTAGAGTTGTTGTTCTTGCGCTCTGCACACCCTAGCTATGAGATCTATACACCTGTGAAGTTTCAAGACTATAGGCCTTATAGTTTCAGTTATGGACCGGACTCGAATTTGCTAACTGAATCAAACAAAATCAAACAAAGGGCAATAATTCAAAAATTACAAATGGTAGAGTTGTGGTTACCCTAGCTATAAGATCTATACACCTGTGAAGTTTCAAGACTATAGGCCTTATAGTTTCAAAGTTTTGGACCGGACACGAATTTGCTAACTGAATCAAACAAAGGGCAATAACTCAAAAATTACATAATTTGAACAAGAGCTGTCCGAAGACAGAGCGCACTCGACTTTCTAAGTTGCTTAGTATAAAGGGGGCATAACTCCAAATAGAGTGGTCCCAGGGTCATGGGCCCTGATAGTAAGGTAGAGGGTGTGATGGTGAATAAGTATTCCAAGTTTGGGTTGAATCCCTTTGATAGTATGGAAGTTACTGATGTTTGAAAAAACTTTTAACCTTTGTTGCAACCCCGACGCCAACGCCGACGACGACGCCAGGGTGACAGTATAAGCTCTCATTTTCATCGAAAAGTCGAGCTAAACAAGAGGACCATGATGGTCCTATATATCGCTCACCTGAACCAAAAGGATATGAGCCACAATTTTGTTCTATTCAATTAATATTTACGACTTTAAGACTGAAAACGAACTTATGGTCAATAAAGTTGTGAAAATCGAACTCATCCGAGATCTTCTGGTGTCCAACATTGTTTCCAAGTTTTGTCTTGATTGATTAATAATTGTAAATTTTAGAGTGTAAACAAGGTCGAAAACAGCCGAAAAAGGCAATTTGGTCAAATTCAAGGGCAAGTAACTTTCCATTTTCTGATCAGATCAGACTGAAAATCCAAATGATCAAAGATCTTATAATCCCGAACATTGTGTCAAAGTTTTGTCTTGATTGATTCATATTTGTAAATTCTAGAGTGTAAACGAGGTCAAAAACAGCCAAAAATGGCAATTTTGTCAAATTCAAGGGCACATAACTCTCAACTTTCTGAAAAAGATCAGACTGAAAAACGAACTCATCTAAGATCTTAGGGTCCCAAACATTGTGTCTAAGTTTTGTCTTGATTGATTTATAATTGTAGATTCTAGAGGGTAAACAAGGTCAAAAACAGCCTAAAATGGCAATTTTGTCAAATTCAAGGGCACATAATTCTTGTCTTTCTGATCAGATCACACTGAAAATCGAACTCATCCGAGATCTTATGGTCTAAAACATTATGTCCAAGTTTTGTCTTGATTGATCAATATTTGTAGACGCTAGAGTGTTAACAAATTAAAAAGTAGCTATTTTGACGTTCAAGGGCACATAACTCCTGACTTCCTGGTCCGATCTGACCCAAAATAGAACTCATCCGAGAACTTATAGTCTTAAACATTATGTCCAAGTTTTGTCTTGATTGATCAATATTTGTAGATGCTAGAGTGTTAACAAGTTAAAAAGTAGCTATTTTTGACATTCAAGGGCACATAACTCCTGACTTCCTGATCCGATCTGACCCAAAATCAAACTCATCCGAGAACTTATAGTCATACATGTTTTGTTCAAGTTTGGTTAAGATTGGTCAATATTTGTGGATGCTAGAGTGTTAACAACAAATTGTGAACAGACGGACGGACAGACGGACGGACGGACGGACGGACGCCGACGGACAAAAAGCGACCACAATAGCTCACCTTGAGCACTTCGTGCTCAGGTGAGCTAAAAAATGATAAGAAATTATTTTCTCTTTCTTATTACAGGCTGAAGCTGTTGCAGACTACCATGAGTGATGACCGAGGAAATTCCTTATGAAATAACTTATTGTTGTCTTATTTAAGATTGAAGTCTTTTTACCATGGAAACTTTTCTTTTTTTCAGAGTATCCTAATTTTCTCATTCCTTTTACAGATTGAAGTTTGCTCCGAGATCCCTGAAACTAGCCATGCAGACTTTTCTCTTTTTTTTTCAAAAATGACTTATTTTTGTCTTTCTTATTACAGATCGAGGCATTCACCGAGACACCTGGGCCGAACCTAGACTACTTCAACTACAGCTCCAGCCCCATTGGCTACTTCTGGCGCTTCTTCCCCATTAAACTCTTATCTCGGATCGTGACTGACCAACGGGTATGCCAGATACCAGCAGTCCCTACCAGGCGCTCCTGTTGACCGCAGCTGGACGGATGTCACTCTCCTTGAGATGAGGGCGATCATCGCTATCAACGTATTGATGGGGATCAACCGACTGCCACGTGTAGAGATGTATTGGAGTTCGGACACATTGATAGGAAATGCTGGAGTTTCGTCGATCATGCCGTGCAATCGATTTAGAAAGATTCTTCAGTATTTCCATGTTGTAGACAGGGAAAGTGAGCCAGCCCGAGATTCGCCAAATTATCGCATTCGCAAAGTCCATCCAGTCATTGATGTCTTGTTCGACACTTTCCGAACTTCCTACACTCTCTCTCATGAAGTCTCCATGGACGAGGCCATGATTCCCTTCAATGGACGACTTGCCTACTGCCAGTACATGCCTGCCAAGCCGGTTAAGCGAGGTATCAAGGTTTGGGCCCTCTGCGACTCCAGGAATGGTCACCTCTCCAAGTTTAGTATCTACCTGGGATGACAGAACGACACGACCGAGCATGGTTTGGGGTACGTCGTGACCAAGCTGACTGACTTCCTGCGTGGAACCTGGAGGATGGTCTATTTCGACAACTTTTTTATAGGCGTACAGTTGATGAAGAACTTGTTGGCGCGAGGGCTGTACGCCTGTGGAACAGTTCGATCCAGCCGGAAGGGATTTCCTCCAGCCCTAAAGAAGCCAGCTGACGTCAGGAATAGAAAAGACTTCAAAATCCAACAGTTCGGCTCCATCAACTTAACAGCCTCGACTTGGAAAGACAAGAAACTTGTCCACCATCTCTCGACTGGAAGCGACCCAACAGTTACTGTCAACGCCAACAGGAGATGTGGTGCAGTGGTCCTCGCTTTTCCCCAGCCCCAGGCCGTGCAGCAGTACAATGAGTACATGGATGGTGTGGACCGTCACGATCAGCTCCGTATGAACTACGATGTCGGCCGTAACGGGAAGAAAGCCTGGCGATATATATTTTGGTTTTTACTAAATGCAGCCATAGTTAATTCGTTTGTGGTTTACAGTTGCGGGTCTACTCGAGACACAGGGAAGAAGCGTTACTCTCACCTGGACTTTCATTTGGAGCTGATCCGGGAGCTGATCGGGGGGTTCACTCGCAGACAGAAGAGGCCGTTCCAGGAACAGCGTAGCGTGAAGGTTGATGCTGAAAACATATAGGGCCATACTAACATCCGACTGCCAGGGGAGAAGAGATGTTGCAGACAACATATGACAGCTTTCAACAAACGAAAAGACACCGTGTATGGCTGCCCTGTATGCAACGTCCATCCGAGTCGTGACTGCCATGCTGCGTTTCATGCTGGAATCTGAAAACAAGAGGACCCTGAGGGCCCTAAATAGCTCACCTGAGTAATGTTTTAATAATGCCAAATAATTTTGCTTATGTTACGCATTGTGATCCCATAGAAGAAATTGGCCATGTAGTTTAGAAGAATATGTTGTTTAACGAAATTGTTGAGCTTTTGTGAGATTTTTCAATGCCACGGCAACCAGAGTTTTCCATGGATTTCAATTCTTTTAGCAATCTTTTATAAGGGACCACCCAAGGAACATTTCTGCCAAGTTTGGTTGATTTTAACTCAAAAGTTTAGGAGATGTTGTTTAAAGAAATTGTTGAGATTCATAGAAATTTCCCATTTTTCGTTGCCACGGCAACCAGAGTTTTTCATGGATTTCAATTCTTTTAGCAATTTTTATAAGGGACCCAAGGAATATTTCTGCCAAGTTTGGTTGATTTTAAACCAGAAGTTTAGGAGAGGATGTCGTTTAAAGAAATTGTTGAGATTGAAAGAAATTTCCCATTTTTCGATGCCACAGCAACCAGGGTTTTTTTATGGATTTCAATTCTTTTAGCAATTTCTATAAGGTACCACCCAAGGAACATTTCTGCCAAGTTTGGTTGATTTTGACCCAGCAATTTAGGAGGAGATGTCGTTTAAAGAAATTGTTGAGCTTTTGTGAAATTTCCCATTTTCCGATGCCACGGCAACCAGAGTTTTAAATGGATTTCAATTCTTTTAGCAATTTTTATAAAGGACCACCCAAGGAACATTTCTGCCAAGTTTGGTTGATTTTGACCCAGAAGTTTAGGAGGACATGTCGTTGAAAGAAATTGTTAAGCTCTAGTGAAATTTCCCATTTTCCGATGCCACAGCAACCAGAGTTTTTTTATGGATTTCAATTCTTTTAGCAATTTTTGTAAGGGACCACCAAAGGAACATTTCTGCCAAGTTTGGTTGATTTTGACCCAGAAGTTTAGGAGATGTCGTTTAAAGGAATTGTTGGGCTTTTGTGAAATTTCCCATTTTCCTATGCCACGGCAACCAGAGTTTTTAATGGATTTCAATTCTTTTAGCAATTTTTATAAGGGACCACTCAAGGAAGATTTCTGCCAAGTTTGGTTGATTTTGACCCAGTAGTTTAGGAGAAAATATTGTTTAACCCATTACCACACAGTAACTCTTTTTGACTCCTCTGTCTTGAACGAACAGTAACTCTTTTTAACTCCTCGATTATGAACGAATGGTAGCTCTTTTTAACCCCTCAATTATGAACGAACAATCACTCTTTTTAACTCCTCTAATTTTTAGCCCCCCAAAAGGCCGCAAATATCTAATTTCTCAAACTTTTTGTAAATACCTTGAGTAAATTTGATTTATTAGCTTTTGAAAACGTTAAAAAAATATACACTTTATTCTTTAAAAAAACATGTATTTGTTGATTAAAGACGAGTGGGGTACGTAAAATAACAGCGCATTCTTACCTCTGTCTGTCAACGTAAAATTCACTTTGAATACCATTCAATTTAGATTCAAATTTGATTTATTTCATATCTGCTATAATTATTTGTAATAATAATTACACACGTTTGAACTATCAATTACATGTTGTTTGTTCCATTTTCATTACACAAACACGATTTGTCATCAACGCATTGTGTACATATCGTCTGCTATTTATAAAATATGAATGAAAGTACGCTAAGTACTATATTTTATCACAGGATCTCAGTTTTGCAGGGGATAAATTGAATAAATCACACCCAATGGACTAAACAATTAATTCTTGTTGATAACTTTTAAAATGTTTCGTCTTCATAAACAACTTTGACCCTTTGCTTTTATCAATATAACTTGATAGACTACAAGAGGACCATGATGGTCCTATATCGCTCACCTGAACCTAAATGATATGAGCAACACTTTTGTTCAATTCAATTAATATTTATTACTTTAAGACTGAAAAAGAACTTATGGTCAATAAGGTTGTGAAAATCTAACTCATCCGAGATCTAAATTATGGTGCCAAACATTGTACAGGGCTCCAGATGAGAGGGGGTGGTGACTTTTCAAACTGCAATAATGCTGTCAGTGATCATCAAACCCTATGTTGTAGGTACTCATTTGTATCGTCTCGTCGAGACGATTCAAATGAGTACCCACAAAATAGGATTTGAATTCGAAACAAGAGCTGTCACTGTAAGATGACAATGCCCCCGACACCGCTTTGATTTTAAATTATGGCCAATCTATGTTCAAGGTCAAGGTCATCCAGGGGTCAAGGTCACCAAAGTATGTGCCTACAGAAAGGTAATGTACCAAGGAATGTTGTGGTAAAGTATGAAGCGAATATGTTAAGTAATAAGGAAGTTATGGCCAATGTTAAAATTTTTGGACGGAATGACGGACAGACGGACGGACAGACAGATGGACGGACGGACAAGTCAAATTTATGATGCCTCACTATCGGGGAACAATGTTAGTATGTCTTCACCTCCACTTATCTTTAGCCCTGATTGTATCCAAGTTTTGTCTTGATTGATAAATAATTGTAGATTCTAGAGTATAAACAAGGTCGAAAACAGCCGAAAACAACAATTTTGTCAAATTCAAGGGCACAAAACGTTCGACTTTCTGATCAGATCAGACTGAAAATCAAACTCATATGAGATCTTATGGTTCCCAACATTGTGTCCAAGTTTTGTATAGATTGATCAATAATTGTAGATTCTAGAATGTAAACAAGGTCGAAACCTGCCGAAAATGGCAATTTTGTCAAATTCAAGGGCACATAACTCTCAACATTCTCATCAGATCAGACTGAAAATCATACTCATCCAAGATCTTATAGTCCCCAACATTGTGTTCAAGTTTTGTCTTGATTGATAAATAATTGTAGATTCTAGAGTATAAACAAGGTCAAAAACAGCCAAAAACAGCAATTTTATCAAATTCAAGGGCACATTACTCTTGACTTTCTAATCAGATCAAACTGAAAATGGAAGTTACCTGAGATCTTATAGTCTCCAACATTGTGTCCAAGATTTGTCTTGATTGGTCAATAATTGTAGATTCTAGTGTGTAAACAAAGTCGAAAACAGTAAAAAAAAACAGCAATTTTGTCAAATTCAAGGGCACATAACTCTTGACTTTCTGATTAGATCAGACTGAAAACCAAGCTAATCACAGATCTTATGGTCCAAAACATTGTGTCCAAGTTTTGTCTTGATTGATTAATAATTGTAGATTCTAGAGTGTAAAAAAGGTTGAAAAAAGCCGAAAATGATAATTTTGTCAAATTCAAGGGCATGTAACTCTTGGCTTTCAGATCAGATCAGACTGAAAATCAAACTCATCTGAGATCTTATAGTCCCCAACATTGTGTCCAAGTTTTGTCTTGATTGACCCTTTCACACACATTGGCGCTTTTGGATGCCCCACAAAATAAAGGCTTTGGAAAACATTGTGACAAGCAATTTCTTCATTACCCACAATGTTTTCCACCAAGAAAGACCAAAAAATGTTAAATTTTGTTCAATGGAACTTGTCGTCTGCAACACCTATGATTTTAGACTAGGCTAAAATTTTGTTGTTTGGTACTGGTATTCTAGAGTGCAAATCTATTTATATCCTCTATCAAACTAGATAACTCTACTTATACTGAATAAAAGTAGTGTCAGAGTTCCTTCCCTTAGATTAACTCTTTTTTGAATACAGCAAAAAAGTGGCAATTTTGCCCAATTCAAGGGCACATAACTCTCATCTTTCTGGTCAGATCAGACTGAAAATTAGCCTCATCCAAGATCTTATGGTCTCCAACATTATGTCCAAGTTTTGTCTTGATTGATCAATAATTGTAGATGCTAGAGTGTAAACAAACTTAAAAACAGCATTTTTTGACATTCAAGGGCAGATAACTCTGCACTTTCTGGTCCGATCAGGCCCATAATCGAACTTGTCCAAGAACTTATGATCATACTTGTTTTGGCCAAGTTTGATCAAGATTGAGTAACTTTTGTGGATGCTAGAGTGTAAACACCCCAAATGTTGACGAACGGACGGACGGACGGACGGACGGACGGACGGACGCCGGACAAAAAGTGACCACAATAACTCACCTCGAGCACTTCGTGCTCAGGTGAGCTAATAATTAGTAGATCTAAAGCCAGAGATTTTCAGTCTGACTGATTTAACTTCGGAAATGAAAAACATGAAGGTGAAAAGATTGTAAGACATTTTGCGAGTCGTTTTGTTTTTCTGAGTGTTTTCCCCCGATTCTGAATTTCAATTGGCCTTGCATGTTGTCGTCGGGAGTAGTCTAATTTCCAGAGTACTCGTTTGCCAAGTCGAAATAACGCAGAAATATTTTACGAAATCTTGTTTTACTGATCAATTTTACAAATATTCTAAGGAGGGCAAATTTTAGAAATATGGTAAAATGGTAAGTTGGAAAAACAAGTAAGCCTCGCAATCCCCTTTTCGAGGTCAATAAACCACCCAATTAAAATTCATTGTTTTGACAAGAACCAACTGTCCCGTTTGAAGATTTCCCGATGACACGGGTAATTGGGTTTGAAATGGCATCGCGTAAACAGTCATGTCTGATCAGATTTGGCAGTTTCTGCCCCCCCCCCTCCTTAGTTTTTTACATCATTCCCACACAAATCAATCATTAAAATCTATACTGAATGTTTGGAACTTGTTGATTTCTATGCAGAGAAAATTATGCTGTAGATACTGTTACATTTTAACCCATTTTCCATACAAGGCCTGGTTTTGACGTTTCTACAAGACAATGCTTGGGAAAACATTGATGCAAAAGAAGAAAATGCTGATAACTAACATTTTCTTATTTTCTTCTTTTGTCTGTTTTCTGTGCTATTATCCTTAGCTTAATCGTTTCATAGGTTTTGACGTCTGCGACAGCTTTCAAACATCGGACTTTCCCTGTATTTTGTCGTTTGTTAACATATCTGTTAGATTTTGATGCAAAAAATGTTTCCGGACGTTTTCGACTACAATTCTCTCCAGAACCTAAATCCATCGGATCCCAGAAAAGAAAGATGAGAAGGCTTCTACGTATTTATTTTAGTAACTTTCCACACGAAACAACGTCCAATCCAATATATTGACAATGAATGACGCTAGTACTCAAAGAACATTTTCATCAGAAAACTTATAACTACAGCTTAAAAAAGCTGCAGTTATGAGGTTTTTATGAAAAACGATGATATGCATTCTCTTTCAACTGCCATTTTCCATCTTTTTCCAAAGCCAAATATGATACAAGAGGACCATGATGGTCCTATATCGCTCACCTGAACCTAAATGATCTGAGCAACACTTTTGTTCAATTCAATTAATATTTATTACTTTAAGACTGAAAAAGAACTTATGGTCAATAAGGTTGTGAAAATCTAACTCATCTGAGATCTAAATTATGGTGCCAAACATTGTAATTTGTATCCAAGTTTTGTCTTGATTGATAAATAATTGTAGATTCTAGAGTATAAACAAGGTCGAAAACAGCAATCTTATCAAATTCAAGGGCACATTACTCTCAATTTTCTCATCAGTTAAGACTGAAAATCAAACTAATCCCAGATCTTATGGTCCCTAATATTGTGTCCAAGTTTTGTCTAGATTGATCCATAAAGGTAGATTCCAGAGTGTAAACAAGGTCGAAAACAGCCAAAAACAACAATTTTGTCAAATTCAAGGGCACAAAACGCTCGACTTTCTGATCAGATCAGAGCAGGGTGCCCAGTGACTCATGGTGTCAAAAATATAGGTATGTCCCAATAATATAGGTATCAGTTAGCAAGAAATATAGGATAATATAGGTTGTGTTTATGATGAAGAAAACACTACTTTAAACATTTCTCTACCACCACTTCACTACCTTCGAGCTCTCTGTTATTAAAAGGACAACAGGAGAAACAGACAAGACAGCCATCTATTGGCTAAATGTTCTGAAAATTAAAGTGTTCCAGAGAATACCATAAACTTATCAGGACATGAGAGCCAAGAAGGACATTTCTCTCTCACCATAGAGAACATTGAGGCTTTGAGGAAATGATTGTATTTGATATCTTCTGTCTCATCAAAGACCCAAACTTCCAACCAATTTTCATATCAAGAAGGCAATTTGAAGAATTTTGGCAGAGAGCCATGCTGTCATGATACATGCAAAAATAAAGGGTCTGTGAAAAATGATTTGTCAAGAGAACTTTGCTTTAGATTTCCTTCTAAGTTAAATGTCTGTATATGGAATCTCTCCATAACATAGTGCCAAATTTCACAATTCTACAAAACGTTGAAGTGTTTTGATGGAGGGTCATTAGACAATTCTACACACCACATTTGAAAGTCATTGGTTAAATAGTTTTGGAGTAGAAGATAAATGAAAGAAATTTGATATTTTCTACAACATAGGGAAAATTTAACAGAACCAAAAAAATTTGATGTGATTTGGTAGTAGGCCTGAATTTAGACAATTTCTACAAACCAAATTTCAAAGACATAGGCAAAACTGTTTCTAAAGGAGAAAAAGAATGATCATGATTTCCTACTTTGTCTCTCATGAAATAAAATATCAAACAACATAATTATGGCCAATTGTCATTGTACCACAATATTTTAAAGGATATTGGTAGAGGGCTATGAGGTGGTTCTACACAGCAAATTGAAAGCCCTAGGTCAAATGATTCAGGAAAAGAAGATTGCTTAAGATTTCCTGCTTTGTCTGTATATTAGGTCTGATACTCAAACATGGCCAATTTTGATTGTACAAATATAATTTGAAAAGTATTGGCAGAGGGCCATGAGACAATTCTTTATATGAAGTTTAAAGCCCTAGGCAAAACAATTTATGCGAAGGAGATTTTACAAGATTTCCCTCTTTATCCCTATATGAAATCTGATACCCAACAACATAGGGCCAGTTTTATCCTACCGTGAATTTGGGATAATTAGTATTTTGGTAGAGGGTCAAAAGACAGTTTCACATATCATTTTCAATGCTATAGGTCAAACAATGCAGTAGAAGTAGACTGTCCTTGTCCATGTAATTACTAAATAAGATACCCTCCCCCAGAACATAGGGCCAATTTCATAATACCACAAAGATTTAAAGTATTTCAAGACTGGTACTGACTATGTGATGATAACTTCAGGACAGAAACTCAACCTTAGATTTGTATATCAGAAAAAAAGCTGACCTGCTTCAAGTTATAAAGGTTTTCCCCCTGCATTCATGTTGAGATACCGATGTTATCATTCATTTGTCCATAAGTATTACTTGCACAAAGTTATTTGAACAGAACTTTACTGTTCATAAAAGGCACATATACACTAAATAGAATGGTCAATACCAGTAAAAGATGACAAAACATAGTATTACATGCAAGCTTCTTCAAAAATGATAAATACTATGTTTGATCAGTCTTTCCCTGGCATTGAAGTTTGAAAGAGGCCTGAAAGGAATATACTGATTTCTACTGTATATTGATAGAAAATAATTACTTTTGAATCCTAGAAAACTGCTATTTTCAAAGTATTTATTTTAGATTTGTAATAATCGCTTACCCAAGACACCAAAATATAGGTATTTATAGGTATTTGGGGCAAAATGGGTGATATTATAGGTTTTTATAGGTAAGGTCCAGAAATATAGGATTTTATAGGTATTTATAGGTATTTATAGGTTACTGGGCGCCCTGTCAGAGTGAAAACAAGAGGACCATGATGGTCCTTGATCGCTCACCTGCACCTAGATAGAATGAAAGTCGTAAGGTTGTCAAGATCAAGAGCACATAATTTAAGATGCGAGATGTTTATCAAGCTGAAAACTGCTTTCATAATCTTGAATGATCAATATTTGTAGCTGTTACAGTAAAAACAAAGTGGAAGAAAACAACAATTTTGTCACAGTCAAGGGCACATAACTCATGTCCAAGTTTTTTTATTGGTTAATATTTATTGCTGTTTGAGAGAAAACAAAGTCGAAAGTGGTAATTTTGTAGCCATCAAGGGCGCACAACTCTGGTTTTTTTAGTCCGATCAATCGAACAAATTAAAACAATCAAGATCTTATGGTCACCAACATTGTGACCAAGTTGTGTCTTGATTGGTCCATATTTGTGTTTGCTAGAAAGAAAATAAAGTCGAAAACAGTAATTTTGTTAAATTCAAGGGCCAATAACTCTTGTTTTTCTAATCAAATCAAGCTGAAAATTTAATTCATCAAGGACCTTATAGTCACCAACATTGTGGCCAAGTTTTGCCTTGATTAGTCAATAAATGTAGATGCTACAGTGTAAAGAAAGTCAAAAACAGCAATTTTGTCAAATTCAAGGGCACATAATTCCAGACTTCCTGCTCCTATCACACTGAAAATCAAATTCATCCAAGATCTTATAGTTACCAACATTGTGGCAAAGTTTTGTCTTCATCGGTAAATATTTGTAGATGCTAGAGTGGTAACAAAATCAAAACTAGCCATTTTTTATGTTCAAGGGCACATAACTCCAGACTTCCAAGTCCGATCTGACTCAAAATCAAACTCATACGAGAACTTATGGTCATACATGATTTGACCAAGTTTGGCTAATATTGGTCAATATTTGTAGATACTAGAGTGGTAACAAAGTCAAAACTAGCCTTTTTTGACGTTCAAGGGCACATAACTCCGGACTTCCAAGTCCGATCTGACTCAAAATCGAACTCATCCAAGAACTTATGGTCATACATGTTTTCACCAGGTTTGATTAAGATTGGTCAATATTTGTAGATACTAGAGTGGTAACAAAGTCAAAACTAGCCATTTTATGACGTTCAAGGGCACATAACTCCAGACTTCCTTGTCTGATCTGACTCAAAATCGAACTCATCCGAGAACTTATAGTCATACATGTTTTGACCAAGTTTGGTCAAGATTGGTCAATATTTGTAGATACTAGAGTGGTAACAAAGTCAAAACTAGCCATTTTTGACGTTCAAGGGCACATAACTCTGGACTTCCTGGTCCGATCTGACTCAAAATCGAACT
Organism: Fragum sueziense; assembly: GCA_963680895.1. Lineage (NCBI taxonomy): Eukaryota > Metazoa > Mollusca > Bivalvia > Cardiida > Cardiidae > Fragum > Fragum sueziense. Next base: position 67,360,011 of record OY804592.1, read on the forward strand.
CATCCGAGAACTTATAATCATACATGTTTTGACCAAGTTTGGTCAAGATTGGTCAATATTTGTGGATGCTAGAGTGGTAACAACAAATTGTGGACAGACGGACGGACGGACGGACAGACGGACGGACAGACGGACGGACAGACGGACGACGGACAAAAAGCGACCACAATAGCTCACCTTGAGCACTTCGTGCTCAGGTGAGCTAATAAAACTCATATGAGATCTTATGGTTCCCAACATTGTGTCCAAGTTTTGTATAGATTGATCAATAATTGTAGATTCTAGAATGTAAACAAAGTCGAAACCAGCCGAAAATGGCAATTTTGTCAAATTCAAGGGCACATAACTCTCAACATTCTCATCAGATCAGACTGAAAATCAAACTCATCCAAGATCTTATAGTCTCCAACATTGTGTTCAAGTTTTGTCTTGATTAATAAATAATTGTAGATTCTAGAGTATAAACAAGGTCGAAAACAGCCGAAAACAGCAATTTAATCAAATTCAAGGGCACATTACTCTTGACTTTCTAATCAGATCAAACTGAAAATCGAAGTTATCTGAGATCTTATAGTCTCCAACATTGTATCCATGATTTGTCTTGATTGGTCAATAATTGTAGATTCTAGAGTGTAAACAAAGTCGAAAACAGTAAAAAACAGCAATTTTGTCAAATTCAAGGGCACATAACTAGGGCTGTGGATCGTTGGGTAAGTGGCGATCCGATCCGATCCACGATTCATGAGCAACGATTCACAAATCGATCCACGAATCTCTACAGTTGCAAAAGTGGTCAGAAATCTTGTTGCAGAAGACAAATTAAGTGTCAGTTATTCACATTTTCTTCGTTTCTCCTTATGGGTTTTCATCTGCAGGGCTAGCGCTGGCGATCGCCACTTGAGCCATTGGCGACAATTTAGAAAAAAAAATTGAATGTGACTCAAAGGCTTGACTCCAACTTTTTGCCGTAAACCAATCACCAATAAACAAGGGTGTAAAAACTTACTTATTGTTTAACATGAAAATCGATAATCCGTGATTAACAACGTCTAAACGGTCTAGTAGACACGCAAGTTACAAATTCCTTTGTGCAATCATGTGGCGGAAAGAGGGGGCACATCGGCGTTAAAACCATGTCAACAAAATCCCCGTAACTGCAGGTTGTTTTAAGCTGCACTTACGAAGTTTTGGTTGTAAAACAGCGATATCAAATCGACAATGCTTTCATTACGTCATCCTTTTTTCCCGCGCTTAATAGAATAGCACGCGCATTTTTTGTCAACAAACCGTAGTAAACATAGCCATATTTGGATGACCTGCCTGAGTGCACCCGCTTGAAAAAGTCACGTGATTATGTTGAGACTGGAATTTTCCGCTGTTAGGAGAGTATTTTCAATACAATTTCTATCGACTACGTCATCAAATGACAAATGTTGGCAGCGTTTCCTTTGATTTCGGCATGAAAAATGTAATGATGTACCTGTATCTTAGACTTTTTTATTTTGATAATCGTAATGTGGTATTAGAAATATATAGAACTGTAAAAAAACGTGTATTAGAAACTTAGAAAGTCATGACACGAAGAATGTTCCACTATCAGTTACATTCGTATTCATAATTGGAAACTAGCTCTACCTTACATCATTTGTTTACTTCCATTTATTAGCCATTTGGCAGTTAAAGTTTGGGTAAATTAAAATAAAACGCCTTATTGTTGATCTTTTTTGTTATGTTTTAAGTATTAAACATGTTTGTTTACTTTATTATAAAAGATCGCGATCCAGCGATCTCTTGGGTGACGATTAATCGTACTCGAATCTTTGATCAGATTCGTGAATATCCGAGTACTCGGATACTCGCAGCAGCCCTACACATAACTCTTGAATTTCTGATTAGATCAGACTGAAAATCAAACTAATCCCAGATCTTATGGTCCAAAACATTGTGTCCAAGTTTTGTCTTGATTGATTAATAATTGTAGATTCTAGAGTGTAAAAAAGGTTGAAAACAGCCGAAAATGGCAATTTTGTCAAATTCAAGGGCACCTAACTCTTGACTTTCAGATCAGATCAGACTGAAAATCAAACTCATCTGAGATCTTATAGTCCCCGACATTGTGTCCAAGTTTTGTCTTGATTGACCCTTTCCCACACATTGGCGCTTTTGGATGCCCCACAAAATAAAGGCTTTGGAAAACATTGTGACAAGCAATTTCTTCATTACCCACAATGTTTTCTACCAAGAAAGACCAAAAAATGTTAAATTTTGTTCAATGGAACTTGTCGTCTGCAACATTTATGATTTTGGACTAGGCTAAAATTTTGTTGTTTGATAAAGGGATTCTAGAGTGTAAATCTATATCCTCTATCAAACTAGATAACTCTACTTATACTGAAGAAAAGTACTGTCAGAGTTCCTTCCCTTAGATTAACTCTTTTGAATACAGCAAAAAAGTGGCAATTTTGCCCAATTCAAGGGCACATAACTCTCATCTTTCTTGTCAGATCAGACTGAAAATTGACCTCATCCAAGATCTTATGGTCTCCAACAGTATGTCCAAGTTTTGTCTTGATTGATCAATAATTGTAGATGGGTGATTTCAAAAAAAAAGAGGATAAAGTGTGACATTGGGTGTCAAAAATTAAAATTATCATTTGCTGATGTTTTCTCTAGAAATGTTTTGCTAATATGTCAAAATTTTAGAAAATATACATGGGAAGGTGAAGGACAAAGACTATTTCCTTTTTAATTTTGAATTTGTTCAAATCCATTGCCTCATTTTTTAATGATATCTGATTTTTTCTAGACATCTTAAGGCTTGGAAAAGTTATGTAAATGAAATGTTATTTGTCTTTTAAGTTTAAAGCATAAGTAAAGCTACAATCCGATACAAAAATTTGCTACTTCTGCGAGATGTATCAAATTTTATGACAATTTGAAGTAGAATTTTGCTCTGGTTTTTCATTTATCACTAATAAAAGTTTCTGTAAAAGATGCAATATGTTAGGAAAATAGCTGTAGTTCTATCTGATGTGACAACGAACACATAGCTATAGATAAGCCAAAAGCCGTTTTTCTACAAGTAGCCACAAGTAGTTTACATGGCATCAAAGAAACTGGAAAGTCCGTTTCACTGGGGACAAAAATATGAACAAAATTGTCTTAAGCCTTTTTCTTTTTAGAAGCTGATATAATGTACATGAATTTTGTATGTATCATTGACAAGGCCTTGTAGATTGATAAATTCTGGTATATTTCCATGGTCTGAAACAACCAACTGGCACATATTTCTAAGCTTCACCTACATTTTAAAAGTTAAGATACCGAAATAAATGGTAAAAGAATCCAATTTGATTCTTGTTTAGTTTGAATGTAAAGAATATTGTCCAAAGACACAATTAAAGGTGTATACAAAGTTAAATAGGAAAAGATTCTGAAAAAAGTCACCAGATCCAAATGCAGCTGAAACCGTTTCACTGGGGACATAAAATTTGTTAGGCTCAGGATAAATAAGACTAGTTTGTTATTGTTCATAGTTCATTTTTTCTATAATTTCAAACATGGCAATTACTTTTTAGAGTTAATACCAATATATAAGTACATTTTTGCTGTCAGACATTTAGAAAATTTTGTCTTTGATATTTTACCCTACACCATAGGGATATCAAGAAAAATTTCTTGTGAAATATTAGAAAATAACCTGTCTTTACAACAAGTAATGAGAAGTAACCAGGCAACATCCTAAACTTAAGATCTTTTAACAGTTAGACTGATATAGTGTCATGCAACAAAATTGCGTTTCACTGGGGACATTTATTTTTGGATGACAGATACCAAATGCACATCCTCCTCTCATCTATTCTATTGCTGGTGACCTTTTTGGCACAAACTCTCTTGGAAAATATACGAGACTGCACATTTGAAAAAGATGGGGAAAAATTATAAGCCCCCAAACACAAAATGTTTCACTGGGGACAATTTGGGGTACCTACAGATATAGCTCTAGCAGATCAAAGTGTAAAGACATGCAACGATAGTTTTATGCTTATTTTAATCTTATAATATCAAAATCATCAAAATAACTTAATTAACAGGTTGCAATTCAACAGAAATCAAATGAGACCAAAATACATTGAGAATCAAGTAAATTTTGACTAAATTTTCGTCCACATGTTGTTTGTTATAAACCCAGAATGTATAGTCTAAATAAGGTAATATGCATCTGAAACCTTTAAGAAGATAAAGATTATAAGTCAAAGTTTTGTTTAAATACTAAGATTCCATCACCAAATACCTATACTTTATGTAATAACAGTCTGAATAATGATGTTATCAGAAAATGTCACACAAAAATCGTTTCACTAGGGACAATTTTAGCATCATTTTTTGTCATAAAATTTTTATTTATCAAGATATGTTCATGAAATTTTGTAGATATCTTAACACTAAGGCAACACTTATTTAAGGACAAAAAGCTCACCAAAAGCTTTTAAAATATTTTCTGTAGCTCACTTTGAAAAAAAATCCTCTTTTTTTTTTGAAACCACCCAGATGCTAGAGTGTAAACAAACTTAAAAACAGCATTTTTTGACATTCAAGGGCAGATAACTCCGCACTTTCTGGTCCGATCAGGCCCATAATCGAACTTGTCCGAGAACTAATGATCATACTTTGTTTTGGCCAAGTTTGATCAAGATTGAAAAACTTTTGTGGATGCTAGTGTGTAAACACCCCAAATGTTGACGGACGGACGGACGGACGCCGGACAAAAAGTGACCACAATAACTCACCTCGAGCACTTCGTGCTCAGGTGAGCTAAAAAGGCAAATGAGTAAAATGCCGTATTCAGGCTCATTCTAATTTCCCCTCCACGATTCATATTGATCATTTTCTTATGCAGTATATTCTGATTTTTTTCGGGAGACAGGGCGGAGCCTAGTAAACGGTTCATTACATTTAAGCTTGAGGAGAAACAGCCTTCTCGCTTAGCGGTACGAGGGTGAGTCAATAAGTAACCAGCCTGACCTACTTTCGGTCGAGATCGATCTCTTCTTTTTCGATGTAGTTGCCCTCCAGAATGACACATTTAGACCAACGGTGTTCCAGTGCCATCAGTCCAGAACTAAAGAAGTCAGGCTCCTTTCCATTGACCCACTCCTCAACTGCCGCCACGACTTCTTCATCGGACCGGAAATGACGTCCACGGATATCTTTTTTCAAGTTTGGGAATAGGAAGAAGTCACTAGGAGCTAAGTCTGGAGAATAGGCAGGATGTGGTATTAATTCAAACCCATTTCGCTCAACAGCATCCATTGCAACTTTGCAAGTGTGGACTCTTGCGTTATCCTGTTGGAGCAGAACCCCTTTAGAGTTTACCTAGGCGTTTTTCACGAATTGCAGTTCTCAGTTGGTCGAGCAAATTAGCATAGTACGCACCAGTTATTGTACTTTTCTTCGGTAGAAAGTCTAACATGATGACGCCTTTTGTGTCCCAAAATACAGTGGCCATCACCTTGCCAGCAGAAGGTTGCGTCTTGAACTTTTTTGGCCTTGGAGACCCAGGCCCTACCCATTGACGACTCTGAGATTTATTCTCTGGTTCATAATAATGGACCCAAGTCTCATCTACAGTTACAAGACGCAAAAGAAAATCTTCTTCCTTCGACTTAAACCGCTTCAACAAGGCGCTAGATACTGATGCCCTGGTTGCCATTTGCTCGTCGCTAAGGGATTTGGGGACCCAACGAGCTGTTAGCTTGCGCATACCTAAGCGATCGTGCAAGATGGTTGAAACGCTACCATGTGATATGCCTAATGCCTTCGCTATTTCTTCCACCTGAATTCGCCTATCAGAGTATACTAGGTCCTGCACCTTTTTACTCATTTCTTCATCGGTGGCATCTAGTGGGCGTCCGGACCTGGTATCATCTTCTAAAGACGTTCTACCACGTTTAAATTCAGCGACCCAGAATTTAACCTGAGCATACGATGGTGCAGAAGACCCATATACATCGACCAACTCGCCATGGATTTCCTTACCCATTTTCCCTTTCAAATACAAGTACCGAATTACTGCACGGTACTCCAATTTAGACGAAAAACACGCCGTTGCATTACTAGCCATGTTTGACATTCAGTATCTTATCGATAAATGAGCCGATACGGGTGAAATTTTGCCCCGAGGCCAAAAACATGTATTGCAACAAAACGGTAAAATTGTGGCCGTTTCGGTCAATCGGAAATGGGATAGGCTGGCTATTTATTGACTCACCCTCGTACATCGTCGGTATTATTGCAAAACATTATAACTACAGCGTGAATCAGGCTGTAGTTACGAGGTTTTATAACAATACATTTTACAATAGAACGTTCTTTCAATTTCAAAAATGTGTTCATGCTCGTGCCGCACGTTTTTCTCTTATATCAACCAAGATATCGAGAAGTAAACTTGTCGAATAACCTCTTCGCTTAGCCACACCCTGTGAGGTGAATAAAAATGGATTATAATAAGCCCAATTGTGGTAGTTGTTTTGTAAACTTCCAGGGGAAATTGTTTAAATCGGCAAATTCTCTCTTTCTCTAAATATTTCTGTGCTATAGCATGCACACTTTCTACGTTACACTGCAATGAATCCAGGATTTTTGTGCAAATAGGGAGGTTCGTTTTCCTAGTATTGCACAATTTTGGCCGACTTTCTGCATGAAAACGAAATAACCAGGTTGCAGAGTGGAGAGGGGGTTTCGTTTGAAATCGGCAGAACAAAATTACATTGATTTTATTCATAACTCCACTAGGATGAGTCACAAAAATTTCTGGATTTCTTTAGCAGTAACGGTTCAAAATGAGAGTTGAAGTTCGATCTTTTCTGAAAAATTGTAGAATTGAGATTTTTTATATCGTTGGTGGGGGATCAAAACCTCGTAACTCTAGCTTTGTCAAGCTGTAGTTACGAGGTTTTGAATCCCCACTAACGATATATAGATCTACAGAGATTCGGTGTAGAAAAAAAAAATAAATAAATGACAAGAGCCGTCAGAGACGGACAATGCTCCCCGAATAAGGCATTGTCACAATAAATTTATGCCATGCAGAGCTAATATAAAGCTAACAAATGTTAAGCCCCCCTTTTCCATGACATATTTTGTATACGCAAATTTTAAATAGTTTATTGTCAAGGGCATCTGATTTGCTACTCAAATATGAAATTTCATCAAATTCTGACCATTAGACTAGGAGAAATTAGAGAAAAACTATATTTAACCCTAAGTCCCCTTTTCCCATGACGAGGCCTCAAATCCAAAAACCGGGAAAAGTACATCGGCATTTTGTCATAGGGAGTTCACATAGTAAGTTTCATTTGATTTGGCCCAAGGGTTATGGAGAAATCGCTTCGGACGGACGGACGGACGGACGGACGGACGGACGGAATGACGGACGGACGGACGGACGGACGGACGGACAGACGAAGTGGCGACTATATGCTCTCCCTTCAGGGAGCATAAAAACAAGAGCTGTCCGAAGACAGCGCGCTCAACCTTCTAAGTTGCTTAGTATAAAGGTGGCATAACTCCAAATAGAGTGGTCCCAGGGTCATGGGCCTTGATAGTAAGGTAGAGGGTGTGATGGTGAATAAGTATTCCAAGTTTGGGTTGAATCCCTTTGATAGTATAGAAGTTATTGATGTTTGAAAAATCTTTAACCTTTGTTGCAACGTCAACACCAACGCCGACGCCCGGGTGACAGTATAAGCTCTTATTTTCTTTGAAAAGTCGAGCTAAAAAACAGCAATTTAAGTAGGATTATAAATAACATCATCACTTTTCATAATTACTCTCAGTTTTGCCGATAATTAGCAAAATTGCCACTAGATTTAGATCTATAGGTCTGTACAAAGTATTGACCTGTAGACTAAGTCTAGGGAAAACAGAGAAAATGAGACTCTTCTCCTTTTCCCATATGTTTTTCTCAAATCAAATTTAAAAAGGAGATCTAGATGTCAAATGTAAATAGCAAACTAGATGGGCATAAGATAGCGATGTAGCAGTCAGAATAAACAAAATTTTGTTATATCAAGGGGTTAGTGTAAGACTTGTGACTTGACACTTATAATAAGTCTTATGCAAACACCTTGATTTCCAATACATGTTACTTATATTTTTCTTTCTTTTCAAAGATATCTATATTATCTATCTTTCTTTTTACAGATTACTTATGAGCCAGGATCTGGAAAAACGTCCCTTAAGGCTTTTGAGCCCAACATAGATCCAGATCAGCCTGCTGATCAGGATCCATGTTGTTCTCTAATAGCTTCTTCGTGACCCGTAGTAAGTTACAGAGAGCAGCATAGATACATACTGGACTGCATTTGACAACAGGCTGATCTTCAAACTCAATTTCTAAAAATGCTTTAAGGGACGTTTTTTCAGATCCCGGCTCTTATGTTTATCTTTCTTTTTACAGATTGAATGCTTCACCGAGACTCAAGGTCCAACGTTCCAGAATTTTGACTACACGTCTCAACCAATCGAGTACTTCTGGAGACTCTTTCCACTACAGCTCCTCTCCCAGATTGTGTAACCTGGACGAACGGCTACGCTGAATGGTGTCTGAGGTGCCCTGACGCCCCTGCTGACCCCCACTGGTAACTGGTGACCCTGCTGGAAATGCATGCTTGGTTGGCTATGAATATATTGATGGGGGTGTACCAACTTCCACGTTTGGAGATGTATTGGAGTTCGAATATTTATCTTGGAAATGCTGGAATATCTTCGATTATGCCCTGCAATCGCTTTCGAAAGATACTCCGATATTTTCATGTTGCAGACAAGACCGCAGAGCCACCCTGCGACTCACCTGCATACCAGCTCTGTAAGGTTCAACCTGTGATTGATGTTCTTTCTGATACATATCGAACTTCATATACACTCTCCAGAGAAGTATCCGTGGATGAGGCTATGATCCCTTTCAATGGACTCTTAGCCTGCAAGCAGTATATGCCAGCGAAGTCTGTGAAGAGAGGAATCAAAGTCTGGGCTTTATGTGACGCACGAAATGGTTATCTTTCGAAGTTTGACATCTACCTAGGGCAGTGAAATGACGGAACAGAACATGGTCTGGGGTACAACATTGTCACCAAACTAACAGACTTTCTCCGTGGGACCTGGCGCTGTGTATACTTCGACAACTTCTTCACCGGTATTCAGCTCAAGAAGGACTTGTTGGCGAGAGGCCTGTATGCCTGTGGGACTGTTCGTGCCTGCCGTAAAGGGTTCCCAGCAGCCCTGAAGAAGCCTGCCGAAGTGAAAGACAGGGGGGAGTACAAGATCATGCAGTATGGTACGACAAACCTGACCGCATCAACTTGGAAAGACAAGAAGCTGGTCCACCATCTTTCTACTGTCAGTGACAGTAGCATTGAGAAGGAGGCAACCAGGTGATGTGGACCAGAGAGGCGCATCTTCAAACAGCCAGAAACAGTCTTCCAGTATAACCAGTTTATGGGCAGACTAGATCTCCATGATCAGCTGAGACTGAACTACAGTGTTGGAAGGAACGGGAAGAAACCTTGGTGCCACATTTTTTGGTTCATGTTGAATGCTGCCATTGTCAACGCCTTCGTTCTCTTCAACGTAGCCAGTACCAGAGAAAGCAGCAGGAAGCGATTCACTCATTTAGACTTCCGTATTGAACTGGTCCAGGAGTTGATCGGGGGATTCGCCAGAAGAAAGAGAAAACCGCTACATGAACATACGAGCATCAACGTTGATACCGAAAACGAGACCGCCCATGTCAACATCCGTCTTCAAGGTGACAAGCGAGTGTACAAGTATCATTTAACGGTTTTGAAGAAGAGAAAGCAGACTGTGTTCGGATGTAGTGTGTGTAACGTGCATCTCTGTAGGGAAGGTTGTTACGCCAGCTACCACAACCTGTAAAGAGACAAAAATAAGCGAATGACCGGACTGAAAAAAGGACTATGAAATCAACGAATTGATCCATTTTGCAGACGCTGAAATTAGCTATACTTTGCAAAAAAATTTAGCACACTCGGCAAATATCTTTTCCTAGTCAAAAACTATTCAAAAATCCTTAAAAAGAAAACACTAATGTGTTTGAAAATTCAATTTTTGGCGCTTTCTGAAAATTTTGTTTCACAATTCTTAAACGTTAATTAGGTATCTTACGTTAAAGTGCACAGGGGTTAGAAGTCGAAAGTCAAGCAAATTTCAATGAAGCGATTAAGCAGCTAGGACCGCCATTCAATGTCATCCCATGTTGCAGACATGCTTCCTGACCACACAGAAAGAAATTTTGCCTATTCATAATGCAGATGATGCTCAATGCCATTGACGTTACAGACGTCATAACTTTCTCTAGCCTGGCGTCCAATAATGTTCTTTATGTGTTCTTTTGCTAGTGACTAAGCAGTTCAGGCGTAGATCATTCTGTATGTTTCTTGGAGTAAGTGGGCGGTGATTATCTTTTTGAAATATCACGATGTTGTGTCGTTGTACGACGGTCCAGTGACAGGTTGGATAATTTCATTGCAGTACCCGTGCACCGTTTGGTTGCCATTAACTGAAATGAGGTCTTTTTAACCGTTTTCATCTATTCCTGCCAAAAAATGATGCTGCACTCGACGTAACAGTCTCAATGATAACGTTATTGGTATCAAGCCTTACGCATCCTCTCCAACCACAATTCCTTCTGTCTGTTAATGACACGTAAAATGAGATTCATCCAGACATCAGTCCAATGTCTCCTGAATCTATATCGATGTGTCCATACCCACTGACGCCTTGCCTGTCGATGCTTAATGTCTTTGATGTAAGATCGGAGGACCCTGATGCAAGTTGTGCGGAGCCTGTTCCGGACAGTCTGGTCACTAACGGTATACCATGAGACATACTGGAGAAGTAGCACTTATTTCTTACTAGACAGGAATTCGAAACGTCAGGACCTCGCTGCGAAACGATCCTCCCTGAACGTCGTTTTACATGGTCTGCAAGATTTAGGTCGGTCGTTGGTGGCTAAAATTGCATAAACCAAGTGCCGTAGGCGCGTAATTGTCAATTCAAGCCAATTGAAATGCAAAGCGACATCTCTGCTTTGAACATGCAAAGAGCTCTCTGACGTCAAACTTATGTCATCATTTCTCGCCTTCCCATAATCAATTTCCAAGAACTTGTAACAGTTAAAGAGACATTTCAGAATTTTTTGTCATAAATTTTACTTTTATTTTTATCTGAAAGAGCATATTTCCTTATGAAAATTCTGAAAATTTCGAGCCAAAATATTGCGCCGTTTACGAGAAATTTATATTTTTGTGTTAAAATTGAACAAATTGTTGTGGACAACAGTTCGGATTTATATGCAATTTATTGATTATGTCTCAACTTTAAATGTGTGTTTCTCGCTTATTGGCAACAACTTCAACAAGAGGGCCAAGATGGCCCTGGATCGCTCACCTGATAGAAGTTTGAAACTTTCTCCATGCAGAACAAGACTTATCTTTTACATGACCTAGGTATCTCTAAGACAAGAACACGAAACTTAAGATGCGAGATTATGATCCAGCTGAAAACAGCATTCTTAATCTTTAATGATCAATATTTGTGGATGTTAAAGTGAAAACCAAGTCGATAAAAAAACCATCAATTTTGTCATAATCCAGGGCACATAACTCTGTTCTGATAAATATATTATCTATCTATCTATCTATAAATACTGCCCAACTCCCCTTTCGGGTATTACTGGCAGGGTATCTCTAAGACCTTTATACACCAACCTTATGTCCTAGTTGTTTTTTTGATTGGTCAATATTTATTGCTGTTTGAGTGAAATTAAAAACGAAATTAGCAATATTGTCAGCATCAAGGGCACACAACTCTGACTTTTTTAGTTCGATCAATATGAAAAATGAAATCATATAAGATCTCATGGTCACCAACATTGTGACCAAGTTAAGTCTTGATTGGTCAATATTTGTGTTTTTTGAAGTGAAAATAAAGTTGAAAATGACAATTTTGTGAAATTCAAGGGCCAATAACTCTGGTTTTTCTGGTCCGATCAAGCTGAAAATTTAATTCATTCAGCAGCTTATAGTTAGCAACATTGATGACATTTTTTGTCTTGAATGGTCTATAAATGTAGATGCTTAAGTGTAAACAAAGTCGAAAATGGCAAATTTGTCAAATTCCAGGGCACATAACTCCGGACTTCCTTCTTCGATGACACTGAAAATCGAACTCATTCATTACTTATGGTCATACATGTTTTGACCAAGTTTGGTTAAGATTGGTTAATATTTGTAGGTGCTAGAGTGGTAACAACAAAATGTGAACAGACGGACAGACAGACGGACAGACAGACAGACGGACAGACGGACGCCGACGGACAAAAAGCGACCACAATAGCTCACCTTGAGCACGAAGTGCTCAGGTGAGCTAAAAAACCAATAGTATTTATACTCATTAGAATAACCAATCTTGGCTTCAAGACATACTTTAAAAAATTGAAATTGGAATGAAATGTCCCTTTAAATTGATTCTGCTAACAGATCTGTGTAATCGTGTTTTTGGACAAGCTAGACATTATCGATGTCACTGCACACGTGCCGCACGTGACATTTGCTAATCTGTCCAATACACTGAATGTTCACTCTACACATGTACTGTATGCGTAATGATTGTTGAGCGGGACAACTAAACAGCATAAAGCAATATTAATTCAATCATCATAAACTGAAACAAGAGGCCCCTCTGGGCCTTATCGGTCACCTGAATCAAATGAGCAGAAACATTTAAGGAAAATGTTAAGTTAACAAAAAGCGCAACCCCCCAGCACCACCATTTCTTGACAGTCTTTTTTTCTCTTGTACAAACTTATTCAAAGACTCAAATACCAAAATGTGAATTCAATCCAACAGTAGAACATTTCTTAATATGTACCCTATTTACCCCCTTTTGGCACCTTTTGGGGCCCCAAAGGGAGATAACTCCATGATTTGTAAAAATCTGAAGCGGCTTCCCATTGGAATGCTTCCTGCCAAGTCTGGTAGAAATCTGTCCAATGGTTCTCAAAAAGAAGAAGAAAATGTTCAAAGTTAAGTAATAACGCGAAGCCCTCCCATCCCCCATCCACAGCACGGCCATTTATTGACGAGTTTTTTTCTCTTGTACAAATTTTGTAGTCCTTGCCCTAAAGACTTTAACTTCCAAATGTGTATCCAATGCAACAGCCGGTTCATGAGTAGAAGATATTTTAAGATGTACCCAATTTACCCCCTTTTTGGCCGTTTATGGGACCCCAAAGGGAGATAACTCAATGATTTGTACAAAGTCTGAAGCAGCTTCCTATTAGGACGCTTTCTGCCAAGTTTGGTAGAAATCCAACCAATGGTTCTTAATAAGAAGTCGAAAATGTTAAGTTAACTAATACCGCAACCCCACTCCCATCCCCCATCCCCAGCACGGCCATTTCTGGGCGGATTTTTTTCTCTTGTACAAACTTTGTTGTCCTTGCCCTAAAGACTCTAAATACCAAATGTGAATCAAATCCAACAGCCGGTTCATGAAAAGAAGATTTTTTAAGATGTACCCTATTTAACCCCTTTTTGGCCCCTTATGGGGCCCCAAAGGGAAACAACTCCATGATTCGTACAAATCTGAAGTGGCTTCCCATGGGGATGCTCCCTGCCAAGTTTGGTTGTAATCCGTCCAATGGTTCTCAAGAAGAAGTCGAAAATGTTAAGTTAACTAATAACGCGACCCCCCCCTCCCATCCCCCATCCCCAGCACGGCCATTTCTAGGCGGATTTTTTTCTCTTGTACAAACTTTGTTGTCCTTGCCCTAAAGACTCTAAATACCAAATGTAAATCAAATCCAACAGCCGGTTCATGAGAAGAAGATTTTTTAAGATGTACCCTATTTAACCCCTTTTTGGCCCCTTATGGGGCCCCAAAGGGAGATAACTCCATGATTCGTACAAATCTGAAGCGGCTTCCCATGGGGATGCTCCCTGCCAAGTTTGGTTGTAATCCGTCCAATGGTTCTCAAGAAGAAGTCGAAAATGTTAAAAGTTAACGGACGACGGACGACGGACGACGGACGACGCACGACGCACGACGACGGACGAAACACGGTCGCAATAGGTCACCATGACCTTCGGTCAGGTGACCTAAAAATAATGTGTTAAAAAACATGCTAAACTTTTTGTGCTCAGTATATTTACGTCGTAAATAACGTATAACATAAGCGTTGAAAACGCACAATGAAATATGGGATATATTTATCGGTATCTACAAGCAGAGCTTCAGATTGACGGTGCGCCCGCACCAATCCCGCATATTTTCAAAATATGACGCACGAAATTATGTAGTGGTGTGCCAGCCGAGCGCACGAATTTCAGTAGAAGTATGATCATGAAATAGTAGATTGACCTTCGCATAAAGCACCCATAATCTGCTATACATTTACATCAAGCTAAGTGACCTATTTGATAAACTTATTTTTAGATTATTATAATGACATTACTTGATCAACCAATCATATCCCATATTTCAAACAGTAAACAAGCAGTCGGCCAATCTCAGGCGATCTCCGCAGCCTTCAACTTCGATTCATTAACCTTCAACACTTACTTCTTTATTTAATTCGAAAGATAGATTCGCTGTCTAAATGGTCGAGTAAGCACACCAGTTCAATATGTACAAATAACTGTTACAGAATCCTTTGTGTAATCGCGAGTCGACATAACAGAAAGAGACAATGCGTCAGTGTTAATCAAAACCACCTAACTTCAGGGTATTTACTTCGCAGATAGCGTTTTGTTTTCATTGCTTCATCCCATTTTCCCGCTTTTTCTGGCACGCGCGACTTTTATAAACAAGAGGACCATGATGGTCCTTAATCGCTCACCTGCACCTAGATAGAATGAAAGTCTCAATGTAGTCAAATTCAAGAGCACATAATTTAAGATGCAAGATTATGATCATGCTGAAAACTTCTTTCATAATCTTTAATGATCAATATTTGTAGCTGTTACAGTCAAAACAAAGTGGAAGAAAACAATTTTGTCACAGTAAAGGGCACATAACTCTGTTCTGATAAAAATATTCGCATCAACATTATGTCCCAAGTTTTTTCTATTGGTTAACATTTATTGCTGTTTGAGAGAAAACAAAGTAGATAACGGCAATTTTGTAACCGTCAAGGGCACACAAGTCTGTTTTTTTAGTCCAATCAATCTGACAAATTAAAACATTTAAGATAATATGGTCACCAACATTGCGCCCAAGTTGTGTCTTGATTGGTCCATATTTGTTTGTTAGAGAGAAAATAAAGTCGAAAACTGTAATTTTTTGAAATTAAAGGGCCAATAACTCTCGTTTTTCTGGCCAAATCAAGCTGAAAATTAAGCTCATTAAGGATCTTATGGTCACCAACATTGTTGCCTAGTTTTGTCTTGATTAGTCAATAAATGTAGAAGCTACAGTGTAAACAAAGTTGAAAACAGCAATCTTGACAAATTCAAGGGCACATAACTCCAGACTTCCTGCTCCGATCACACTGAAAATCAAACTCATCCAAGATCTTATAGTTACAAACATTGTGGGAAAGTTTTGTCTTGATTGGTCAATATTTGTAGATGCTAGAGTGGTAACAAAGTCAAAACTTGCCATTTTTGACATTCAAGGGCACATAACTCCGGATTTCCTAGTCCGATCTGACTCAAAATCGAACTCATCCAAGAACTGATAGTCATACATATTTTGACCAAGTTTGGTTTAGATTGGTCAATATTTGTAGATACTAGAGCGGTAACAAAGTCAAAACTAGCCATTTTTGACGTTCAAGGGCACATAACTCCGGACTTCCAAGTCCCATTTGACTCAAAATCAAACTCATCGGAGAACCTATGGTCATACATATTTTGACCAAGTTTGGTTAAGATTGGTCAATATTTGTAGATACTAGAGTGGTAACAAAGTCAAAACTAGCCATTTTTGACGTTCAAGGGCACATAACTCCGGACTTCCAAGTCCGATCTGACTCAAAATCGAACTCATCCGAGAACTTATGGTCATTCATGTTTTGACCAAGTTTGGTCAAGATTGGTCAATATTTGTGGATGCTAGAGTGGTAACAACAAATTGTGGACAGACGGACAGACGGACGGACGACGGACAAAAAGCGACCACAATAGCTCACCTTGAGCACTTCGTGCTCAGGTGAGCTAACAAATCGTAGTAAAACGTAACCTTATTTAGCAGCGGAAAATATCACGTGATTATATTGAAACTGGAATGACTACGTCATCAGTTGACTGTGTTTGCGGCGTCTTTGATCTCGCTTTACTCATTGCATATGAGTAACACAGATTTACTCTAGTTTCTTTGTTTAGTTTCACTTTCGGGATTGTTGATATAGATCTAATAATTATTGGCATCTGCGATCAGTATTCAGAAAAATAAAAGTTAATTCTGTCGTTTGTTGAGAAATGAATGTTACTAGCGAGTGTGAATTTAGTACAAAGCAGACGGCATGCACATTTCGTTTATCAAAAAGGTAAAATTCGAGTGTTCCAATTCGCTACCATAAATGCTCTAAAAATAGGTTGATGGAATTCCCTATCGCAAGAAATATCTGTTTTGGTAGTAAAAACATTGCTTACACCTGAAGATGCTGATCAAAATTTTTGTGCGTGAAATCACCTACGGGACCGTAATTTTGTACGTTATTTCTTTCAATTTGGCGTGAATGGAAACTGATTTCTGGTTTTTTCAATCAAACAGTAGACGGCGCAAACCAACAGCATAGACGGCGATATCGCCGGCCGCCGGCTGATTTTGAGAACGCTGTTTAAATGAAGTGAAATATTCTTAATTTTAACAATGTTTATATGCATCCACCCAAATAACAACAATACAATGATGAATTCACAGCAAATAAGTCATTTACTCCCATCCCAAGTTTGGATATGAACGCTTAACTCACAGTGGCCCATTGTTTTCGAAAATGACCCACAGGTCTCTGAAACAATCTGAAGCTCTGTACAAGGAATGTGTTTCATGTTGGATGACCACTGATTATTCAGTGTTAATTGGCTAACATAAAATTTTCTATTATTAATTATTCACGACAAATTATTAATAGGAACATCAAGACCGAATAAACAGATAAGTAGCATAATACAAAACGTGACCACATTTCCAAAGAAGGGAAATATCTAATTGCATTGTAATTTTTTATTAAATCACTTTCTCCAAATATTTTTCAACTATTATTATTACCATTATTAATATTTTGTGATAATACCAAAGTAAATTGCGCAGAAATAATGTGAAAAAATTTTAAGAGGAGAGAGGAGGGGGGACACGTTACCCCTGGGTAACCTGTCCCCGGGGACATGTTACCCAGGCCTGGGTAACGTGTCCCCCCCCTTTGATTTTTTTCCTTTTTAATTATAATGTATATTTTAATGCCTATTTAGTTTTATAATTATTGAATCTTTTAAAATAAGCTATTTCTAACAAAAAATAAAAGAACTTAATTTTTTTCATTATTTCACTTTTCAATGAGAGGTGGGACAGGCTACCCAGGCCTGAGTAAGGTGTACCCCCCTTGGATTTTTTACCTTTTTAATCATAATGTGTATTTTTATATCATTACTAATATTTCGTGATAACACCAAAGGAAATTGCGCAGAAATAATGTGAAAAAATTTTAAGAGGGGGAGGGGGGACACGTTACCCCTGGGTAACCTGTCCCCGGGGACACGTTACCCAGGCCTGGGTAACGTGTCCCCCCCTTTGATGTTTTTCCTTTTTAATTATAATGTGTATTTTTAATGCCTATTTATTTTTCTAACTATTGAATCTTTTAAAATAAGCTATTTTTAACAAAAAATAAAAGAATTTAATTTTTTTCATTCTTTCACTTTTCAATGAGAGGTGGGACAGGCTACCCAGGCCTGAGTAACGTGTACCCCCCTTGGATTTTTTCCTTTTTAATCATAATGTGTATTTCTATATCATTATTAATATTTCGTGATAACACAAAAGGAAATTGCGCAGAAATAATGTGAAAAAATTTTAAGAGGAAGAGGGGGGGACACGTTACCCCTGGGTAACCTGTCCCCAGGGACACGTTACCCAGGCCTGGGTAACATGTCCCCCCCCCTTTAATATTTTTCCTTTTTAATTATAATGTATATCTTTAATGCCTATTTAGTTTTAAAATTATTGAATCTTTTAAAATAAGCTAAAATTGCACAGAAATAATGTGAAAAAATGGGTAACCTCTCCCCGGGGACAGGTTACCCAGGCCTGGGTAGCCTGTCCCACCTCTCATTGAAAAGTGAAAGAATGAAAAAAATTAAATTCTTATATTTATTGGTAAAAATAGCTTATTCAAAAAGATTCAATGATTATAAAACTAAATAGGTATTAAAAATATACATTATAATTAAAAAGGAAAAAAATCAAAGGGGGGGACATGTTACCCAGGCCTGGGTAACATGTCCCCGGGGACAGGTTACCCAGGGGTAACGTGTCCCTCCTCCCCCTCTTAAAATTTTTTCACATTATTTCTGGGCAATTTCCTTTGGTGTTATCACAAAATATAAATAATGATATAAAAATACACATTATGATTAAAAAGGAAAAAATCCAAGGGGGGTACAGGTTACTCTGGCCTGGGTAGCCTGTCCCACCTCTCATTGAAAAGTGAAAGAATAAAAAAAATTAAGTTTTTTTTTGTTAGAAATAGCTTATTTTAAAATATTCAATAATCATAAAACTAAATAGGCATTAAAATATACATTATAATTAAAAAGGAAAAAAATCAGAGGGGGGGACATGTTACCCAGGCGTGGGTAACATGTCCCCGGGGACAGGTTACCCAGTGGTAACGTGTCCCCCCCTCCCTCCTCTTAAAATTTTTTCACATTATTTCTGCGCAATTTCCTTTGGTGTTATCACAAAATATTGATAATGATATAAAAATACACATTATGATTAAAAAGGAAAAAATCCAAGGGGGGTACATGTTACTCAGGCCTGTGTAGCCTGTCCCTGTAACCTCTCATTGAATAGTGAAATAATGAAAAAAATTAAGTTCTTTTATTTTTTGTTAGAAATAGCTTATTTTAAAAGATTCAATAATTATAAAACTGAATAGGCATTAAAATATACATTATAATTAAGAAGGAAAAAAATCAAAGGGGGGGGACACGTTACCCAGGCCTGGGTAACATGTCCCCGGGGACAGGTTACCCAGGCGTAACGTGTCCCCCCCCCTCCCCCTTTTTTCACATTATTTCTGCGCAATTTACTTTGGTATTATCACAAAATATTAATAATAGTAATAATAATAGTTGAAAAATATTTGGAGAAAGTGATTTAATAAAAAATTACAATGCAATTAGATATTTTCCTTCTTTGGAAATGTGAAAGAATAAAAAAAAATTAAATATTTAAATTTCATGTTTAAAATAACTTATTTTAAAAGAATGAATAATTATGAAACAAAATATGCATTAAAAATACACAATAATGTTAAAAAAAAATTCCAATGGGGGGGGACACGTTACCCAGGGGGTGGGACACGTTACCCAGGGACATTACCCTGGGTAACGTGTCCCCGGGGACACGTTACCCCTGGGTAACGTGTCCCCGGGGACACGTTACCCAGGGGACACGTTACCCTGGGACACCGGCACTTAGAACCCGGGTTATAACAACTCAATTCCACTTCCTGAACAGAGAATTCCGACAAATATCACCTGACTTTTCTGTCATAAAGCAACATCCATTTCGTAAACAAACCAATATCAAACTGTAAAAGAACAAGACGAGTGATGATGATACTTACGATGGGTGGTTAAAAAACATAATTACAATTTATTGAAATGTTCATCCTGTGCAATTATGGCAATATTTCATATTCTTCTGGTGTGTTCAGTGACTGGGAAAGGCCTGCGCCATGCGCCATAGTCACATTGAAATTCCAAATGTCACATTGATTTAGCTAATGAGTGGGCCCTTGTCCCATTGAATTTTGCTGTATATGAGAATGGAGCAATTTTACCCTATAATTGTCACATCAATTTTCATAATGCCACATTGATTTTGTAAGTCGAAGCGACATTGTCCCATCGAAGAAATGTCTTTCCCAATCACTGTGTGTTATTTTTCCACTCGCTGAAAATATCAAGCTTAAAAAATAATCATTAGCGATTTTTCATTTTCACTAGCAAATTGCGAGCATGCGAGTGGAAATTCGACCCCTAAACAAATTAGCAACGACGCCATCTGAGTAATATTGAATATTTTAATGATATACAGAAATTCCGCATCTTGTGTCTATGCATTTAACCCTTTCGTTTGCAGAATTATTTCCCAGAAATGACTTTTTCCCTATTTCCAAGCACTTCGTGTATACACATGCATAATAAATAGATTTTACTAGCAGAATACCCATAAACCTATATATCATTGGAAAGGTTGTTCAATTTCCCTTAACAATATGATGAGTAACTGATAGAAAATTTGTATCTCATCAAAATTTCGACCTCTAGCCCCATGACCCCTGTCAGGCCCCCTGCCACGACCCCCGACCACCCCCACCCCTACGATTTGGGACTGGATTCGGTTAAGGGTTATCGGAATCACTATCGGAGTCACTATTCGAAGTCTCCGAAACATTTCTAATGTTCAAATCACCTTTTTACCACCAAAAAATCAGGGTAATCGCTATCATCCTCGTCCGGCACTGACATGGTGATTCGCCGGACCTCTTCTGCAGAATACTGACCCCTCCTGACCATCGTTACAGCTCAAACAAACCCAAAAACTGCATTTTTCTTCACATTTTACGAGAACATAACAATATTGCGCAATATTTCCGGTGTCATAATAACTTTAATAGTGTAAAAAATGCTTTTAAAAGCCAATTCCCCCCTAAACAGTATAAGCGTTCCTGGACCGCGCTTTAAAGCGCGCTTGCAACAAACGAGCAGCAGGGGGGACATTTGGGGATTTAGTCCCAAAAAGTAACACAAATCACAGAAAAGTTTCATCCGATGTCCTGGATTCCTTTGGAAAATTTATGGTATGTATGTCAGTCTACATTCAGGGGTCTTGCTACCAATTTTTGTTTGGGGCCAGGGGCCAGTGAAATTGGGAAAAA
Organism: Fragum sueziense; assembly: GCA_963680895.1. Taxonomy (NCBI): domain Eukaryota; kingdom Metazoa; phylum Mollusca; class Bivalvia; order Cardiida; family Cardiidae; genus Fragum; species Fragum sueziense. The sequence continues at coordinate 67,381,204 of OY804592.1, forward strand.
AGCGACATTTTTACCTAAATTGGGAAAAACTAAAAAAAGGTTTTATTCATACTGTCACTCAGTTTCAGCTGCAAATTAGACTGTAGCGGTGTAAAATGCATTTCTACATACTCTTGTTTAAGAATGTACTCTAAAACTGTCGTCAAAATGTTTGTAAATGAAGATGAGGTCTTAATGAGGTCCTCATTGGGAATTTTCACCAGAGAATTGGGAAAGAAAGATACTTTTTGCCATTGGGAATGGGGCCGAATAACGGCCCCAAATTTTAGCAAGAGACCCCTGACATTATTTGCATATTAGAAAATGTTTGATCATTAGAAATACACAAAATGTAATCACTTTTTCTGTGTATATGTGAATGCAGATCTGTCCACGTCAACAATCTAATATTTCCAAATCTGTCTTCTCCAGCAACTCTGTAAAATCGAATCTGTCCACTGAAGCGACTTTTTTTTTTACTACATGTCGTCTTTCAGGAAGCTAAACTGGCAAATATTGAGAGATAATCGAAATATACAAGCACAAAGTCAAATTTCTTAACTTTTTGTGGGAAACCTCCAAAATAATCAATTACTGTGGCCTTATTTGCGAGGGATAATTAAAATGGTTTGTTTTGGAGAAGCACTGAACACTTAAGGGCGTATTTATCAACTTAACCCTTTCCCAAATAAGACCTGGTTTTGACGTCCCTAATAGAAAAGGCTTGGGAAACCATTGCAAAAAAGAAGAAACTGCTGATAACCAGCAGTTTCTCCTTTTGTCTCAATATTTTCTGTGCCATATTTTATACAAATCATGTCTTTATTATCATCATTTTTGTCCTCTGTAGCAGCTTTCAAATTGGACTGCCCTGAAATTTCGTCGTTTGGAAAAGGGTTAAGAATACCATAAATCATTTTGTTTATTTATAAGAATAAATTACTTTGACCTACCGTGCACCTGACATTAGATGTCGAATCTGTCTTCGCTGACTCTTATCTGTCTTCGACGCAGCCGGTTGTACGGCATGATCAAGATATACTTTCAAAAAACGAAATTGGAATGTAATGTCCCTTTAAAAAGAAAACAAATGTGTTTGTATATTCAATTTTCTGACGCTTCCTGAACATTTTGTCTCAATATTTGAAGTCTTAATTTAAAGTGCACAGGGGTCAGACTTCAAAAGTCAGGCAAATTTCAATGACTTGTATGTCCAACATTAGCAGCTAGGACCACCATTCAATGTCTTCCAATGTTGCATATATGCTTCCTTCCTGACCACACAAAAAAGAATTTTGCCAATTCATACTGCAGATGATGCTCAAGGCCACTGACGTTATAGCTGTCATTACTTTCTCTAGCTAGACGTCCAATGAGGTTCTTTATGTGTTCTATTGTTGGTGATTAAGCAGGTCAGTCATAGATTATTCTGTATGTTCCTTGGAGTATTTAATTTGTTTATTCATACGTTTCAGGCCTCCAGCCTATTGTACATATATATTACAAACAAGTTACATAAACATGTGTACAGTGATGGTTAAATTTACACAATAATGTATTTAGACTAAGGTTACAAGATGGAAATATGTTCTTTTATGTCGTCAAAATTAAACATTCTCTTTTACTTTAATTTTTTTTCACACCAGCACTGCACGATAGGAGACGTGTCCCAACAGTATGGGACACATCCCCTTTCGCTCAGCGCTCGCTTATAAACAAAACGTATGTAAATGCATATTACAGTTCTAAAATTAACTTTCTTCTCTGTAATGAGTGATAGATGTATTGGGAAATGTTTCTAATGATCAAGTCATTTTTGCTACTAAGCAGCATATCGTCGGTGTAAATGCAAAACCTCGTATGTCGTTTGTTGGGATTTTCAATGTACAAACTTGTGTGCCCAATTAAAGACATTTCTTGCATGTTTTGAGATATTTCGACTAATCAGTATTAATGGCAAATCATTTATGAACAATGTGTCCAAATTTCAAGTAAAACATTTCAGTTTGGGAAAAGTTATTACACTTTTTTCTCTCCCCTTTGAAATTTTCTTAAAACGAGATACGAGGTTTTGCATTGACGACGACGATATGCATCTTATGTTTATTGGGCCTTTTGTACTATTTTTCCGGTATATAAACTTGTCTAAGGTCAGCATATAGGCCTACTCTACATTGGAAAATAAAATGATATTCGTCTTCTACTAACTGTGACGAGCAAACTTTACATAAACGTTGTTCTCTTGAAATGTTGTCGTAACGACCTCTTTCTATTTCTAAGGAATGAACTCCTGTGCGAAATTGCGAGTAAGCATGTCTAAATTTTTTAATCGTTAGTACATCAAAATAATATTCTTTATCAAAAGATGGTTTAATATATCTATAAACAGATAACTTTGAACTATTTTCAACGGACTCATGCCAATGTTGTATGTATTGATCTTTCAATCTTTGGGTAAAGAATTTCAAAAAATGTGCTTCATCATTAACAACTTGACTATACCATACATGTCCAAAACCATTTGACATAGTAATTTTTCAACTTCCCTCGCCCAATTGAAATGAGGTCTAGTTGTATCATTATCATTAAGGAGCATTAAGTAACATTGTTTTACATATCGTTCCTGTGGCATTTTTAAAATCCTCAACCAATACTTGATACACCGTTTTGAACTCTCAATGTATATAGGGAAGCGGGCACAATCACCCAAAACTGTGACGACGTTGGTTGATTTCATACTGACACACAGGAACCTTTTACATGCATAGCTTAGTACTCTTTCACATGGTTCTCTTGAAACGAATCCCCAAATTTCAGCGCCATACATCAAAATTGGTAATATCTTTGTGTCAAACACTTTAAAGAATACATTATAAGGCAACTGACCATACAAATTTAGTGATGGTATAATTGAAAGTAGTGCTCTTTTAGCTTTGACTGACATATCGTTTGCCACGGAATTTAATGATAGTGCTGATGTAAATGTTATGCCAACATAGGTAAAGGATGAAACAATTTCTAATCTTTCACCCCGGAAAAACCATTTTTCAAATTTTGACAATTTACCACCACTCTTAAAAACCATGATTTTGCTTTTCTGTGAATTTACCTTCAAACAACTGCTTCGACAAAAGTCATGGAAAAAATTCAATTGTCTTTGAGGATCCTTGACCGTTTCTGCGATTAATGCTACGTCATCTGCGAACAACAGGATTAAGATCTCAATTAGACTATTTGGCTGGGGCTGAATTCCTCTTAGATAAGGATCTTCTCTCATTTTCACTGCTAATTCATTAATAAATATGGAAAATAACTTTGGTGAGGCCATGCACCCTTGTTTTAAACCTACTTTACAATCAAAATAATCAGTATGCACCCTTGTTTTAAACCTAATTTATACTCCTCACAAAAAGTTAAGCAACAAAAGTAATTCTCTCAATATTCTTTTTATAAACGCGGAAATTTTGCACAGATTTCTTATTCGGACAGCCATATCTATGCTTAAACACACTTTAAAGAATAATGAATGTTATCGTCTCCAAAAACAGCTATCACGTGATTAGAACACACTCACCCCCAAAACTTGCATGCAAAATGTGTCGCATATACGGATTTCAAACTTGGCATTAGCTCCGTATGTGTTTAAAACGCGTCAATTTGACAACTTTGATGTCATCAACATTTGAATCATGCAAATACGTCACTTTACTCCAATTGAAGTGGCTCAAATTGTTGGAATGCTACAGGGTGGGGTAACCAAGACTGCTGCTGCCATACACTTTAATTTTAATCGCAGTATTGTCTAAAGAGCAATAACCCGATACAATCATACTGGACAGATGTCAGAGAGACCACGTTCAGGTCGTCTAAGAGTAACAACACCTTGTGAAGACCGTTATGTTGCAACCTTAGTCCGTAGGCACTGGCTTACAACAGCCAGATCGCTGGAAAATGACCTTCAGAGGGTGTCAGGAAACATACTTTCCATCCAAACCGTGAGGAACATTTTTCACATAGAAGGTCTAAGGTCCAGGATATCACTTCAACGGATCCAACTTCCCCCAAAACATCGACGGCAAAGATTAATATTGGAACATCAACATCAAAACTGAGGGTCACTCGTTGGCGTCACAAACTCTTAACGGACTCGTCAAGATTCTGCCTTGATTCTAATGATGCCATGACACGTGTGTGGAGAAACGGAAATGAACGGTTTGCCGACTGTATAATCGCTGAACACGACCAATATGAACATGGGAGTATGATGGTCTGGAGAGGTATCAGTGTTTGCCACAGAACAGAGCTGGTTGTCATCAGACGAGGTTCAATGACTGGTGTAAGGTGCATTTACGAGATCATCACGCCTGTTATCATCCTTCTGGCACAGTAAACAGATCCAACTGTTATGTTAATGGATGGTAATGCCCGTCCCTATCGTTCTGGAATTGTGTCTGAAGTTCTGTGGACCAACAACATCAGACATATAGACAGGCCTTCCACGTCTCTAGACCTTAATTCGATAGAACATACATAAGACATTCTTTGAGTGCGTGTCTAAGGTCAGCATGTTCGCCCACAGACTCTGGATGAACTGCAACAGGTCTTGCAGACAAAATGGAGGATCAATCCACAACGGACATTAGACAGACAAATCTGCTCGATGTCAAGGTGTGTTCGGGCGTGTGTTGAACATCGTAGGGGTCATACCAGGTACTTGAATCTCGATCATGGCCTGAAGTGGCCGGAAAACAACTTTTTACACATTCCGAACTGCTGGCGAGTGACGTTTTGCACCATTGTTTTGTCGGGACGGTTTTCGAGGATCTGTAACTTTGTTTTTGTTTGATGATTTTCCCAATCATTTAACGTAATTTGTGTAATAAGACCCCAACTTTGTATTATATAAAACATAGATCATTAGATGTGATAAAACACATTTTAGAAAGAAAAGCATCTTTGTTGCTTAACTTTTTGTGAGGAGTATACAATCAAAATAATCAGTCATATAACCATTATATCGAACACATGATTTGACCTGCTTGTACATTGCTTGGATAGAATCGAATAAATGACCTTTCAATTCGACTTTGATTAGAACTTCCCATAGCTTATTTCTTACTACCGAGTCAAACGCTGTTTTAAAATCAATGAAAGCGACATACATTTTACCCCCCTTTTTACGCAAAACTTTAGATATAAGAGATTGTAGGATGAAAGCGTTATCTATAGTGCAATAGCCAGTTCGAAAACCTGATTGTGATTAATCAATTTTGTCAAATACGTTTGCAAAGAAGGAAAGTCTTCTTTCAATAATGCTCGTGTAAATCTTACCAAAAATGTCTAACAAAGATATACCTCGATAATTTGACGGGTCATTTCGGTCGCCTTTCTTAATAAAATATTCTCAATGTTGTTATCTGATTGCGCATTAAAATTAATCCTTATACTCTTATTCCAGAGTTAACATAAGCAAAAATTTGATATTTCTAGAAAAGAAATCATAGGAGACGAAAGGGTAATTTTCAACTATATAGATCTACTCCATTACACAGTCCGCCGCGATATTACCCTAGTAGTTGAAAACTGCGTAAAACCCCAATAAACCAAATCCATTACACGATGTCGTATTTTTTCGGGTGATGTCGTAAACATTCGGTGATGGAAAGTGTCGATTTCTTTTAACCCGTAACGTGTCCGTGTTGAACGGGTAACCGTATGTTAAAAATATTTACGGCGGCGTCAGAAAAGATCCGACGTCGCATGAATCTCATTACGGATGGACTGCCTTAATGAATTGTCTGGGTTAACAGTTTGTAAAACATTATATCATTTTGATATCCATTATAACAAGGTTTGAGGATACATTGTGACAAAACGAAAACATTTTGATATTCAACATTTTTTCTTTGTCTCAATCTGTCTTTCAACAATTCTTCAGCTAAACTTTACATTAATATTCATCTAAATTATCAACACAAACTTGACATTACATGTAGCAACAGTATTCCGTTTTTTATGCAGGCCCGTAGGCACAGGTGGGGCTACGGGATGGGATAAGCCCCAAATGTTGGCCAAAAATGTCGAATTTTCCTCATTTTACATAGAAAATTGAAGAAAATGCCAATTAGCCCTTAAGATGTTCAGACACTAACCCGGACAGAGTTTTGAGCCCTTCCCCTTATCAAATTGCTTCCTACGGGCCTGAGAGCAGTTTTACATTCTACTGCTTAGGAAAGGTTAAACTTTGCACGATGAAAAATATTAATATTATGACGGGAAAATTTCTGAGCAAAATTCAGAATCAGGAATGAAGTTAAATTTAATATGGTTCGCAAAAGTGGCATGAGAACTGACCAGATTTAGATAATTAAATTTACAATATAGCACATTGTAAATAATGGTAAAGGTTAGACCACAAACATTGATGTGTGTTAAACTCAGAATTTGGAAAAAGTGAGCTCGTATTTTCTGCACACAAATCTAGATCTTGCTTTCTTTTTATTTTTGCTGTCCTCTTTGCTTTTCGCATTAGCTTTCACTTTGGATTGTTCTTTCTGTCGTTTGTGAAAGAGATAACTCTATCACCCCTATCATCTGCAGAGAAAGAGGCCTACAATTAACTCATAAATAGCCTATATCTCAAGCCCAGGTCGAAGAAAGATGATTAAATTCCTGTTAAACCTAAGCCTGGATTAATAAGGATGAATAAATTACGAAAATTACGTTGTATGTACTCAAGACGGCTCAAAGTCCGTCAACGCCGTTACGGTAATACTTTGTAGTTGGTCAAAGCATAGGAGACTAGCTTTACACCGCGAAGTGTTAACACGTGAGCGTATAACCCGATAAAATGCATGTGTAAAATGCGATTGTGCGCACAAGGAGAAGGACTCGACTAGAGTCAGGATATACATAGATTTTCCGTGAATCTACGAGTGCTTCACGGAAATGTCCGATTACACGAAATGTGTGGCGCAGTAATTTGGCGTTGAAATTCTCGTCTGCTCTAGTCTGCCACACCAGTTAGAATAGTTCGAATCAACCTTTCCGCCAAAAAGAGAAGTTGATAGTTTTCGCACTTATGAGCAAACTGCTGCATTGTTTTGATAAAACAATTAAGAAATGAAAGTCTTTACGATGATTATGTAATTTGAGTAATTTTGAATTGTTCATAGGTAGGTCTACTTTTTCGGCGGACTCAGACATTTTGAACGACTATGCGGTGACCAAATTATATCGAAAACCTCGTATCTGCAGATTAAAACAAGCGGCAGATGACGCAATCCCAGTTAAAGGGGACAATTGATGTCTCCGGCCTTTAATATGTTCTAGTTGCAAATAGTCAATATTATATAAATGCCCACCACATTTATTTTCATCCAACACCTATAACTAAAAAAATAATCTATAATTAACGTTCGTAAGAACCCCATTTCTTATGAAAATCTTGTGACAATCAAACAAGGGGGTACGAAAAACCGATGTCTCCGGGTATAAATTCTAACTTTCAAACCAAAAATGTCAATTTCAACAATTAATTATGTTAACAGAACTGTCCCAATCCTGTACAGAATACATAGAGCTCCAAAACGATACCAAGATTTATATAAAAAATGTAATCCAAAATTTGTAGATAAGCCTCGAGTCGTTGTCTCCAAAATTCAAAAACGTACGGGACACTTTCTTTAAAGCTAAGAAACACTGACATAAATATACATCTAATGCATCAAACAAGCGTAATCTACTTCAGTATAAATATATATTATCAAAATAAAGTCGTATTTTGATATACCTTTGTCAGTATTTTTACAAAATCAACATGATTCTTAAACAATTTACCGAAATTTTAACCCCGTAACGTACGAGGCAAGAACTAAAGTAACTGTAGTTAAAAATGTGTAGTTATAAATAGTTTAATTCTTCAAGTAACATCAATATTCGAAGTCTCTTCAAATATGAAAAAAAGAATTATACCGATTACTATAATAGCATTGATACAGTAGGCAAAATAAAGTTTGGTACACATTAAAAAGTGACGTACGAGTCCATAACGTTCGAGGCAATTTTTAGTTTTCAGTTTTTTAATTGCTGAAATGGAACGTTTTCTGTGCTTTATTTATGTACTTTGGGTTCCTTAATGGCTCCAGTTTAAGCAAAATAGACTTTTAATGCACATAATAGACTGTACACGTACTCGTACTAGTCTCGTAGGTAATGGTATTATAATTACGCTTGATTGAAACTATTTTTACAATATTGAGGAAAGTTCCACAAAATATGCCGGTTTTTGTTGATATATATAGGAATATATTCATATCCATATACATTACACTAGATTGATGCATTAAAATAGATTATTTCAGCGTTTCTTACCTTTATAAAAAGTGTCCCGTACGTTTTCGTATATTGGATCCATCAGATTTAAGGATGTCTAGCAAATTTTGGATAACATTTCACTTAATTAAGCAGTTATTACACATACCTCATGTGTCAAAACAATACGAACATCTCAACTTTTATAAATTGAAATTAATTTGGCTAGGAAGTTTTAATTTGTAAAACAACACACCCAGATGGCTAATAGAGTTGTATTTATTTTCATTTATTCATTTCATTATAATTTTTTTGACAAAGTGTCTGGCAAATGGATATTGTCTGATAATATTATGATTTGATTGAAAAGGTAATAACACAGAGGCTGTGGTATTAAAGAAAAGAAAGCACATTACGTACGGGACAAGCTGTAGTTACGTTCGGGACAGACCAGTTTTAAACTATTGTTGATTTATAATAAATCATTGACTTTCCATTTCTGCATATCGATTAAGGGAATAACTCTTTGCTTTTGTTTAATAATACAAGAGAAAATTAAAGGTTGTTTGGTGTATTTTAGAAGAGTTGGAAGTAGTCAACGTTCTGAAATAAAGGAATTGTACAAGGATAGCCGTTTTGTATTTTCATTCGCATAGGTACAATTCACCATTTTCACCCATATTGTCAATTGATTCACATTTTACAAATAAATACTCATCAAAATGTATCGGATTTATTATTCTTTAGGCATTACTTAATGGGAAATTAGACACACATTTCACAGAGGGGTCTATTTAAAATACGCATTTTTTTATGCACACATTCGATCATTTAACATTCTATAACTCCAAAACTAGGCAAGCCCACTTGACAAAACAAGAGAAATTTGCGCAGAAGATGTGATCCATGAAGAAAATTTGTCCAGAATGAGTAAATGGTAAAATGAAAAATTTCGAAAAAAATTTAGTCAATTGTCCACTTTAACTGGGATTGCGTCAGATACGAGATTTTCGTAGAAAAGCGTTAGAAGCGTTGGATCGCTATAGGACGTGAAAATCTCAAAGAGATTTCCCGACCTAAAAATTGGAATGATGATAGCCTTACTCCATGCAATAGGAAACTCTCCTTTCTCAAATAATCTGTTGAATAACCGTGTCATAATAGGCATTAAAATATCAACTGTATTTTTAAAAAATTCTGGTGGAATACCATCTTCGCCGGGGGATTTAAAATTTTTAAGGGATTGAATACTATGTAAAAATTTCTTAATCATTAATTTCTGCATTGAATATACTATGTTCAATTTCTGTCATATCATCATCAGGAGTAATAAAGTCTTCATTGATTTCATCAACACTTTCAAACAATGTTTCAAAATGATTTTTCCATCTTTCCATAGGGGTATCACTTTGAACACTTGTCGTGTTTTGAAAACATTTTAACTTTTTCCAGAATGTTTTAGGGTTATTTACATTTTGTAATAGGTCATTTAATTTTTTGTCAGCAAAATTTGACTTTTTGTAACGACATTGTTGTTTAAAATCACTTTTCAACTTCAAATAAGCTTGAAGATCTTTAGGAAATCTTGTTAATCTGTATTTCCTTAAAGCCTTTTCTTTTTCTCTTTTTGAATTTTTACATTCAAAATCAAACCATGGCGGTTGTATCTTTTGAACCTTTTTATGTTTAGGTTTATTTTTTTCACAGACTTTAAGAGCATTTTCTATCAATGCTACAGTTTCTTGCCTTATGCAATCAATGTTTTCTTCATAATTGTCAATCATATTTACTAACTTATGAGTCATTTGATTATCTAATATACTAATAAGGCTGTTTCTAAGATCATCAATGGATGTTTCATTAAATATACTAAGCAAAACAATTGAAGGATATCAAAATTCCACAGCAATTTTAGAGACTGTTATACAATATTATATAAAACGCTGATGCTTTTTATTATTACAAACATTCGTTCTCATATTTTATGTTGCCATTTCTAGTTATGCTTCAGTTGTCATGCCAAAATGGGACAATTTACAATACAGGGGCCAACTACCAAACTTAACGTGTTCTTTACGTGCTGTTTTTCACATGAAGGCATACTCTGATCTGCTTCATTGAGTAAATTTAAACGTACTTGCCTATAATTCGTTCATTAAAAAGGATTGAACGTTAATAATGCTGGCAGATCTGCAGCGCTGGCAGGCCGTTGGTCAATTGAACGTATGGGGACGTCAGGTTGACGTCGCTGGTAGATTTTGCATTTTGCAATGTGTATTCAGTCGATTACACCAACGGTATCAATGGGCAGTCAAATTTATGGAACGGCGTGACAGGGGACGTAAGTAAACGACATCCTTGGCTGTTGACAGTTACATTCTCAAGAACCTGTTACGTCCTAGGACTCCAAACTTTTCCAAAATTTCTCCAGAGTCTAATAGAAGTGCGAGGGGTAGAACTTAGATTTCAGTCTGTGATAACCGGATTAAATAATCATGGGCATTAATGCCAGTAGGTCGTTGACAGCTAACGCTTTAACATGACAACACTGACGTATTGACCGGAACCAATATAAGATGGAACCAGCAGCACCCGAGTACGGTGCTCATCACCAACCAAAGTGGGTTTCGGTGTCGCATGTTGACAGCAGAATTCGTGTTGTTCTCGATATAAGAACGAGACATAACACGAGGACAATGTTCCCACATGTGACGCATATGTTGACAGGAGTGTTATGGAGTTGACAGGAATCTTACGTAATCTAGAAACACACCTTTTTGTGCTAAATGACACTTACTGACCAACGTTACATTGACCACGTGATTGACTCAAATTCTGTAACTTTTAAATGGGAAAACGGAGATGAACATGTGTTTCTTGACGCCAACGTAAAATTAATCCACGTCATTATTGCAAAACACCATCTTAAACAGATTCGGTTTCAATCCAATAATTTGCCAACCCATTCACAGAACTTTTGTCCAATCGAGCACGATTGAAACACGTTGAGTAGACGTCTAGGTCACCGACAACAACAACCTACCAACCCGGCATATTCCAACATGCACGTATTCGGGAATGGAATACTGTACCACAACATGTGGTAATTCAATCTGCGATGAATTTGCGAGGTACTTGCAATGCTTGAGTTGACTTCCGGGGTGAAAAAATTCGTTATTCATGATGTGCGACTTTTCGGTTGTAGGGTACCAGCGTTTAACCGGATATCATAGGGAAACCGGAAACGACTGCTCTGCTTTATGATTTTGATTCTCAAGATTAGATATTGGTATGAAGTTATTTATAGATTTTTGTGCGAATATATGGCTTTGTTAATTTTTACAAATAGTACAAGTTGAATATCCTTCAATTGTTTTGCTTAGTATATGTACTTTTGCTGCTTAAATTGAACATCCTCTTTAAGCACTTTATCTGTTTTTATATGTTTATCAAAATTTATAACAGTTTCAAGTGGAAAATGTGTTGATTCTGTTTTTGACAGACATTGAAAGATTCAATTCTATAATGACAATTATTAGATAATAAAACATAATCTACAACACTAGATCCATTCATATTTACAAACGTGAAATGACCAATATCTTTATCACTTCCACTTCTGCCATTCAAAATACAAACACCATATGATTTACATAATTCTAACAGTTTAACGCCTCGATTATTTACAGTTTTATCACATGACATTCTATCTGGCATATTCGCAAACAATGTATCAGACAAATCATCTTGAAAAACACTTTTTGGCTCATCTATATAATCTTCATCACAACCAGTCCTAGCATTTAGATCTCCCATAATCATCATGTTCACATTCATAACATCAATATCCAACTGGTTGAGGCAATGTTCTAATAATTCAACACCTTTAAATGGTTCATTTCTATAAGATGGAGAATACTCAGGTGGAAGATAGGTTAAACATATTTAGAAATCTTTATCTCTATTCATAGCTGGCTTCTTAAACTTCAAAAACATGCATAGATTCGAATTTGTTTCCAAAATATCATAAATATTGTCTAAAGACTTATGGACAAACAAACAAAGACCGGCCATGTATCTTCCCTTATTATTGAATCTATAAGCATTTTTAAAATAACATTTATGATCGGGAAACAAATTCGAATATTCAGAAAAGTATGATACCCAGGTTTCAACTAAACCAAAAACATGAAATGATTTTAAATATTCTAAAGTACTGTCAAATTCTAATTTATTTTTCGCACCATCAATGTTCCAGCACAACAACTTAATATGACCTATATTTTCACCGTGGCCTCGACCATACCCCTAGAAATGTTCCATGTGTGGTTCTGCATTGTTGGTATCACTAGTATCTGGCATATCAACTACATTTACGTCACCTGTACTTGCAACTCTAGGCTTGTCCTTGGTTTTTTCGTTCACCTTATTTCTAATGAATAGTTTGTCTTTTTAGAAATACCCCGTTTGACCTCTCGATTTTAATGTTTTCAGTGTTTGACGCTGTTCATATGTCATATCATCACCAACTCTTATAGACCGTATGCGTAACGCATCTCTGCCAGAATATATCCGGAATTTATCATCCTCATATCGAAATGTTACAATTACAAGTGGCGGTGAATTATCATTACTTGGGATTACTTTAACATTCTTAATATCTTCTGGTATCCATCTCTCCTGGGGACAAGTCACTACAAACACCTTTTCAATCACCTCTACTTTTTTATCATTATTACTGAGATTTTCGACGATTGTTAATCCGAACACACGCACATTACTAGCCATTGCCTTTTTGTGTAGTACTTCCATATCAGACTTTAGGCTCATTAACTTATCTTCATGCTCTCGTGAGATACTAATCATTTGATCTAAGTCGGTATGTATACTTTCAGTAACCACTTGCCATTTTTCACTGAGACGGTCTGTTCGTTCAAGGCCCTTTTCTAGATATGACTGTTTGTCCCTAATTGTATTTAATTCGGATTTGATTCCAGATTGTTCAGTCTTGATATCATGCATATTTTCTTTTAGATTCGAGATGTCGTCTTGCATTGATTTAATCTGTGCTAACACGTTTAGTTCAGAATCTTTAATTGACCAAACGCCGACTGTCAATCAAAAACGTCGATTAGCCAAAGGGCAATCAGAAAAATGTCATGCCCCAATTGTTCTTCGTTGCATGTGTTATTGTATCGATTTATCGACAAAACAATCAACATGCCAATTGCAAAGAATTTTGTGCTAACAATAGACTAGGTTTTCGGTATGTTTTGATAAACCGTCGGTGTTGTTATAAAATCTCGTAACTACGGCTTAAATTAAGCCGTAGTTACGAGATTTTATAACAACACCTACGAAATACTATTTTGTTTGTTCGAATTTACTTCACGATTAACTGGATAAAATTGTTCCCTATAAATGAACACATGTCCATTGTTTGTATTAAATTCTATGTTGGGCGGAGCGATCTGTCTATTGGCGTTTCGTCAATTGCTTTAAGAAGTGTCTCAGTTTCTGTAGGACCAGGATTGCTCTCTATATCATTTGATAATACAAGTTTTAATTGTCCAATGTCATAAACACAAACTACCCCGATGTTACTATGCAAGCTCAGTGTATATGAACAAACAAACACATCATTCCTGGACAATTCCGTGGTCACGTATAAGTTACATGCTAGAACTGTGCACTGGGTTATCAGTATAATAGGGATCAGTATAACAAAGAAGGTCACTGTTCTGAAGTGGACGTCGTCAGAATCTGTGTATGGTGTATATACCCCATGCTTATCGCGTGATCCAATTTTCTGTCCACGACCACCTTTAAATAAACCAATGGGCGCTCTGTAAAGTGCGATGCGATGGAGTATGTGGGTGGTGATAATCCTATTGAAATATCCAACATGTCGTTGTAAGATGGTTACAGCAACAGGTTGGATAATTTCATTGCAGTGCCCTTGTTCCGTTTGGTTGCCATTAATTGAATTGAGGTCTGTTTAACTTTTCATTCCTGCCCAAATAATGACGATGCCCTCGCAGTTACAGTCTCGTTGATAATATACTGAGCAAAAATGAAAACTTTACACCTACATTGCTTGTCATATTTCTACTAAATACAACAAGTAAAGAAATGAAATGAATGTGCTTCGCATTGTTCATTGACTTGGTTTGCCAAACACTAAACGTTTTGTTGATCTTAATCACATGGATGAAAAACGGACCCTTTAAGTGTGACAGGGGTCCGTTTTTTCAGGTGTACAATTTTAACAGAATTTTACAAAATTTAAACCCTCGAAAATCCTAGCAGAAGAATTCAAACCATGTCAGACTGTACGAAATGGTAGTCTGACAAGTTATAAGTCAGAAAATGTAAAGAAGCTTGCATAGCATTGTTTGATCTTATAAAAAACGACGTTTGAAAAGCAGAATTTTCATTATGTTGCAAAGCTTGAAAATTTTACAATGCAATCTCCATAGGAAATTGAAATCGCTATTGCATGAACATCTGGGAAAAATCCTAGTCGAAAAAAGGGTTCAAAAATCCCATGTAAAGCCTGCATGAGGCTTTAAAAAAATCAATCGAAAACCGTGATAAATTTGTGAATATCAAACATTTTAAATTCCCTATTTGTTTATGTCAAAGGGAGGTAATTCACAAAATTGACATATTAGACCTTTATTCTAGAGCTTGCTACTAGTGAGAAGAAAGATTTTTTGTGTTTTTCTGGCAACCCAGATACGACAAATCCCGAAAAAATAGTGAATCGTTTCCTGCGCATGCGCATATGTGACATTAGATGTAATTAGCTCTAAACGCATTAAGGGCCGTAACTCTGACATTAAGGGACACAAGGCAATGAGATTTCGACAAAATGATTGCTGAAAGCCTGGGAAATAACGTCAAAATATATTTCAGGCTTTTAGTTCGATAGTTTTCCAGAAACAAAAAATTTTGAAGTGTAAAGTTTTCATTTTTGTTCAGTATATTATAGGTATCCAGCCTTACGCATCTTTCGTCTGGGTTTGAGTTTATTGGGGTTTTACGCCGTTTTCAACTACCAGGGTCATATCGCGGCGGCTGGAGCACCTACCCATGGATTCCTGTTGTCTCTCAAACCAGTACTACCACAACACCCTTACCGAGCCTCCAGCTGCTCGCCCACTTAGGTTAACAATTTCAAACCCATTGGTGAGTGACAATTTCGTCAAAAAGGGTATTAGCTGCTGCAGGGTATCGAACCCGGGACCTCTCGTATGAGGGTCAGATGCGCTACCAACTGGGCTAAGGCCGCGGCCATCTTTCGTCTGGAAATCAGTCCAATGTCTCCTAGTTCAATATCGATGTGTCCATACCGACTGACTCCTTGCCTGTCCCTGCTTAACGTCATTGCCGAAAGGTCACAGGACCTTGACGCAAGTGTTGCGGAGCCTGTTCCGGACAGTCTGGTCACTAAAGGTATAACCTCTGACATCCTGGAGGAGTTGCACTAACTTCTTACTAGACAGGAATCTGTTTTGTTATCAAGAAGTTGCCGTGAAACAATCCTCTCTGAACATGTTACATAGTCTGCTAGATTTAGGTCAGTCGTTGGCGGCCAAAGTTGCATAAACCTAGTGCCGTAGGCGCGTTATTGTCAATTCGAGTCAAATGAAATGCAAAGGGACATCTCTGACATACCTACTTGGAGCATGCTAAGAGCTCTCTGATGTCAAACTTACGTCATCATTTTTTGCCTTCCCATTATCAATTTCAAAGAATTTGTAACGGTTAAATTGATTCTGCTAACAGATCTGTGTAATCATGTGTTTTTGGACTAGCTAGACATAATTGATGTCACTGCACACATGCTTAATGAGACTTTTGCTTATTTGGACTTGGTCCAATATTGGAATATTCATTCTTCAAATGTACTGTATGCGCAATAGTTGTTGATCGGGACAACTTTACAGCACAAAACAATGTTCATGTTATTATCAGATACTGACAAAAAATGTATTTCAAAACATGCTTAACTTTTTTTGAACAGTATATAATAAACATATGTCAACAATAAACCCAGCGGAAAATTCAAATTAATTTTTGTTTACCATTTTTCAACATCTAAATCTTAACCTAAAGTGTCCCTTGATTTTTTGTCTCGACCGTCACATGCTGAAAATCATGTAGAAATAAAATATACACATTTATCAACTTTTTGAATTACGTTACTACGTGATGTCACATTGAATCGGAATCAACTTTAATATACATTGTAATTGGTTCTTTGATATCCACATATTTTTTCATGACAATGCATCGAATAATTGGGACAAAATTAAAGAAAATGTCAAATAAGCAATTATGGCCAGTCCAGACCACCATCCTTTTGGACTTTTTCAAATCCTTAAATATTTCGGGAGGATTAAGTACAGATATGTAGCTTTCATTCATATAAATTTCGTTTGTGTTCTCGAGGGGGCAATTTTCTATAGAAATGGACCCACATCCTTTGTCCTTTGAATCGATCTTCAGATTCAACCTGGTGAGAAAACAATATGCTGACACCAGAGATCAATAGTTTACAGGATAATCCAGAGAAATACATATCCAGTATCTAAACACGAAAAACGAAGATTATAGAAGCAGAAATAGACAAAATACCCTCGAAAAAAATTTTGGTTTATTTGGGGTTTTACTATGTTTTCAATTGCTATGGTCATATCGCAGCGGCTGGAACACCTAACCATGGATTCCTGTTGTTTCTCATACCAGTACTACCACCCTAACAGAGCCTCCAGCTGCTCACCCACAACAATACCAAACCATTGTTGGGTGACATTTTGTCAGAAAGGATATTTGCCGTAGTCGAGTATCAAACCCGGAACCTCTTGAGTGAGAGGCAGATGCACTTCCAAATGCGCTAAGGACTTCCAACCAGAATTCATGAATAGAGCATTTTTTATGGAACATATCTAATGAGGGTTTTTGACGCTCTATATGATAAAGGGTATAGACACCATGCATTGATGAAAATGTTCAGGAATTGCTTGTGATGTGCAATTTCTTCATTTCCCACAATGTTTTCTACCCAGAAAGACCATATAAAATGTAAATTTTATTCATGAAATTGTTGTCTGTTGCAAACCTCTGAATTTAGACTAGCCAAAAATTTTGCAATCTGGTTATGGGTTAAACGCCAACATACTATTTTTTGTACAAATCAACTTTATGGTGTAGGCCTATATAATTATATAATAATTATATCACATGTCGCCAAAACAATACACCGTGAAATGGTGGTATGGCAACGAATTGACCAAACGGCGACTGTCAATCAAAAACATCAATCAGCCAATGGACGATCAGAAAAATGGCATGCCCCAATTGTTCTTCATTGCACGTGTTATTGTATCGATTTATCGACTGACAGTCAAAACAATCGACATGCCAATGGCAAAGAATTTTGTGCTAACAATAGACTAGGTTCACTGTTATGTTTTGATAAACCGTCGGTGTTGTTATAAAATCTCTTAAATCAAGCCGTAGTTACGAGATTTTATAACAACACCTACGAAATACTATTTTGTTTGTCTTACGTCACGATTAACTGGATAAAATCGTTCCCTATGTACGATCACATCCCCATTGTTTGTCTTAGATTCTATGTTGGGCGGAGCGATCTGTCGATTGGCGTTTGGTCAATTGATTGACCAAACTGTATCCTTTCGATCAGGTCAGAAATCAATTTAGCCAAAAAAACATTTTCACACAATAAAAAATATTTGAGCATTTTTCCATCAATTTTTTTTTTTTGAGAAATTCGCCTTAGCCTTAAGCCCCGTTTCCACTGTCACGGTTTGGACCCCCGGTTAGTCCCGGATGAGTGACAAACCGGGAGTACAACCGTGGCGGCACCGTGAACATACTGGACCATCCGGGATGAACCTACTCTCTTAAGAACAGAGCACATTATCTCTACATTCCATTTCGATAGAATGAGCTCTGTTCTCGCAGGGTCATTTCACGTCTAATCTCGGGGCTTTGGCGGGATTTCAGTATCCAATCGTTGGCTATACACACCAAAACAATTTAAAAAGCTGATACAAACTTTCATTGGCTGACACTTCAAATTACCGGCTTCGGCCAAAAATAGAAGCGACGTAATGTTATACGTAATCAAACAAGATCAAACTGAATGATTTTGATTCGATAATTCAAATGTTACCGGCTTCAGCCAAAAATAGAAGCGACGTAATGTATACGTAATGATCATGCAAGATAAAACTGAATGATTTTGATTCGATAATTCAAATGATGTGCTATAATAAGATCATGACGACCAAATAGGCTGTTGGTGTACCGAAAACTGCAGAGGTCATATTTGATGGCTTAATCAATATAGAGCTCGGCTATGGAGAGTAGGATGAACCTTGTTGATCCGGCAACCGACCCCGGATGTTTTAAAATGTTTAATACAACCGGCAGTCACCGGGACTCACCGGGAGGATGTCAAGAATCGGCTTTATCCGGGGAAACACCGGCATATTCCGGGGCAAGTCCGGTCCTCTACCCTGGCTCAACCGTGATAGTCCCTGATGATCCGTGGACATTTTCGGGGCAATGTCGGGAATATGGGAATATAAATCATTTTTTAGAGAAACTATCCCGCATCATCCCGGAATACCGGCTCTTTCCCCACTGGGAGGTACCGTGGGTGTCCGGGACCAACACCGTGACAGTGGGAACGGGGCTTTACAGTTAATACATTTACAAGCTTGAGATTTCCCATGTTTTCTACCCGAAATACCACAAACTTTTGCGGTCAAGAGATTGACCCTTTAGCTGAATGAAAACATCAAAACAATCAGTATCGAGGCAAACAATGATTTTGATGGCTGACAGAGACCGGAGTTGAATAAAATAGACAGAACAGCCAAACTATGATCGAACCATCTCCAATAGAAGTCAGCCAAAATGTAGTAATGAACTTTCATGGAACTGTTTGTTACTCCATGTCATTGTGCAATTTACACCTCCAGTGACTGAACTCCAATTGCATACCAAATAGAATAGCGTGTGAAGCATGCGCCGCTGTTCAACAACATCAAAGGCATAGGTCAATATATTTGGACTAGGACAAAGGATTTTTTCTTCAATTACAGACCTTGGTGATCAGTAGAGGTCAACATGACAGGAAGTGCAAAACTGTTGTAAAAGCTGATTAATCCATTACCTCACAGTGACTCTTTTTGACTCCCCACAAGACACCGGCTATGGAAAACATTGTGGAAAATGAAGAAATTGCTTGTGACAAGCAATTTCTTCATTTCCCACAATATTTTCCATACAAAATGATAAAGAGATGTACTTTTTCATTCAATTTAGTTGTCGTCTGCAACACCTTTGAATTTGGAATGGTCCAAAATTTTGCCGTTTGGTAATGGGTTAATCCGCTCCAAAACAAACTGGCTTTGACATTCTTAGTGCAGACATTGCGAAAGCTCAAAAAAACTGTCAGACATTCGGTCTGACAGGCTTGAAAAATCTGTCAGACCGAAAACAAATCTGTCAGACCGAAAAAAACAAGGAAGAATAACATGTAACCACCTTTTTTATTCTGAAGATATAAAAACATGACTGACACTCTAACCATTCACGCCCATAGTCCATAAGCCTTTCAAAATTAGACAATTCACTTTGCACCCTCGAAATATTTAAGGGACGCCATTATACTACGACAGTAAAAGTAATATGTATTCCGATTGGCTAATCAATACCTGTTTCAGCCAACCACAATCCGGTTTACAAATCAAGGGAAATAATCGGCAAAACCACGATATAATAGTGCCGTCCCTTCGTACTTTGTTGTTTATCAACTTTCTCGCAAACAGAATGACAAATATTTTGGTTATAAGCTTCCATAATTATGCAAACGCGAGGTATTGAAAAAAAGCAAAATGGTCAAAATATGTCGGACATACGGACCGACGGTATCCAGGGCTTTTCTTCCAGAATTTGGGAAGGGGCCCTGGTCAGTAATTTTGGGAAATTTTAGCACGATTTTGGTCAAATTGGGAAAAAGAATACACAGGAGGATAAATGTTCAAATGAAAATAAATGTTCTTAAACAACTCTTTATAACCATAATAATTGAATTACAGAACTCACACTTCTTCTTTGTGACTAAGAATTGCCAGTAGGTAATTTATCATTATCTTTTTTCAAATTTTGGGAATTTTAGTTTTGAAATTTGGGAAATTCTTACTTTGAAATTGGGAAAAAAAGAGCCATTTTCCAATTGGGAAGCCACCGAATTTCGGCCTCTGTTATAAAAGGAAGAAAAGCCCTGGTATCGAATTTTCAATCGGACCGAAGTCAAAACTATCGGACAATGTCCGCGGTCCGACGTCTTTCGCAATGTCTGTTAGTGGAAAAGGCTTGCGGAAACATTGAGGCAATGGAAGAAAATGCTGAATCAGCATTTTCTCCTTAATTGTCTCAATATTTCTATACTTTGATGTACACAAATCCTATCTGTGTAAAATCCATTTTGTTGTACAGCAGCTTTTGAATGTGCCTACACTAGAATTTCAGTATTTGGAAAAAGGTTAACCCTTTCTGAAAAAAAGAGGTTTTGACATCCTTAATAGAAAATACTTCGAAAACCAAGGCAAAAGAAAATGCAGAGGTTTTGACATCCTTAATAGAAAATACTTCTAAAACTGAGGCAAAAGAAAATGCTGATATTCAGCTCTTTCACCTTTCACCTCAATATTTTCTAAGCAACAATGTACACAAATAATAAAGGCAAAAACTTCTAATTTTGTTGCCTGCGACATCTTTGAAGTTGGTTTAGTCTAAAAGGTCATTCTTCAATAGCTGGTTTTGATGTCTCAATTTGAAAAAAAGCTCGGAAAAACATTGAGGCAAAAGAAGAAAAAGCATTTTCTCCTTTTGCATAAATATTTTCATGGGACTTCATTTTAAACAAATTCTATCTTTATGGGGGGTATCTTAATCATCATGAATTTTGCCTTTTGCAATTCCTTTCAAATTAGAGAAGTCCAAAAATGCTGTTTGGGAAAGGGCTAATGTAGCCTACTTACATTTACAGCAGTTTTGCAGACCTGTCAATTAACCCTTTCCCAAACGGCAAAATTTTAGAGTGATCAACTTCAAAAACTTCCAAAAATGACAAAATGGCAGTTATGAAAGATAGAACTTGTGAAAAATAGGGCATAGAAAATATTGAGACAAAAGGAGAAACTGCTGGTTATCAGCAGTTTCTTCTTTTGTTTCAATGTTTTCCCAAGCCTTTTCTATTAGGGACGTCAAAACTAGGTCTTGTTTGGGAAAGGGTTAAGCCATTCCCACACAATGACTCTTTTTGACTCCCTACAACATTATAGCTTTAGAAAACATTGAGGAAAATGAAGAAATTGCTTGTGACAAGCAATTTCTACATTTTGTACAATGTTTTCTAAACCTTAAAGGCAGAAATATGTAAAATTTCACCCACTTAAAAGTGTCTTCTGCAACATCTTTGAATTTGGACCAGTCTGAAATTGTGTCGTTTGGTAATGGGCTAAAGATGACATTCAAAGATCCTAAGTGGGAAAGGGTTGTAGAAATAGAAATTTCCTACCTTTGAAGTTGAACCGTCTTTTGCCATAACTGTTTGAAATCTCACCTTGTCTCTTCTTGAATAGCACGTGCATCTGCATTCCACTTTGAACAGCACGTGCGTTTGTTACACGATGAATCTACGTGTCCACAATCAACTGGGGCTAAATCTTTCAGTCATAAACAAGTCTTTGAATGAAATATTGAAGTAGAATTCCGTCCTTTTCATGCGGGCATTTAAGTTGGGGCAAACCCGAAAGAAAGTTCTTTGACATATTTTTCCTCGACCATTCCAACATGGCCACCATGGAGTAGTGCTCACTCTTTTTTTCACAAAGAAAAGCGTCAGTAAATCGTTTGCGAACACCTTTAGACTTACGTGGTCTTCACTGAGGCTATTTTCGTGGTTTTATGGGTGGAAATGAAAACCATGTAAAACTTGATACAGAAATTCGTAGCCATCGTTTGTTTGCAATGTCGACTGGAAACCAAAATGGTTTGCCGCGCGTGACTCTTTGGCGGGAAAATATTTTAGGGACATCCGAAGAAAACAGGTGTCACTCCTGTACATTAATACCCATTAACCCTCTCCCAAACGAAAAAAAGTTAGGGTTGTCCAATATTCAAATGCTGATGAAGGAGAGAAAATATGTGTTAGGTAAAATTTGTGAGCAATAGCCTATAGCTGAGAAAACATCGAGACAAAAGGAGAAAATGTTGGTTATCAGCATTTTCTTCTTTTTCCCCAATAAATCTTTCAGTCATAAACAAGTCCTTGAATGAATTATTGATGTAGAATTCCATCCTTTTCACGCGGGAATTTAAGTTGGGGGGGGGGGGGGCAAAAAGTTTTAAAGTTTTGGAAAACTGTAAAAGGGGTCATGCTAGGTAATGGAACAGGTAACGATATAGATCTATTCAATAGTATATAATGGACCAACGATCATTTCTATCAAGGAAAATTAGAATGTTCAATGTTCATTTAGATCTAGTAGTCCTTCTAAATCAAGTCTGTATCTAAACTTCGCCTTCCCACACTTTCTATTGTAACATAAATGGGAAATGTAGCCTACATTCATTTGACATTGATAGATAGTGAAAAGTCGGTACCAACGTTAAGATTACTTTCTTTTTGGCATCACACAACAGAATTATAATGTATACCAAAGTGACAATATTTTCTTGAAACCTAAATAATACATCTTTATGAAAATAATAACATTTTTAGCTCACCTGAGCACGAAGTGCTCAAGGTGAGGTATTGTGATCTATCAATGTCCGGCGTCCGTCTGTCTGTCTGTCCGTCTGTCCGTCACGGCGTCAACAATTTCTTTAAACGACATCTCCTCCTAAACTACTGGGTCAAAATCAACCAAACTTGGCAGAAATGTTCCTTGAGTGGTCCCTTATAAAAATTGCTAAAAGAATTGAAATCCATGAGAAACTCTGGTTGCCATGGCATCAGAAAATGGGAAATTTCACAAAAGCTCAACAATTTCTTTAAACGTTATCTCCTAAACTACAGGGTCAAAATCAACCAAACTTGGCAGAAATGTTCCATGGGTGGTCCCTTATAAAGTTTGCTAAAAGAATTGAAATCCATGAAAAACTCTGGTTGCCGTGGCATCAGAAAATGGGAAATTTCACAAAAGCTCAACAATTTCTTTAAACAACATCTCCTCCTAAACTTCTAAGTCAAAATCAACCAAACTTGGCAGAAATGTTCCTTTGGTAGTTCCTTATAAAAATTGCTAAAAGAATGGAAATCCATGAAAAACTCTGGTTGCCGTGGCATCGGAAAATGGGAAATTTCACAAAAATTCAACTATTTCTTTAAAAGACATCTCCTCCTTAACTTCTGTGTTAAAATCAACCAAACTTGACAGAAATGTTCTTTGGGTGGTCTCTTATAAAGTTTGCTAAAAGAATTGAAATCCATGAAAAAACTCTGGTTGCCGTGGCATCGGAAAATGGGAAATTTCACAAAAGCTCAACAATTTCTTTAAACGACATCTCCTAAACTTCTGGGTCAAAATCAACCAAACTTGGCAGAAATGTTCCTTGGGTAGTCCCTTATAAAAATTGCTAAAAGAATGGGAATCCATGAAAAACTCTGGTTGCCGTGGCATCAGAAAATGGGAAATTTCACAAAAATTCAACTATTTCTTTAAAAGACATCTTCTCCTTAACTTCTGTGTTAAAATCAATCAAACTTGGCAGAAATGTTCCTTGGGTGGTCCCTTATAAAAATTGTTAAAAGAATTGAAATCCATGAAAAACTCTGGTTGCCGTGGCATCGGAAAATGGGAAATTTCTTTAAATTTCAAAAATTTCAGTAAACGACATCTCCTAAACTTCTGGGTTGAAATCAACCAAACTTTGCAGAAATATTCCTTAGGTGGTCCTTTATCAAAATTGCTAAAAGAATTTGAAATCCATGAAAAACTCTAGTTGCCGTGGCATTGGAAAATTAGTAATTATTTTAAATCTCAACAATGTCTTTAAATGACATCTCCTCCTAAACTACAGAGTCAAAATCAATCAAACTTGGCAGAAATGTTCCTTGGTTGGTCCCTTATGAAAGTTGTTAAAAGAATTGAAATCCATGAAAAACTCTGGTTGCCGTGGCAACGGAAAATGGGGAATTTCTTTAATTCTCAAAAGTTTCTTTAAACTAAATCTCCTTAACTTCTGGGTTAAAATCAACCAGTAATGTTCCTTGGGTTGTCCCTTATAAAAATTGCTAAAAGAATGGAAATCTATGAAAAACTCTGGTTGCTGTAGCATCAGTAAATGGAAAATGTCATAAAACTCATCAATTTCTGTAAACAACATCTACTCCTAAACTACATGGCCAAATTCTTCTCTGGGACCACAATGCGTAACATATGCAAAGTTATTTGGCATTATTTAAACATTACTCAGGTGAGCGATTTAGGGCCCTCAGGGTCCTCTTGTTCATGTAGATTTAAGGACAGATCCTCCATTTATTTCCTACGGTAAGAATTTTTTTTATTTTTTTCTGTACTGATATTTAAGTATATGAGAAGTAAAAAGATGACTTAAAAACTATAGGTCACCAAGCGAATTAAAAAGTTATTGGATTTCAAGGGAGACTACTCTTGTCTAAAATTGCAAAAATAAGGTATCACTTAAATACCCACAAAAAAGGTGTTTGAAATGACTAGGATTACATAAATAAGTCTTTATTGTGTTCAATATGTTTTATTCTGTCTAAATGAGTATCAATATGGGAAAATTAAGTGATGATTTTGAAATTTTTTGTAAAACATTCTTTCAAAATAGCTGAAATTACTCTTTTTTTCGCAACGTTTCTGATAATAAAAAATATTCCAGTTGTAAGAATTTTTTCCTTTTTGGTATAGACATAGTGCTTGGTCGTGCCTACAAAAACAAAGAAAGAAAAATATATCAAACCAAGCGTTTTTCTTAGTTTTAAGTAAAATGTGGTTTACTTTTTGCAGCTCTGACCGAAATTGCTTCACTACTTTTTTTTCCATTTTCTTCCTTATTACCAGCTTTAGATAATAAAAAGTGTCATCTTTTGTGTCCATCTGAAGCGGACTAGCTTATAAAGACACCACTTTGCTTTTGTTGCTCTGTTTCTTATCGCTAACGCAACATATTTAACGCGTAACAAAAAGCGAAATGTGCCATCCGAGTACTATTACACTTTAATTGACCAAACAGAGAAAATTGAAATAACCGAGAAGGGTATTGTCATTTATCAACCAAACATTAACTAAATGTAAAAAATACATTTGCTGAAAAAGGCCAATTACTGAAACAGCTTCATTTCGTTATCTATGATATGCGCAGTAAGTTGCGCAGTAACAACTGGAGGATCTGTCCTTAAGGATTTTGAAAAAATTACATGTCAAACTTGGGATTTTAGAAAGAAAAAAATAAGTTGCATATAATTTATTGCACATATTTGGAAATACCAACTTCATTTTTTTACGGAGAAAACATATTGCACCATAACACCCACAGTCCAAGCTTTCAAGCTGATTTTTTTTTTCACGATTCATCTAAATTAGACATTAAACAGGCCCGTGGGCATAACATGGGCTAACCCAGTACTGCACATTGACGCCTTTTGACTCCCTCACAAGAAATGTGAAGAAGTTGCTCGTGACAAGCATTTTATTTCTCACTTTCTACAATGTCGTCTGCAACACCTTTCAAATTGGAACAGTCGAAAATTTTGCTGTCTGGTAATTGGTTAAACGCTTTCCCAAACTACAATAGGCCTGACATGTTCAAATGGCGGCAACGACCACTGTTACAGCCGGTATAAAAAGTACCAGGAAAAACGGGATAATTGCACATCGTAGCATGGAAATCATTGATGAAAAGGGAGAAAATATTTATCACTTGGATACTAGGTTACCTTACCACTTTCCCCAATTAAGCTGGGTTTTAGATCCTTATAATTCATATACTATAATGTGTAATGTCATGGGCTCGAGTTGGGATATTGGGGTATGGGAAGAAAATACTGACAACCTGCATTTGTCCATTTGCCTAAAAATGTCACGAATGCTACAAATTAGAACTGATCCATGTCTTTCACAACATCAATTTTGTAATATTTTTTAGCCATATCACCTTTTACTATTTGGGAATGTGATACAATGAGTAGACCATGTTGGACATGTAAGGTTCGACTTGTTGTTGTGTGTAATGGAATTTGACGGGTTGTTGTGCGTGCTGGAATTGGCCGAAGAAATCTGTGCATGTCGCCTTCTTCATCAATGTTTGAGTCATAGCCTACAATCCAGCGAAACATTTTAGATGAAAATGCTTAATTCTATAGTCCAGTCACGATATTAGGAAACGTGTTTCCAAAATTTACCTATAGGTAAACAATACATTGTGGATTTCCAAATTTCAATGAATTTTGTGCTCAAAATAGACTTAGTTTACCGTTATGTTTTGATAAACCGTCGGTGTTGTTATAATATCTCGTAACTACGGCTTGAATCAAGACGTAGTTACGAGATATTATATCAACACCCACGAAATCGTTTTTGTTTGTCCGAAATAACGTCTCGGTTAACTGGATAAAATCGTTCCCTATTCCAAAATTACTGTTACTTTGCGTGTGAAGGTTCGAATCTTGCAGACATGTGTTTCTACCTGCAAAATCCTAACCAACGCATGCAAAATTGCATTACAACTATGATATTTTTTACATTGTTTACATAAGTAAAAAATGTAAACATGGCATAATTTCGTGACCGGGCTATAATCCATTTATTAATGAGTCAGATTTATACTGGAGTGACACCGTATTAAATCAAACGCAATAGCATATCGATGGCTCAGTTCGAAACAGTTGTAACTGCCTATAAACATAAAGGCAGTTACAACTTTTTCGCGCTGAGCCATCGATATTTTTTTTTATATCAATACGTGCGTGTTTTGAGTTATTACATTATATACTGTGCAAAAAAAGTTTAGCACACTCGGAAAATGTTGGTTCCCAGTTTAAAACTATAGCGAAATGTTTAAAAGGAAATCTGCATTCATTTTGATGACATTTCCTAGATTTTTTTTTGTCAAAACTCTAAAACGTTAACTCGACATCTTACTTTAAAGTACATAGCCCTGGTCAGACATCGAAAGTCAGGGAAAATTCAACATCGGGTAATTCTACCAGCAATGGCTTTGATCGCCATAAAAGGACTTTCAATGCTTCAGACAAGCTTTCTGACTAAACAAAGAGGAATTCTGGAAATTCTGCCGCATTCATATTGCTGCAATGCAGAGGACGTTCAGAGTCAATGACGTCACAGACGTCATCACGGGTGGTAAACAGAGAAACTAGCTCCAAAAAGAGTCAACGGTATTTTGTTTCCTCGTGATATCCGACCTTTACCGAGATAGTTGCATAGAGCGAAAATCTGTAAACAAAGGTAGGTCACAAACACATTTTTTCTACAATTATTCCTTTTACAACGAGTTATTGAAAAATCCGGTGATGCTGTAATATGAAGAAATGGTCTAAGTTTGTTGTGCACGAGAATATACGGTGTTAGTAAGCCGAGTTTGAAAACAATCGTTGAAAAACATTTCAAAATCGAAAATACAGAAGTTTTTACTTTCGATTTTGAAATGTTTTTCAACGATTGTATTCAAACCCTGCTACTAATACCGTATTTTCTCGTGCACAACAAACTTCGACCATTTCTTCATACTACAGCATCGCCAGTTTTCTCAAAAACTCGCTTTAAAAGAAATAATTTTAGAAAATGTATTCGTGACCTACAAATTTTCGCTCTATGCAACTACCTCTTTTTGGAGCTAGTTTCTCTGTTTACCACCCGTGGTCATGCCTTTCGCTATCATGGCCTCCCAAATGACACGTACAAGGTGATACGTCTGTAAACACTGAATAGGACACCAATCCAATATCTCCTGGTTGAATAGCAACCGAACGTGACCATACCAACTGATGCATTGGCTGTCGATGCCACAACGTCAATGGCGTAAGGTCGGCAGGCTTTGATGCAAGCTGTACAGGACTTATTCCGGACACACTCGTCACAAGCTTTAGTTCCTATGACGTCCCAGAGGAGTCGGGCTAACTGCCTACTAGACGGACATCTTTTACGTCGTCAGGACGTCACCATAAAAATAAACTAGGCCTATTTAAACGTCGTTTTACGCCATCTTTAAGATTTATATCGATCATTCGCGACCAAACCTGCACCAATTCTGTACCGTAGGCGTCTGATTGTCGATTTATGCCCATTGAAGTACAAAGCGACACCTCTATAACGGGCATGCCTCATTGGAGCATGCTAAGAGCTCTCTGATGTTGATCTAACGTCATTATTTTTCGCCTCCAAATTATCAATTTCAAAGAATTTGTAATAGACAAATTAATTTGGCTTAAAGTTCTGTCTAATCGTGTGTTTTTGGACAAGCTGGACAGTATCGATGACACTGCACACGTGACGCACATGATTTTTGATTATCTACATTTTGTCCAATATCCTGACTGTTCATTCCACGCATGCACTGTACCTATCGTCGGTGTAAATGCAAAACCTCGTATGTCGATTCGTGCGATTTTCAAAGTACTAACTTGTGTGCCCAGTTATAGACCATTCTTGCATGTTTTGAGATATTTTTACTGATCAGTATTAATGAAAATTATTTGTGAACAATATGTCCAAATTTCAAGTAAAACATTTCAGTTTGGGATAAGTTGTTAAACTTTTTCCCCTCTCCTTTAAAATTTTCCAAAAACGAGATACGAGGTTTTGCATTTACAACTACGCTATGTGTGATGTTTGTCAATCGGGACAACTTTACAGTATAAAACAATGTTTATGCAACCATCAGATACTGAAAATATAATTTGTTTCTTAACGCGCTGAACTTTTTTTGCACAGTATAATGTTGGATTCATGTTGCGATGCAGGTGCATTAACACTTTCCCAAGCAAGACCTTGTTTCGACGTCCCTAATGGAAAAGGCTTGGGAAAACATCGAGACAAAAGAATTAACTGCTGATAACCAGCAGTTTCTCCTTTTGTCTCAATATTTTCTATGTCATATTTTACACAAATTCCATCTTTAATACCTTCTATTTTGTCATTTCTGGCAGTTTTTGAAGTGGATCACCCTAAAATCTTGCTGTTTGGGAAAGGGTTAAGCCATGGGTCATGCGCTGTTATCCTATGACAGAAATTACCAAACCCGAATAGGGAACGATTTTATCCAGTTAACTGTGACGTTATTTCGGACAAGTAATAATATTTTTGTAGGTGTTGTTATAAAATCTCGTCAAGTTCTTCGGCTTGATTCAACCCGTACTTATGAGATTTTTTAACAACACCGACAGTTTATTGATACAAAACGGAAAACCGAGTCTATTTCAAGTACATATAGCTCACGATAATTGAACTGGCAGAGCAGCCCTAGCCAATAGGCTGGGATGCTCTGCCAGGTCATTTATCGTGAGGTATAATCCATTGATTTTTACTGATGACTTAACCCTTTCACTAAATGACAAATATTAAGACTGTTCTAAATTGCAAGCCGGTGCTACATCTCTTTCGATCTCGTGTAATTTATTATTCAAAGGGGAACGGGTTGAATTCATGGTATTTGAGAAAAAAAAAAAATAATACGAATCTGTATTTCCTTGCATTTCAGAAGGGTAAACTTAAATTGTATATTATGTCCGCCTATATTTCAAGACCGGGCAAAGGGATTGTGTCCTTCATATAAATTATTTATTATGCCGTTTATAGTATAAAATTACCATGGATCGAAGACATGGATTCATGGCACACATAACATAACATTCTTTCAAATTGGAATAGTCTGAACTCGTATCATTAGCAAGCCCGTAGGGACCAAGGGATGGGGGTGGTGAGTATAAAGCCTCACCAAATAATTTTTACAGCTATTATAATTTTAGTGATATCGATAAAAAATACGGAGAGACACCTTTCATGCAACTAAAAATGCACCCCTAATTGACGGTGGGTAACCCAAGTGAAATTTAGGAAGCGTTCACACCGAAAAATCGTCTTCTTCAAATATGTTTTGTTCTATTTCTCTACTAAAAATGTACGGGTTTTGACCGTATGAAACGCACCGTACGCGTTTTTGAGAGGGTCATTTCGAGGGCTTGGTGCAAAACTATTGTAACTACATTTTGTAAAATTTTACAGGAGAGGGAAAAAACTTATTGACTTTCTCAAAGTTAAAGAGGAAAAATGTTTTTAAAATTCTACATATCTTTTTTAGTATACAGAAATGAAACATAATATTAGAACACATGATGTATTCCCTCCTAAAGATTCAGAAAATGTAAAAAAGTGAATTTCTGAAAAATATGTAATTACAATAATTTTGCACTGAGCCCTCGATTTATGAATCTAACTCGCTCTGCACTGCATCCCTCAGTTTCTTCAAACATTCAAACGAAAGCATTCATTTTGAATGTTTGAAGAAACCATGGGAGAAAATATGTGTTTTATTTGCTGGGCACATCAGAGGCATATGGAAAACAATGTTAAAAGTTTAAATAAATCTTTTTTGAAACTTATCGTTATGAACGAGTCTTGTCAGGATTGTTCCCTATTACTCTATTCAGATTCCTCTCAAGAATTTCGATAAAGCCAAAAGTAGCCAAGATTGAGGGTTTAGGTTTATCAGCATCTTATTAATTTTGTCATAATTATACATGATTATAGCGATACAGTGAAATGACCAAATTTCTTCTCTCAAGTTGCATGTTTGTTATTCCTGAACGATCATTCTTGACAAATATCACGGCGGATAATCACGTGATACAACAATTTGTTAATACTTGACCGATTAAATTCGCTTTGAAGCAGAGAAGTTGGAAAGACGTCACGCATTAGATGGACGTAATGAATTTTTGACAAAAAATCAGCTGCTAAAAAAGTAATTGAAGATAAACTAAAATTTTGGCTGATCTTCTCAGTTGATCTTTCAATAATCCATCACAAACAGCTCATTCATTGCATTTTCCTATCCCCTGTGCATCAAACCGAAATCAAATTGTCAAGTGTTAACAAAAATATTGATGATTTTTCTGAAATTCTGAGTCACGTGATTATCCACCGTGGATATATTCTTTTGCAAAACCTCCTTGAAAATTCTTCAAAAAAATATTGAGAGGGTAAAAGACTTGAGAGCTATGGAATATTTAACCCTTTCCCAAACGACAAAATTTTAGGGTGATCCACATCAAAATCTGCCACAAATGACAAAATGGATGTTAATAAAGATAGGATTTGTGTAAAATAGGGCACAGAAAATATTGAGACAAAAGGAGAAACTGCTGGTTATCAGCAGTTTCTTCTTTTGTTTCAATGTTTTCCCAAGCCTTTTCTTTTAGAGACGTCAAAACCAGGTCTTGTTTGGGAAAGGGTTAAGTTATTGTTACATTGTAAAAGTATCCTTCCCTGGAATAGCATCTTGGTTGTTTGCGTTTCTTGACAGGAATGGTGTTCCAGAACCTTTCAAGTTTCAGTTGGATCAGGTAAAACATCAGTGTTTATGAAGGTGCAACATGGAATGAGGTATAATGGTCCCACGATTTTCTGATTCCCGCCAAACAATAAAAATATCATTTTACTTATCATAGTTTATACAGATCAAAACGAAACCATATCGATGATAATCAGTATTTTGATGTAATATTGACGACGATTTCCACGTGTGTCTCTGCAATAACATGTTTTTATATGTTAAAGGTTTGTCTATAAACATCAGATTAGCTTGGGACAACTGTACTATAATAGATTCACTATCAAACGAGAATAATCTCAGTTGTTTTGATAAAGCAATTCAACTGTAATTATTCTCGTTTAATAGTGAATCTATTATAAGGAAGTCTTTCTGGCACTTATGATAACAAACATAATTATTCAAATATCTATAGACTAAACACATGTGTAACTTATCTTAGAAATGAAACTTGGGAAAAAATACGACGCATATATAGCAAATAGTGCTCTAGATCTAGTCAATTGCTCGGATTTTTGCATGGGCTAGTTAAACGGACAATGTCAAACTAGTTTACCAGACTGCCGCAAGGATTAAAGAACTTAATAGAAAATGGTCAGATTTTTAATTAATGTATTGTTAATTAAAAATGACAATTTCGTGGCTTAATTCAAATCCTTCCAATGCCCTAAAAACCACGTTCCCGTATATGTTTTTTTAATCATTAGACCTCTACATGTACAAGTTATTTATTTTTTACTAGTCTAAGTGTAACACGTGCTTTTTACAGTAAATAACAGTGAACATCGACATACTTTTTCTAATAGGGAACGATTTTATCAAGTTATCGTGACGTTATTTCGGACAAACAAATAGTATTTCGTAGGTGTTGCTATAAAATCTGGTAACTAGGCTACGGCTTGATTCAAGCCGTAGTTACGAGATCTTATAACAGCACTGGAATCAAGCCGTTGTTACCAGATTTTATAACAACACTGGTGGTTTATCAAAACATAACAGTAAACCCAGTCTATTTTTAGCACAAAATTCATGGCTATTTGAAACGTGCTTCAAACGTGTCTTGCCCAAAAGTCAAGACTACTCAGGTAAGGCTCAAACCCAGGACCATCTGGTTACAACGGGTGCACATTCCATTGCGCTATCGTGATATTTCATGAGATTTTGGTAATATACTTTTAAAGCAATACTTTAAAAATAAGGAAAGATTTCTTTTTTTTATCATTAGATCTGTAGACTTTGCATTATTCTGCTCTGAGTACATGTATTTGTTTTCCCGATAGATATATATAGCCGTCTTTTTCCCGTCCTATTGATAAAAAGTTCTTAAATATGGTTGGGGGGGGGGGCTAATAAAGAAATAAAGATTGCAACAAGCTAGTTTATTTGTGCGGGAATTTTGTTTTGGACGGTTCAATAATTATTTGAAAAAGGTACGAATTACTATTAGTTTATTTTACTTCTTTCAAACTAATAACATTTTCTTTACGTTTGCAATGATCGGCAATTCAGTGCGCCATTTACGATATGGATATGCCTACAATAAAACAGAAACGCAAAATATCATTTAGAATGATATTTTGTGTTTGCGAAATCAATATAATCATTAATTAACCCTTTCCCAAACAATACCTAGTTTTGACGTCCCTATGGAAATCGGATTAGGAAAACATTGAGACAAAAGAAGAAACTGCTGATAACAAGCAGTTTCTCCTTTTGTCTCAATATTTTCTATGCCAAATTTTACACAAATCCTATCTTAGGTAACATCCGTTGTGTCATTTGTTGCAGTTTTTGAAGTGAATCACCCTGAAAATTTGTTGTTTGGAAAGGGTTAAAATAGGCCGGCTATACAGGATCTTGTTCCAAACGATCCCGAAATTTAAGGTGTTATGAATTTTGTTTTTGTTTGGTTTATCTTCTTTCTATTCTCCCCTCTACATTTTTCGGTATTGAATACATTTATACTCATTAACCCTTTCCCAAATGACAAAAATGGAGACAGATCCGCTTTGAAAAATGCTGTGGTATACACAATAAAATTTATATATTATTTAAGTAGAGAAGTGTGTGCAAAAAAGCATAGAAAATATTGAGGCAAAATGAGAAACTGCTGGTTATCAGCAGTTTCTTTTTTGTCTCAATATTTGCCCAAGCCTTCTCTATCAGGGACGTCCAAATCAGGTCTTGTTTTGGAAAGTGTTTATGATCTGCTTTAGAGAACACAGGCGCTTAACTCATAAATCACAATATCAATTCAAAATAGAGATAGACAAAAAAAAAAAAAAACCCGGAATGAAATGAAAAAGCGATACTACCGATTTTTATTATTTACAGTATTAGAATGACTAGTACTATTGTCTTATTGTTTTAATTTTCAATTTTTCGTATGTTTGCCATGTTATTTCTTCTCGAATGAGGAATGATTTGAAAGTATTATATTCAGATCTACGGCCATTTATATAAGCCGGTATAGTTCGTCCATCGGGAGTGGCAGATGTTTACTTTTTTTTTCATAAATTATACCGTAATTAGCCCGATTACTACAAAAGTCCCAGCCGAAAATGACAGTGACGTAGGCTGATGTTTACTGCTGCAAAACCAATCAATTCGTCTGATTTGCACCGTTACAAATACGAACAGAGTTGATTGGTTGTCAAGTAGTAAACATTAGCCTACGTCACTGTCATTTTCGGCCGGTACTATTGTATGTATCAATGATAGATACGTCGCTTAAACAGGTTATTTATCTCACAACTCATTTTAGACCACCTATACTCGTGTTAATTACGGTATAGCGGACGAGAATTGACCTGGCAGAGCAGCCAATGCTAATCGAATGGAATGCTCTGCCAGGTCAATTCTCGTCCGGTATATAATTTATGAAATCAAAATGTTAACATCTGCCACTCCCGATGGACGAACTATATCTGGTGATTTTTTATAGCATTTTAGATCGCAAAAAAAAAAAAAAAAAAATATTGACCAAACTTCATACATACACGGGCTGATCTGCATCCATGTTGTTGTCAACTGTCCATGTTCCAGATCATCGGCCAAATGCTGCTTGTATGAACCTAGAGCAACAGATGAAAGGGGGTGAAGACATTCTAACTTTTTTTTATTTCAAACCCAAACACTATGTTGTGGGTACTCATTTGAAACGTCTCGACGAGACGATTCTAATGAGTTCCCACATCATAAGGTTTGATGAACAACAAATCAAATATTTCAATTTGAAAAGTCATCACCACCTCTTATCTGGAGCTCTGTTTGACAGAACCTATAGAACCTATTATCAACCTATATCATTGACGGAAGTAGAAGCATGGATGGGGGTGGATGTCCTTGGATCCGGACGCTCCCTCCAATTTGGCCAAAATAGGTCATTGAAATTAAAGTTGGTAGTGTTTTTCCTGTGCCAATTCTGAACGGCTTTGGTTTGGAACCCCACTCCCCCTCCCCCGGAAAAATGGACATCGGGAAATATATGGTACGCGCTTGTAGATAATTATCCTTTTCTTATTTCTCTTTGATATTTTCGAAAGAGTTTTTTTTATTTTACAATAATAATATTGAATTGGTAATGACTTGTGTATACCAATACAATGCACAGTACGGAATTATAGATATAGATGAATAGTTAAGATTATAATTCATTTGACCTGAGGATATTTTCTGTACAATTGTATTTTAACAAAGTCGATAATATTTTGATTGCTCATACTGGCAGACAATAATCTAAGTTTTGCCTTATATCATGCTACAGTCACACACGGTCAGATTTTGGTCGGGTCAAAAGAGAAGTACAATAAACACGGTGGGGCATCACATGACACAATATTTTGTAATTATTGTGTCACGTGATTACCTGCCGTTTTACATGTATACGGGAGAACAATTAAAGTGACATTTCACAGACATTTTTCATAAATGTTACTTTTACTTTTATCTGAAAAAGCACATTTCCTTATGAAGATTATGAAAATTTCAAGCCAAAATATTGCGCTGTTTACGAGAAATATATATTTTTGTGTTAAAATTAAACATATTGTTGTGGACAACATAACAGTTAAGAAACTGTTGTATATTGAATTTGTCATATCTATTGCAACTTTAAAGGCATGCTTTTTGGTTATCAGCAGCAACTTTAAAAAAACTCATTGCATTTATGTACATAAGAATAACCGATCTTGGCATCAAAGCATACTTTCAAAGATTGAAATAAGAATGAAATGTCCCTTTAACATTTTTTATTAAATTCCGGTACATTCTCAAAACTTTCAAATTAATAATTGTTAATTCTTTGGCGACCAGACCACTTTGATCTTGCCAATCTTAAGTGTTTTTAAACCATTTCCAAAGCGAGACATGCTTTATCAACCTTCAAGTAGAAATGGCTTGAGAAAAAGAGTAAGGGAAAAGAAGAACATTCTGACAATCGACATTTTCTCATTTAGGCCTACCCTTCTTTTTTACATGAAATCACGTCATTACCATGGTTTGTTTCATACAAAGGAAAAACTGAGTTGGAATATCATTGATCCAGGATCTGGAAAAACGTCCCTTTTAAAGTCTTTTGAGCCCATCATAGATCCAGATCAGCCTGTGCATACGCACAGTCTGATCAGGATCCATGTAGTTCTCTAATAGCTTCTTCGTGGCCTGCAGTAACTTAAAGAGAGCAGCATGGATGCACATTTGATTGCATTTGACAATAGGCTGATCTTGAAGCTCAATTTTTCAAAAATGCTTTTATGAGCGTTTTTCCAGTCCCGGCTCAATTACATGTACATGTATAATTCTTCTAGATCTACCCCGACATTTTGGTGTCATGGACGTTTTTCTATCACCCGGTCATTTGAATAATATAAATATTTGAATACATGTATTTTGAAATCAATAGTCGCAAAAAGGCCACAGCAGCTTCGAATTTGATCCGTCTAAAATATTTTCCTCTGCCCAGACTGGGAATGGGTTAATGATACACCCAATATGAAATCTACAGCAACTACATCGACATGCATTCTACAAAAAGTCACTGCTACAGCTTTGAACTCGATCCCATTTGGGT
Organism: Fragum sueziense; assembly: GCA_963680895.1. Classification (NCBI taxonomy): domain Eukaryota; kingdom Metazoa; phylum Mollusca; class Bivalvia; order Cardiida; family Cardiidae; genus Fragum; species Fragum sueziense. Next base: position 67,418,216 of record OY804592.1, read on the forward strand.
TGAATTGATGAAAGGAAGGTTAAGTAAAGTATGGATGGCATCGTAATTTCACAGACTAGTTCGACATTAATTGAAGTTTGTTTTAAAAAGACAATTATTATTTTGAGTAAAAAAAGTTATGTATCGTCAAACTTTTTTGTGAAAATGATTGAGCAAATACTTTATACTGACTAAACTTTTTCATCTCATTATATAGAGAAAAGTTGTACACTTTTCTTTAAAGTGACATTTCACACATATTTTTTCATAAATTTTTCTTTCATTTTTATCTGAAAGAGTATATTTTCTTATGAAAATACTGAAAATTTCATGCTAAAAGATTGTGCCGTCTACTAGAAATATATATTTTTGTGTTAAAATTATGTAAAATGATGTAGACAACAGTTCCGATTTAGGAATTTGTCATTTCTGTCTCAATCTTAAAGGTATATAATACTAGTCAAAAGTTCTAACCGGCCACTTTAAAAACAAATATAACTTTTTTGTGGTGATTGGATTTTTATGAAATTTGCTATGTGAATTTTTAAGAAACATTCCTGATGCTTTTTGCGAAAATTTACCGTTGTTTTATCGCATTTATAGCGCAACATGAAAAAAACTCAAAAAGCTCTAAATTCACACAAAGCTCAGAATATTGACAAAACAGTGATTTTATTATCAATGATCGTTAGCTGCAAACTAGACTAAGAAGAAAATGTTTGACCATTCTGTACGGCATATGGCCCCAGAAGAATTTGTAAGAGCTAAATAAGCTGCAGATACGAAAATTTTCGTTGAAAAGCGACGATATGTATGTGTCTTCGCCATTGATTTGTTTTGTTTGGTAATGGTAATGAGATGACGTTTCTTGTGTGACCATGGAGAAGAGCCATGAATAAAATTTTGAATGAGAAAATATTAATACAGTAAAATGAAAAACACTCTCCCATTACGGCAAAATTGTGGACCTTTCCCAGTCAAATGGAACACATGCGATACATTGATATGAACTTGATTAGAAAATCCCATTCAATTGGGAAAGAAAGGTTGAAGGAAGAGAAGAAAAAGCTAGGGTTTTAATGTATTTCAGAGTATTCTCTGCAATAATTGATGCGATTTCAGGTTTTGCTATTAGGGCAATGGGTAAAAGGACACCCTGAAAGATAAATTATGTCACAATATATTATAACACAAGTGGTTAATTGCGTGCATTACAATATTTGCATTGAATTGCACAATAGGCACGTTCAATGAACAAAAAAAAAATTCAGATCCTTTCAGGTGATAATTCAATACAAGTTTAGACTTATAAAACTGAAATCTATGACCCTGTATCACAGGCTTCAATCATGTGAATTTGTTATGATAAGCTTTCCTAACCTTTGTAAACAAAATCACTGAGAGTTTGAGATGAAGTATTTAATTCAAGATTTCAGAAAAATGTGTACTTACCGAGTGTTTTTGTTTACATAAGTTAGGAAAGCATATCATAACAAAGTCACGTGATTACCGCCTGTGTGTATACGGTCCTTAATTCAATGCACATTAATTTTGTGCGTATTTCTAGACTCCAAATTTACGGATTGCCAGACACAGAGGCCTATAACAAACATTCTGCAAAATTTCGCAATAAACAAGACGAAAAGTATTTGACACGTAACAACAAAAAGGACCACACTGGAATCACTTTATACACACCAAATATGGATATCAGAGGTCGTATTAAACAACATTACAATTCAATTGTCTGAAAGAAAATTGCATTACAACCAACCTGATTGGACGAGTCGTATGTCTTGACCATTTAAATTGATTGTTGGGTGATTGTGTTTGGGGTAATGCAGTCTGACTGCTACAATGGCACTAAGTTGAAATTTGTACTGAATATAGAAGATTTTCTCCATTGACATCGTCACGGTCACTAGATTTCAAGATACGACTACTCTTGAGATCGATTAGAACGTCATTTTATTTGCGTGAAAGCAAGTCTAAATCGTTCACGTTTGTGCCATTTTCTTTGAAGAAAAATATGTTGGCTCTCAGTTAACGAAATATTGGACAGATTATCTGTTTATTTGGAAAAAAAAAAAAAAAAAAAAAAAAAAAAAAAAAAAAAAAAAAATACGTCGTATTTTGTGATAGATCTAGTGGTGAGATGATCAGATTGAACGAAGAAAAATCCATTGTCTAAAATATGAGTGTAAGTTGCAAATTACAGATTCCTATGGTGAATACCACCTCAGGTTGGACCCAGCATAGCAGAGGTCAACCAAAGGCGCGTTCTTTAGAGCAAGATTTTTTAAGGTTTCTTAATATGTTTTGTGATACAGCGTTTTTGAGACCGAGATTTGAAGCGAGGCGTTCCGAATGTTCCATACTTCATACAAATGACGTCATCATGACGTCATTTGTATAAAATATGGAGCATTCGGAACACCGCGGTTTATGAATTATGGAGTTTTCGGAACAACTCGGTCAAATCTCTTTTATACTGTTTGTACAGAGTTGACCGAGGGATTCCGCGCGAAGTATAGGATAATGGCACCTCCCATTGAGCATCTTAAAAATCTTGCTCTATAGAATGCTTTGTCCTAAATTATCTTATGAAAACTCAAGATATCTCAAGAAATCTCGCTCTAAAGAACGCACCTCAGATATTCCATATCCAAAATGGACATGGGGCAGAACTACATTCTAAAGTATGGGTAGATCTAGTGGAAAATATACCTTTTAGGCTAGAAATCGACTTCCTTTGGAGGATTGATAGGGTCACCAACTATCTTAAAACCTTCCTTGGAAGTTAAACTCACCATTCTTAAAGGGGAAATAAAGTAAAATAAAGAGATATTATTATTAATTTCAGATCCAGACCCATGACGACGATGATGACGATGTCACGACGTCACACCCGCGTTTACGCTTGTTTTATTGTAGGCCTCATGGGAAGTCTGATCATATGCACTAGAATCTGGTACAAAGGTAGAATAATTGTCTTTTTATTCATATATTTTTATTTCGTTGTCCGTCTGAATGCCTGCATCTTCTTACATGTACCTATAGGCTAGAAATGTAATTATACTCCAAAAAATTAACTCGGGACAACTTATTTTTCGCCTGCAGAGTCCGTTAGTTTTGCGTCTTAACCTTTTCCCAAACCACAAAATGTTAGGGTGATCCACTTCTAAAATTGCCACAAATGACAAAATGGACGTTATTAAAGATGGAATTTGTGTAAAATATGGCATAGAAAATATTGAGACAAAAGGAGAAACTGCTGGTTACCAGCAGTTTCTTCTTTTGTTTCAATGTTTTCTCAAGCATTTTCTATTGGGGACGTCAAAACCAGGTCTTGGTTGGGAAAGGGTTAAGAAAAAATTGCCGAAGTAGGGTCATTAGATTTATGCAAATATCCCGGGTCAATGTTGGTGGACTATATGTAAACAAATGACTATATAAATCCACACGCAAAAATTGACAGTGACGTAGTTTTGTGTTTACTGTTTCTAAACCAATAAACTCTTCTCATTTGTACCGTTTACAATGTGCACGTGATCAATGAACAGGTTGATTGGTTGTAAACGATAAACACAATCATATGTCACTTTCAAATTTCGCTTGTGGAATAGTAGGCCTAGGCCTATACCATATCACTGCTTTCTAACAAATACTTCGTAACCACGATCGAGCGTGGTAGGCAAAAATGATCGGGAATTAATCGACAAGAAATAAAGAAGAAGTCGTGTAAATACATTTGATTGGGTTTGATCGGGAAATTTGGGCGACCGAGTTGATCGAGTTGATTTGGTCGGCAATGAGAACGCCGCTTTATAAATGCAAGGACACCACGCTTGATATTGAAATCATTAGTCGCCGGCGACTATATTTTTAGACGTTTTTCAGTTTGTACATGGGGAGCGGGGGGCAATTATTAATTGCATAGTGTTGTTTTATTCCCAATTATTTTTTCTCTATGATAAACTTACAAATATTTATAGAATGTATATCTACAATACTAATTATTGATTTACTTGAAAACATCATTCTCTTTAATGTGTAATGCATGTTGCATAGTCAAAAATAAAAAAAAAGTAATAATAACTGGTCCCTCTAGAAAAAGATAGAATGAACCAAATGTGGGGGGTAAAGTTATCAAATAAACATGGCACCGTATATTGAAAATTGAAATGAATAACTGTTTTCCTTATTGAATAATTTCATCTTTATGGCAGTGTTAATTTTAAACATTAGATCTAATTCGCGATGAAAAGGGGATTGCAATTCTTGTTTTGAGGTTTAAAGTTTAGCTGATTTTTTTACAAGGAAATAGACTCGTCGTTACAGTAAAAGTGACATGTGTTTAGTGAGAGAACGGTGGTCGTGCGGTAACGTCGATGTCTCAGAACCTAGGGATCCGACGTTCGATCCCAGCTATCGGCGTAAGGTTTTCATTTTTTTTAATGAAATATTTGATGCAAATAAATATCTAAGATCGGTTTTTTTTTGTATTTTACCTTACTTAAAACCTTTCCAAACAAAATTTTAGATTGTTCCAAATTAATTACTTAATAAATGCAAAAATAACTATTTGAAATAAATCTAGCTCGATTATCGGCCTGTCCGATCAGACCCGATGACGATGTGTCCGAAATAACCCGTCGTTGACTCATTTTGTTTTCCTCGTGGTACCCGGTTTTATACGCTTAATACATACTTCTCATTACCGATGCCGGGGAAAAGGCTTAGAATTTTCTGATTGTGGCATACAGTTTTTCTCTGCACCTATCTAAATAATAGCTGACGATCGCTTAACTGTCCGAATTTGCCCGACGTTGCTCTACAGCAGAAAGGCAAAATGGTAAGAGGGATTCGGGGAAATGTTCATCGGGGTTGCGATGTTTTTCAACCATTTAACGGCATGCAATGTACTGCAATAGCCTTAGTTGCTTTATTATTCCTTTCAGCTGATGTTAAAGAAGTTTGATTTGTTTTTCGTTAACTGCAAGTGAAATTCTTTCTCCGGCGACTTTGATGCTTTGCATCAACTTTCTCTTGTAAAATAGATTTGATTGCTCCCATATTGCGCATGTGCAACATTAAAGTGACATTTCACGATTATTTTTACATAAATTTTACTTTTATTCTATCTGAAAGAGCATCTTTTCTTATGGAAATTCTGAAGATTTCAATTCAAAATATAGAACCGTTTACGAGAAATATATATATTTTGAGCTAAAGTTAGACAAATTGTTGTTGACAACACTTCAGATTTATATAGAATTTGCCATTTCTGTCTCAACTTTAAAGGCATATTTTTTGCTTATAAATAACGACTTCAAAAAACTGATAGCATTTCTACGCGTTAGAATAAAGAATCTTTGCATCAAGACATACTTTCAAAAAATGAAATAAATGTGAAATGTCACTTTAAAGCAACTTTAAAGAAACACCTACCTTCTCTGGGCTCAGTTCAATTCGTAAATACCATTGATACAAGAAAATATAATATTGGGGTGGGTAAAGAAACCAAAAAGTTATCTGTACATGTGGAATATTTTAGTTTAATAAAATTGGGTTAAATATGATTGAAATATGTACATGTATTTCCCAAAAAATTAAAGCCTGAAAAATTTACTCGTTTTGAAATCTGACGCTTGGATTTGAGCCTTTGAGCATATTTAGACAGAATCTGGCTTAGATGTTGTCGCTGGAGAAAGGGTTAAACTTGCAGTGCCTTTGTCAAGACACAATGCACATTTGATAATCATATTTGTTTGGTGTATTATAGAAAAAAATCACGATTTCAAACAAAGAAATGCGACGATATTGCACATAAGCATACATGTAATATGAAATGCTTTAAATATGCTAATAACAGAACCAATCAATGGGGCTCTACCAACCCGTAACAAAATTACTGCAAGTGACAAATATTCAGATCTGACCCGTCACGCTAAAAGGGACCTTATCCCAACTCCAAAAATCCAAATTTTGACAAACTTGTCAGATCCAGCACAGGTCAACCAGGTCCCGTATATGCGACAAATGAACATATAGTAAGTTAGGGAAAACTTTCCGGATTTAGAAAATTACATAAAAGTGAAAAGTGTCGGCCCTAGTCTGGCTGCGCGGACTGCGCAGACTGACTAGGGTCGATATTTTTCACACTTCATATAAGGTCCCTTTTACCGGGACGGGTCACATATGTGAAAAGTCTTGCTAAAAAGGACATTACGAGAAGTCCACAAAACAAAATTTTGAGAAACAGATCTGACTCAGCAGAGGTCAACCAGATGTCGTATTTGGTAAATGGGTACACAGTAAGACAGTGTAAACATTCTAGATTTTGAAAAATATTTTAGAGTGAGAAGTTTCCACCCAAGTCAGGCTGCGCAGACTGCGCAGTAAGACAGAGAAGATGACAAAAAAGAGAGAGAAAAAAAAAAGAAAGCGAGAGAGAGAACAAGAAGGAAGGAGAGTGAGATGTACAGGGAGGGGGAGTAGGGGGAGATGTAGTTGCAATAATGTAACCGAAACCTTTTTGAATTTTGATCTGGGCACAAACCAATACCTATCAACAAGTTTGTGGCTACGATATCGCAGCTAGGGGAGATGATACATGGATAAAATAGATTGTTTTCTTTTCTGGCAATTAGATCGACAAAAAAACTAGAAAAACCGATTTCGGCTCGCGTAATAATATGAACCATGGCTCAAACTCGAGATCGTCCAAGCCTGGGCTCAAAACCGTTAGAGCAAATGACCGTGAAGTCGGGATCACCTCGAGTTCAAGCCTAGCTTATCTGAAGTCGAGTTCGGTAACGGTCTACGGCTAAAACCAGGATCAAGTATGCAAGCGGGCTCTATTACTGTGTTACATTTCCATTCCAAATACAAACATAAGCATTTTGAACGGTTTAGAATTTTGAATTAAAGCATTCTTATGGAAATATTTGACAAAAATGTTCAAAATTACCTCCCTTGCATATGGGTATAGAGTAAAATAATATTTGTACATTGTTTTCTTCTTGAAGCATGATCTTGAAATCCGGCACGGTGAATCAACTTCTGTGAAGTGTATTTGCCTGTGTGTGTAAGTTGATGCATTTCGTATGTCTAGAAAGTGGTGATTTTAATGATGGGTCATATACCTTAATTACAATCACTTTAATAGCAAACAAGAGAGGGACAAATTCATTCACTGCGGTGTATTGATCGTATTTCTGACTACTCTACTCCACAATTCAAGAGTCATGTAGTTTTATAAGCTAACAATGTGGGACTTTCCAAAATAAGCACTGACTTCAAAATTAGAAATGTCTCCGAGAAAATTTTGAGGCAACTGGAGCCAAGAAAATGCTAATAGCCAGAATTTCAATATGTTGCCTCAATATTGTATGTGCAATATTATACACAAAACTTGCTTTTATCAACACCCAATTTGTCTGCCTGCAGCAGTTTTCATATTGGTGTAGCTCAAAATACGAGTATTGTGGTTACGGATATGTTTAAACATATTGTTTTTTCTTGACATTACAGGTACAATAACAGCAATGATAGGAGGAGGTCTGAGGTTTCTTGATAGTAAAGTAGACCACTACAAGATTCAAGCAGCACGGAAGGAAATCCTATCTGAAAGATGCCATGATTATAATAACCTCACCAACAACATTTTATACAAGACGTACCCACCAAAGCTGTATTATTTGCCAGAATACAACATGACGCTATGTAAAGCCGACAAGGCCGGTGGTACTTTCCTCAAGAAGTTCATGTCGCTGTTACGGGATAACTCCTCCTACTGGTCGGCCGATGAGGAGTCGTCTCGGCTGGATATTCCCTTGTCAGCTGTGAATTTAGTTGTGTATTTTGATAACCCATCCTGGAGACATTCAAGAATCATCACAGCTGCTAGAAACCCTTACACAAGACTTTATTCTGCTTATGTTGATAAGATTATGATACCATCTGTTACCGGGCCTCTCAGACAGGGCGACAAGTGTTTCTATGATATAACATTCGAGGAGTTTCTCAAACTTGTTATTTATAATAATGACCATGGTATCATAAACAGCCACTGGACACCGATATATTATCAGTGTAGACCTTGTGAGTATGAACAATCAATCATCTTTAAACAAGAAACATTTAGTGATGATTTATACCACGTTCTAGACACGTTTAACATCGGCAATGGCGAGAGAAAAGCTGTTCAGAAACTTATGGGAAGAGATCTAGTTAAATGGACAATCAAGACGGTTGTCAGGGAGGTCATGGTCGATGTACTGGCACTGGACTTTAACAACAAAACACTGACATGTATTGGCTGGGTGGGGATCTTGCAGAAATTGTGGCGTTCTTTCCAGATACAAGGTTACATAGATAGAAATGTGCCATTACACTTCAGATATTACACACAGCCCAATAGCTATAAAAATATGACTGTTTTCATTGAAACTGTATTCGACACCATAGATCGTTATCCTATGAAGCCATCAAGGGCAAAGTCTCAAAGGTCGCATTTTATGACCGACGCTTATAATACAGTTTCGCCAGAGGTTATAGAAGACATAAAAATAGTTTTTATGGCTGATTTTCAATTATTTGGCTATTCTCCTGATCCACCAATATAAACCATTGTGAACAGTTGTATAGTGGTTCAATTACAATGCTTGGCTCACGTGGTAACGTATGGCAAAACCAGTGGTATTGGAGTAGGACACTTGAAAGGGACCCAGGCTTTTTTTCAGAAGTCATGAAAAATAAATAAATAAATAAATGAATGAAAAATTTAAGTGAGGCGGTAGAAGTAGTAGCAGTGGGAAAATTAGCATTGTAAACCGCATTATCTCGGGCCAGAAAAAATGAATTATAGCGGAATTTCAAAATTATGTTTACTTTCTACGGAGAACCAGGTCCAAGTTTCATCTTAGCATTTAGGACGCATTTTATTATTCCAATGTCCTGCGATACATTTAGAACAACAAAAATGTGTTGATCAAAACAGGACAAGGGCACCCAGTTCCATCAAACCATTTAGGTCGTATCACTGTCTTGGTCTTTACATTTTCCTACGACCAGTTTAGGGCAGGAATGGCGCATCACCAAACTTTTAAAATTCGAGTCTATTCTGATGAAAATTTACTCTTTGATATTTGGATGACGCTATTTACATTCAAAAAGCGACATCCAATTATCAAAGAGCGAATTTATCGAAGCCGCAGTTACGATATTTTATAACAACACCGACGGAATACTATGATCGTGAAAAAACGTCCCACACTTTGGCCGAGTTCATCACCAGTGAGGCTTGTCCAAATTCGAAGATGTCGCAGACGACAATAGTTATTTCTAGTGAATGAATTTTTTAATTTTTTTGTGTTTTGGTGTAGAAAACGTTGTGGGAAATGAAGAAATTGCTTGTTAAAAGCAAATTCTTCATTTTCCACAATGTTTTCCAAAGGTTTAGTCTTGTCGGGTCAAAAGTTTGGTAACGGAGTACGAGGGACGGTCGGAAAGTAGTTGGACTTTTGACTAGTTCTCTAAAACCATTTAACTTTTTAACAAAATTCTTTCTACACTGTTTAAACAAACTGTCCATCTATGTCTATGCATTTTTGCCATCTTCGTAGGAGCTTTACTATTCCCACTATTTACCGTGACGTAGACCCACTGTATTATGTACTGTGTAACCATCGGTATCACAAGCGCCCTGGTCTCAAATTTCTTCCCAGCAAGCATTTTCATCAGTTCTAGACGCAAATAAAAGCTATGTGGGGTAGGGTCTATGCTATAAGAAGAGTAAAACAACTTTTCTCATGGTTAATAGTTGATAATCTCAACTGTAGATGCGGAGGTATGGGAGCCTGCGTAATCGTGAAGTAGAAAACATTTTTCTTTGCTAATCTGGGACGCGTTTACTTCAGCATTTATTCTTAGGTTTTTCTGAATTACTTCAGAATTGTACTTGGCAATGACAGTTTTTACCATTTGACATGAAATGACTAACTATCAATCCTCGTGAATCCACAAAAGCAACAAAAATGACTACCAGCCGAGTGTAAAAGCTTAATCTTTTCAGAGGTGGGGAACCAGCTCGTTTCTATGACTGCTGTGACTGAGTTTTTATCCCAAATTAGGAATTATGAACAATTATTCAATCTTCAGTGATAATGTAGTTCAAAAACCTAATTTCTTCGCGATTAAAATGACTAGAATGCTCTTTTGTTTTGGTTACCCTTGTTGTTCCTCTAACAAATATCCTATGATACATAAAACCCCTATCACATATAAGTGGACAGAATATTGTATATATACAACTATCTTTGAAAATAAACTGTCCACATTATTGGCAAATGGATGTAGATTCCACCAATATATAATGTGTTTATACAGTTGCAAATGGAGAGACAGCAGCACGAAAAGTCCAACTACTTTCCGACCGCCCCTCGTAGATAGTGCAAGAGAAGGGTGTGTGTGTGTTGGGGGGGGGGGGGGGGCAAAGTACATGTACTACTAATCATTTTTCTTACTCATAATAAAAGAATTTGAAAGCAAGTGTTGCTTTTGAATGATAACTTTTATGCATTACCATACACATTATCACCTTCAATACAAATATCTTTCTTTGTCTGAATTTGCTTTGATGTAAAACTTGATCGTTTTGGTAATGAATACGGAGTATTTCAACCGTGGTAGATATTGCTTACTTTTGCTATGTCAAGAGGTTGAACCATTATTTTTTTCAAGATGTTGTATATGGATGCTTTTCAATAAAAAAACATTATAACTACAGTTTGTTTTAAGCTGCAGTTAAGCGACTTCTAAAGCGACGATATTTACATTTAAGATGCTCTCTTTATCTACTAGAGCTTAAATGCAGGAGCTCGTATGTCGATTTTTGCGATTTTCAAAGTAAAACATTGTCTGTCCACTTTAGACAATTTCTGCAGGTTTTGGGATATTTTTACTAATCAGTGTTAATGTCACACCATATGTGAACAATATGTCTCAATTTCTGGTAAAACATGTCAGTTTCGGAAAAAGTTATTATTGATTTCTCTTCCCTTTTAAAACTTTTCAAAAAATGAGATACGAAGTTTTGCATTTACACCGACGTTATGTTATTTATTATACTACGATGTACCGACTTTGTAATTAACTTGACTTGACTTGGTATCCACCTATATATATTAGAAGTCTTATTTTCCCCCAAATGGCTGTAAAATTACATAACAACTTACTAATCCGAATGACCTAGACACACATCTCATCCAATCAGATGTCATGTTATGTAATTAACACAGTGGAGATTGTGCATCATGGGATGGATAACGAATACGGACAAAATAATCTCGATTCTCAAATTTTGCTACAACTTCCTTATTTGTGCGTCAATTTTCAAAAGGTTTGTTGCATGTACCCCGCCTTACCGAGCTCTTTCTTCGGATGTATGACATATTAGATAACTAATGGTACTTTTTCCGAAATATTGTCCCAACTGACCAGAAAGCGAAATGGTAACGAATACGTGCAATAACTTTCTTATTTCTACGTCAATTTTCATGTGGTTTGTTGCATGTACTGCGTCTTACTGAGCCCTTTTCTCAGATGTATTACTTATCTGAAAAACTCCTTGTACTTTTCTCAAAAACCGATCCCAACCAACTAATAAAAGGGTCTGAATTTATTGTCGTTTTTCTGGTCGGTTGGGATCAATTTTTGGACAAAGTACAAAGATTCTACTAACAAGTCATATATCTGAGGAAAGAGCTCTGTAATGCTGGGAATATGCAACAAACCGCTTGAAAATTGACGCAGGAATAAGAAATTTCTTACCGGAAGGGAGGCAAATTTGTCCGTATTCGTTATCCATCTCATCATGCACAATCTCCACCGTGATTAAGAATCAGTTAATTTATTATTGTTGGTGAATACAGCCTCTGTGTAATTAAGGTGTTGCATCCACCATTCGATACGAAACGCTTCGTACAACTTTGAGCGTCATACGTCCCTCGATCGTCAATTTCCGTTTTCACGGATGACGCACGGAATCCAATCCATAAACAACACCTGGAAATGACGTCCCTATTAGAAATAGTGTAGCAAAACATTGAGAGAAAAGGAGAAATTGATGATACTTTATGCAATCTCCCATTTGTCTGTTTTCTGTCCTATAACCATCTGCTATAATTTAATATCTTGTCGTAATCAAACTTTTCAAATTGGATAGGTCTTAACCATTTTCTAAATAACAAAAAATAGACTGGTCAAATGTTAAAGACGCAGACGACAACAATAGTGTTAGTAAAAATGTACAATGTAGTACAGAATATATTGAGACAAAAGAAGAAAATGCTTGTTAACAACATTTTCTTCTTTTGCTTCAACGTTTCCCCAAACATTTTATTATATGGACGTCAAAACCAGGTATTGCTTGGGTGGTCCACTTCAAAAACTGCCACAAATGACAAAATGGGTGTTATTAAAGATGGGATTTGTGTAAAAATTTGGCACAGAAAATATTGAGACAAAAGGAGAAACTGCTGGTTATCAGCAGTTCCTCCTTTTGTCTCAATGTTTTCCCAAACCTTTTCTATAAGGGACGTCAAAACCAGGTCTTGTTTGGGAAAGGGTTAATGGACACGTAATAATGGACATGAATATAAATTATAAATTCAAAACAGGAGACTAGATAATGGCCTACCTCGCGCGCTCGTAAAATGTGACGCTTGATTGGATTACTTTAATGCTGCATTCAGCGTGACATGATTTATGTTGCGAATTCTCGTGTACCCAATCAATTGACCAAACGCCAATCGACAGATCGCTCCGCCCAACATATAATTTAAGACAAACAATGGGGATGTGGTCGTACATAGGGAACGATTTCATCCAGTTAATCGTGACGTAAATTCGGGCAAACAAAATAGTATTTCGTAGGTGTTGTTATAAAATCTCGTAACTACAGCTTGATTTAAGCCGTAGTTACGAGATTTTATAACAACACCGACGGTTTATCAAAACATAGCGGTAAACCTAGTCTATTGTTAGCACAAAATTCTTTGCCATTGGCATGTCGATTGTTTTGATTGTCAGTCGATAAATCGATGCAATAACACGTGCAACGAAGAACAATTGGGGCATGACATATTTCTGATCGTCCATTGGCTAATCGATGCTTTTGATTGACAGTCGGCGTTTGGTCAATTAAGACTGGCATCGCTCGCACGAGTACAAACACATCGCTGAATCCGAAGGTGCGTTCTTTAGAGCGAGATTTCTTGAGATATCTTGAGATTTCTTAAGATATTTTAGGATAAAACGTTCTTTAGAGCAATATTTTTAAGACGCTCATACTTCGTGCGTAACCCCTCGGTCAACTCTGCACAAACAATATAAAAGAGATTTGACCGAGTTTTTCAGAACAATCCATAATTCATAAACCGCGGTGTTCCCAATGCTCCATACTTTATACAAATGACGTCATCATGACGTCATTTGTATAAATATGGAGCATTCGGAAAAGCTCGGTCAAAGTCTCGGTCTTAAAAACGCTTTATCCAAAACACCTTAAGAAATCTTTAAAAATCTCGCTCTAAAGAACGCACATCGAGTCACCGGCATTGTGATCATCGTAACCCTTGACCTGCTACTTTTAAATTAAGCATTAATTTAGTCTACAGCACCATTAGATACCAAACACTTCTTGCATCTTCGGACGTCATCCAAAGTGACGGATATTGTCGAGAGATACCCAAGTCAATTTCCTGGCGTCGTCCGTGGCAAGGGAAATTGACAACTGGTATTCTCGTCACTGTCCGTTGATACGGATGACGCCCGAAGATGCACGAAGTGGTTTGTAGTTAAAATCATGGGCCATAGCCTTAATCAAATATAAAGACATTTCAATCAGTTCATCTGATCTTTTATCACGATAACTGTGTAGAAATCAGACAGTGTGAGCTAAGATCAGATTGCACGTCTGTGCAGGCTGCTCTAAGTCTACATTGCCTACCAAAGCGTTGGTCACAACAGGGATATGTCATGAACAGCATAATAAGGGTTAACCCATTCGCAACCAGTAATTCATTTTTACTACCCAACTGGATGTGTGTTTAGTAAATCTTGCAGGAAAAAAGAACTGAAAACTAAGGCCCGATCACATACAATTCCATGTACATTATGAAGCCCCCATCGCGTCTAGAATTATGTTGTGCGACTGGCCGTTTTTAGACGTGCTCCGGGCGTGATGTGGAATACTGTCTGTGACTTACCCTCCAAGCAGAGGTCATGATTCATTATCATTTGGAATCATTTAGTACATGTATGTGTACTATAAACGTTTGAGCGGCGTGTAAGAGAGTATCTGTGACTAGGCCTTGTATGTTTCATTCGCATGGATGATACTAGGATTCCAATTGAAATAGCACCTAAACAACTTGAAACAATTGCTGCTGATCGGTTAGTATGGCGCATACTTACCAAATACAAAATGTATACAATGGAAAAGTTTGAGGGAAATCGTTGTACTCATCACGAAGCTGCCCGAGCTCGACGTCATGCAGCAGCAAATGCAGGTCCTTCCATAAATGACGTTCCATGCCCCAACCACATCTGTACATCCAACTATGGACTCCGCAGTCACCACCGCAAACACAGCAGATGAGAACAACTACTGTCATTCTCGATTTGAGGGACTACCAAGACATGGAAATTAGAGTCCATTGTTTATTTTTTCAGGAACGCACCAACTTTGTCAGACATACTATCGTAGTATAGATCAGTGCAATTGATGTTTCAGGTTTTGCCACAAAAATCATTGTGAATTCAAAAATAACCTCCATAAAACACGTTCCCTTATCATGACAGATACAGTCTTACTCCTTTTCTCAAACATGACCTGGTTTTGTCGTCCCTAATAAAAAGGCTTTGGAAAATATTGACGTGCTTAACCCTTTCCCAAACGACAACATTTTGGGGTGTTCCAATTTCAAAGCTGCTGCAGACGGGAAATATAGATGTTGATAAAGACATGAATTGCAAGTAATATAGCAGAGAAAAAATTGAGGCAAAAGTAGAAATTGCTGATTATCAGCAATTTCTTCTTTTGTCTCAATGTTTTCCCATGCCTTTTCCATTAGGGACGTCAAAACCAGGTCTTGTTTGGGAAGGGGTTAAATTTACAACTTCATTTTACAAACTAACACCAATTTTGTCGTCTGCAGCTCTATCCGAAATGGATATAATCTAGATTTTGCTTTTTGGGTAAGGGTTAATGCAACAGCACTTGGTATCTCTATCTTCGAATTCAGAATGACTATTGCTCGTTGCGGGTTTGTAACTGGATGTTGACCAATATAGGTTTTGTGTACAATTAGGCACATATCCTATTGGAGAAAAGGAGATAATGTTGTTGACCAGCACTGGCTTCTTTTTTCTCCATGTTATCCTTGAGGGAACAAAAAGATTGAGAAAGGGTTTAAATGTTTGTAGTCACAAGTCATCCTAATGGATCCAAACAAAAGCCAATTCCTGTCCTTTTTCAACTTAATCATCATTATAAAAAAAAACCTTTCAAACAATGTGGGTATAATTTTCACATAAAAATTAATTCTTTCATACAGTATAATACACTCGAATGGTTCTTTGATCGAAGTTTTTTATCCGTTGCCCGTAAATCATCAACTTCCTCAAAGAAAATAAAATTAATTCATTCATTGAGATTTTACATGGTTAACTCTCACAATTAATAAAGCAATTTGTATACGCAAGGCCAAGTTAGATAGACTTATAATTACTCAAAAATTCAGAAATCGTCAATGTTTTGCTAATGCTTGACCAATTTGAATTCGGTTTGAAGCAGAGAAGGTTGGAAATCCTAGGAATAATCTGGACGTGGTGGACTATAGAAAAAAAGCTGATAAAAAGTTATTGAAGATCAACCAAAATTTTGATTGATCTTCAAAGACTTTGTATCAACTGATCTTTAAAAAATCTATCACGTGCATCTAATGCGTGATGTATGTCCACTTTCTCTGCTTCAAACCGAATTGAAATCGGTCCTGTATTTACAAAATTATTGAAGATCTTCTGAGCCGCGTGCGATTTAGGCCAAAATTGGTATTCCGGAAGAAGAAGACCATAAATTCTGTTCGTTTTAGCTCTTCTGAAATCAGAAGAGTCACGTGACAAGCACTTCCGACTAAATCGAACGGGCATCTTCTATTTCTGGAAGCTCTTCTAGCTCTTCCATTTTTGAGCAGAAGACGGAAGACGGAAGATGTCACGTGGTCGGCAACATGAGAGCGTCTTTAGTTACAAAGTACAGATTTTCTCAATTACTGAAAATCGCTTGTTTACAGCTAGTTTGTATTAGTTTTGGGATCAAAACGAGAACAAAACTTGTTTTCAAAGCTTTTGAAAACGAAGTGCCTTTATCAGTACAACGTAGTAGTATCAGGAAGGGTATCCAGTCTACCGAATTGGAGCTGGCCATTCTAATTTCCTCCTTTTTGAAGAGCTTTTCGATAGAAAAGCCACTTCCGTTTTCATGTCATGTTCGATTTGTTTTTAGTCGCCCGACTTCTACGCGTCTTCTCTCACGTGATCAAACGTCTTCTATGACGTGGTCTTCCGGAAGAAGAAGCTGCCAAATCGCACGGGCCTCGTGAATATGTATATCATGTGATTATCCATCGTGCTTAAATTGACTCCGCTGAATATGGTGTACCTATCGGGTCAAAATTATTTTTCTGTGACTTATTTACATTTTGCTGCTTTTCATCGAAAACATCGTACAGTTACGAGCTTTTCGATGAAAAGCGACTCTATTTAGAAGTGCATACTTTCTAGTGTATTATGACTATGGTGCGGACGAGCGGGTAAAATGGTAGTGATTCGAAGTCACCTTTGTTTTCTTTCTTTTCCTTTTTTTGAATTGTCCGATTCGTGTTTTGATCGAAGGTGACAATTGTCGTCGTTAATGCACAAAGACCTCAAGCTTTAAAAAGATTTACCATCAATTTCTCGCGTATCAGATTATTCAATCTTCGTCTCTTTTCATTCCAACAGACAAGAGGTATAAAAAAAGTCTTCATGGTTCGGTTATGTAAATGATTTCCAATTGACATTACAATTTATACAAACGAGGACAATGCCTGAACATGTTTACATCCCACAGTCTCACGTTACATGAATTACATCGATTGGTATCTGGAGTTATAGTATGGCTACACAATTTACATGCCATTAAGGTTGTTTCTTTGTGTTTTTGCAAGCATAATAGCATTTTTGGAATTTTCAATATACAATAGTTGTATCATAAAAAATATCCCAGTTATGCCTATCAAAGACCCGTTTAAGTTCGAAAATTTTGTAACTATTGGTGTTGCGACCAATTCTCGCCCGCACCAGTTCTCGCCAACTTATCCATTTCGCGGTAAAGACTAAAAAGAGTCCTTTCCCACATACATGGTGTGTTGACATCAATTTCTTTTATCCCGAAAATAAACCATATTAAATATTATTATACCTCACGTGACCTTATCGTTCAATAATTACAAACCTAATATTTCGTAATATTTACCGCTCAGATAATATTAACCGGTTTTATATCTTTTTCATATTACTCGCTGAGCGTACTATAAATAGAAATTCTGGTTTTTTATGACGTAACCGTGACGTCACAATGTTTCAAAACACGATATTTGCTGAATCATAGCTAGTTTAAGGACAGATCCTCCAGTTGTTACTGCGCAACTTACTGCGCATATCCTAAATAACGAAATAAAGCTGTTTCAGTAATTGGTCTTTTCAGCAAATGTATGTTTTTACATTTAGTTAATGTTTGGTTGATAAATGAAAAGACACTTTTCCGTTATTTCAATTTTCTCTGTTTGGTCAATTAAAGTGTAATAGTATTCGGATGGTACATTTCGCTTTCTGTTACGCGTTCAACATGTGGCGTTAGCGATAGGAAACGGAGCAACAAAAGCAAAGTGGTGTCTTTATGAGCTAGTCCGCTTCAAATGGACACACAAGATGACACTTTTTATTATCTAAAGCTGGTAATAAGGAAGAAAATGGATAAAAGTAGTGAAACGATTTTGGACAGAGCTGCAAAAAGTGAAGCAATTTTTACTAATAACTAAGAAAAACGCTTGTTTTGATATATTTTTCTTTTTTTTGTTTTTGTAGGTATGACCAAGCACTATGTCTATACCAAAAAAGAAAAAAATTCTTACCGCTGGAATATTTTTTATTATCAGAAACGTTGCGAAAAAAGAGCAATTTCAGCTACTTTTGAAAGAATGTTTTACTAAAAATTTCAAAATCATCACTAAATTTTCACAAATTGATACTCATTTAGACAGAATAAAACATATTGAACACAATAAAGACTTATTTATGTAATCCTAGTCTTTTCGGACACCTTTTTTGTGGGTATTTAAGTGACACCTCATTTTTGCAATTTTAGACAAGAGTAGTCTCCCTTGAAATCCAATAACTTTTTAATTCGCTTGGTGACCTATAGTTTTTAAGTCATTTTTTTTACTTCTCATATATCTAAATAGCAGTACAGAAAAAATAAAAAAAATCTTACCGTAGGAAATAAATGGAGGATCTGTCCTTAACATAAATACGCTTAAATGACGTGGCTTGTTACGCAAAAAGGGACCATCTGGAAAATGTTAAACAGTATGGATCCTAGTCAGTCTTTGCGAACTGCACGTGCTGATCAGAATCGACACTTTTCATTTTAAGCTAATTTACTGAAACTAGATTTTTATTCTATCTTACTTTATATTTTTTTTTCCAAATGCCAAATTAGTTTACCTCTGTTTAGCCCGATCTCTTTCTCATCTAGATCATGGAATTAACCAGGCAAAAGTGATGGCAGGTCTGCATTTGCGTGCGTGTCACAAATACGAATGGTTTAGGCATTCGGTTGGTTTTTACATTTTTTGATTAACAGTGACAGTGAAAGACTTATAAAGTAAGATAAATTGTAGATTAAAAGTTTTGATGTTGTTTATTTTTCGGTATAATAAAATGAATATCGCATGCCTCTCGGGGCAATAGTACATATCGTCTACCCTCGAACCAGTAATATTGACCTCGGCTGAAGCCTCGGTCAATATTACCGGTCTCGGGTAGACAATATGTACTATTGCCCTGAGAGGCATGCGATATTTATATAGTATCACATCTTTGCTGTGATACGGTATAGTTGGCTACAACTGGTACACGGCGAAAATTGGTCGTCAGCCAGAGCAGCTTATTCAAGCTGTAGTTACGACATTTTCGAACGTAATTGCCTTAATAATTTTCAATAATATATGTACACCATCGCAGGAATGAACAAGCCACATGGTTTTTTGTATAAGAAAGGAAAATTCATTTAATAAGGTAGTAGACAAATTTTCAACAGAAATTGAATGACAGACCTGTGCATTGACATGTTGAATTAGACAATTACCCTTTTAAAAGTTTAAACTAGTTTTTGCACCGAAAACCTTATATGCACAATAGACATGCATAATGATCAATGGTTGTAATTTAATTCCTATTTAGTTTCACTCTTTGCACAGCCTTGTTCATTCATTACATTAGAGTGGAAAACGGAACGATCACTCTGCTTGGAAACTGATGCTGTCTATTGCGGTTTTTTTTTAAGTTTTTTTTTTCGTGGAAAATATATGTGTCGGGATCTGGAAAAATGTCCATCATTGCATTTAAGACCAACATGGATCCAGGTCTGATCAAGATCCATTTTGTTCACCGACAGCATCTTCATAACCAGTGGCAATCTTCACCAGACTGCATCCGACCTGCACAGTGGACAATCACGTGCTACAGCAATTTCAGAAAAGTTTCAATAATTTTGTTGATACGGGACTGATTTGAATTAGGTTTGAAGCAGAGAAAGTGGACAGACGTCACGCATTGGATAGACCCGGTAGATTTTTAAAAAAGTAGCTGATAAAAAAGTTATTGAAGATCAACCAAAATTTTGGTTGATCTTCAATAACCTTTTTATCAGTTATTTTTCAAAAATCCACCCATCCAGCTTATTCCTGGTATTTTCCCACCTTCCCTGCTTCAAACCGAATTGAAATTGGCCAAGTCATAACAAAAATATTGATGGTTTTCTTAGATTCCGAGTCACGTGATTATCCACCGTGCACAGGCTGATCTGGAAACATTTGGCAGATATCCGCTTTGGTCAGTGCTGACATTGTAAAATTATCGTCCAATTTGCAATAACGTTTTGTTAAAAATTACACCCTCCCATATTTCAACTCTTATAATTGGGCATATTTATTTCATTTTACTGAAATGTAATGGCTAATAGCAACTAATATTGCCAACTAACCAAATAAAAGAATCGAAATTGTAACTTGTATATGTTTTACATTTTCATTGCAGACGTGTAAATAAGTGTTTGTACAAAATTAAGATTTCTGAAATAAGATTATAGGCCTACATGGCGCTACTCTACAAGAAATCTTAATAGAAAGACGACGTGATGTAGATAGCATATTTATGATTTTATGTCTATGGTTAGTTTACCATGCTGAATCTCATCACAGACACCAACTTATTCATCTTCTTTCGGAAACCCAGATTTTCAATAACCATTGCTTGAAATTTGTTGACATAAACAGTGAGTCTTGTTAAGTATGGAGAATATAATTTATAAAAACCTACCGACTACACTTCGAGGGTTGTTTGATAAATTCGCGAAATTTGTTTCTCATTTTTTTCAAAATTTCAAAATTACATAGACAAATCGCAGGCCCTTAGGAAGCAATTTCAAATGGGGGAGAGGCTAAAGCTCTTTTCCTGAATATTGGGGGGGGGGGGGGGGCTAATTTGGATTTACGCAAAATTTTCAATGTAAAAAAATTAAGAAAATTCGGCATTTTTGGCCAACTTTTTGGGGGAGCCCCCCTTAGCACCCTCCCCCTGTCCCTACGGGCATGAATCATGTCATACATTTGCGGAGGGGGGGGGGGTATAGGGACAATAAAAATACCTACTTCAATGCACCTTTTTATATCCGCATAGCAACCGATGTGCGCGCCGTTGCATTTGGTCAGTTTTGAAATAATTGTGTAAATGAAAAACGTGGCAGAGCACCATGACCATGCGCGCCAAAACCATGGAAATTAAGCTTACATTTTGTTGACATTGTTTAATCGTTCTCTGAAAGAATTGCCGTTTTTGTTTCAAAAGTAGACATGCACACAGCGTTTAGGATCACGTCGTAAGCAAATAGTCGAACAAAACTGACGTCATCTGGTGACCTAGTGACGCGTTGTCGTTACGTTTTGTGTTTGGTCGAGAAATAGGCGAGTCGATAAATTTGTTGATATGAGGAAAGGCATTTACATTGAGGTGGCATGGGCGTTAAAAGTCAGACGGAACACCGGTACTTGGTGATGACTAGCCAGGTAGACCAAAAAATTCGGTCAGTCATGGCGCAACTACTGCGAGTATTGTTGTGAATTTGTCTCGTTCGACAATTGACGTCAATTACATAGGGGTGATGTTATATGACGCTCTGGCGTAAGGCAACCGGCAAGACATTGTCTTATTTAATGGTATTTATAGAAATTATTTGTAATTATATCATGTTGATAGTTTGCATTCTTTATAACAAATAGTTTATCACGTAATATATTTAATTCTGATATCCAATTACAACTTTTAGTTACAGAATAATTCCGCGAATTTATCAAACAACCTTCGTATATCGATGTTTTTCGTAACTGCAGCTTGTTTTACAAGGCTTTTGTTGAAAAGCGACGAAAAACAACATTAATTGTTAATATACATATATACAATTCTTATTGGCTGATAAATTTTAGACACCCCACTATAACAATTTTCCTATCGATATTTTGTTCAAGCTATGATCGCACCGCCTAATAACTCTCTTTACATACACTGCGATATTTGCAAGAATGTTTTGCTAATGAGCGAAAATTATACAAAATCATCAGTTCGATTATGTGATGTACAAAGGTAAATGATTTTACATTACGTTTTGAAAACCGTTTAAAAGTGACTATCTGATGCTTTTATTGACTTGTTACAGCGAAGTTCCATGTAATTTCTACAAAGGATCGCAAAGTAATTACGGGTGCAGTTTCAACGTTCTGTAGACTAAAACGCTTTACAACAAAGCAATGTTCTTGGAATGCGCACACTAACGAGAAAATGATCTATTTCAAATGGAATAGGATATATTGTGACGAGAAATAAAAAGAATTTCGTTCAAGGTAAGCTGTTCAATTTTTTTTGCTTTAGTACTTTCATGTTATTGTTTTCGCCTTTCAATCCCATTCCTTAACTGTCAACAGAAAGCGTTTGCAAAATTCAAAGTTTCTAAGTGGAGTTATTTAAAAATATATAATTATGTATTATTATTATTATTTTTAACATATGAGGGAAGGAGAAAAAGATCTAGCATATAAATGAATTGTTTCCCATCATATTAATTTTAATAGTTTGCATGCACACCTTCCTAATGAACTGTAAGTCAACATCTTAAGAGTCGAATATTAAACATTTTCCTTTGTGTATCCGCACATTCTGATTAAGATCCATACCGTGACATGAAGCAACTCTCGGAGAGCTGTAACGACTATGATCGGACATCATCAAGGGCGGATCCAGGATTTTTTCCGGGGGGTCGAAGCCCAAGATTTTTTTTCCAGGGGAGGGGGTGCAAGCTCAAATTATGGCTTAAAATGTAATAAATACGTAACGTGACACCAAATTAATAGTCAAAATTTAATTTTCGGCCAATGCCAGGCCCCCAACCCCCTCTAGATCCGCCCATGATCATTTACATTAAACCATTCCCACATAATGCCTCTTTGGCTCACTACACGATAATAACACCGGAAAACATTGTGGAAAATGAGGAAATTGCTTGTGACAAGCAATTTGTTCATTTCCCACAATGTTTTCTACTCCAAAGTGACCAAATATGTAAAATTTCATTCACCCGAAATTGTCGTCTGCAAAAAAAAAAAAAAAAAAAAAAAAAAAAAAAAAAAATAAGAATTTTGATCTGCCTAAAGTTTTGTCGTCTGGTAATGGATTAAAAGTTAAAACTGATCTAGAACCATGGTAGTCATAAAAGCTACACAGACAAAAATTCTGAAAAATCTCCATTTCTCCTATTTTCCAGACGTCTGATCATTGTCCACGATGTCTCGACGACTCGCTCAAGTTTATATTATGATCAGTGTGATCGGAATCGCACTCATATTTACCAAAATACTTTTCATGTATATAGGTATGTACTTAATAACCCTTTAACAAACGACAAATTAACCCTTGCCCAAATGGCAAAAATTTGTGGTAATTCAATTTAAAAGAAGGACATAATGGGTAATGGTAGCGATCAAATTTGTGTATAGAATAGCAAGGAAAGTATTGAGACAAAGGAGAAACTGCTGGTTATCAGCAGTTTCTTCTTTTGTCTCAATGTTTTTCCAAGCTTATCTTCTTAGGGACGTCAGAGTCAGGTCTAGTTTGGGAAAGGGTTAATTGTTTTTTTTTTATTAAAAAAAAAACAACAAAAACAAAACAATAAAAAAAAAAAAAAAAAAAAAAAAAAAAAAAAAAAAAAAAAACAAGTATCTTGTCGGGTCGTCAAGGCCATTTTTAAAACAATTAATCGGTAACCAGACAGCAACATTTTAGACTGGTCCAACATGTAAGATATAGCAGACGACAATTTCGAGTGAATGGAATTTTGCGTTTGGTTGTCTTTCAAGGTATATAATGTTATTGGAAATGAAGAAATTGCTCGTCAACACGGCAATTTTGTCATTTTCCGCAACGGTTTCTTCAAAATTTTCTTGTAGGTCGCCCCAAAGAGTCAAAACATGTATTAATCCGAGTTTTCTCTGATGAAATTCGCTCTTTGATATATTGATGCCGCTCATTTACTATAAATGAGCGACATCAACATATCAAAGAGCGAACTTAATCAGAGAAAACTCGGATTATCACTTCATAAATTGGAACAAATTAGCAGCATTGATCAATATTAGTTGCGATGTCATGGCCACAAACTTGATGATGGGTATTGGTTTGAAACCCAGATCAAAATACAAAAAGGTTTCGGTTACATTATTGCAATTAGGATCAATATAATTATGAGGCTGTATTTTACCACAAGTAATGGACCCATTTGCAGATCTCATATTGTCAGTGTTATTGCAAAACCTCGTAACTCCAGCTGTAATCAAGTTTGAGTTACGAGGTTTTTCAATAACATTTTTAAACTTTCAGATATTTGGTCTATGAGCGGTCCAGTCGACTACTATACGATACAGTCATCACGGCAGATGAAGCTGTCTGAACGATGTCCGAGTTATAAACATTTGAGAAAAAACATCATGTACAAGAGCTACAGGCCAAAATTCTTCTTTTTACCAGAATACAATATGTCTGTATGCACTGTAGATAAAGCTGGTGGAACTTTTTTGAAGAAATTCATGGCGATATTACGCAGTCAAGTGTTAAATTCCGTTATCAATGAAAATCCGTCTCGGCTTGATATTCACAAGTATGCTATCAACTACACAGTTTTCTTTCAAAACCCATCATGGAAAACATCCAGAATCATAACAGCTGCTAGAAACCCCTACACCAGGCTTTACTCTGCTTATGTTGATAAAATTATGACACCCTCTGTTACTGCACCAATTAGGCCAGGTGACAAATGTTTCTTTGATGTCTCATTTGAAGAGTTTCTCAAGCTTGTAATATACAACAATGATCATGCTATTATTGACAGCCATTGGACACCGATCTATTACCAGTGTCGACCATGTGAATATAAACAGGCAGTTATACTAAAACAAGAAACGTTCAGTGATGATTTCGCACACATCCTTGATAGTTTTCAAATCGGTAAAGAAGCAAGGAATGCTGTTCATAAACTTATGGGACATGATCGTATAAAATGGACGATTGAAACAACTGTGCAGGAAATCATGAATGACGCTTTAACACTGGAGTTCAATAACGAAACTCTAGGCTGTATTGGCTGGGTTGGTATTTTGGAGAGGTTGTGGACTTCCTTTCAAATACAAGGGTACATAGACAAAACTGTGCCATTAAATTTCAAACATTACAATCAGCCAAATAGCTATAAAAACATGACAGTTTTCCTCCAAACAGTGTTTGAGGCTATAGATTTGTTCCCAATGACGTCATCAAGCGCCAAAGCTCAAAGAAGAGGTTTCATGACTGACGCATACAAATCAGTTTCGTGGAAAGTTCTAAAAGGCATAAAACGGGTGTTTGCTGCCGATTTTTATCTGTTTGAATATTCTTTAGACATACCTGCTTAATGCAATTTACGTGCATGCAAAAGTGTTTCATAAAAATATCATTTAAATGAATATTAGGCCTGTCTTTACTTCTGTGTTAAAACAAATATCACCGTCTTCATCTTCCCGTTTTTGGACCAAGCTAAGCTTCCGCTTATTGCTTTTTTTTTCAACAAAAACCTCGTAAAACGCATTGTGTCAGGCTAAAATTGTATGGTTCAGAGTAGTTTCATCAATAACCGAATGCATATGCCAGTTATCATTTACCGATGCATTTGGATTAATAGAGGCAAAAATTAACACATCGCCTTGCATCCAGTTTTTCAATGGACTATTTTCCAAGCGGAAGCGGAAGGATCCAACGGTAAAACATCCATTGGAACTCTGCCCTAATTTAACCTTTGAGACGGTAACAAATTGCTGTGTGTTTGTTGGTTATACCAGCCTTGCTGACTAAGATAAAATAAAGAAACCCCTATAGCAAGAAAAGAATACGGATGTATTACATGTAATGTTTGGACACAACGATGCATCAAAATTACAACTTTAGACAT
Source organism: Fragum sueziense (assembly GCA_963680895.1). Classification (NCBI taxonomy): domain Eukaryota; kingdom Metazoa; phylum Mollusca; class Bivalvia; order Cardiida; family Cardiidae; genus Fragum; species Fragum sueziense. The sequence continues at coordinate 67,444,110 of OY804592.1, forward strand.
TCCAAATCATGAAACATTGTTGCTTACTATTTCTCAAAATAAGTTCCTGGTTAATCAGGGCTACAAAATAAGAGAGCTTATTATTTTGCTCTGTTAATGACAAGACTACCAATAGTATATGATGGGAAATTACAAACCCACGAGGGAAAGGGTGAAAATGTTGACCTTCATCGTTCATACTCTTTCGAAAACGGACAAAATAAGTTCTATAGATAGATCTCCATAAATGGCTCAGATCAAAGGGTCAATTTCAAAACGTACAAATTGAGAAACAAAATAGAGCTTTATACATAAATCAAATGAAACCCGATTTTCATAACAAAACCCTATAGGTACAAATAGTCCTTGGTTTTTGTACCCACCTCAACATTTACGTTCCCTTTCGCTACCGGTATTCATAGAGTTAACCCTTTCCCAAACGACAAAATTTTAGGGCGGTCCAAATTGAAAGTTGCTGCAGACGACAAAATAGACATTCAAAAAAAAAAGGGATTTTTGTACAATACAGCTAAGAAAATATAATTCGTCCCTTGACAGCCAGAAGTGGCTATCATCAGTTAAAATTTAACTGCTGATAGCCACTTCTGGCTGTCAAGGGACGTATTGAGACAAAAGGAGAAACTGCTGGTTATCAGCAGTTTCTTCTTTTGTCTTAATGTTTTCCCAAGTGCTCTTCCATTAGGGACGTCAAAACAGGTCTTGTTTGGGAAAGGGTTAAGGTATGCAACACCTCAGTAAATGTTGAGGTGAGAACAGAAACCAAAAGCTATCTGTACATGAGTTTAAAGTGACATTTCAGAATTTTTTGTCATAAATTTTACTTTTATTTTTATCTGAAAGAGCATATTTCCTTATGAAAATTCTGAAAATATCAAGCCAAAATATTGCACCGTTTACGAGAAATTTATATTTTTGTGTTAAAATTGAACAAATTGTTGTGGACAACAGTTCGGATTTATATGCAAGTTATCGATTAGGTCTCAACTTTAAATGCGTGTTTCTCGCTTATTGGGAACAACTTTAAAAAACTAATAGTATTTATGCTCATTAGAATAACCAATCTTGGCATCAAGACATACTTTAAAAAATTGAAATTGGAATGAAATGTCCCTTTAAGTTCGGATTTCAAGTGATTTACCGATACACCTTAAGTAACATAAATCTTAAGGTTCTTATCAATTTGTAAGGTATCAAAATTTGTACTTCTATTTAATATAAGCCTTTTAGGGAGATTTCACGCCTTATTCACAGAACTCCTTTCAAATCCGTCGAAATTGAGAGGTTTTGCAGAATAAAAATCATAAATAAACATTCTTATTAATATTAAACACGATAGCTGGGAAACGATAGGTAAAAGAAAAGTGTTAATTATCAGTATTTTCTATTTATTTCAACAATCTTGTTCAGCCTTTTTCTGTTTTGAATGCAACAACTAGTTTTCTTTTGTATTGAAAAATTAATGGTTTGTTAAACAATCACAAAAGAAAGCATTATCGGTGAATGTTTTAAGCGTACTTCCTTGTCTTTTGCAATTTACATTAATTTTCTTCTTTTGTCTCAATGTTTTTTCCCAAACGTGTTCAATAAGGAATACCAAAACTAGGGAACGAGTTAGCCCATTACCACAAATTGACGCTTTTTGACACCCACAAGATAAAGGCTTTGGAAAACTTGTAGAAAATGAAGGAATTGCTTGTGAGAAACAATTTTGTCATTTCCAACGATGTGTTCAACCACGAAAGACAAAAAAATGTAAAATTTCGTTTACTTATAATAATTTATAGCCGTCTGAAACATCTTTGAATCTGAACAAGTCTAAAATTTACCGTCTGATAATGGGTTGCAATAAGACGACGTTTGTTGTGTGTCCATGGAGACAAGTCATGCTTTGAAATTCAAATGAGAAAATGTCAATACAATCAAAAGAATAACTCTCTCCCATAATTATGGACCTGTCCAAAGTCGAAGGGGATTCATATGATAAAATTGATAAGGTCTTCATTTGAAAATCCATTACATAGAGCAAGAAACGTCAGTGAAAGGGAAGAAATACTGCTTATCAGCATTTTAATGTTTTTTTTTAAATGTAGAATGTTCTTCACCATTGGCTCGAAATGGTTTTAGGTAGGGTAATGGGTAGAATTACACTGTCGACAAAAAGCATGTCGTCTATTATACAACACAAATAGTTAATTCATGCATTTCAATATTTACATTGAATTGCACAAAAGGCGGCTACTTTTGTTTAACAAACAGGGTTGTTGAGACACGTTCATGTAATTCAAGACAGGGTTAGAAAAATATCGTGAATTCAAGTTTGCAAATTCGTGCGCAATAAATTAGGTGCTTAATTTTAGAATCCAAATTTACGCGAATTCCAATAATAATGATTAATCTGTCAATGCTTTTCAATGTAAATGTCACTGAAGATTTTGGGTTTCGCTATAAACCTGCTTACGACAGCTTTAACAAACTATAAATGAGCAGGCAGCTTGAAAGATGTCCATTGTGGCAGTTTGGACAACATGGACCAGATCAGTTTGGGCATACACACAGTCTGATCAAGATCCATGTTGCTCTCTAAAAGCTTCTTAGTGACATGAGACAACTATTTTTAAGATAGAGACTGTATAGTAGATTCTATGCGAAATAAACATTGAAATGCACGCAGCGCATTAAACGTTTATATCGCACTACTATACAGACTCTATCTGACTTCTATCTGTTCGCTAGCGATTCATTGGAGAGGGGGCGTGGCTATGTATAGACGTTGCATAAACTATTCGGCAGTCTTACTTATGCGAAATTAACGGGGAAATTTTAAGATTTAGTACAATTTCATTTACCCATAAAGTAGGTCGAACACCAAGAAAGAGCAGCAATGGTCTGACCGCACTGCCATTAGTCTTGGACTGGGTTACCAAATGGCAATAATTTAGACTGTTCCAAATTCAAACATGTTTCAGACGACAATATCAATTGAATAATTTGAATTTTATAGTCTATTCGGAGAGACAACAATGTGGGAAATGAAGAAATTGCTTATCGCAAGCAATTTCTTCATTTTCCACTAAGTTTTCTAATACAATATAAAGCCTTTAAATTGTAGGGCGTCAAAAAGCGTCACTGTGGCAATGGGTTAAATGTCATGAGGGAACTTTTCTCAGAACCCGACCCAATTACTTATCATAATTTTTTCACGAAATCAAACAAAAAATTCGTGTGTCAAAGTACAGTTATTTCGAGCTTTCACCATGGATCCGTCCAAAATTTGGCCGTTTGGGAAATGAAAAGAGTCGCACAGTCTTGCCCTGGTTATTTCACAAAAGCAGGTTACGCAACGTAGTTTTTCATTTTCATTCTTTATGGAGAACTAGAAATTTTAGAATTATTAGACTCTATTCAACCTTTTATGATTTTGCACATAATTGCGTTGTGCCCCAAGCAATAATAGACTATTCGATATTATGTAAATGGGCCGATGCGTGGAAAGACGAACCTTGCATATATATCGCCACTTTTCAACGAAAACCTCGTAACTGCAGCTGCAGTTACGAGTTTTTCTTTGAAAAGCAGCGATATGCCACATGTTTTCAGATTAGCCTGCGCAAAATGCTGTCTTATCACAATCTTTACTTCTTACATTTGAGACAGGATCTGGAAAAAGGTCCCTTAAGGCTTCTGAGCCCAACATAGATCCAGATCAGCCTGTGCATACGCACAGTCTGATCAGGATCCACGTTGTTCTCTAATAGCTTCTTCGTGACCTGTAGTAACTTAAAGTGAGTAGAATGGAATCATATTGGACTCCATTTGACAACAGGCTGATCTTGAAACTCAATTTTTAAAAATGCTATAAGGGACGTTTTTCCAGATCCCGGCTCATTTATATACAGAGCTATGGATAAGAGGGAGTAGTGGCTTTTCAAAATGTGCAATATTTCATTTAGATTTATTGTTCATCAAACCCTATAGCCTATCTTAAGCCTCTCTTACAACCCGTCGTGCGTCTTTTAAAATCGGACGTTTTTAAACGCTGCAAAATCGCACGATTTATAAAGACGCACGACGGGTTGTAAGAGCGCCTCATAAGAATTGTCCGGTCAATTCTTTGCTGCGTGCAGTCTGCGTCGTACTTGCGTCCACAAAAATCGTACGTTGCACGTACGTGCATCGCACGACTAAAGACGCAGACCGCACGCAGACCGCACGCAGCAACACGTACGACCGGCTGTAAGAGAGGCTTTACAACCGGTCGTACGTGCTCCTGCGTGCGGTCTGCGTGAAGTCTGCGTCTAAAACGTACGTTTAATCGTGCGATGCACGCACGTGCAACGTACGATTTTTGTGGACGCAACACGACGCAGACTGCACGCAGCAAAGAATAGACCGGACAATTCTAATGAGGCGCTCTTACAACCCATCGTGCGTCTTTATAAATCGTGCGATTTTGCAGCGTTTAAAAACGTACGATTTAAAAAGACGCACGACGGGTTGTAAGAGAGGCTTATACCGCGGGTTCCAATTAGAATAGATTCATCGAAACGATTCAAATGAGTACACACACCAAAGGGTTTGGATTTGAAATAATAAATTTAGAATGCATTTGCGGTTGGTAATGAACACGGTGGGGATTGTGCATGCTGGGATGGATAACGAATACGGACAAAAATAATCTCGAATCTTGTCAAATATTTTGCAATAACTCCTTTATTTCTTTGTCGATTTTCAAAAGGTCTATTGCATGTATCCCGCCTTGAAAATCTCTTTCCTCGGATACATGGATTATTTGTGGTATCCCTTTAATTTTTCCAAAAATTGATCCCAACTGACCAGAAAACGAAATGATAACGACTACGGCAAAATAGGCCACGCTTCAGGTCGGAAATTGTGCAATAATTTTCTTATTTCTGTGTCAATTTTCAAGCGGTTTGTTGCATGTACCCCGCCTTACTGAGCGCTTTCCTCAGGTGTATTACTTATATGAAAACTCTCCATATTTTTCCCAAAAATAGATCCCAACTGACCTGAAAAAACTATCAGATTTTTTGTCGTTTTTCTGGTTGGGATCACATTTCGCAAAAAGTACAAAAAGGTTTCGTGTAAAGCATACATCGGAGGAAAGAGCTCAGTAAGGCGGGGTACATGCAACAAACCGTTTTTGAATTGACGCTGAAATAAGGAAGTTATTGCAAAATGTCTTACCTGAAGCGAGGCAAATTTGTCCGTAGATTTACCCATCCCAGCATGCACAATCCCCACCGTGATGAATATAATCAACATTTATCTTGAACTGACTTGCGTTAGCGCATTCTTGTCTGCATCAATGTTGGCTTAAAGCTGAAAATGATGAACTTTTGTTCGGGTGTCGTCGTTACGTATCCGAACTATTTCGGGCGCGGTCGAACTTTCCACCGCCGAATGTTTTCGACCGCGCCCGAATAGCTTCGGACACAATTCGAAAAGATCCGGTGTTTTATGAATCTCAAAATGGCCACGTTATACCTTAAACTGTTTGACAAAGCCAGGGCATATAAAACGTTTTGTGGTAACGGTAGCACTATTGGTAAACAGAATGACACTTTCTCAAATTACGAAGCGTTTTGACGACACCTAGAAATGAAGATTTTGAAAATATCAACAACGAAAAAGAACATTGCTGATAAGCAATATTTCTTTTTCTCCCATATATCGTTATTTGTCGTATTAACCCATTACCACACAATGACTCTTTGTGACTCCCCACAAAATAATGGCCATGAAATACATTGTGGAAAATGAAGAAATTGCATGTGAAAAGCGATTTCTTCATTTTCCACATTGTTTTTCACCCAAAAAATACCCCAAAAATTAAAAATTCTATTCACTTGAAATTGTCGTCTGCAGGATCTTTCAATTTTGACTACCCTAAAATTTTGTCGTTTGGTAATGGGTTAAGCACTCGAAATTGACACTCCATGTATCATGATTTTTGTCTGCAACATCGTTCAATTTTGACCAGTTTAAAATTTCTAGTTTATTTTCCTAAAAAAATAATGTGAATATTCAGTCATTTTAAAATATCTTTTAATCATTTCCTAAACATAACAATATCTGGTTTTGACATACGTCCCCAATAAAAAACCACTTTGTATAAAAATACATTGTGACTAAAGAAGAAAGCTTGGCAAACATAATTTTTTTCTTAATTCGTTCCAATATTTCGTGTAATATTTCAAATACTTGTGTAACCAATGATGCTAGAGAAATTTGCCAAGAAACAGATTCTTTTCTTTTACATTGTACCTTCATTAGTTTTTTACTCTTATACACAATATCTCAATTTGGTAATAATTCTTTGTAGTCTTAAACTCTTTTTCTGTTTTCTAAAAACCTTGAAAATGCTTATAATCACCGTTTTTCCTTTTGCCTCAAAATTTTATTCTAATTGATTGGGAACATGTTAACCTTCGAAAGTTTAGACTTGTCCGTTTTAAAGCTGCTACAGACATAAATTTACAATAGATGTAGGTAAAGATTTACATACGTGGGTGATTTCAAAAATAAAGAGGATTTTTTTCAAAGTGAGCTACAGAAAATATTTCAAAAGCTTTTGGTGAACTTTTTGTTCTTAAATAAGTGTTGCCTTAGTGTTAAGATATCTACAAAATTTCATGAACATATCTTGATAAATAAAAATTTTATGACCAAAAATGATGCTAAAATTGTCCCTAGTGAAACGATTTTTGTGTGACATTTTCTGATAACATCATTATTAGGACTGTTATTACATAGACTGTAGGTATTTGGTGATGGAATCTTAGTATTTAAACGAAACTTTGACTTATAATCTTTATCTTCTTAAAGGTTTCAGATGCATATTACCTTAATTAGACTATACATTCTGGGTTTATAACAAACAACATGCTGACAAAAATTTAGTCAAAATTTACTTGATTCTCAATTTATTTTGGTCTTATTTGATTTCTGTAGAATTGCAACCTGTTAATTAAGTTAATTTGATGATCTTGATATTATAAGATTTAAATAAGCATAAAACTATTGGTGCATGTCTTTACACTTTGATCTGCTAGAGCTATATCTGTAGGTACCCCAAATTGTCCCCAGTGAAACATTTTGTGTTTGGGAGCTTATGATTTTTCCCCATCTTTTTCAAATGTGCAGTCTCATAATATTCAAAGAGAGTTTGTGCCAAAAAGATCACCAGCAATGGAATAAATGAGAGGAGGATGTGCATTTGGTATCTGTCATCCGAAAACAAATGTCCCCAGTGAAACGCAATTTTGCTGCATGACACTATATCAGTCTAAATGTTAAAATATCTTAAGTTAAGGATGTTGCTTGGTTACTTCTGATTACTTGTTGTAAAGATGGGTTATTTTCTAATATTTCACAAGAAATTTTTCTTGATATCCCTATGGTGTAGGTAAAATATCAAAGACATCATTTTCTAAATTTCTGACAGCAAAATTGTACTTATATATTGATATTAAATCTAAAAAGCAATTGCCATGTTTGAATTTATAGAAAAAATGAACTATGAACAATAACAAACTAGTCTTATTTATCCTGAGCCTAACAATTTTATGTCCCCAGTGAAACGGTTACAGCTGCATTTGTATCTGGTGACATTTTTTCAGAATCTTTTTCTATTTCAATTTGTATACACCTTTAATTAAGTCCTTGGACAATATTCTTTACATTCAAACTAAACAAGAATCAAATTGAGTTCTTCTACCATTTATTTCGGTATCTTAACTTTTAAAATGTAGGTGTAGCTTAGAAATATGTGCCAATTGGTTGTTTCAGACCATGGAAATATACCAGAACTTATTAATCTACAAGGCATTGTCAATGATACATACAAAATTTATGTACATTATATCAGCTTCTAAAAAGAAGAAGGCTTAAGACAATTTTTGTCATATTTTTGTCCCCAGTGAAACGGACTTTCCAGTTTCTTTGATGCCATGTAAACTACTTGCGGCTACTTGTAGAAAAACGGCTTTTGGCTAATCTATAGCTATGTGTTCATTGTCACATCAGATAGAACTACAGCTGTTGTCCTAACATATTGCATATTTTACAGAAACTTATATTAGTGATAAATGAAAAACCAGAGCAAAATTCTACTTCAAATTGTCATAAAATTTGATACATCTCGCAGAAGTAGCAAATTTTTGTATCGGATTGTAGCTTTGCATATGCTTTAAACTTAAAAGACAAATAATCTTTCAATTATATAACTTTTCCAAGCTTTAAGATGTCTAGAAAAAATCAGATATCCTTAAAAAATGAGTCAATGGATTTGAACAAATTTCAAAATTAAAAAGGAAATAGTCTTTGTCCTTCACCTTCCCATGTATATTTTCTGAAATTTTGACATATAAGCAAAACATTTCTAGAGAAAACATCAGCAAATAATAATTTTAATTTTTGACAGCCAATGTCACACTTTATCCTCTTTTTTTTTAAATCACCCATGTACTTTGTTTACCATACAATATAATTATGTATACAGAAAATATTGAGACAAGAGGAGAAAATGATAATTCTTTTGCCTCAATACCCCCAAAGCTTTTCATTACAGACACGTCAGACTGGGGTTGCTTTGGAACAACTTAGTATTATAACGGCCCTGTCCCACCTAACCGAACATTACACCGAATGCGCACCGAACTGGATTCGGCATATTCGTGAAAGGTTCGTTCCAAATACGGTTTATGTTCGGTATGTGTTCGGAGCTTTTCGTCGATATCCGTCGGTGTTCGCAGACACCCCTCCCCACCCCCACTGCACAAACGAATGCAGCGATCAAAATTTTCGGAATGAGTCCGGTAATGGTCGCGGAGGGATCTGTAGGCGCGCGTCTGACATTCGCTGCTTTCGTATTGGTGTCGGTAATAATTCGCGACGAATTCCTGGCCAGTGAGATCGTCATGACCGCACCGAAGGACTAGAGCGTGTCCACTCCGATGAAGGTGCGTTTATATACCGATCTGACCGAAATGGCCAACGAACAGCCAACGAAACACACCGATCCTCACGATGCCATTCCGAATACGACGTTATAGTCGTAACTCAAACGGTAGGGGTTCATTGATATTTGGGAACGAATTTGGGTATATTTGGGAGAAACGTCGTGGGATGTTCGACATAGTCGATACAAGTTCGTTACGTGTTCGGTAAATGGTGGGAAAACGCAAGGTTCAAACCAAAAACCACCGAATAAATAGGCAACGAACACTGCGAATTTCGCCATTGACTTTCGGTACAAATTCGCTATTGGAATGTTCGGTCAGGTGGGTCAGGCGGGCTATGACCTTATTACAGTGGTGGATCAGAACGTGTTTCGGGGATTAAACGATTGTATTCATTTTCAAAGATATATTTATTCAAAATCATTATGTATTTCTAGGGAAACGAACCATAAATCAAATCAAATCAAATCAAATTCTTTATTGGTTTAAGAATCCAGTCAAAGGATTGTTACCATAAAACAAACAGTATTACAAATACAAAAACATACACAATGTCATCTGCATGAAACAAATATTATCCATACAATAATACTATATTGATTATCCATAACACTTTGAAAAGGACCTATTGCCAATTATGATATCTGTAAGCTGTATAATTAAGAAATTGGAAATAGAAATGGCAAGTGATTTGCCTTTTCTTTAAACTTTCCATGTTCTTTAAAGACAGATTATTTCAATGTAGCGGGAACCAGTGGTTAACATAGGCTGGTTTTAATGTCAATACCAGAGAAAAGTCAAATTATGAAGGAAAAGGGATGAAATGCTGGTATTCAGCATTTTCACCTTCTCTCTGAACATCTGAGCCATTCAAAATTACCAACTTGGTTTATTTCAATTTTATTTTCTGCAGAGGCATTCAAATTCCACTGGATCAACTCAAAATTGGGCCATGTAAGGAAAATTTACCTCGGCAAACACTATTATGCATATGATACAATTTGCCACTAAATAGGTATCTATGACCTCTCTATATAATTGGGTTAACACCTAAGTATTTTTTAAGAACAATACTTCTATAGCTTTTGGGCTTTTCCACCCACCCCCATTTTTAACCCTTTTCCCAAACGGCAATAATTCAGGGTGATCTACAAACGACAAAATAGATGTTATAAAAGATAGAGTTTGTGTAAAATATGGCATAGAAAATATTGAGACAAAAGGAGAAACCGCTGGTCTGGTCATCAGCAGTTTCTTCTTTTGTTTCAATGTTTCCCAAGCCTTTTCTATTAGGGACGTCGAAACCAGGTCTTGTTTGGAAAGGGTTAATGTGATAGACCCTTGAATATCGAAAATTGATAAAAGCAAAATGCTCAAAATAAGCATTTTTCCTTTGAAAATTTGCAGTATGGAATAAAATAAAATAATAATAATAAAAAAACAACCTTGACATAATTATGATAAGCACATAGCCGTCATCAGTAAAGGAGTGTTTTTGTAAACCCTTTCCCAAAATAATGCCTGCATTTGATTTGGAACCGGTGATTGGCAAAGACTGGTTTTAACCTGCCTATCAGAAAAAAAAAGAAGAAGAGAACTCAGAAATTATTGGAGAAAAGAGGAATATGCTGTAGGCCAGCATCTCTACCTTCATCTTCAACAACCTCATGGTTATTTTAAGACCAAGTTTACACCCTTTGTCATTTCGAACTAGTAAATTCTTTACTTCTACAATAATTGGAAAAGGGTTAAACGTATAAGAATGACATATTAATTAACCCATAACCAAACGGCAAATTTTTTGACTATTCCAAAATCAAAGATGATGCTGACGGCAATTTGAAGTGAATAAAATTTTAAAACATTTTGATTTTTTTTTTTTTTTTTTTTTTTTTTATGAAGAAAACATTATGGTGAATGAAGAAATTGCTTGTCACAAGCCATTTCTTCATTTTCCATGATGTTTTCCAAAGTCGTTATTTTGTGGGTAGTCAAAAGGAGTCACTGTGTGGTAATGGGTTAACACAGTGAGAATTGAAAAGAACTAAACTATAAATTGTAAATGTACAATCACAATTAACTCTTTCCCAAAGAATATATGGTTTTGGAAAACTTTCAAGTTACGACTTGGGAAAACATTGAGACAACCAAAGTAAACATTGATATCCAGCGTTTACTTCCCTTCTCCCGATGTGTTCTGTGCTATTTTGTAACCCCTTGCAAGTTTGATCTACATCAATCTTGTCATCAGCAGCAGCTTCCGAAGTGAACCACCAAAAAAATTCTGATGATTTGGGAACTATTGGCTATCTTTATTATCAATGAAATATATATAATTTAGGCAATCAATTGTTCCCTTTCTTTGAACAGGTCATGGACAAATACAATACATTTACTAAGAATATCATATTCCTTGTTTTGAAGAATAAACAGAAATTTTTCATGATCATTCATACCTTTAAAAGATGGAGTAATATTTTCTACGTCGTCAAAAAATAACTTTCTGCGATTTGATATGATTATGTGTAGGTTTGAGCCCCCTTAATTTAAGGAAATCCTTTATTTCTGCCGCAGAGATTTTGTGCAAGGTAAAATCGTCCATTCAATCATGTACAAGCTAGTCCGATTCTGAAGTAAGAATCGCAACTATAATTTCCCAAATAATAAGTTGGAACGAGTTCATTCCCTTGCGCTAAATTCTCATGTACTCGTGTAGCCCCTCCCATACAAACACACATAGAGATAATAGAAAACAGGCCCGTAGGAACAGGGCGGCTAGGGGATGTGGACAAAGTTGGCCAAAAAAACGCCATAATTATTTTCCTTTTTCACACTGAAAATTTGAGAAAATCCAAATTAGCCCCCCCCCCCATATTCAGAAACTGAGACTTTAGCCCCCCCCCCCCCCCCCCCCCTTCCCCAATATGAAATTGCTTTCTACGGGCCTGAAAAATCCTACTTTTTTCGTTCCTGAACAATAAGATTTTGAAAACATTGAATGGAAAGAACATTCTTGATAGTCAGTATTTGGTTGTCTTCTTATTGTGTTTTTGTTACCTAACAAAATAGTCAAACATAGTCGTATAGCTCACGATAATTGAACTGGCAGAGCAGCCCTAGCCAATAGGCTGGGATGCTCTGCCAGGTCATTTATCGTGAGGTATATGTGAAAGGGTTTGTCGTCGGATGCGCTCGAAAATGCCCAATGCCCTGCTAATTAACGACTTTTTCGAGCATAACCAACATTGTGAGAGATGCATTGAATGGCATTGAATTTTGTGCTAAGAATAGACTAGGTTACACGTTATGTGTTGATAAACCGTCGGCGTTGTTATAAAATCTCGTAATTACGGCTTGAATCAACCTACAGAAATACTAATGTATACATGTGCGAAATACTCGATAAAATCGTTTCCTATTTGTAAAATTTCTTCTTTAACCTAAACGGACTCTAAATCGATGTAGAATCTAATCACTGTTTTTATTTAGATAACAAGACCATTGGTGGTGAACTCGGCCAAAGCGTGGGACGTTTTTTCGCGATCATAGTATTCCGTCGGTGTTGTTATAAAATATCGTAAATACGGCTTCGATAAAGCCGTAGTTACGAGATTTTATAACAACACCGACGGTTTGTCAATATGTATCGGTAAATCCGGTCTATTTCTAAAACAAATACATTGTTATCAGAAAAACTATCCAATCAGATCTTTAAACTCACATTTAAACGCAAAATATCTGTACCTTGTTGTAGCGAAAAACGTCCCTCGCTTTGGCCGAGTTCACCACCAGTGTTTGCCAAGGCTGAAAACATTGGAGAGAAATGAGTCACGAATGAGTTCTCAGCCTTTACAAGAAGTTGAAGGGCTCTCTTTCAAAATATCGCTGCCTTTCTGCAAAAACCTCGTATCTGCAGCTTGTTTTAAGCTGCAGATACAAGGTTTTTGCAGAAAAGCGACGATATATCTGAGAGTGCTGAAGATGTGCTGGTGTCACGGTGGATAATCACGTGACACAACAATTTCAGAAACTCTTCAATAATTTTCTTAATACTGGACCGATTTGAATTCGGTTTAAAGCAAAGAAGGTGGACATATGTCGCGCATTAGATACCTGTGTCGTATTTCTAAAATAACAGCTGACAAAAAAAAAAAAGATATTTAAGATCAGCCAAAATCTTGGATGATCTTAAATTATTTTTTAACCTGCTGATTTTTAGAAACTCCAACACGTCCAGCTTATTACTGGCATTTTCCCCACATTCTCTGCTTCAAACCGATTCAAATTGGTTAAGTATTAACACAATTATTGAAGATTATCACGTGATTATACACCGTGGGTGTGCTGAAGTTAAGTAAGGTAGCTTGATGGAGCAAGTTTAGTATAGATAAGTCGTCAGATTCCGGTATTTAAAATGTCGCACTCCATAGGAGGCATTTGATGAGACGAAAGAAGTTTATGTATATGATACACCCTCACATGACGTTATCAAACACTGCCATCGTCAGTTCAACTATGGACTGACACCTCTTTCCATCCATGATTGGACCATGAAATCTTTTCCAGAACGACGAAAGCCTCATTTCCGAAGTCAACACAAAATCGTTTCTATATACAAGCACTAAATTTGACAAAGATGTTACTGAGAGTATACTTCTTTCAAAACATTTGGCATCCACCATGAAAAACTAACATGGCTGCCAAATTCCAAGATGGCCGCCATCTCTATAAGTAAGGAAAACGAAGAAAATCCTTCTTTTTAAGATAAAAACACCCCATTTGGCACAGATGTTCCCCAGGGTAAACTTTCTTCAAAACACACTGTGTCCACCATAAAAACCCAACATGGCTGTCATTTTCCATTGCTTCTCCATGTGAGATAAGCACCAAATGGCCTAAGTGTAGTTTTCATGATGGATACCTTGCTTTTTGAAGACATTTCACTCTGAGAAACATCAATGAGAAACATTTGTGCCAAATTTGGTGATTTTATGAAAATGGCAGTCGTTTCGGTTTTTTATGGTGTATTATCATGTGTTTTGAAGAAAGTTTACTCTGAGGAACATTTGTGCCAAGTTTGGTGTTTGTATGTCAAAGTAAAAAAATCCGACGTTTTCTTCTATAAAAATGATGGCAGCCATCTTGGAAAATGGCAGCCATGTTTGTTTTTCATGGTGGACACCATATCTTTAGAAGAAGTTTAATCTGAGGAAGATTTGTGCCAAATTTGGTGTTTGTATCTTACAAAGAAAAAATTTTCTCGGTTCTCTTCACCTGTAGAGATGTTGGCCATCTTGGAAAATGGCAGCAATTTTGGTTTTTCGTGGTAGATACCATATGTTTTGAAAAAAGTATACTCTTTGTGACAATCTTGGTGCTTGTATCTCGAAACAAAGTATTTTTTCTGACTTTTTTACGTATAGAGATGGTGAAAATCTTTAATTACACGGGCGATAACTTTCATGAGAAGAAAAGATCGCAATGGACATTAGCCGTTATGGAAGTTAAAATGTCGTATATTGAAATGCTTATAAAAACGCGAAAATGAACAAAAATGTCTCAATAAACAGCATCATTTGCCTTATATTAATTGGTTCAATCATTTAATAATATTCACATCGGGGAGTATGTACGGGTTGCTGCATAAAAGACCGTTATGGATATTAGAAGACGTAATGTGACAAACGTACAAGTTTCAGTTTTTGCACAAAAAAAATCATCACTGTTTCATAAAAAGCTAGCATGCGCCATGTATTTATCGTAAGACATTGTCCCTCTTCTTATAGCCGAAGTTATCGAAATCAAACAATTTTAAGACATTAATATGTGGCCAAAATCAACCGTTACCACTGTATTATTTTACTGACACTTCTCCAGAAATCCTCCTCTGGGTGTAACGGTACACTAGATTCGAAGCTATGCGATGCATGTAGAGTTAACCCCATGTTGACCTAGTCAGCCTTCATGGTATGTTATTTTAGTGATCTCACCATCTTATAAGCTGTAATCGGACACCACAGCAGGCAGTATATTTAACTGGTGAATATACAGCAAAACCACCTATTGATTATGGCAACAGACTATCATAAAATCTGTTTTGCTTTCAATTTCTTGAAGCAGAAACTATTAATAAGATATTCTAGCTTGTGAATGAAATTTGGAAATTCATTTATTTCGGAAGGAGGTCTTTGTAGTCAATAACTCTCAATCTAAAAGGAAATACGCTTGTAATCAACATTTTCTTTGTTTGTCTCAATATCTCCTAAGCCTTTCTATGAGAGAGAAGGTCTTGTTTGGAACAGAGATTTGAAGGAAAAAATATTGTTGTTTTGAATATGATTTCTATTATTTTTCTCAAGAAAATAAATTCAATAAACCTTATTCCAGATGGTGTATGTTCATATTTCACCCAACTAAAACTAGATATGTTTATGAAAATCGATTGTTGAAGATTGCAAAAATAATAATAATAATTTATAATAATAATGGGACAAAATTACATTTTTTTGTTTCTGAACACCCCTTATGACTCAACCCCCAAACCGTTCAAATGGTGGAATTTCAAAACATTAATTAAGATATAATGTTTAGATGGAGTTTGACGTTATTTACCCATGGATAACCGTTTCCATACACAGAAACTGTTGCACAAATTGGATAGAAAAAATGATCTATTTTTATCGGGCCAAATGAGTAGAGATTGGCTTAGAAATAAAAGCAAAATGAATATTGTTGTTAAGTACACTTTGTTTAATCATTTGCATAGAATAAAAATATAAAATTGATGATAACCAGATAAGACATAATAAACATAAAATTAACCCTTTCCCAAACGATGAAATTGTAGGGTGATCCACTTCAAAAAACGCCACAAATGACAAAATTGAAGTTATTAAAGATAAAATTTGTGTAAAATATGACATAGAAAATGTTGAGACAAAAGGAGAAACTGCTGGTTATCAGCAGTTTCTTCTTTTGTTTCAATGTTTTCACAAGCCTTTTCCATTAGGGACGTCAAGACCAGGTCTTGTTTGGGAAAGGGTTAAGTGCACAAATATTCTCTTTAATTATATTTATCATTGCACATTTTGTCATGTATACATCACCCTTGAACTTTTAAAAGCATGCTGTCGGAATCAAGTTCACCATTTTCTTATCACTTTCAAAAATTAATCCTGCTTCTGGCGTCTTATGTAATGAAAGTTATAGATCTAGAATACACAAAGACAAAAACCCAGAAAAAAACAAAAATATTGATAACCAATATTTCTGTTTTCCCTCAGCCTTGTTTGTGCTATATTTGCCATAAACATAAAGATGAACTGCATTTTTGTAACATTTTTTGCCAACTACAAATTGATTTGTAACATAAAAGCACTTGTATAGTTTTGGTGACTGGATGAGTATTGTCAGTCTGATTAATCTGTATACAATCTGTTAATTGTCAATAATTGATATTATATATTATATTAATAAGACTGCTTCACACATCGTCGGTGGGACATCAAAACCTCGGAACTCCAGCTTTATCAAGTTGTAGTTACCAAGGTTTGACCTCTCACCAACGATATGTATAATCACAATATTCACTGCGCTATGCATTTAGTCTCAATTTGAAAAAATCCAACAAAATGCATGATGTCGGGTTTCAAGAACCTTTCTCTGAACATTCCATTAATCCATTACCACAAAACTGATGCCTTTTGACGCCCCGCAAGTTAAGGGCTTTGGAAAACACTGTGTACAAGAAAATGCTTGATACAAGCAATATCTTGATTTTCCATAATACTTTCTACACATGAAGACCAAAATTGTAAAATTTAATTCACTTTGAATTGTCGTCTTTACACAAGTCTTTTTGGAACAGTCCAAAATTTTACCGTCTGGTAATGGGTTAAAAAATGTTGGTTGCTGAAGTATTGTGTAAATTATTGTTATATAATTTACAGTATTTTTTCATTACATTAATAGGGAACAATTTTATCAAGTAAACAGGGACGTAATTTCGGACAAACAGATAGTATTTTGTGGGTGTTTTTTTTTTATAAAACCTCGTAACTATATATGGCTTGATTGAAGCCGTACTTACGAGATTTTATAACAATATCGACGGGTTATCATAACACAACAGTTAACCCATTCTATTTTAACACAAAATTCATTGTCATTAAACACTGAACAAATATAAACATGTGCCATACGATGTGGCGCCAGCTGTAGGAACCATTCATTTTGAAAGTCATATTGTTATGCAAAACTCTTGTTGGTTGAGTTACAATAGTTGGCAATGTAATTTGGCATCAAAAATCTATGATTTGCAGTGAATAACTTTTGTTTACAAGTTGAGTAACAATACGTTTTGAACTACAAATTTCTTTTGGCTTCGAAATAAATATTTCTTAACCCTTTCCCAAACAAGACCAGGGGCCTGTTTCATCAAAACATTTAAGACGTATATTTGACTTACCCACGACTTACGACAAGTTTAGGGTAAGAAACGCGTATCGCCATTCTATCAAAAGCTGGGCTATGCGATTGTTGTTTTAAGCGATTTTTAAGACATAGGTAAGTCAAAAATACGACTTAAATGTTTTGATGAAACAGGTCCCTGGTTTTGACGTCCATAACAGAGAGGGCTTAAGAAAACATTGAGACAAAAGAAGAAATTGCTGATAATCAATATTTCCTCCTTTTGCCTCAATATTTTCTCTGCTATAATACCCAAATCCAAACATTATCAACATACATTTTATCGCCAGCTGCAGCTTATGTACTGCAACGGCCTAAATGCCTGCTGTTTGGGAAATGGTTTAATCTTTAATTATCTTTTTAATTATGCAAATTTGGTGCTATTTTATGTATACCTGTACAATTGGAAAAATATTAAAGTGTGTAAAGACTCAATAATATGTAATGAAGAAAAAAATTATATTGAACTCTCTCTTAAAAAGAATCATTAAGTCAAATGCACTCAAGTGTTTTTCAGCACCTAATGATATGTGGCTCAAAATTTAGACTGATTGAAAAAAGAAGGAAGCTACACCAACAAAAAAGTTTTGGACTTCATTAACGCCTTGAACACCAGCACCAAGTTTGATTAACAAACTTCCCAAAACTATTTGCTTAAATAATGTAAAAAAGACATGCAATTGGCCAACAAATATGTCTCGGACCAATCAGATTGACTGTTATGTTATTACGTTCATAAATATTCATGAAACTTAAATTTGGTCAGTAAAACAGAACCGAGCAAGGTATTGTTTTGAAATGTGAAATTATGCTTTGACAACTTTTTCAAGTTATGAAGATTTATACAGCATTATAACACATTTTAGAGGGATAAGCACACACTTATAATAACATTTTTTGTTATTTAGTTAGACATTGAAACGCATTTGGTTACCTTTTATTTGAAGATCTATATTAACCATGAAGTGATTCTTTTTCTTAGGAAGCAACTTTTAAAGCTGGGACAAAACGTTTGAAGAACGAAGAGTTAATGACAACTTGATATTAATCATGATATTCAAGCACTTTTTCAGACTTTTCTGGGGTGGATTGGATATAAGGTGATTCACTCACTCACTCAGTGTCTGAATGAATTTCAAAGGTGTCCATCCACTTTTAGTAGGTATATTACACAACTCAAACAGTATGTGAGAGTGAGTGTGTGTCATAAAATAAGAGATCCAACAATACTGGATCTGCATACTATCATTCTCCTGATAAGAAATTTCGCCAAAACCCTTTTTTATTTACATGTCAATTTTAAAAGGTTTGGATGCATGTCATCTACAAAACAAAACTTTATTGTCTGCAATATGATTCATTTGCATAGTTTTTACCATCCATACAAAAACTTGACTGTTTTAGGTCGATTTTTTTTTAAATTTGAGCAAAGTAGTCCAGCATTTTTCAAACATATCATGTAGCGTTGAAAAGAGCCTTGTTTTGTTAAAAAGTTACAGCGCCTTTTTCACCTGAAGCTGTGCTAGCTATTACGCATCCCGTGATGCACAATCTCCAAACAGTACACGTTATTGAAAGTATAACTGGACACGAAAATAACTTTGCATATACAATGTTTCTCTTTACATCTTTCTTGGGGTAGATGTTAACTGTTTCTTTCTTCTTTGACCGCGTTGTGGGGTATCCTGGAGCTGCATTTTTTGCGGACCTTTTCTTGCATTTGGTAGGTCTGCTATGTTACTGAAATACGCATCTGGTCCAAAATCATATTCCGATTCTGCATCTGCATTTCTTCGTAAACATGCGCATAGAAAATTTAAAGGTTTTGCAGTATGGATTCCAGCTGTAAGCAGGTAATCAATTTGAACCTGTACAAGACTAGACAACCGTTCAATACAGGATTTAGGAGGTAACCATTTCCTTGGGTCAGCTGTTCTAAAACCAGATTTTGTATTTGTGTCCTCTGTCTTGCAAATGGATAAGGCCCTGATATCGTCAAATGAGAGATTTGATTGTTGGTATCTTTTGGGCGTGTAAATGAATTTCAATAACTCCACATACATATCAATATTCAAATAACACACATCACGCTCAAATTTGACAAGACCATTTCTGAACTCATTGGTACCTAGCACTGCCTTGCAAAATTCATCGTGTGAATGGGAATAAAACTTTGGAAGGAAGTCATTTCCTCCAATGGCTAAAGTAATGGCCAGCTTACATCCTATCATATCATCACAATAATGTTTTTCCAAAAGTGTAAGGATCGATGTAATGTTGTAGACATCATTAATTCCCCCAGGCTTTTGTAGAACGACATAAACTGGGTTCTTGTAGTGGTCGAAACCAGCTTTTACACGGAATCTACAGAGAGCAAAAAGGTGAATGTAGACAGCATCTATGTCTCCTGAAGAGATCAATGATACGACAGCATCTCCTTCTTCCAGGATATGCTGTAAAGAAATCAACCAGTCTCCTATGGCCATCTCTGCCTCTCCTTTTCTCTGCTTTATCTCTGTCATATGGCGAACTTGACACTTATTTGAATTGGGTTGTCTGGTACAAGCAACAGGTATACAATGGTCAATACAATCACAGCTGTGAGTACAGTTACATATTTTACCTGGTACAGCTTCGCTGTCTACAATTATGCTCACACTTTTTTGCAGTCCAATTTTCTCTAAATTCTTTGCCAAATATGTACTGATGCATTTCTTTCCCATAGCCGTCTTTGTTGCCAGGTCTTTGTCAAAATATACATCTGAAATAACTGAATCCGGTGTTTTTAAGTGACTCACATCGCTACATTTGGTTTCCCTTTGTTTCCTGGTTTCTGCTTTCAGAGCGTCTGGAGTGAAGCTGTATTTTTCTTCACAAATAACTATCTGAGAAATAGTCTGAGATTTGTTAACAATGTCATCAATCATTTTTGTTACCATGTTTAGGTATTCAATCCCATTTCTAATATTTGTCGTCTTAAATTTTACTCCTGCAAATTCAATAATGCAAAGTTTCATCGACGACAAGATATAGTCAGAAAAACCTTTCGTGTTTAAATCTATATAATTGTGTATTTCTTGAGATCCAGCGCATGATTGTATTACATTTAATAAGGCCTTTTTCATTCCTATTGCTTTTAATACCTTGGGCTTTGAACTGTCTGCTTTCAAAATAGCTTGGCAAGTATTGTTTGATGATGAAAAGTGGTCGATCGTTTTAGATTCCTTCATTACCTTTCTTTTACGAATTTCCTCCTTTGACTGAAGCTCTGTTTGCACGGATCTTATATGTGATGGGACCAGTCTTCTTATAGTTGTACCTTTGCTCCGTTTCACCCTGTTAACAAGTTCCACTGGGCCTTGTAATGTATTGTCTTGGATAAAGTTGTCCTTTTCAAGGCAATATAATTTTTCTTTGTGTAGGAACTTCATGAGTAGGTACTTGCCTGCATCTCTGCTACAGCTATCCAGAATTGAGTTCGGCAGAACTACTGGAGTTTTACTGTAAACATTATACAGTATGTCACTGCTTTCAAGAGTAAGCGCATGTTGTCGAAGAATTAAAGCAGTAGCTTTGTAAATGTAGGCAAGATCTTTATCTGTCAAAGTCCATCCGAGCATGTCATCGTCATCACTTTTCAGGTGAGTCGTGTGTTTGCCTTCTGTCTCATTCAAAGAATCGATCAGCGACATTCTGCAAGTTGCCGAAGTTACTGTTGAGCCAGCTCTGAACCCTTTCAATGCATCTAAACGATCCATTTCTCTTTTGGTATCTAATCCAAAGTTTTTTAAGCTTCCCTTGAAGTGAGTGCTGAAAAGTTCATGTTTCAGGCATTGATGAAAAAAGCCAGCCGAATAGTGGTGATAAAGAAGCTTTACACAAAAGGGAGCGTAGGAACTTGCATTGTTAAGGAATGAGAACAACAAAGAGCTCTTTACAGCACTCAATAAGAGTGTGTAACCTTTATGGCCTCCTAGACGTTCTGCTAGAGCGATTGCAACTACTTCATCACAATGTCTCATCATATCAACATGGAGCTCAAAGGTTGGACTTTCTAAAGAGCCTTCAGACAGATACCTACCAAACCTATATGACCATTTCTTTGAAACTTCCACTCCTACACCTTTCTCCAAATCACTGATTATTTCATGCATGTCCTGTTGATCCAACTGTTTTATGAATGTAATGAGGAATGCCAAATGCAAAGCGAGAGCAATCCTTTTGACAAATTTTGTTGCCATGTCTATGTGTGAAATGGATATCAACTTTGCCCAGTCATCTTGCTCTTCGTCCTTCAAATATTTAAGTATTTCAATCAACCAAGCATACTTGTAAGAACCAAACAAAATATTTATTTTGGACTTTCTAAGATGTAGGACAGGAAATTCTGGCAAAAAAGTATGATATTTTTTGTTCCTAGCCATTAATTGTAAAAGTAGTTTGCCAATTTTATTATCAGGTCCACAAAGTATACGATTCGTACATTTCTTAGGATCTGAAACATAGCCCATTTTGACTAAAACATCGTCTAATATTTCTTGAACCTTATCCAAATCATCATCACGACCAACTGCCGGTTCCGGGTGCCTTGTAAGGAGAGGTTCAACAATATTCTTTTTGAAGCCAAAAGAAAGAAGAAGCTCTCTCATACATGGCCCTTTTTCTTCATCTTTATCAGTTATGGACATATTTTGTAATGAAGTTTCAAGCTCTAAAAACTGTACTTGTTCGTCTTCCATGTCTTGATCAGAATCTGAAAGAGTATGCTGGGTATACTTTACTGTCTCATCCACTTCAACTGACCCCAATACTTCCTGAAGACTCTCGTCCAATTCATTGTCATCAGAACCATCACTTTCGTCTTCCTGTAATGATAAACAAAACGCCTTTAAATCGAGAAAGTTCTTACATTAGTTTTTGAATTGCCGACTTGTAATAATGTAATACTACATGACAAGTACAGTTTGTTGGTTTCAAGAGCTTGTGAATATTTTGACATCTCGCAAAACTGAAGGTTGACTGAGATGTGAAGTATGCATACATATATACGGGAGAAACAAATACAAGGCTTTGGAACATCCTACTCTGTAATATTTTACATTTACATACCATATTGTTTATGTTTGTTTAAATTAGAGATAGTTTATAATCACAACTCGGCGTTTGCTTTGCTTCATAGTATCGTTTTTATTTTATTTGAAAAAAGTCTAAAATTTTGTCGTCTACCGCTTATTATGTTCTAGGAGCCAAAACTTGTATTGCAATTGTTT
Source organism: Fragum sueziense (assembly GCA_963680895.1). Taxonomy (NCBI): domain Eukaryota; kingdom Metazoa; phylum Mollusca; class Bivalvia; order Cardiida; family Cardiidae; genus Fragum; species Fragum sueziense. Next base: position 67,466,830 of record OY804592.1, read on the forward strand.
CAATTATACAGTTCTATTTTCACTATTCTTCGGCTAGCTTATTTGAGTATTTTCGCACAAAATCACTTATCAGGATCCGTAGTCTGTCCCAGACCCTAGCTTTAAGGTTATAGTATAACAGCAAAGACCCTTTTTAAATGGCATCCTAGTCTAGAATGCTAGTTTCTGTTAGCAATAAATATCTTGGACTTGGATTATAGAGTCAAGTCTCAAACAGAATAATGCACCCTTTTATAAATAACGCAAAAAGACACGACTAGGGCTAGTCTACAGGATCCGTTACCTGAACAGTAGGAAAGTCTGTGTTAACGACTGTATCGGTTTCTTCTATCATCAGGTTTGGATCTTCAGCATTCTCTAGGTATTCCAGAAGGTCATCTGAAGTATAATTATACAATATCATGTTTCACGTGAAGATTGAGTTTGAATATTGCTAGAATGTATGGTTTGATCTGGTGATGCGTTATAAAACATATTTTAAAACATACAGATAACACTTCTCCTCGATTTAATCTTAAAGTGTGCTAAGATAAGATTTTAGGCTTTTTAGCATTTAAAACTTTGGAAATTTCTGGTGATTAAAGATACGGGGCATGATAAACGTTCCATACACACACACACACACACACACACACACACACACACACACACACACACACACACACACACACACACACACACACACACACACACACACACACACACACACACACACACACACACACACACACACACACACACACACACACACACACACACTAAAACACAAGCACCGACTCTGCCATTTTATTTTGCTTACATTTATTTGATTGAAATTACTGGCAGGAAAAACACAACAACAAATAAAATTAGAGCCAATACTCCAGAAGAACGAATTAAATTATGGAAAGAGCATTTTCAAAATCTATTAGGACAGCCACCAGTGATAGATGATAAACCAATTCACAAGGTATTTGACACTCTACCAATTGTCACTGATGATTTTACCATGTCAGAGCTTCAAAATGCTATTAAAACAACACAAAATAATAAAGCCACTGGTTTGGATGGTATACCGGCGGAAGTATGGAAAATGGACTGTCTAAGTGAGCAACTGCTTGATGTTTGTAACAAGGCCTACCATGGTGATGTACCAGCCATTTGGAGGAAGGGTGCTATTCTGCCATTCCCCAAGAAAGGAGATCTAGGAAAAACTGCAAATTATAGGGGAATAACGCTATCACCGGTCTCTGCAAAAATCTACAACAGAATGTTATTGAATAGGCTTCGCCCCCAAATCGATAGTAAGTTAAGAATAAACCAAAATGGCTTCAGGCAGAACAGATCAACTGTAGCTCAAATTCTGTCCCTTCGGAGACTGATTGAAGGAATCAAATCCAAGAATCTTCCAGCAGTTCTCACTTTTGTAGACTTTCGCAAAGCATTTGACTCAATCCATAGAGGTAAATTGATGGAGATACTGAAGGCATATGGAGTTCCAACTGAAATCGTCAATGCTGTTAACATCTTATACACACACACCACAGCTCAAGTCCTATCTCCAGATGGTGACACTGAGTATTTTGAAATTCTTGCTGGTGTGTTGTAAGGAGATATGTTAGCACCATATCTTTTTATCATTGCCCTGGACTATGCCATGAGACAAGCAACAGAAGATGGACAGAATCTTGGATTCACTCTCGATAGACAAAGAAGTAGGCGCCACCCAGCTAAGGTTCTATGTGACACTGATTTTGCAGATGACCTTGCTCTACTATCAAACAATCTTAACCAAGCCCAAGAATTGTTAACCAAATTAGAAAATGCAGCAAAACAGATAGGACTCCACATCAACAGCTCAAAGACAGAATATATGCTTTTCAACCAAGATGGGGGCGATCTGAAAACAATAGATGGAAATTTGCTAAACCAAGTTGGAGATTTTCAGTATTTGGGAGCCTGGCTTAACACCTGCTCGAAAGATATAAATGCCAGAATAGGAAAAGCATGGACAGCACTTTTAAAATTGAACACTATCTGGAAATCAAAGCTACAAGAAGGTCTGAAGCTTCAGTTTTTTAGGGCGACAGTAGAAACAGTTCTCCTATATGGATCATCGACATGGACTCTCACCAAAGCATTAAGCAGAAAAATAGATGGTGCATATACAAAAATGCTTAGAGTAGTAAAAAATGTCACATGGCAACAGCACATCCCAAACAGAATTTTGTACGGAAAGCTTCCAAGTATCACAACAATCATAAAAGAAAGACGCCTCAGATTTAGCGGTCACTGTTTTAGAAGCAAACAAGAAGTCATACACCAACTGATCTTGTGGGAACCAAAGCACGGAAGCAGAAGTGTAGGTGGTCAATTCAGAACATACATCGACCAATTAGAGTCAGATACAGGAATCCCGAGAGAATATTTAGCAAAGGAAATGGAAAACAGAGAAGGGTGGCGAAAGAGAGTCATGGCAAAGAAAGTCCGACTGCGGTCGATCAGATTTGATTGCTTTAGAAAGAACAATGCCATTAAGTAAACACGAGAGGTACTTTGATTAAAAGAGCTTCTATAATACGAAATAATATAGCCATGTACCAAAGGGCAAATTTTCCAATTTGAAATGAGTTGCAGAGACAAAATTCATGTTGATTTTTTTTGTAAAATGAAGCCATAAAAAGACGTGTTTGTGAAACAGGAATGCTCCCGAAATGAATATTTTTTCTAAAATGTTTAAGTTTTCATGTTAAGGGTGATAAGGATTAACGGATGACCTTGAGGATGCATTGAACAGATAGAAATCACTGAAAGAAAGTTACAAACCAAATTTCAGGTTTGTATGTCTAATACTTGTGGAGAAAAGGGGAAATGATAAGTTATCGGATAGACAGACAGATGTCCGGATGGACAGACAGATGGACTCGAGTAAAACAATGTGCCCCCAATCTTTCGATTCTACTTTTGTCTCAATGTTTTCCCAATCCTTTTAGGGACGTCAAAACATGGTCTTGTTTGGGAATGGGATAAGCAAACTGTTTTTATAGTTTTTTTATCCAGGTAGCCGAGGGAGGCATAATTCTAACATTTACAATGCCTTACCTGGAAGTTCGTTCCATAACTGCGGATACCCAAACGTCATCAAGTCAAAGAACTGTTGGTGTGTTTGTTCCTCTATATCTGTCAGCCGAAGAAGAGTGTGCTCAACATCATGTGGTTGCAGCTGCAATGGACTTTTGCATATGCAATTGTGGCTACCATCACAATCTGGTAAATGCCACTCTTCTGTAATTCTGCTATCAAGCGGAAGGCCTTGTAACGTTATCGGGAGCGTACATATTTGTTTTGATCTATGCTCGCCTGGATTAGGATCAGCAACGTATTTCAACCGCACAAGGTTATCCAGCATAAGGATTAGATGACATCCTCGAAGAGTCACAAACTCCTTTACATCACCAGTCACTGAGCTGTAGAAAAGTTTGTGTTCCTTTAAATAAGTGTTGTAGTACAACATATCTTTGCAAGCACTATACTTGAGCTGCGATTCTGCTTTACATAGGCTTACTGTTGCTCCAGCCGAAGAAGTAATGTCAAACACAGAGCCAATACTTTTGTACTCGATCAGCAACTTCTGGGAATTTGACTTTTGAAATACACCGACAAACTTCTTGTTTCGTACGTTTAAAAGAGTGTCATACAGCATAAACAGCTTTTCCAATTTCTTTTTACTAAATATTTCTGGGTTTGAATGTGTTTTCACAGATTTTCTACTAATAAACCTTTCCAACAAAATTCGTGTATAAATTGGTATTTCCCTGTACCACTCAGTTTCAATTTGTAAATTTTCTTTTGACAATGGCTTACATAATATACTACTGAAACAAGGCTCACACTTTCCTCCTGCATCATTGTGATCAATGGTTCCATCTATATAAGAGCCTGCCTGCCACACTGTTATACAATCTCGTAGGGTCCCACTTTCAATTGCATCTCGAAGAAGAAAGCGATACACAGTTCCATCTTTGTCTATGAAATCTCGAACACCACCAGCTTGGCTTAAAACAAAAACCTTTTCTATGTACACACAGTGTTCTCGTTTACATCCAAAAAATATCCTCGTACACAAGTCATTGATGTCTATGGATAGAGTATTGTTTAGGATGAGTGCAACCCATAAGCAACTATCTTTTATATTGTGACAAGTGGAATTAAAACAAACAACTTGTCTTACACTGTCTGGCAAAATTCTGTCTAGCAATGTGAATATGTAGTCATCTAATACAGGTGCTATGTGAACCAGCCCTGCCGAGATTTGCACCTGGCTCTCTTTTTCAGCTGCCTTATAGCGAAGTGTTTTTCGCCGAATTTGTTCTTTGGACACATCTAACCATTTTTACTACAATCGGTAATGTTAAGAATTGATTGGAATTTTTCGTATTTTAGTCTTATAATTTCCTCATACCCCAAGTCTGCATCTTTGCAGTCTTTTGAAAAGTCATTTTCGAACCAGCATATATTTTTCCATTCTAACTCAGTAAAATTATGTCTATGTTCTTGAATCAGTGTGGAAATATTGTCTTCATCATACTCTACTGTTTGGAACAAGTCATTGTCATGAAGTCTGGCTTTGGCAATTAGTTTATAGAGCTCCAACGATGATGTAATAGTAGGCAATTCATCCTTTTCTGTCAATTCTTTGATTATGTTTTCGATAATTGAAGAACAGGATTTGTGAGAAGAATTTACAAATAAATATTTCAGGACTGAAAACACTGATGCACTATCTTTACCAAGTACATTTCTTGGACCCCCTTGAAAATTGTTTAATGATCTTTTTACATTAGCTTTATTGAATGTTTCACCTTCTTTTTCAAAACAGTATAAACATTTTCTATTGACACATATTTCTCTTCATTATTGTCTTTTCTATAAACGTTGAATAGTTTGGAGAACCTCATACTCTTCCTTGTACTCTCCTCGTTCCATACCTGAAGATAAGAGAGAGTAAAATTGAAATAAGCACTGAATGAGATGGTCTTTTAAATGGCATAATATGCTAATAGTCTTCACAGTCAAACAAAGCACAATTCAAAGTATTAGTTCTAGATAGAAAGATGTTAAAATAATTATGCTACTCCTTATATCTATTATTCAACGATATATGGGGACACTTCCGTAGCGCTGTTTATCCTGTGCTCGATCTTCGTCTGTGGCAACTGGCAAACATCCTTTCTATCAATTAACTCCCACAAATTGTATGAATAATAAACCTACTTTTTGCGATCAGCTGTAGAGTCAGAAGGAATGTTGTATATCAATGGTTAAAGAAGCGACATGTATATATGGTTAGCTGCTTCAGACACCGTTATATGACCATAATAGCCAATCAATTAAAAAATATATGGCTTCCCAAGAGGCGCAAGTTTAGACTGTTCTTATTTGCTGATGACCAAATAACGGAAATGTCATAAATAAAAAATGCATAGGTTAACCCTTTTCCAAACAAGACCTGGTTTTGACGTCCCTATTGTATACCTCACGAGAAATGACCTGGCAGAGCAGCCCATGCTAATCGAATGGAAAGCTCTGCCAGGTCAATTCTCGTCCGCTATAACAGGCTTTGGAAAACATTGAAACTAAAGAAAAAAACTGCTGATGACCAACAGTTTCTCCTTTTGTCTCAATATTTTCTTAGAGATATTTTACACAAATAGTGTCTTTAATAACATCTATTTTGTCATTTGTGGCAGTTTTTGAAGTGGATCATCCTAAAAATGTGTCGTTTAGGAAAGGGCTTAAAGCATAAAACATATTGGGGGAAGGGATTATTGTTTGTTATCAGTAATTTGTTCTTTTTGCTCCATGTTTTCTTATCTGTTTTGCCAAATTCAGGCATTGTTTTGGAAAGGATTTAAGTTACCTTCACTTTCCTGTGGTAAGTTCAATCATAACATAATGACTTTCAATGGAATTATTTCATAATCATTCAACCAAAGGAAATGTCTCAGACAAAATGAGGACAGACAGACAGAAACAAGCAAACATACATTATAGTCCATTGTTGATCACCATTGCTCAGAACATGTCACATAATTATATGATAATCAACATTATCCTTTTATTTACGATAATTTGTTGTAAATAGGAATCAAGGATTATTTTGTACAGGTTGAAACTCTGTTTTGGTACAAAATCAGATAACGTTGCAAAAGCAAAACAAATTCTATCATGGGCATGTTCTTCTTTTGATATAATGCTTTTCCAAACTGTCTCATAATTTTCATCAAAAGCAGGTCTTGTTTGTTAAGGTTCAAACCAGGGATGCCAACACTTCATTTCTTTACTTAAGACTAATCCAATCTAAAAGCTGTTGCAGACCACAAAAAGCATGTTGATAAATGTTGGGCTTTTGTACAATAAAGCACAGAGAATATTAAGGCAAATGGAGAAAATGCTCATTATCAGCATTTTACTCTTTTTGTCTGAATGTTATCTACATAGAACATCTCATTGTTTGGGAAAAATCGAATTTTAAACCAACCACTTAATTTGTAAAACAAGAATGCCCCCGAAATAACCAATGTTGAGCTTACAGACAGACAGACAGATGGACAGACATACACTAGTAAAACAATATGAGGGCTCGATGCAAAACTATTGTAACTACTGATTTTTCAGTGATTCATTTTTGTACATTTTCTGAATCTTTAGGAAGGACTGCATCGTGTGTTCATATATTAGGTTTCAATTCTGTATACTTAAAAAGATATTCAGAATTTTAAAAACATTTTTCCTCTTTAACTATGAGAAAGTCAATTAGTTTTTTCACTCTCCTGTAAAATTTTACAAAATGTATCTACAATAGTTTTGCACCAAGCCCTCGAATATCTCCTGACTTTATTTGATACAGGGGTATAAAACATTTAATAAGATTGATCTAAATGAAAGGTGCTGCAAAGTCAAAGTAACCTGCTGTTAGCATATTAAGGTCAGAATTAACCCTTTCCCAAACAAGACCTGGTTTTGACGTCCCTAATAGAAAAGGCTTGGAAAAACATTGAAACAAAAGAAGAAACTGCTGATAACCAGCAGTTTCTCCTTTTGTCTCAATATTTTCTATGCCATATTTTGCACAAATTTTATCTTAAATAACTTCCATTTTGTTATTTGTGGTAGTTTTTGAAGTTGATCACCCTAAAATTGTTCAGTTTGGGAAAGGGTTAATATATGAAGAAAGTATTATAAGAAGAGAAGACAGTGCTGGTTACAAACATTTCTTATTTTCTCTGAAAAGTATGTCCATGTTAAATGCAAATGAAGAACACATGAAACACAACTATCATGTTTTCCCCCAATGGTTTCCAGGACTTTATAGAATAACAACCTCTAAATCACGGTTTGTTTAGGAAGTAGTTCATATTGATCACAATTCAATATGATTGTTGACATAATAATGGATAATAAAGAATTATGCTTAATAATAACTTCCATTTTGTTATTTGTGGTAGTTTTTGAAGTTGATCACCCTAAAATTGTTCAGTTTGGGAAAGGGTTGATATATGAAGAAAGTATTATAAGAAGAGAAGACAGTGCTGGTTACAAACATTTCTTATTTTCTCTGAAAAGTATGTCCATGTTAAATGCAAATGAAGAACACATGAAACACAACTATCATGTTTTCCCCCAATGGTTTCCAGGACTTTATAGAATAACAACCTCTAAATCACGGTTTGTTTAGGAAGTAGTTCATATTGATCACAATTCAATATGATTGTTGACATAATAATGGATAATAAAGAATTATGCTTACCTCTATATTGATGTCCGAAAATGTTGTTTCAAAAGGAATCCACTTGTTTAAACAAATAATAATAATAGAAATTAAATAAGAACTAAACGCAGCAAAATCTTTTCTATAGAATGGCTGGTGAAAGGCTTGAAAGCCCATCTGGTCCTGGCAGTGATTTGTTTATTTAAGCTGGGTGATTTATTAGCTTCATGCTGAGACTTACCGGCCACTAGAGATATCATTTACTGATAAGCACATGGTAATGGACTGGTTATGTAAGTGGATAGCGGTACACATTTCATCAATATTGAGTACCTTTAGTCAGTAAAATGTAGGGGTGTTACGGACATTGGCGAGTTTCGGCGACAGATCTTATATTAATATTTCAAGGACAGTTGTTCGATAAAAAAAACGCATAACAAAACTTCCTGTCACTTTTGTTGTAAATGTAACAGAGCAATATTAATTACAACATTTGCCGGCGACGAGCAAATTTTGGCACCCCAAACAACTTAAAAAACTTAATAGTTTTTCTTTTTCATTAGTTGGGGGAAATAAAGTTTTTAAATATCTTGGTAGTATTTGTCCAACTAAAGCTACAGGATTAGATGGTATAAATGCAAAATTTGTTGTTGATGGTTCTGCTTTAATAGCATGTCCTCTGTCACATGTAATTAATCTGTCCTTGATTCGAGGAGTTGTTCCTGAAGATCTCAAATCAGCAAGAATTGTTCCTTTATATAAGAAAAACAACAAAACGGATGTAGGAAACTACAGGCCTGTTTCAATTCTGAGTGTGATATCAAAAGTTTTTGAGCGTGTTGTATATGACCAGCTTGAATCGTATCTTAACCAAAATAATATTTTATATAGCTTCCAATCGGGTTTTAGAAGAAAGTTTTCAACAGATACATGTCTAATTCATTTAACTGATTTTGTTCGATTCCAACTGGATAGAGGAAACCTTGTAGGAATGGCTTTGTTAGATCTTCAAAAAGCCTTTGACACTGTAGACCACTCCATACTTATTATGAAACTTGAATGTATAGGCTTGAGTACAGATATTATCTGTTGGTTTAAGTCCTACTTATCATGTAGACAGCAACATGTTGATATATCTGGAACCTTTTCAAAACCGACACGTGTTACTTGCGGTGTCCCACAAGATTCTATCTTAGGTCCCCTTCTTTTTCTTCTCTATGTGCATGACATGCCAGCTGTTATAAAAAATAAACTTCTGTTGTATGCAGACGACTCTGCTATTTTAGTTGCAGATAAATCAGGAGCTTCAATTGAAAGTCAACTTAGTGAAGATCTGAACTCAGTAAGTGAGTGGCTAGTAGACAATAAACTATCACTTCATCTTGGAAAAACAGAAACAATTCTTTTTAGTTCAAAATATAAACTTAAGTCAAATTCGTCTTTAAATGTGTCTTGTAATGGCGTTGAAATACAACCTTCATCCTCTGTCAAATACTTAGGAGAAACACTTGATCAGTCTTTGTCCTATGATGATATTGCTACCTCAGTTCTGAAGAAAGCAAACTCACGCTTAAAGTTTTTGTACAGAAAAAGCAATTTTCTTACTGAACAGACAAAAAAAATAATTGCCACATCACTTATTCAATGTCATTATGACTATACATGTTCATTTTGGTACAATGGTCTTAGTAAATCTTTAAAAACCAAACTTCAAACTACCCAAAACAAATTAATTCGTTTTGTTTTAAACTTAGATTACACTGCGCATATTAGTCTTGCACATTTCAAGAAATTGAATTGGCTTCCTGTGGATAAAAGGGTTGAACAGATAGTTCTATGCAATTTTTTCAAAATAAAGCATGGTTTAAGCCCCGAATATATGAATGCTAATATTGTCTCTTTTAAAGTTACATTTCATTCCAATTTCAATTTTCAAAGTATGTCTTGATGCCAAGATTGGTTATTCTAATGAGTATAAATACTATTAGTTTTTGAAAGTTGTTGCCAATAAGCGAGAAACACGCAGTTAAAGTTGAGACATAATCGATAAACTGCATATAAATCCGAACTGTTGTCCACAACAATTTGTCCAATTTTAACACAAAAATATAAATTTCTCGAAAACGACGCAATATTTTGGCTTAAAATTTTCAGAATTTTCATAAGGAAATATGCTCTTTCAGATAAAAATAAAAGTAAAATTTATTACAAAAAATTCTGAAATGTCACTTTAATGCAGTTCATTCTTACAATACACGCTCCCATTCCACTGGCAATTTTATTTTACCCAAGGTTGGCTCCAACGGGAAGAAAACTTTCGCTTTTATTGGATCTAAATTACGGAATGCTTTACCAAGTTCTCTTAAAGATATTTCAAATTTTAAAACATTTAAGTCTCAAGTAAAACTTTCTTTATTCAAATAATACTATGTCTTTTTACTGTCATTGCATTGTGTGTTTTGCCTAGTCATTTATTTATTGTCCTACAGTCTTTCATTTCCTATATAGATATTTTCTGTGATAGATGATGCCTTTCCATGCTTATACTCCCATTAAAAGACCACAATGGAAATAAGATTTTACATCTTTTTGTGTCATCTTTGTAATGGAGGTATAAACATAGTTTTAAGTAAAACTCTTACTAAATTATCATTATTCATTTTTAAAACATATAAAAAAAAAGTTATTTACATGCTTAATAATTTTAGACTCATATAACTGTTTTATTGTAAAATGTTTTGTGAACTATATCAATACTTTTTATTATGAATAAACTATATAAACTCAATAGGATTCTAATGACTTGAAAAAGAAAACATTGCGCATATAAAATATATATTATATTTTGCAGAGAAATGGGTTTGCAATACGAAAGAAATATCAACAATGTATGTATGCCTTTGGTCAACAGTGCGAATTATCCCGATTAGATACATGGCGACAGAATTTGTGGTACCCATTTTCTGGGAATGGCCGCACGACGTCAGGACCGATACGTTAGCTTGAATGGAACAACATTCGTTTACCGAGGCAGATTGCCCAGACTATTCGTCTACAGGGCAACAAATAAATTTCAGCTAATGATCGTTTGCGTTGGTTTGGAGTGTTTGAGTTTATTGAGTTTTACGCCGCTTTCAACTACCAGGGTCATATCGCGGCGGCTGGAGCACCTACCCATGGATTCCTGTTGTTTCTCAAACCAGTACAACCACAACACCCTCACCGAGCCTCCAGCTGCTCGCCCACTTAGGTTAACGATTTCAAACCCATTGGTGGATGACAATTTTGTCAGAAAGGGTATTAGCCGCGGCTGGGTATCGAACCCGGGACCTCTCGAATGAGGGTCAGATGCGCTACCAACTGCGCTAAGGCCGCGGCGCGTTGGTTTGGATAAATAACGAACTTTTAAAATGCATTAGAATAATATTCAAGTTATAGTGATTTTTAGAAAATCGGGTGATCAAAATGGTTGTTGCGTTTCTTTTTCCTCTAGTTTATATGTTGTTGTATGCAGTACCAAAGCCTCTCTCCTGATGCCTCCGACTCGAGCTGGTCGGCGTGATTCGTCTGTTTTTATCATGCTTTCTTCGTATATCACGGTGGGGATTGTGCATGATGGGATGGATTACGAATATGGAGTACACGGACAAATCTGCCTCGCTTCAGGTAAGATATTGTGCAATAATTTTCTTATTTCTGCTCCAATTTTGAAGCGGTTTGTTGCATGTACCCCACATTAGTGAGCTCTTTCCTCGGATATATGACTTGTTTGTAGAATCTTTGTACTTTGTCCAAAATTGATCCCAACCGACCAGAAAAACGACAAAAAATTCAGGCCCTTTTTCTAGTCGGTTGGGATCGGTTTTTGAGAAAAGTACAGGGAAGTTCCAGATAAATAATACATCTGAGAAAAGGGCTCAGTAAGACGGAGTACATGCAACAAACCGCATGAAAATTGACGCAGAAATAAGAAAATTATTGCACAAATTCTTACCTGAAGCGTGGTTAATTTGGCCGTAGTCGTTACCATTTCGCTTTCTGGTCGGTTGGGATAATATTTCGGAAAAAGTATCATGAGTTATCTAATATGTCATACATCCGATGAAAGAGCTCGATAAGGCGGGGTACATGCAGCAAACCGCTTGAAAATTGATACAGAAATAACAGAGTTATTGCAAAATGTCTTACCTGAAGCGAGGCGAGTTGGCATCAAATTTTGTGCAAAAAATAGACTGAGTTTACCGTTATGTTTTGATAAACCGTCGGTGTTGTTATAACATCTCGTAACTACGGTTTGATTCAAGCCGTAGTTACAAGATTTTATAACAACACCAACGAAATATATACTATTTATTTGTCCGAAATTACGCCACGGTTTACTTGATAAAATCGTTCCCTATTGTCGGTAGTCGTTATCCACCCCATAATGCACAATCCCCACCGTGTATATTGTACCTCAATTTATCAAATCGTCGTCCTGTTATCCCTACATACAAAATCACTTCAAATCTTCCGGGTTTTGTTAGATCTATCCCATTGACACGTAAATGACGCTTTTGACGCCCCAAAGAGGAGAGAAAACATTTTGGAAAAGAAAGGAATTGCTTGTGACAAACAATTTCTTTATTTCCTACAATGTTTTTAAGCAGACAAACGTAAGATTTTGTAATCACATTAACTTTGAAACACTGTCTGCAACTGCTTTTAATTTGGACAACCCTAATTTTGTTCCGTATGGGATTATGGTTATACAATTGATAAAAGTGTGCGGTTGTTTAGCTCGCACATTGTCGCATTATTTCGCATCCATTATTTAAGATTTAAAACATGGAAAGACCATAAAATTTGCATATGACAGGTTTCTTTTTTGTAACCGCTTTGCTATTTTGTCATACTTTACTAGTAAATCATCTGAAATGTTGAAATTTCATTTTTATTAACGCCTTTCCGGACAAGCCAGGGCTGCCACGTATCGGGTCATAATCACTTAAAAAGTATTGATAGAAAAGAAAATAAGGTTTGTGTTGAATTTTCTTGCCACAGTTTTATTTGTGCGAAAATGTTTTACATAATTGCAGTGGTAACAGGATATTGATATTAATAAGAACGTTTTCGTAAAAAAATATCAAAAATGAATAAATTAAATAGATCGTATTGCCCATTTAGAAGCCGAAACCTGTCACAAAGATAATATGTGCAGTTGGCGTGCATTTCCATTGATATGCTAAACGGATGCATGCTTATTCGTATCTACTCTCCATTGCCGAGGTCTATTGATTAAACCATCAAATATGACCTCTGCAGTTTTCGGTACGCCAACAGCCTATTTGGTCGTCATAATCTAATTATAGCACATCATTTGAATTATCGAATCAAAACCATTCAGTTTTATCTTGCATGATCATTACGTATATATTACGTCGCTTCTATTTTTGGCTGAAGCCGGTAACATTTGAATTGTCGAATCAAAATCATTCAGTTTGATCTTGTTTGATTACGTATACAATTACGTCGCTTCTATTTTTGGCTGAAGCCGGTAATTTGAAGCGTCAGCCAATGAAAGTTTATATCAGCTTTTTAAATTGTTTTGTTGTGTATCGCCAACGATTGGATACTGAAATTCCGCCAAGGCCCCGAGATTAGACGTGAAATGACCCCGCGAGAACAGAGCTAATTCTACCGAAATGGAATGTAGAGATAATGTGATCTGTTGATAAGAGAGTAATTCGTATCCAGCCTATGGCGTTTTCAGTTTCGCGGAAAAAATAGACGATTTCCTAGTTTCACTTTGACGAATATTTTGTTTGATCAATGCAGGTTTTATGATAATATTCCAACCTGTTCTGCAATAAGGCTTTACTTTAAAAAAACTCGTACCCATAGTTTTGAGAAATACAGACTTCCATATAAAGCTGCTGCAGACCCGACGACAACATTGAAGATGAAAAGGGATAAAATCTATTTGCGTGTGGAATATAATACAAGAAAATTACGACAAAAGAAGATCTAGACAAGTTCGATAGCAGAAAACATTTTCTTCTTTTGGTTAAAATGCCCCCCCCCAAACCCCTATAATACTTATGTTTGTAAAAAGGCATCGCTGTTTGGATAAATGTTAGTTCGTTCATTCCAAAGAAAGGTGATTCTGGCGTAACTTTCCAAAAAATGCTATGGGGGCCAAAAATTGGATAATCACGTGATACAACAATTTCAGCACATAATCAAAAAGATTTTTAAGGTAGAAGACCCATAATTAGCACCAAAGAGCCAGCGGCGAAATTTGAAAATTGCCAGTAATTCCTAAACTGTGTTACATTTCCATTCCAAATATAAACATAAGCATTTGTACGGTTTAGAATTTTAAATCCATGCATACTCGTACTTAAGAAAATATTTGACAAAAATGTTTAAAAATACCTCCCTTGCATATGAATATAGAGTAAAATGATATTTGTAAATTATTTTCTTCTTGAAGCATAATCTTGAAATCCGGCAATGTGAATCAACTTATGTGAAGTGTATTTACAAGTGTGTGTAATTAAATGCATTTCGTATAGCTAGAAAGCGGTGTTTTTCATTATGGGTTTTCTACTTTAATACTGGACAGATTAGAATTCGGTTTGAAACAGAGAAGGTGGACAGACGTCACGCATTAGATGTACGTGGTGGAATTGTTAATCTTCAAGAACTTTTATATCAGCTATTTTTTTTAAAATAAAATCCTTCACATACAGATTGTTCCTGGCATTATCCCACCTTCTTTGCTTCAAATCGAGTTCTAATTGGCCTAGTATTACCAAAAATATTGAAGATTTTTCGAAATTCTGAGTCACGTGATTATCATCCGCGCAAGAAACAAATGGTGAATGCTATCATATTTTTTTCTTTTCCAGGCTATATTTCCATGCTTTCATATCTGTAATACAGCTTCGGTACCAAATTATACACGAACCTTCTTTCGTGATCACTTCTTCTCATAATCTTTGCATGAAATTGAAAGGGCGGCTATCAAATGGAATGGAAAAGACGGGTATCTAATGTCAGTTTTCGATGGTCACAAATGATCTATACTAATGAAGGTTGATCAACTCGAGATACAGATCTCTGCGGATGAAGACTTTTAAAAGGCAATGAATATATATGTATTGTATTGTATTGTATTGTATAATTGATCGAGAAGATTCCAAACGGATAACCACAATATAGCGTTTGGATTTGAAATTATAAATCAAGAATGTCCTAACAATCCCGTTGTCTGCCACTCTGAATATTTGATATGGTTATTCCATGAACTAATCATTGACGTAGACAGGGACCAACGAAAATCCACTGACTAGTATTATGCGACAACACTTGTCAACTTGCACAACTCTTATTGCGTCGTTGTAAATGCAAAAGCTCGTATCTCGTTTTTGGAAAATTCTAAAGGGGAGAGAAAAAAAGTGTAATAACTTTTCCCAAACTGAAATGTTCTACTTGAAATTTGGACACATTGTTCATAAATGATTAATTAATACTGATCAGTAAAGATATCTCAAAATCTGCAAGAATTGTCTTTAACTGGGCACACAAGTTTGTACTTTGAAAATCGCAACAATCGACATACGAGGTTTTGCATTTACACCGACGATTGGCTACGATGCTTTTAGATATCGCTACATCCCGCCTGCTGGGTTATTTGGATAGAAGTTCTGCCGATAAGCGTAAAGTCTGTTTTTAGAGTCTCAAAAATTATATCATTGATGTCTACGTTAAATTGACATTTTAAAATCGTTGTTGTTTTTCTTTCTTTTTTTCGAAAGAAAGGGTAATGCAAATCTGATAAATTGGACTTAATGATATCATTATTGGTGTTTGAAGCCAAAATTCTTAAAGTGCGAAATTGTCTTTGCTGTAAGATATAGCGAATTATCAGTATGGTAACTCAAACGTGCCATATCTAGACGAAAATACTTCAAAGTTAAACAATGTGCATTGAATACGCACATCGAAGATACAATATTTGAAATAAATGTTTTGTTTCTAAAGGGACTGGATACATTGTGACAAATTATAGGCCTAACTAAAGAATTTCGTAAAAGGTAAGTTGTGATTTCTGTTTATTCCATGTTTGTTGTTTATACTTCCTTTTTCACCTCTTTCCTTAAATGATCACAAAAAAAATGCGAAAGCCAAAGCAACTAGCTGGAATACGATATGTTTAACTCGACACTTTTAATTGTATCTCAGTCATATTACGGCGATTAGCGCACCTCACCATAAATTAATGTCGTTTCTCTTACATGTACCAGCACTTCCATAAAACCCTTTTCGAACCTCTAGCTGCAGTCACACATATATTTACGATTAGCCATCATTGGTACGAGGTAAAAGGAGGAAAGGATGTAAGCCACGAAAGAGAATCCAACAAAACACCTCGTGTCCGAAGCGCTACCAACTGTTGTTTGTCTGCGACTACTTTCTATTAACCCCCTGCTAACCCCTTCCAAAACGACAAAAAATGGACTGAAACATTTCAAAGCTGCTGCAGATGACAAAATTGATGTTACTACAAACATTGAATTTGTGTACAATAAAGCACAGAAAATATTGCAGCAAAAGGAGAAAATGCTGGTTACCAGCATTTTCTTCTTTTGCCTCAATATTTTCCTAAGCACTTTGTATAAGGGATTTCAAAACCATGTCTTGTTTGGGAAATGATTAAAAAGGCAACAGTCAAGATTTATTTCTAACGTCATATTTTGAACACCTTTCTAATACTCAATGACTTGATAGTCTTTCTTTGGGAAATAGTTTTTTTTTTGTTTTCATGCGTACAGTCTGATCAGGACCCATGATCAACACTCATCGAGCAACAATGACCAGCACTTCGTGCAATCTGCTCTGGATCCACTATAGTCCCAAACGCAATGAAAGGCCATTTTCCAGATTCCGGCTTATCTTTGTCTTTCTTCTTTTACAGACGTCTGATCACTACCCACGATGCCTCGACGACTGACTCGCGTTTACATCACGATTGGTCTGATCGGCATCGCCATCATATTTACCAAAATGCTCTATTTAGGTAAGTATTTGAACGTGATAATAAACACGTCGTCCATTAAATTACTAGACAAGAAAATTTCGGACTGTTCCAATTTGAAAGGTATTGCAGACGACAATTTCAAGTCGGTGAAATTTTGAAAATATTTCCATTTTGGGTTAGAAAACATTGTGGAAATGGAGAAATTGCTCGTTGCAAGCAATTTCTTCATTTTACACAATGTTGCCCAAGCCTTTTCTTGTTAGGGAGTCAAAAGGCGTCATTGTGCAGTTTTAGTATCACTGTTTGACCCTATAAAGGCCAAACGGTACTAACGATCTGTCTCATTAAAACATTCCTTTGAGAAGTCAAAGTATTGTGTTTAGTTCATTAAAAAGTGAAGAGTCGCATCCTTTCATAAATTAAAATAAAAAATTCTAGATTGGTCCGAATTGCGGGTCGCACTTCGGCTTCAAGAATTATGCTAATCGTCGTTGTAAATGCAAAACCTCGTATCTCGTTTTTGGAAAATTTTAAAGGGGGTGCAATAACTTTTCCCAACCTGAAATGTTTTACGTGAAATTTGGACATATTGTTCATAAATAATGTATCATTGATACTGATCGGTAAAAATATCTCAAAATCTACGACAATTGTCTAAACTGGACACACAAGTTTGTACTTTGAAAATCGCAAGAATCGACATACGAGGTTTTGCATTTACACCGACGTAATGCTACTACAGCTTCAAAACTACCTAACGGTTTTTCTTCGAATGTGTCATCTAATGTTGATTTTATAGTCTTTCGTGTCAAGAACTGATAAATAAAGCATTTTGTATAATAAATCTGTATGAAAACACATGTCGCATGTTTTCATACACAAGTATTTGCATTTATACTTGTAAACATCACGCGTTCGGGATTTAGTTATAAAAAATGGCCAATACAGCTTTAAATTATTCTGCTGCTTATTAACCCATTACCAAATGACAAAATTTTGTACTGGCCCAAATTCAAAGATACTGCAGACGGAAATTTCGTTTGAATTAAATTCAAGATTATCCGGTCTTTTTGGGATAGAAACAGTGTGGTAAATGAAGAAATTGCTTGTCACAAGCAAATTCTTCATTTACCACAATGTTTTCCAAAACCTTTATCTTAAGTGGATTCAAAAAGAGTCAATGAGTGGTAATGAGTTAATAACATATCGGAACTTTTTATTAGAACGTTTACAGAAATGAAGAAAGCTAATAAATGTATATATCGAGTATCATTCTTTTCGCTCAATGTTTTCCAATCAGACCAATAACTTTTTGAGAACAGTTCGGTTAACTAACATAATGCAATATACAGTAAAAATTAGAGAACAGTTTGGTTAACTAACATAATCACGGTGGATAACCCACGTGACTTTTGGGAAGCGTTAACACCGAAAACATCGTCCGCTTCAAGGTATGTTTTGTTTAATTGCTCAGCTTATACTCTATTGAATTTCACGAGATAAAGTGCACGGAACGCGCATTTGAGAGGGATATCCCCATTTGTAACTCACTCTGCTCCGAATCCCGTGGTTTCTTCACACATTCAGGCGAACGGTTTTTTTCGGTGCATGTGAACGCTTCCCACTTTCGTTTCGCACATACAAACACTTTGGCTCGAATGTTTGAAGAAACCACTGGATTTGGAGCAAAGTGAGTTAGAGCTGGGAAGAGGACTTTCAAATGCGCGTTCCGTGCACTTTATCTCATCAAAATCAATAGAGTATAAGCTGAGAAATTAAACAAAACAGACATTGAAGAGGACGATTTTTTCGGTGTTAACGCTTTCCAAAAGTCACGTGGGTTACCCACCGTGATAATGCAATATACAGTAAAAATTGAGTATGGAAAAAATAAATCTTATTTTACACAGGACTATCAAAAGTTTATTGGTTTCATCGTATACTTAATGAAGACCATGAAATTGAAGTAACATTGTTGTATAGGGTCTAGCATTGTTACTTTACGGTCATTTTCTATTTTCCTCAAATTATAACCCTCATATTGTTTACGCATTGTCATAAACTCTTCCATTGGTCATAAAATTGTAGGCATGTTAAAATCTACTCTCTTAAAACAGAGCACATTATCTCTTCATTCTATATATTACGATAAAATCACATTTGATGGTTTAATCAATAGACCTCGGCATTGGAGGGTAGTTAAGATCGAACGGAGTTTGATTAAGAGACGACAAAATAATGTATTTTTGTATTTTGAGGGAAAAGTTGAAAAAAAAAAACTGGTCATCATTGTCAACGTTTTTTTTAGAGAAACATCACATTCCCTTTGCATTCTTTAAAGGTATGTTTTGATGCCAAGATTGGCTATTCTAATAAGTTTAAATGATTTCATGTTCTTAATTGCTGATAATAAATCAAAAAAAAAAAAAAAAAAAAAAAAGCAAAAACAAAAAATCACGTCTTTAAAAATACCATTTACGTATGTCAACTGTGGTTAACCACAGTTCATTTCATATCAAGTAAAAGATATTCCTCATAAACGGTGAAATACCTTGGCTTGAAATTTTGAGAAATTTAATAAGAACATTATGCTCTTTCAAATAGATGTAAAGTATTTTTATGAGAAAATTTCAATGGGGTGTCTCTTTAATCGTTTACAAATCTTTTTTTTTATTTTTCTTTTTATTTCTGAACTTCGATCGGAGCTTGCAAGGTTCATGTATGAAATACATGTATTCAATTTAAAAAAAAAGGATCCAAGTACATGTGATTAGGCTAAAACATACCAAAGTTTCTTCATCATTTCCTTTGAATCTGCTCTTATAAATTGGGTTCTAACAAGACAGGTGTACTATAAGGGGCCTCAATAAAACGCTGCTTTTCAACGAAAACCTCGTAACTGTAGCTTAAAAAGACATTTCATAGATATTTTCTATCGAGTTTTAAAGGACCCCTACGGATAAGGCGAGAAATCTCCCAAATAAAGGATAAGTGCGATGGGTCAATTTTCAAAACTTACAAATGAAGAAACAAAATTAAGCTTTATCGTTCGGTAGATAAATAAATGAAATGAATATACCGATTTTTTGCCATTTAAAAAGTTCTATAGCTGCAGATAACTCTAAATTGTTGTGCCCACATTAATGGTTTCATTTTCTTATACTACAAGTATTCATAGACGTAAAATGGAGCTTGCTTTTTGTTTATTTCCAATTTCTTTTGTACAGCTAAACGGATAAATGGTGTTGGCATCATATGGCAGCTTTTGTTTTGTCCGTATTGTGCATGCGCATCATTGAAACAACTTTAAAAGCGCACTTTCCCACCCAAAACCGAGGAATACACACCTTTCCTGGGCTGGCGAACATCGTTCCCCCTTGACCCAGCTTCCCATTGACATAATTATGTTGTGTCACTTGACCATAGGTTTTTATGGTAAAAAGCATCTCCTTGGTAAAGGGGGAGGGGGGGATACTTTTATACTAAAAATAGTGCTCATATACCAATTGTCACATTTTTGGCGGGAAGATTTCGCCTTTAAACTCGTTTCAATGATGCGCATGCGCATTAACGACAAAACGAAAACTGGTTTATGATTTCAACATCAATTATCCTTACATTTACAAAAAGTTCTTGCTAATTAGATAATAGAAAACTTAATTCTGGTTAAATGAATACCGGTGTGGTACAAAAATGCAATTTTAGGGGTAGGTACAGAAACCAAGAGTTATCTGTACATGTCGAATCGTTTTGATTGTACACAATTAGTTTTCATGTGATTTAAGTATACATCTAACAATACAGCTTAAAATAAATATCAATTTTCATGTTTTGAAAATTGACTTTTCCATTAGAGCCTTTTAGGGAGATTTCTCGCCTTATCCATAGAGGTCTTTTGTTTTTATCTGAAAAGGCATGATTATTTTCTTACGAAAATTCTTTAAAGTTCAAGCCAAACGATTGCGCCGTTTACGATGAATATGTTTTTTTTCTTAAAATTGAATTAATTGTGGGGAGCTACAGTTAGTTTAGTTTAAACATATTTTATTGCCATAAACATATCAAATATTTACAAAACATACATTTTATATGATGTTTTTTACAAACAGTTAGGCAAAAGGGTTTGGCCACAAGTTCTGACAACTTAGAAACGGCCGTTCCCTTTTGAAACTTACAATAATCAGTTTTCAAAAACATCAGTATACAAATTTTCTTAATTATAATTATCAAGTCATAGACATGAAGACAGTTTTGTTCCAGTTATAGAATAGAAATCTAACATGGCAATTAATATCAAAATCTAGAAAAAAGAAAAATGAGCGGATTAGGTCAGTCAGTGTTCTAAGGGGATGAGGGTTGTATCTACTTTTGCTACTACCAAGCATTATCCATCAAACCTTTTAGTTTCTTTTATGAACTTTTGGACGAATTTGAAAATGATAGAATTTTCCTCATAATTCAAGGTTTCAGACCCAAACAGCAGTATTCTTATAGAGAGCGGATGAAATTGGCGTAAACCGTGAAATAATGTTAAACGTGGTTCTACAAAGTTTGGGCATTTAAAAAAATAGTGATCAGCATCTTCTTCAATGTATCCACAACTACATCTGGGTGATTGGGAAATATGATTTGAGAAAAGGTCAAAGTTCAAGTTGCCACAATTGTTTCGTAGTCTCGTGTGCAAAACTGAAAGTCTCCTTTCTCCTACAAAGTAGTATTTAGGTACTGAGGTCACGTTGAAACGTTGTTTACAAGACGTTTAACTTAAATTGTGAAAGAGAGGGTATGGATTTAACGTTGTCAGGAAGTTCGTTCCAAATGGATACGGCAGAAGGAATAAATGATTTTGCAAAAAGCTCTGTTCTACAATTGACAATATCAATATCATAAGCATTTCTTAACGGATAATTAGTTCTTTGATTTACTCTATGTGGAAATATATCTCTTAAATAATCAGGTGTTAGACCATTTAGAATTTTGTAAATACATATTAGTTTTTGATATTTACGCCTATCTGCAAGCGTCATCCATCCTATTTCTTTGTAAAGATTAATTAGAGATGCAGATCTGGTGATACCGGTTACTATTCGCGCGGCCTCGATTTGGATTTTTTCAAGAGTTTCCCTTTCCCGAGCAGTACAGTTATCCCATACTATTGCAGCATATTCAATGATTGGCCTTAAATATGAAACGTAAATTTGGTGAAGTGAATCTCGTTTTAATCTGAATTTAAGGTTTCTCATAATACCTAAAAGCTTGGATGCAGATTTAGAAATATTATCTATATGTTCAGCCCATTTAGCATTACTACTCAAAGTTAACCCTAGGTGTTTATGGCTACTTACAAATTCGACTGGGACACCATTGAATAGTAACTTAGGGGGTTGAGCATTCGACTTTGAAAGAAACATGGCAACTGTTTTTGATAGATTAAATGTTACCAACCATTGATTAGCCCACCGAGAAATTATTTGTAAATCATGATTGAGAATACCATCAATGTCAGGGACGTGTGTTGCTGTACAAGCCAAAGAAGTGTCGTCTGCAAATAGTCTAGCAATACTCAATAAGTTGTCAGTGATGTCGTTTACGTAGACTAGAAATAATAATGGACCGAGCACAGAGCCTTGAGGTACTCCAGCGTTTACTGACCTTGACCTTGACCTGGCTCTTTTTATAATTACCGATTGTCTGCGTTCAGACAGATAGTCATTAAACCATTCGAGGAGGGAATCGTTGATTCCCAATTGATGTAATTTGAAAATTAGACCCTTATGCCAAACTCTGTCAAATGCTTTAGATATATCACAAAAGACCATACATGTGCTTTGTTTTGCATTCAGGGAAGACACGATTTGGTGATATATCTCGAGCAGTTGATAAACAGTTGAGTGTCCTTAT
Organism: Fragum sueziense; assembly: GCA_963680895.1. Classification (NCBI taxonomy): domain Eukaryota; kingdom Metazoa; phylum Mollusca; class Bivalvia; order Cardiida; family Cardiidae; genus Fragum; species Fragum sueziense. Next base: position 67,489,506 of record OY804592.1, read on the forward strand.
AAGAAACCCGACTGCCTTTCATAAATTAAATTATTGGAAAAGAGATAATTATAAACATGTTTGTAGACACACCTTTCCATGAGTTTACCTATACAACTAAGTAGGGAAATAGGACGATAATTGGTTACAGAAGATTTATCTCCCTTTTTAAAAAGAGGGTTGATAATTGATTCTTTCCATTTGCTAGGAAATTTTGCATCGGTGAGGGATTTGTTAAAAAGTTTAGATAGAGGTCTTGTAATAGATTCTTTACTCAGCTTAAGGAGTTTGTGACTAAAACAATCAGGTCCAACTACTTTATTTGTGTGTAAAGTTTCTATTATACTTTTTATTTCTTCGTTGCTTATAATAACATGATCAATCCTACTATGTGTTTTGTATAAAAATGGAGGTAAAAGAGCATTTGAATCATCAATTGTTGAAATATCTGAGAAAAAATCGTTCAGACAGTCGGCCTTTTCGTCGTCAGTATAATGAAACGTGTCTTGACCATTTTCAGATGTTTGTAAAATCGGAATGGTGTCACATTGTTTATTAGATTTGACCAAACTACGTATATGTTTCCAGAATGTTTTCGGACACGCATTTCGATTATCAGACAACGTTTCGTCGATGTTGTTGAAATATCGTTGTTTGGCTTCTTTTATGCAATTATTAACCTTGTTGCGAGCAGTTTTGTATTTTGCCCAGTCGTTTTGTCGTCCTTGACTTTTTACAAGTTTTTTTTTCAGTCTATCACGCTGTCTACTCAGTCGTCTAATTTTAGAGTCATACCATGGTCTGTCGTTGGGTCTTATAGTGACTTCTTTGAAAGGTATACACTGGTGCATTATATCGGAGAGCCTTGACGTAAAACGTTCACACGCGTCGTCTATGTCTGTTCGGTCAATAAAGTCCCAATCTTCAGTATTAAATTTTATTAGTCGATTAAGCTCGTCAGAGTTCGCTCGGTCATAATAAAAAACCTTTCTTTTTGAACAAGAATTGTGTGAGTTCATAAAGTCAATCATGACAGCAGTCACTTTATGATCACTTATGTAAGGTTCGACTGTAATAGTGTCTGCCTGTATTACTTTAATCTGGTCTGAAACCAAAATTGGATCTATGAGTGTTGCAGTAGTCGTCGTTACCCGAGTAGGTTTGTCAATAACATTTGTAGTCCAGTCAAACTAAGACTGAAACAGGGGCAACCTGGACAAAATTAGAACAGAAATGAAACCTATGCCATTGTACTCAGGAAGTACCCACCTTTCCACAGAAAAAAATATAAAACAATCCCTCCGTTGCGATTTGAGTAATTTTGGGTCAAAAAATGGAAATTTTGCTAAAAAATGGATAAAATTGGAATTTTCTATTTCTTGAAAAACTGTTGACTTTTATGAAGTTTTCATGTGCAGAAATGTAATCAAATATAAAGTGGATGGATATAAAAACAAAATTCAGCAAAAACAAACAAAAACTGATTTTTTATGATTTTTTTTAAAAGATGGGGGGGGGGGGGGCATCTTAGAGGCAGCGGGGATATTTTACCAATATAGCATGCATATCTTTATTTGATAAATTCTAATTTAGATCATTAAGTTCAATTAATTATTATCATAGATTATTTTTAGTAATAGAATATGACAAGTATCTGGTGTTGTATGCAACACATAAAGTCCCCTACCGGCTTCACATTGACTCAATATGGTAATCAATAATAGATTAAGTTGCAGGATCCATTTTTTGCCATATTTTCACTATTTCCGTTACCATAGCAACCGCACTTTTCGTCAAAGAACAAAGATAAAATGATGTGCATAATCTACACATTGCCATCTAGTCATATACCAAGTCTCATCAAATTAGCTTGCTTACTTATTAACTTATCGCAGGATCCAATATTTTTTGCCATATTTTCACTATTTCCGTAACCATAGCAACAACAATTTTAGTCTAAAAACAAAAATAAAATGATGTGCATAATCTACACATTGCCATATAGTCATATACCAAGTCTCATCAAACTAGCTTGCTTAGTTATTATCTTATCGCAGGATCCCATTTTTGGCCATATTTTCACTATTTCTGTAACCATAGCAACCTCAATTTAAGTCGAAAAACAAAAATAAAATGATGTGCATAATCTACACATTGCCATCTAGTCATATACCAACTTTCATCAAAAACGCTTGCTTAGTTATTAAGTTATCGCGGGATCCAAATTTGAGCGGACAGACGGACGGACGGACGGACGGACGGACAGACGGACGGACGGACAGACGTAGGGCAAACCTATAGTCCCCCCGGTGTGAACACCGGTAGGGGACTAATAAGACTTCACAGAGAAATGATAAAGAATTTCCTTTATGCGATCTATGTAATTTTTGGGCAAGAAAATGCAATTTAGCTGAAAAAATGAAATTTTCCATTTTTTGAAAAAGAGAATTATTGCTTTGAACTTTTTAGACGCGATTGTATTGGAAAATGTTAGTTTCCTGAATATAAAATTAAATTGAACATAAAAATATGGAACTTACTTTTTTGTGATGTTTATATCTTTTTTATATACAAATGTATTTATTTATAAATATTTATTTTGTCGAAGAGTGTGTGGGGTGGGGTCCTCTATTCGGGATTTATATAGGAATATCGGTACTAACAAACAATTTTTAAAAATATTTATTGGATAAGTTTCATTTAATATTATTTTATTGAATGAATGGAATTGAATATTATACATGAATACATTTTCCTGGTATTGGTTCACCTATTCATGTTGTCCTGTTTTTATACGCTGCCGGAGGTATATTGGCATAATCTTATCCGTCTGCCCATCCATCCGTCCGTCCACTTTTCTTGTTAGCGCAACTCCTCCTAAGTTTCTTGCTGGATCCTTTTGAAACATGGTCAATGTTATCACCTCAACTGGTAGATGTGCATGAAGGAAGGATTTTATGGTTCATTGATTTTTGCATGAGTTATGCCCCCTTAAAACTTAGTCTCTAGGGAGGGGCGGAGTATACAATATACACCACAATGACCATGACACTCTTGTGGTTTTGTATCAGCACAGACAGAACATCCATTCCAAATCATCAGATGCACTTCCAATACTGATCGTTCATAAATATTTTTTCCATATTTTTGACACAAAAGTTTTGTCTATGACAGAAAGACTTCGATGCCGTGATCATGATTGAAAGTCTCCAACTCTATCCATTTTATACCCACTTTTAGGGAAAAAATGTTACAATGCAACAGTTTGTCATTATTGGCTGTGGGTCTGCCAATTGTGTAAAATTTCAACAAATATACGATTTGAGCAATATTTTAGTAGAATAAAAAGTCTTACATTGCATAATATAGACAATTTACTTCAAATATTTCTATAAACAATCTGTATTGAAATATCAAATTATGTTTTTTAACGAATGAATGGATGCACTTTTACAATTAATATCATCAAGTGCACTGCACACATGGTAGACTAAATAGACCAAAATGAAATTAAATGAAAGTAATAAAACATTGAATTCATTTTGAAAATTACCGAAATTTTTCCACAAAGAAAGTATTTGGAAAAGAACCATGGTAGAGCCATGACAATAATAAATACATCCATATTCTATCTATATAAACATATTCAAATGTTTCTGTAAAGGTTGAAAAAATCCTCTATAGGGCCTAACCTGTCCGAAATAAATCTGTTGACAAAAAGACATGGATTTTTTTTCTATATATTGTGAGTTTTATATAGTTCCAATAATTTATTGGATAAAGATATGTTGTATACATAAACATACAAATCAGGACCTCAGAACAGAATTCCAGTATGTTAAAATTTCAACATCATATTATACGTTAGTTAATTTGAAAAAGACCTATAGGGTCCAGATTTTTTTTAAGGGGGGGGGGGGGCGTGTGTGTTTGTTAGTTGTGGTTTTCTTTTGTTCTACATAATACAATGTGCCTTAAATTACCCCTGGTATGTTGTCCATATGTGGTAAACCTCTGCCTTCCTAAAATTTTGTAACTCGTAGCATTACAGCAGTCAACATGTGCTTCTTGCTTTTAATCTTAATCATTTTAACCTTACTTTGAATTGATAGTTGTTGCATCACTCAGGCTGGTAAATATATGCATACCTGCTTCAAATCTACCTGATGATGGCAAACTCAACCGATAAAGACAAACGACAAGATCAACCAAAATTGAGAAACAAATGGTATACAAAGTCTAGACTTTTTGTCTTTTAGGGTTTTCTTTAGATTTGCTGATTTTTGAAGTTTTGTTCACCTGAGGTCTACGAATACCCCAACCCAGCTACCCACTCCCAATAATGAACATTATACTCCTATACTTTCTCATTTTAAGCTACTGATCATTTTTGTTAACGAATTATTCATGTTTGTAACATTTCATATTCATTAAAATTCACCAAAAAAAACAAACAAAAAAAAAAAAAACAAAAAAAAAAAAACAAAAAAAACCTCAATATAATAGAAATTGATAACTATCACATGACCAATTGCAACAAATGGTTCATTATGACCGAGATCGAATTTGCCGAAAAGAGCATTTGATCGTATCATATCATTGACTTAAAATAATTTGAAAGCTTGTGTGTGTGTGTGTATGTGTGTTTTCCCCGAAAGTGAAGAATGTTATTATTACGTAAATGTGAATACCACCGCATCCTATTTACCCCCATTCTCGTACAAAAAAATCAATGCTTTTTATCCGAATTTCGCTAGTTATATCCATGTAACTCATGTCATAACATGCTCTTACCTGAAAAAATCATCAAAAATACAAATTGTTGCACACAAAAATACAAAAATCGCTACAGAGGGATTTTTTTTTATACTTTTTTCCCTTTAATATGTCACATTCGGTTAATTTGAATAATCTAAATAGGATTTATCCAATAGAGAATTCAATGCTGAATTGTATCAGTATCCCATCATCAGCCTAATTGCCCCCTGCCCGCTTTTGACTTAACAATTCATAGAAATTTATTTTTTATGTTTTTTTTTTTTTTTTCTAAATATCAATTCTGTATCACCAAAATACCAACGTTTGCCCCAAAAATTACAGAAATCGCGACAGAGAGGTTTTTTTTAAATATATTTTTTTCTTTTAATCCTATCCCATTCGCTTAATTGAAATAGTCTAAAATAGGTTTTATCCAATAGAGAATTCAATGCTGAATATTATCAATATCCGCCCTGCAAGCCTGCGTTGACCCCGCCTTTTACTTAGAAAATAATAAAAAAATCAATTTTATGGATTTTTGCTAAATTTTAATTTTGTATCCATCTAATTCATATTTACTAACATTTTTGCACATGAAAACTTTATGAAAATTAACACTTTCTCAAAAAATATAATATCTCATTTTTTTCATATTTTTCAGCAAACACCATTTTTTCTCCAAAATTACAGAAATCGCAAGAGAGGTATTTATTCATACTGTTTCTTTAAATCCTATCCCATTCTGTTGATTAAAATTATCTAGAATTGGATTTATCCAATAGAGAATTTAATGTTGAGTAGTATCAATATCCCACCAACAGACTAGTTGCCCCCCCCCCCCCCCCCCCCGCCTTTAATTTAGAAAAATCATAAAAAATCAATTTGTACGTTTTTCTGCTAAATTTTAATTTTGTATCCATCTAATTCATATTTACTTACTTTACCTCACATGAAGACTTCATAAAATTCAAGACTTTCTCAAAAATTAGAAAATTCCAATTTTCCCCATTTTTCACCAAAATAGCCATTTTTTGACCCAAAATTACTAAAATCGCAACGGAGGGATCCTTTTATATTTTTTTCTGTGAAAAGGTAGATACTTCCTAAGTAGAATGGCATAAGTTTCAATTCTGTTCTAATTTTGTCCAGGTCAAAGTCTATTTTGACTGGACTATTGTTAGACTATTGATTGATATTACATTGGCAAGATGATTTCTGTTTCCGTCGAGTAGGTCTTCGTTAAGGTCTCCAACTATTATTATGTTTTGACTTGACTCGTGAGCCTTTTCAATGGCGACATTGAAATCTTCCCAATAAACCACGGGCGTGCCCGGAGACCTGTAGACAGTACAAAGAAGGAACGACGAAGCTCTGTGTTTGACCTCGACCCAGATAGAATGTATAGATGGTAATTCCAAGTCGTGTCTCCTCTTCGAATATAAGTTATTTCAACTTATTTGAAACATAAACAAGGAGTCCACCAGTATGTGCAGTCATGTCTTGTCTGTAAATTTTACCGTCGAAAGAGTCAATTGTTAGGTCAGTATCTAAGATAGATCTACCTAGATGAGTTTCCGTAAAACACATAATATCGAAATCTGATAAGCAATCATTTACATATTCTAATTTATTTCGTATGCTACAAATGTTAAGATGAAAAATAGTAAGACATCCAGCATTGGCCTCACAATCGTGGTTAGATGGACCGGGATTAGTTTCGATATCACCAGATAAGATTAGCAAAAATTGTATAAAGACATACGTGATTAAAAAACATTTACAATGTAATGCTATCTTGTTCAAACTGAAAGAGTTGTTGAACATTTTACATAGAATCCCAATTTCCGTCAATAGAGTACCAAAAAGGTTGAATAAAAAACGATATCGCATGGTGCAGCAGTGTGTGTTTGCATAATGACTTCCAATGGCAGCGCGCCAGGCAGCTATATCAGTACCTACGGTGGATCAAAACTAACAATGGCAAAATGGCACGCCGCAAGTGGAAACAAAACATATACAACCATTATCCTATCGAACACGTGACTGGCATGAAAAATTATTTTTTGAAGTTTAAAGGTAAACTCTGAAAAAAAAAACAAAGAAATAATGGTATAGTAATAGTAATAATAGCAAATGCATAATAATGCTTGGAAAAAAGACAGATTGCCAAATGTTTCGGAGTGAAGAATCGTAGGTTGTATCTTGCTCCATAATTATTTCGAAGCAGCGTGAATAAAGCTTGATCAAGTTTAATTCACGCAACTAAGAAACAATATTTAATTTGCGATAATTTATTTGAGAGGTATATTTGGCAGTTTTGAAATAACAGTGTCAAAAATCAAATGAACAACTGAAAAATATATTATTTAACCCTTTCCTGAATAAGTTGGAACTATAATGTCTGAAGACAGACTTACACGAGACAATCGGTTTTAGATAGAAAGGGCGTTGTCGGTCAGCACTTTCTGCCCTGCACACGATTGCTCTATACAAATTGAAAATCTAGCATTTTCCAACTCTTATTTGTTAACTGCGATTTATAATATTTTTGTGCTACATGTGTTATGGAAAAGGGTTATCAAGAAGTTAGCTAGAGCTTATACTGACATATTGTCATATATACAAATTTAAACTAGTTATTGTACAATTATTTACATTATTTATATAAATATGTATATGTTGTGAACAAATAATCAAATGACAGAGAAGATTCGTGACTTGGCTGTAACAGAATAATTCGGATGAATAAGACCATGAATATGACATATGATCAATAGACAAGTACAGTAACTTTGTTATATTTGATTTAGTTGACGGGTTCAAATTATTCTTGAATATAACAAGTTTGACGACTGATCATTAGACAGACAGGGTTGATAATTATGGTATAACAAACTGGTTCGAATTATTATGGTAACAAGTGTTGGAAATGATACTTAGACAGACACTGTTCTTTACTATGATATAACTGAATGGTATGAATTATTGCAGTGACAAATATGGCAAATGATCATAAGACATTCAAGATTCATAATTACGATAAGAATTGTTCGAATTAATGCGGTAACAAATCGTTGGTCGCATTTGAAAATGTCGCAACAACACCTACGAGAAGCTTTGTTACGACATTTTTTAACGCAGCAGACGAAATATTACAAATAATTAATAGACAGACAATATTTATAACGTTGATATAACAGACTGGTATGAATTTTAGTGGTAACAAGTTAGACAAATGATTATTTGACATAACTTTGATATAACAGACTGGTATGAATTATTGTGGTAACAAAAATGACAAACGATCATTAGACAGACACTGTTCATAACTATGATACAACAGACTGGTATGAACTATTGTGGTAAAAAGTAACACACGTGATCATTAGACAGACACGGTTCATAACTATGATATAATAGACTGGTATGATTTTTATGGTAAAAAGTAAGACAAATGATCATTAGACAGACACGGTTCATAACTGTGACATAACAGACTAGTATGAATTGTTATGGTAATAATTTTTACAAATGATCATACGACAGACAATTTTTATAATGATGATATAATAGACTGTATGGATTATATTGTGGATACAAGAAAGACAAATGATTATTAGACTGACAAAAAAAAACATAATTATGATATTTTAGACTGGTACGAATTATTGTGATAATGAATTTGACAAATGATCGGAAGACAGATAAATTCATATTGATGATATGTAACAGACTGGTACGAATTATTGAGAAAAACATCACTAGACAGATAGGTTTCATTGCTATTACATTATAGACTGATATGAATTGTTGTGGTTACAAATATGGCAAGTGACTTTTATACGTACATGAATCATAACTATGATAATTATAACAGACTGGTCCGAAAAATTGTCGTTACAAAAGATCATTTGACAAGTAGGGTTCATAAGTATAATACAACATACTTGGACAAATTATTGTCATAACAGGTATGACAAAAGAAAATAAGACAGACGAATACATAACAGTGGTATAAAAGACTGGTACGAATTTTCGTGGTAACAAATATGACGAATAAACTTTAGACAGACAAGATGTATAACTGTAACATAACAGACTGAACGAATTATTGTGATAACAAATATTGACAGACGATTATATTAGTAAGACGATTTCATAACTATGATATAATAGAGTAGGGCGCTATGTAACGAAATTGGCTCCCGTGTGCTTTTGATGATACAGGGTGCCAACATGCATTTTTGTAATCACATATGTTCCTGTTATCGATATCCGTTTCTTGACATTTCGGGAGAGACGGTATTTTCCCAGAATTCGGCCATTTCCAGGTTGCTTAAATACGTCACAAATTCAATGCAAACGTTCTAGTTGATATAACTCCAACATTTATAAACGGATTTGGGTCAAAATTTCACAGAATGTATCTAATTACCTGATCATCTACATTATGTTGATGTTTGTACCATTTTATGCTGCGTCATGGGAAAAGAGGACTTGATGCAAAAATGTTCTTTGACATAATTCCTTAAAAATTTATTGGCTGATTTTGAAAATGAATACGAAAAATAGTCCTATCCACATGACTATGTGTATATTGTCACGTATTTTTTTTCATGTAATGCTGCATCATAGCATAGAAAAATGGGACTTAATGAAAAAAGCTGGCATATTGATCAATTTCTCCCCGCCATCGATACTGTGTTTTAATGTAATAGAAAAACAACATTGTGATATGTTGTGGTAAAGAACAGAGAAAACAAATCATAATCAACAGCAATATCCCATTCTACACTAAGTCACACATGCAAAGTTTGCAAAACCGACATGTAGCACGAGTATGGATAATCGATTGATTCCAGGTGACATCTTTCAATCGTGTATAAATGCTTTATGAGTAAAAGGATTTTGTTCAAAATTTCGAGTTGCTATCATGAAAATTAAGAGAGATATTGAGAAATAAAATGTGTATACTTTCTTTTGTCTCTCAGTATATACATCTAAACCTATATAAACTATTAGGCTTGAGAGGCAAAATTACAGCACCTTCATTGATGCCATCGCAATAACAACCACGTTTTAATCTGTCGAATCTATAATAACAAGAGGGGCGTGGTCTGTATTTTTCTTTTATGAAGTGCATCTTATCTTCGATCCCTATGATGGACCATCTTCTCTGAAAACCGCAACACGCCTGAAACGACTTGGCAAGAAACAAGCGGTATCGTATCACATCACAGTACCGTCGGTAGTCGATGGCACCGTCGGCAACCAACATAATATGAACGAATATTGTGCCGATCGGTAAAAAAAACGGCGGATAAGCAACCACCAATATTTTCAGAAACAAATGGCTTAATAGAATAACGGTTGCTTCAACTATTACAATAAATTCTTTCAACAACGGTCAGAGGACGATGCTCTTGTTAATGAAAAAATATATGATTGGGACCGCCGTAGGTGGGTTGTTATCCGCCATCTTTTGTAATCAAAACAAGGCTACCAACGCTACTCGAGTTGTCTAGTCGCGGGACAATTGGTGACCAACAAAGTATCCATCGGTATACCGATGGTTACCGATGGTTACCAACGGTACCGATGGCTAACGATGGGAGAACTCTGAACGCACCCATTGATATTTACTCGCCAGACACAGATGTATTTTGCCTATGCTTGAGGCGAATTCCATTTTTTTTTACCTCAAGATATCGTATTTGTTTCAGGAAATGGCGATACAAAATGCATTGTACATTTGAAAGCAATAGTTGATGCCATACAAAATGAAGCAGCCGAAGTTTTACCAGTCGTACATGCCTTTTCAGGCGCTGATAACACAGGGTCCTTCACTGGAAAGGCGAAAATCTGTTTTGGAAGACATTTGAACTTTTAAAGCCATCTCTGCGAGGCATGCCAAAATTGGAATAACATTAACGTCTCTTGAAAAGTTTGTCTGCCAGTTGTATCAGCCTGGAACAGAGATCACAGAACTGGAAGCTCTTCGGTGGTGGCTATTTCGTAGGAAGCAATAAAAGAATGAAAGATTGCCTCCTACAAACGCGGCATTTGAGGAAACGGTTTAGCGCGCAGCGTTCCAATGCATAATTTGGAACTTTGACATGGTCCCTTGCCTCCCATTCCAGATCCTGAAATCTTTGGTCGGATAAAGGATCAGGATGTATACCAGCCGGTTATGACGACCTTGTTGCCAGGACCACATACACTTCTTGAACTGGTAAAGTGTGGTTGCACAAAATGCAAATCAAGCAATCTGGATTGCACTGAATTGTGCGCGTGTGGAGCAGATGAGTCTACTTGTCAAAACGGAACTGATGCCGCCAATTGATTTCGCTCATTTTTAGGATTAGGTGATAGAACATTATGTTGAATTTTATCTAATTTCATCCCGTTTTTACATTCTTTTACGTCGTATTTATATGTTTTAAAACAGGTGTAATAGATGTAATTGGACATACTTGCGATAACGTCAAAACTGGGAACCTTTTAAGCAAGTGTTTATATAAACGTACTGTAAGCTTTCTATATTTCTCTGAAATGTATACGTATATACGTGTTGATACTACATACTATACCATGAATACCGGTATATCAATTCCAAAGGGTGGGCAAACAAGAAAGGGTGGAATATATCAACGTCAACTACAATTTTAATGATTTTATACCTATTCCTATCTACTTGTGTTCATTAAATGTTTTTATGGTAAACATATTTGATCTAGATCGGACAGTATTGAATTAGATTAATTGCTATGCGTATTCTTTAAAGAAATATACTAAAGTGACGTCACTGGGTTTCAATTACGTTTATTTTGCGTACACACGGTGGTTTAAAAATCGACTTTCTTATTTTTTACAATTGTTCAATGAGTGATTGTAAACATGAACTGTTAATATACCAAAAAAATACCTACGTCTGCTTGTTTATTAATAACATTTAAATTGGGTCGTGACGTCAGAAATGGCGTTTAGGGTTAAACATAGTACACAAAATAGTTTTTTCTACGTTAAGATAAATGTACTATGAACAAATAAAAACATATTCATCAAATATTTTATCATTTACGTCTTTTATCTTTAAAAGTCCTTCTTCCGGACGTCATTTTTAACGTAACGTCACAAAAATCTCCCGCGTGTACACGGATGTCAAGATGTTGTTTCTTCACCTTCGGTGTATGTACTTCGTAATTGATAATGTTGACAAGCTGTATCATCAAAAGCACACGGAATTACATAGCGCCCTACTCTATAATAAGCTAGTACGAACTGGTAAGACTTATTGTAATGACAAATATTGACAATTAAACGATCTCATCTCACAGACAAATTTTGATACAGCAGACTGGTACGAATCATTGAGAGAGCAGATAGGAGAAAGATGCATTGTATGTACAAGATTCACAACTTTGATATAAGAGACTTGTATAAATCACTGTGATAACAAATATGACAAACGATCACTTTAGACAGACAGTTAACCCATTACCAGACGGCAGATCTTTTCGCTGGTCAATTTCGAAGATGTTGCAGACGACAATTTCAAGCGAAAAGAATTTTACATGTTGATGGTGTTTCTGGGCAGAAAACATTGTGGGAAGTGAAGAAATTGCTTGTCTCATTTCGTTTCTTCATTTTCCATAATGATTTCCAAAGTATAATCCTTTTGGAAAGTCAATGTGTGGTAATGAGTTTAAACATGACCATGACAGTAAACTATTCTTTCAAATTTTCCACATTAGATGCGTCGAAACCAGGCTTTGGTTTGGCAGACGACAATTTCAAGCGAAAAGAGTTTTACATGTTGATGGTGTTTCTGGGCAGAAAACATTGTGGGAAGTGAAGAAATTGCTTGTCTCAATTAGTTTCTTCATTTTCCATAATGATTTCCAAAGTATAATCATTTTGGAAAGTCAATGTGTGGTAATGGGTTTAAACATGACCATGACAGTAGACTATTCTTTCAAATTTTCCTCATTAGATGTGTCGAAACCAGGCTTTGGTTTTGGAAAGAATTTAACAATAAAAACATAACTTTTCATATTAGAAGCTACAAGAAGACTGAAACAAGTATGTCAATGGTTTAAAGACGTCAGTGGAGACGCCACAGTTCATATACGAGATGGGATTTGTCATTTTCGTCTCAACTTTCTTGAAATAGAACTTAGTTGTGATATACTACAGTTCACATGTAAGTGAAATTTGTCATTTTCGTCTCAATTTTAAATGATACTCTTTTTTTCTTACAAGCAACAATTTCAAAAACCCTGATAGCATTTAAACGCATAAGAATAACCGATCTTGGCATCAACGCATACATTAAAAATGCAATGGGAATGTGATGTCTCTTTAAATGAAGCTGTAGTTACAAGGATTTTGTTGAAAAGCGGCGAAATATGATTTCTGCTTTGACGGTAAGGAAATTTGACCTACTAAGGCGAAAAAAATCACCAAAATCCTTTCACATTCATCGTTGTTTTTTCTCAATTTCAGGCACTTTATCTAGGACAGAAAGAGGAGAGCGTCAGGCCGACTTGTCCACGTCTATGAGAAGTACAAGTGACTACTACACGATTCAGTCATCACGAATAACCAAACTTTCTGAACGATGTCCTAGATATAAAAACTTGACCCAGAACATCATGTACAGAAGCTACAGACCACAGTTATCCTACTTACCCGAGTATAACATGGCTGTATGTAACGTGGACAAAGCAGGGGGAACATTCATGAAGAAATTCATGTCGATATTACGGAATCAATCATCGAATTCGGCGATGAATGCGAATCCATCACGACTTGATATCCACATGTCTGCAGCCAACTACACAGTGTTCTTCAACAACCCGTCCTGGAGGACGTCAAAAATAATCACAGCCTCTAGAAATCCCTACACAAGACTTTACTCTGCCTATGTTGACAAAATCATGACACCATCTGTGTCTGGGCCTATAAGGCCAGGTGATAAATGTTTCTTTGATGTCTCATTTGAGGATTTTCTGAAACTGGTGGTCTACAACAATGATCATGGTATTGTAGATAGTCACTGGACACCGATCTATTACCAGTGTCGACCATGTGAATATAAACAGGCAGTTATACTCAAACAAGAAACTTTCAGTGACGATTTACAGTATATTCTCGATACCTTTAACATCGACAAAGAAGCGAGGATTGCTGTACATAGACTAACGGGCCAAGATCGGATAAAATGGACCATTAAAACTACTGTAAAGGAAGTCATGAAGGATGCTTTAAAACTTAAGTTCAATAACGAGACCCTAGTCTGTATCGGCTGGATTGGTATTTTACAACGATTGTGGACTTCATTTCAAATACAAGGTTACATAGACAAGGCTGTACCGTTACATTTCAAGCATTACACCAAACAAAACAGCTATAAACACATGACAGTTTTCCTCGAAACAGTGTTTGAGGCTATAGATTTGTTCCCAATGACGCCATCAAGCTCAAAGGCTCAAAGAAGAGGTTTCATGACTAACGCATACAAATCAGTTTCACGTGATGTTATAGAAGGTATAAAGCGAGTGTTTGCTGCCGATTTTCATCTTTTTGATTATTCTTTAGAAATACCTATTTAAAACTATTATCCAAACGAGACCTGTTTTAACACCCGCATTGGAGAAGGCCTTTGAAAACATACATGTTATCTTCCGACCCTGACCGATTCGTGACGTCAAAAGTCACGTTGGTTGTAGCCTACACCGTGATAATGCTGAAACAAGTTTGGTGGGGTTAGTCGCAAGATAAAATGAAAAAATCCCTTTTTGTTCGAAAAATCTTTGTCACATCTTGAGAATATCCAAAAATCAATGGGATTTATTTTCGCAAATCGGGGAAAATGTGATGCGAATCAATGAGCAGAATAAAGTTACCCGTCAGTCCATTGTCACCTTAATCCAATACCAGAGGGCAAAATATTAGACTCGTCCAAATTCAAATATGTTTCAGACGATACTTTTACTGAATGAAATTACTTGTGTAGAAAATATTGAGGGAAATTAGGAAATTGCTTTTATTACATTCCTAGCAGTGAAATCCTGTAATTTCACAGTGAAATAAATTTTGATATTTTCACTGCAGTGAAATATTTCACTCCTGCTGGAACTACTTTTTTTTATTCTTTTCCCCCCATTAATTCATTATCCTTTACAGATTCCATGCATGCAGAACATCGGAAATGTATGTCAAATAAGATCTACCTGCAAAAAAGAAAAACATCTAAAAAGAACTAACCTATATTCTTTGTTTTCGCCCTTAGTCTACATTTTTGATCATAGAAGCGAACATGACAAAATTTGTTCCGTGAGAGGCCTATATTCAAAGCACTTGAACAGACTGTTCTCTTTATGCCTGCTCAAAGCAACAGAACGACACATCACAGAATTTGATAAAGATTGTTGGTAGACCATCCCTTTTGTCTAAAATACGCCAAATCAATAGTTTTCCGCTGAAAATTCTGTTTCTTTCATGAATCTGTGCGAATTAACATCTTCCTCTTCCAGAAGAACACGTCATAGAAGAGACTAAGTCACGTGACAGAGGACAAGCAGAAGACAGAAGGCCAAAAATAAATCGAACATGTCTTGAAAACGGAAGTGGCTTTTTTTATCGAAAAGCTCTTCAAAAAGGAGGAAATTAGAATGGCCAGCTCCAATTCGGTAGACTGGATACCCTTCCTAATACTACTACGTTGTGCTGATAAAGGCACTTCTTTTTCAAAAGCACAAAATTTGTTCTCGTTTTGATCCCAAAACTAATACAAACTAGCTGTAAACAAGCGATTTTCAGTAATTGAGAAAATTTGTCCTTTGTAACTAAAGACGCCCTCGTGTTGCCGACCACGTGACATCTTCCGTCTTCCGTCTTCTGCTCAAAAATGGAAGAGCTAGAAGAGCTTCCAGAAATAGAAGAGGCCCGTTCGATTTAGTCGGAAGTGCTTGTCACGTGACTCTTCTGATTTCAGAAGAGCTAAAACGAACAGAATTTATGGTCTTCCTCTTCCGGAAGACCAATTTTGGCCTAAATCGCACGCGGCTTCTGTCATTCCAGTTGTTGACCTTGTTGTTGTAGTTTTTATTGGTAACTAAGACTGGAGTTTTGGAAAAATTAGACTAGAAAGGTTGAAATTTATTCAGTTTGCTTTTTATTCTTTCATTACAATTGTTTTTGATAATTTAAAGTCCAGATAGATGCTTCATTCTTTGCTTACTTCAAAATTGAAACAAAATGGCGACCTTTTTTCTGAATACACAAAGAGCATGTATATATGCGCGGTGTAAAGCCTTGGATCAGATTGGAATAAGAACGTTATTTTTTTTAAAAGATTTTGTCCCAAAATTGAGGGTTAAATTCCCACTATAGGTATGTAATAAATACTATTAAATAGATTAACTAACTGAATAAATGTAATATGAAAATTATTTCACTCGAATGGGGTGAGATGCGGTTAAAAAAACTCGTGCTAGCTGGCTCGGTTTTTCAACCGCATCACACCCCATTCTCGTGAAATAATTTTCAGATCACATTTCTCCAGTTAGTTAATCTCTATATCACAAACAATTCATTCATTTTTACAATGTTTTCTCGCTGGAATCAAGAGGGACCGTTGTGTGGTAATGGGTTAAGCCTTTTCGGGACATTTCTCTCCTTATCCAAAGAACTCCTTTGTGCTCAGCTAACATTCCGTCGTCTTCGGGAGAATCTAATGTAATGACTTTATGTATTAGATAGAGGCTGTATAGTTGATTCTACGCGAAATAAACATTCAAATGCCCGCAGCGCATTGAATGTTTATATCGCGTAGAATCTACGAAACAGACTCTATCTGACTTAGTGTTCGCTAGTTCATTGGAGACTGGGCGTGGCTATGTATAGACGTCACATAAACTAGCAGGCAGCCCGTTTATGCGAAATATAGCGGCGAAATTTTAAAATATACTGCAATTTCATTAATCCAAAAAAATAGGTCGAACACTAAGTAGATATACTGGTTTTTGAATTATGTCTAACATTTTTTTCATCAAATGTAGTCGTAATTAATGTTTTGTAGTTCATATTCTGAGATGCCATAACAATATTAATTTTATTGTATTTTTATATTATACATTTATTCTTTTCGCCTGTATTACGTTTCTCACCAATTAAACATAGAAGAGATAGACTCACTGTCGTGTCTTCCTTGTTTTAACAATGGATTTTTTATCATTCCCATTGCATTTTTAATTTGTCTCCATAGCAACCCAAGTACTTGGCTCGCAAATTGGACTATCCTAAAATCATGTCGTTTGGGAAAGGGTTAATACAGAGTTCGTGCGAAATCTCACGATCTCCACGATGAGGAATCACGTGACCCAGCAGAAAATCTTCAATGATTCTGTTAATACTTGATGTATGAAAAATATCCTGATTTTCATGACACTGATTTCTGCCCCCATCAGTTGTTTGTCCAAAATTTTGTTATCTAGCGAATGCAAGACAAAGAACAAACGAGACTTGAGACTTGATGCCTAGAAGGCATCCATCGTCTACATAATAGGCCTGTCCCACCTAACTGAATTTTACACCGAATGCGTACCGAACTTAATTCGGTGTATTCATTAAAGGTTCGTTCCACAAACGGTTTGTGTTCGGTATGTTTACGGTGCCATTCGGTGCTTTTCGTCGGCATTACGCGGTGTTCACAGACGTCTAAAAAAATTTGAGCATGCACAAAATTTTTCGACGAATGCAGCGATCAATTTTTTTGGAATGAGTTCGTGAAAGGGGGACCAGTTAGGCTGTCGAAAATGCAAATGGCACACTAATTACAAACCAGAAATAACGTATGAAATTACCAACCTGAAGGGGTTGATCACTTATGTTCATTGTTAGCACTCATCAAGATTCAAAATCCAAGTCACTTAATATCGTACGGGTTGTTTCATATTGTCCTTGTTTTTGTTTTGTAACGGTTACATATGCCCAACCTTCAAAAATCGATTAAGTCAGAGGTACGTCATCTGTGCTCAGCGAGATTCAACACACCGTACAACCGGCTGCGTCGAAAGTCAGCGAAGACAGATTCGGCATCTGATGTCATGTGCATGGTAGTTCAAATGATTTTACTTTTATAAATAAATGAAAGGATCTTTGGTATTCTATAGTTGATAAATACGCGTATAAATGTTCAGTGCTTGTACAAAATAAACCTTTCCACGTATCCCTCGCACATAAGGTCACAGTCATCGACGCAGCCGGTTGTATGGTGTGTTATTACCGCGGGGTGTGTCTCGTTGACCTTGACTTTGTCTCGTTTTTTAAGTAAAAATAGAATCTGTAAACACGCTTGTAAAGGATTGATCTAGATAGCAAAGGAAAGGTCGTTTTTCGCCGCGATTAAGGTTTTTATGCATTGAAAATTCTTTTTCCATGCACAAATATGATTCCCGATCAGTTCGGAAGCATAAAAACTTAGCACGGGCCTCTTTAAGGGTTCGGAGAGGAATCGGTAGGCGTGCGTATCACATTCGCTGCTTTCGTTTTTGGTGTCGATTATAATTCGCCAAAGAATTCCTGTTCGGTATGTTCATCATGATCGCACCGAAGGACTAGCGTTTGCACTCCAATGAAGGTGCGTTTATATACCGAACTGACCGAAAAGGCAAACGAACCGCTAACGAAACACACCGATACTCACGATGCCATTCCGAATATGACGTTATATTCGTAACTCAAACGGTAGGGGTTCGTTGATGTTTGGGAACGAATTGGGATATATTTCGGAGAAACATCGTTGGCTGTTCGACACAGTCGCTACAAGTTCGTTACGTGTTCGGTTCATGGTCGGTTCACAATCGTTGAAAACCAAAGTTCAGCGAATAAAATGACGACGAACACTGCGAATTTCGCACTTGACATTCGGTATAAATTCGCAACGAATGTTCGGTTAGGTTTGACAGGCCTATTATAGGCCTGTCCCACCTAACCGAATAGTGGCACCGAATTCGTACCGAATGTCAAGTGCGAAATTCGCAGTGTTCGTTGTCATTTTTAATCGGTGAACTTTGGTTTTCAACGATTGTGTAGCGACCATACACCGAACACGCAACGAACTTGTAGCGAATGTGTCGAACAGCCAACGATGTCTCTCCGAAATATATCCCCAATTTGTTCCCAAACATCAACGAACCCCTACCGTTTGAGTAACGAATATAACGTCATATTCGGAATGGTATCGTCAGGATCGGTGTCTTCGTTAGCGGTTCGTGTAACCCTTTCGGCCAGATCGGTAAAGAAACGCACCTTCATCGGAGTGCAAACGCCAGTCCTTCGATGAGATCAAAACGAACATACCGAACAGGAATTCTTCTTCGAATTATTACCGACACCAAAACGAAAGTAACGAATGCCAGACGCAAGCCTACCGATCCCTCTGCGAACGATTACCGAACTCATTCCGAAATTTTGATTCGCTGTATTCGTTGAAAAATTTTGTGCATGCTCAAAAACTTTTATAGGCGTCTGCGAACACCGCGTAATGTGGACGAAAAGCACCGAATGGCACCGTAAACATACCGAACACAAACCGTTTGTGGAACGAACCTTTAACGAATACACCGAATTAAATTCGGTACGCATTCGGTGTAAATATTCGGTTAGGTGGGACAGGCCTATAAACATTTTTGTACTTTACAAAAAAGAAGATTGTACCATGAAGTAGCTCTAAGCTTTTTCCCAAGATACTTAAATTAGCGAGTGGTCAAAATTTAGATAGAATACCCGTAATATGGCCATTTTGAGATTCATAAAACATCTTGTTTTTTTTTTGTTTTTTTTTTTTTTTGTTTGTTTTTTTGAGGGGCGTCCTTACGTATCCGAACCTATTAGGGCGCGGTCGTAAAGATTCGGCGGTGGAAAGTTCCACCGCCGAATGTTTTCAACCGCGCCCGAATAATTCCAACGTCGCGCGAATTTCATTACGGGTATTCTACCTTAAAAGTGTTACAGACGACAGATTCGATCTGCATTGCAATCTGTGATAATGTATCCGCGCATGCGTGGTGAAAAGATGACACGAAATTATGACCTGTCGATAAATTGATGAAAATAATGAAAAAAGGTTAAAACACACTCAAGTTCTATGAGACAGAGGTAAATGAATCCAGAAGAAGTTCCGCTAAGTACTACTCCAGAAAATAAGAAGAAAAAGAAGAAAAGAAGGAGAAAAAATGACTCTTCCTTATCCGCGGACACGAGTACCGAGCACGAGACCAGTAAAACCGGTTCTACTACTCGACCTATAAAGGTAAACAACCCAAACGACCACCAAAACCAGACATTGTCAGACTCTTTTGCTAATAGTGAGGCATATGTAGAAGCAGTAATGAACCCGAACAACAGTGCCAGCATCAGTAGCACCCCAATTATGAAGCAAGCTAAACCGATCACTTCGACTCCGATTATTAAACCAGCCCCGCCCACTGTCACTGACCAACAAGAACCCCCAAGTTGGGCCCTTAAAATAATGAATGATATCGAACTGATCAAAGGCTGTATGACTAGAATCGAGGTAATTGAGAAAACAGTCACCACAAACAGTGTCAAATTATATGACATCGGAAATAAACTTGATCAACTAGAAACTAGAGTGAAAACTTGTGAGGATAGTTGTAGCTTCATGAGTGAAGGGTTCGATTCACAGAAAAAGGCAATCGAAAACGCCGAAAAAGAAATTAAAAGCCTGCAGCAATCTTGTTCTGAGTTAAACCAACAGATAAATATACAAACAGAAAAATATGAAAAAACATTGGGAAAAGTAGTCGATTTAGAGTCAAGATCCATGCGAGAGAATCTTCTCTTTTATGGTATACAGGAATCAGGAAACGACGCTCAATACGAGAACTGTGAACGCTTAGTGAAAGAACTGATAAGTACAGCTTGTGAGCTTGATCCAACAAACATGGAATTTGATCGGGCTCATAGACTAGGATCGGCCAGGATCAACCATACGCGACCCATCGTTGTGAAATTTCACAGTTATGCAGATCGAGAAATCGTTAGAATGCGATCATTAGAAGAACCTTACAAAGCAAATCTCAAATCGAAAAACCAAGGAATCGGTCCACAACAGCCCCAATACATCCGCGACGCGAGAAAAGCCCTCCAACCGTTTGCAAATGACGCGAAAGACAAGGGACATAAACCGCGCATTACTGGGACAAAGTTATACATTGATAACGCGCTCAAAAAAGTCTTCATCGACGGAAAAGTAGTCGATCCTCCCAACGCACAAGACCGACCCTAGGGATGTCATGAGAAGGAAATCAACTTTATATCTTGGAATATAAATGGACTGAGCAGGAAAATTTGTGATCCCGATTTTTTAGAACTTTTTGAATCGTACGATGTTGTTCTGCTAAGTGAAACTTGGCTTTCAGCAAATACCCACATTAATCTTGAAATAAATGGTTTCAAATCCTTTCATTTAAACTCAGCAAAAGTTCTAACCGGTCACCTTATACTTTGCGTCATAAAATCAATAAACAAACAATTCCAAACATTTCATTCTGGAACACTGTTGAAGAAATCTTTGTCCAACATGACTGTTGCAATTCGATTATTGTAAGACTTTTTAGTGAGATCTAACAACAGTTCTTAAAGAGGTACCCTCTATTTCAAAATTCACAAAACAAAAAGAGCAGAGTTAGTAACATATGCAGCCACCGTTAGCTTCAATAACAGCTACACACTAGCTTGTCGTGGAAAGGCTAATGTTAAGAAAGTCAATCACTATCAAATTCTGTCACTCTGAAACCCACCACGACAGCGATAAATGAGCACATGTCCGTCAACAAACTGATGCAAAGATGTGGTCTAATTTGTTAAAAAGACGTTGGCCAAGGCAGCCCT
Organism: Fragum sueziense; assembly: GCA_963680895.1. Classification (NCBI taxonomy): domain Eukaryota; kingdom Metazoa; phylum Mollusca; class Bivalvia; order Cardiida; family Cardiidae; genus Fragum; species Fragum sueziense. The sequence continues at coordinate 67,511,166 of OY804592.1, forward strand.
GGTTAAGAGGAGGTAACGTCGCGCCAAAGCTAGACGGATATTTCGAAGACGTCTACAGATAACAACACCTTTCAACGAATTCCAACACTTTACAGCCTACTGTGCACAGTCTGGGGTGTGATGTTGCGTTCATGTCGACCCCGCAGTCACCCTGAAGTAATTGAAGACAGGAGGGATGTGTTCCTTTCATATGATAAAGTAAAATACTGGTCCTGGCGTTTCATAGTAACTTGTCGTCTCCGTCTCCGATGGCGTACTGCAGCACTTCCGGTGGTCTGAAATTCCATGTGTAAGGCCTTTGTGGTTAGCATATGCCTACGTAAACGTTCTGGCGACTTGAAAATGGGTGGAAACAAATTATCAAAACTGCAAAAAGGAAAGCAAGCTTCATTTGTCACTTTCTTCCGGTTTTCTCAGCAACTTAATTTTATCAGTCGTAAACAAAGGCCCCGTTGCAGCATTCCGATGGCCCTGCCTCGTACTTCGTGTATCATTCTGGTCATGTTATGTGTTTTTCTGACTATACAGTCGATAGAGACTTCACGTGTGTAAACAGGGCAATGGCTTTTGCTTTAAAAAAATTTCACTTGCAAATCGGGAAAAACAAAGTACACGGACATCTTTACCACCCCTCAATGTTTCAGCGCTCTCAAAAATTCGCATAGTAAATGCTATGGGCAAAAAATAACACATGTAGAATTTTACACTGGTTGGTTGATAAATAATCGAGATATTGCAATTTTAAAAGTGACCGATTAGAACTTTTGTTAAGTATATATGGAAATAAATGTGCCAATATTAAAAGAGGTCGATTTAGTGGGGGTTTGTCTATATATGTTAGAAATAAATATGAATCTAAAATAACTATAGTAGAACAACATCAATGCGGCGTAATATTGGTAAAATGCGATAAAAACCTCTCCTCCTTTGACGAAGATGTTTTTATCTGTTTTACTTATATTCCACCAAAGGGATCAGTTTATACTGATTATGGAGATTTTGACTTTTTTTATTTCATTGAGACTTGCATAGAAAAGTATAGAATGCTTGGAAAAGTATTTGTGACTGGAGATTTAAATTGTAGATGTAGCACAGAAAGTGATGTATTTGATTATGACATGTATATAGATAATGGCCTTTACCTGTTAAATACCTGTAGTATTCCATCACGTGATAGCGAGGACCACGTGCTCGATACCTATGGTAAACGGTTGATTGAACTCTGTTTATCTACGTCATTTATCATAGGTAATGGTCGTCTGCATTATGATAATGGTATAGGTCAGTTTACTTTTCATTCTTACAACGGGTCAAGCGTTGTAGATTATCTTTTGTTGCATTATTTGGATTTCATGTCAATTTCTTATTTTGATGTATTACCTCCGACAGAATTTTCTGATCATTCTCCGATTGTTTTTCGCTTCCCTAGTAACACTATTGATAATAAAAAAAGATGAAAATGCTATTAATCAAAGATCGATGAAATGGAACGAAAATAAACTCATTTTACTTAATGATATACTACAGACTAAGGAAAGTATGCTAAAAAAGTTGACAGACAAAGTGTCTGTAACGAATGATATTGAACATGTGGCTGATTCATTTACACAGCTCATACAGGACTGTATAAATGAAATATCCACTGAACATAATTTGATGGGGAAAAGATCAGAAAAATCATCGAAGCAAAAGAAACCATGGTTCAACAAAGAATGTTCGAATGCAAGAAAATTATTCAATAAATCTAGAAATAAATACTTAAAATCTAAAAACGAAGAAAATAAATTAAATTTCATGGACGCCAAATCAGTATACAAAAAAGTAAAAAATGAATATAGAAATAAGTTCAAAATTAAAGAAAAGGAAAATCTAACAAAATTGAGCAAAAATAATCCTAGAGAATTTTGGAAGAAAATAAGAAACCAATATATGAAACCTAAACAGGAAATAAACGATATTGATATAAAAGATCTATATCAGCATTTTAATGATCTCTACAACATTGATATAGAGAATATCGAAAATGAACATGAGAACCAACAACCATTGATAACCGATGATGAATTAGATAGAGAGTTCAGTATAGAAGAATTGAGATCTGCTGTTTTCAAACAAAACGATAATAAGAGTCCTGGTATTGATGACATAGCAGCTGAAATATATAAAACTACATTTAACTTAATATCACCCTTTGTCCTAAGATTATTTAATAGATTATTTACTAATGGGGAATACCCAAAATCCTGGGGTATGGGAATTATAGTTCCCATATTCAAAGGTGGAGATAGAAAAAACCCACAAAACTATAGAGGTATTACCCTTATAAACAGCATATCAAAAATATATTCCCAAATTCTCCTAAACAGACTCACAAAATGGTCAAATGAAATGTCAAAAATCGTAGAAAACCAATTTGGGTTTCAAAAAGGAAAATCAACAATCGACTGCATTTTTATTTTACATTCTGTTATCGCCAAAACACTGGGAGAAAAGAAAAAATTATACTGCGCTTTTGTAGATTTTGAAAAATGCTTTGATAAAATTGACAGATCGTTTCTCTTCCAAAAATTAATCCAAGAAAATGTTAGCTCAAAATATGTAAAGGCTATAAAGAGTATGTATAATACTATTAAATCTTGTATAAGAGTCAATGGTGAGTTATCTCCCTTCATCACATCAAACGTCGGAGTGAAACAAGGGTGTCCGTCGTCCAGTTTGATGTTTTTATTCTTTATTAATGATATCGTTAACAATTTAAATGATGATATAGACGGTCTTTTTACATTGAACGAAATAAAGATTTTCATTTTACTTTTTGCCGATGATGCCGTATTGTTTGCACATACGCCTCAGGCTCTGCAATTATTACTCAATGATTTACATGCTTATTGCACATCATGGAATCTCAAAGTAAATACGAACAAAACCAAAGTAATGATCTTTGAAAAAGGAAGACACACAACTTTCGATTTTAAATACAACGATATTTTACTTGAAATAGTCGACTCATTTAAATACCTTGGTATAGTATTTTTCAAAAATGGTAGCTGGTTTAGAACTCAAAAATTTATTGCTAAACACTCATTGAACGCATTACATAAACTTTTCATTGTTTATAACCAATTGTCGCTAAATATCATAGATAAATGTAAACTCTTTGATACATTAGTAGGATCAGTCCTTAATTATGGGAGCAGCGTATGGGGGTTCCAAACAAGTAAGGCTATCGAACAAATCCATTGCAAATTCATGAGAAAAATATTATGTGTAAAAAAGTCAACAAATTTAGATGCCTTGTATGGTGAACTCGGCAGACACCCGATGGAAATTCAAAGAAAAATTAATATAATAAAATATTGGACAGAAATACTCAAAAAGCCAGATACAACTTTAATCAAAATCATATATCACATGCTACTGGATGACGTCAATAACAATAATACATATAATAACTTAAACTGGGCACATAATGTAATATACTGGAAGTACATTGTCTTCTTTGGAAATAAACCTTTTAATGAAATTCTTTGTCGGTGTTGTTGTGGGACCCCGTAACTCCAGCTTTAATCATGCTGGAGTTGCGAGGTTTTGCATTTACACTGACACGTAAGTCTTTAAATAACGAAGACATCGATTAGTGTATAATATTCAAAAGGGAATGGCCGAATCTAAGTTGCGAGAACTTGTGGCCAAACCCTTTTGCCATAATATTTAATTGTGTATATTGTTAAGTGATATGTAAATATATTGGCAATAAAATATGTTTAAACTAAACATAATGTAAAAAACATGCTGGATGAGATTGGCATGTCAAATCTTTGGTTAAATCAGACAATAAGTAATAAACAATTTCAAAGCATCAAACAACGAATCATTGACATATATAGACAAAAATGGTATTCAAATATCAATAACCCAGGGAAACTTCAATCCTATAGTACATTTAAACATAATTTTGAAATAGAGAAATACCTTTCATGTGTTAACACAAAGGGATACAGAATAGCTCTCACAAAATTCAGAATATCATGTCACCAATTAGCAATTGAAGAAGGCCGATACCAAAATATCCCAAGGGAGAACAGACTTTGTAAACATTGTAACCTCAGGCTCATCGAAAATGAATATCATTTCCTTTTAATTTGTCCGAAATACTACGATTTACGCAAGAAATTCATAAAGAACTTTTATCTTAATTGGCCAACTTTAAATAAATTTGAACTACTCATGAATACTAAATCAACAAAAATACTTAACAATCTTGCTAAGTTTATTTATGCTGCAAATAAGGTGCGTGCACTTGATTTGCCGAATAACTAAACTGTAGCAATTCCTACAAATATACCTCATTCTACACAACTGTTATTTTTATATCTTCTCTTGGAAATGTAATACATATCAAAATGTAATTTGTGTCATTGTTCCCACGTATGTTGAATTTGTTAAAATTTGTATTGTAGGCTATAAACATGCATATTGCTGTTTCATGCTGAATAAAATGTTATGTTATGTTATGTTATGTATGATAAGCTGGAAAATAATGGAGGAAATGGAAGGTAATGTAATCAGCCTTTTCCCCTTTCTTCGACATTTTCCCAAACTCTAATGTGTATGGATATGATCGAACTCGAAAATATTTCACACATTCTCAGAAAGGTGCGAGTCAGTTTAACCCTTACCGAAACGGTAAAATATATTATAGTACTGTACGAGTAGGCCTACTCATAACAGTTCAAGCTGAAAGACGCTGCTGTCAGACGACAAAGTTGATGTAAATCGATGTCAATAAAGATAGAATGTGTTTAGAAAATAGCATAAAAATATTTGGACAAAAGAATAAATTGATAGGTATCAGCATTTTCTCACCTGTCTCAATGTTTCAAAAGGGAGGTCAAAACCGTGGTTTGATTGAGAAAAGGTTAACTTGTATAGACCTGCTTAATTCTAACAAAAGGTAAAGTGTGATAAACTGGAACAAGTTTTTTTCCAAGTCCACTATTTCACATTTAGAATATTTATGCTTGTTCTTGGGTAGTGGAACATTTTACTAATATTTGTGGTATTCTTCAACAAGGTATGTACTATATTTTTACTTTTTCCAAAACGACAAAAATTGAGATGCAGAAAAAAAGTTAATTCATAGCCACTGGCGGATTTTTTATTATTGCTATTATTTATTCATTTTGGAAAGACCAAATGTTTTAAAATTAAATTCTCTTGAATTTGGCGTTGGATGCATCTTTAATTTTGGACGAGATTGAATTTCGCCGTCCAATAATGGATCAAAACTTCCTGGTTTGGTTCTATAATTGACACTTCAATGCCCCCAATATTCACAATGTCTTTGGCTGTTTGCATGGTTAATCCCACACAATCTGACGTTATTTGAAAACCATTGCAATATAATATTTGCAAAATTGCAAGGCTATAATTTTCATGACATTTGTATTACTCCTGTTATTTGGATGTAATGAACTATCAGTAATTTGAATAGATTAATTTGTGTTATGACAAGGTCTTTCCTCCATTGATCAGTAGCATGCATGACAAAGAAGAACATCCAAGCTTATCGTCTTTACTTAAGGTATACGAACTGAAAATGAAATGCAGAGGCAAAGGCGAAATTTAAAAAGTGCCAGTAATTCCTAAACTGTGTTACATTTCCATTCCAAATACAAACATAAGCATTTTGTATGGTTTAGAATTTTGAATTAATTATGCATACTTATGGGAATATTTGACAAAAATGCTTAACAATACCTCCCTTGCATATGAATACAGAGTAAAATCATATTTGTAAATTAATTTCTTCTTGAAGCATAATCTTGAAATCCAGCACGGTGAATCAACTTATGTGAAGTGTATTTACAAGTGTGTGTAATTTGGTGAATTTCGCATGGCTAGAAAGTGGTGTTTTCATTCTCAGTTCGTAAACCTTAACCTGGTTTTGACGTCCCAAATAGAAATGGCTTGGGAAAACATTGAAACAAAAGAAGAAACTGCTGATAACCAGCAGTTTCTCCTTTTGTCTCAATATCTTCTGTGCCATGTTTTACACAAATCATATCTTTTATAACATCTATTTTGTCATTTGTAGCAGCTTTTGAAGTGGGTCACCCTCAAATTTTGTCGTTTGGGAAAGGGTTAAGGCATTCCATCCATCATCACGCCTGGGAATTCACGAGGCCAGGGTATGCAATTGTCCCCTGCCACTAGTTACACTTACCTAATATCGAAGTTGAGTATCTAATGGTGGATCTATCTAAGAAGGATCGTGGCATCTAGACTCCAAGTTCATTCATATACACACCCCTGTGCCCAAGTATAGGCATGTCATTAAATTTAATTGAGCAACAGTAATTTCTGAACACATTGTTCAAAAAAGGCTTCAAAACCAGGACTTGGTTACGAAAAGGTTGATGTAATAGGCATAGGCTACCCGTCTTGACTTGTGTTTATCATTATGATAGAAAAGCGTTTAACCCTTTCCAAAACAAGATCTGGTTTTGACGTCCTGAACACAATAGGCTTGGGAAAACATTGAAACAAAAGAAGAAACTGCTGATAACCAGCAGTTTCTCCTTTTGTCTCGATATTTTCTGTGCTATATTTTACATGAATTCAATCTTTATTAACATCCATTTTGTCGTTTGTAAAAGCTTTCAAATTGGACTGGTCCAAAATTTTGTCGTTTGGGAAGGGGTTAAACAACTTAGTGTTACATTGTAATTGTATCAGTACAGGCCGTAAGGCAATTTTCATTTAAAAATGAATTGGGAAAAATTGACCCGCTGAATTATATAGCCTAATTAATCTTTTCAAAATATTATGAGACCCGACAGGAAGATGTACATTATTTGTGTGTAAATGTTCGGTCACAGACGTTTTCGCGTCCACATCACGTCCAAAATTATACTGCACGGTGTCCTCTGTTTTAGATGTGCTCCGGCCGTGACGTGGACATTGAAAGGTGCGTGTTGCCAGGCATTAATCCCAGTACATTTGTACTAACATGCGTAACATTGTAATTCATGTTAATGATTTATTTGTTTATTTCCATTAGTTATAGTTTCGTAGAAAAACAATAGTTTCCGTGGTTTCGCTTTGACGAAAAACCCCGATCAATGCAAGCACAATTATGTATAATAATAATAAATCTTTCTTGTGAAGCATTAATGTCACCCACCTACAATTTGATACTGAACAAGGCCTCAACCCTTTCCCTTACAAGACCAGGTTCTGACGATCTTAGTATAGTTCGACAGATGTGACCGACTTCTGTTTACATAGAAAATAGGGGTCACTCACGTTTGTCGAACTATAGAAATGTGTTGTGAAACCATTGATACAAAAGAAGAAATTGCTGATAATCAGCAATTTCTCCTTTTGTCTAAATGTTTTCTTTGCTATATACCATACACATTTTTTTACTATTGATATCATTTGTTATAATAATTATGTCCTCTGTTCTTTTAAAGCTACTATTTCCCAGATTTGGACCCAAAAATTGTCAAATACAAACGAAATGTAAACTTTTTAAGCTTTATATTACCTGATTAAATGATTACGAGAAACTATTGAAGCAACAACTCATTTTTTTCGCAATTTGATACCAAATTCATGAAGCGATGTCGAAAGTAGGTCAAAACAGTAGGACATGCGACTTTCTTAAATGACGTCACAACATACATGATGACGTCATATTGAAATTTAGTATGAATCTCGTTTGAATCATGGTCCGCGCTGTATTCGCATGCGCAACAATTTGAAAATAATTCTAACCCCATCAGTGATGGGGTTGAATTTAGGCTTGGATTCTCCCTAAATTCAGCTATCTGTCTTGTAATTTCGGCTCATTCTCTGTCTGAATCGCATATTATTAACCATCCCGAGGTGGTCAACACAAAAGTTTTGCATATTTTTTCAAAAAAATTCATTTCTTGCAATTAGACCATCTGTTACCGTCGCCCTTTAAATGGACATATCGCTTCACTGCGTGGATATAAATTACATATCGCTGCTTTTCAACGAAAACCTCGTTACTGCTGCCTGTTTAAAGATGCAGTTATCAGGTTTTCGTTGATAAGCAGCGATATTCTAGGTCATTTATAATGACGCTCTGTCACCGAGCGGAAATTCGACCTAACAGAATCATTGGCTAGATTTTGTGATCGATGAAAAAATTCAATTGATTTTTGGAAAAAAATATAAAGCCGGTTAAATGTGGACTTAACCTTGCCTTCTTTGATTTATTAAAACCAGGTATCCATGGTATCACGCAATGTGAATTTGTAATTGTTAAAATAACATTAGGGACATTTACAATGAAAACGCTTTCTTGACAAGTCACGCCAAAATAATGTGAACGAAGCATATACATTTGTAAAAAGAAACAGAAGTCAATATTGCAAGTTTGGTTTGAAATAGGACATATTGTGATAAATGGGTAAATAAAGGAGTTCGTTTATTAGGTAAGATGGTTACTTGTATTATTTTCCTTTTTACTTATTTTCCCCATAATTATTATCATTACGCGAGTCAATTCTTGGAATTTCTCTTTAAATGTGGAATGTGGAAAATTTGTAAATCTAATATTTCAATTTGGATATTGTATACCAATCATCAATAATAATTATTATTAATCAATAATCATGAATTATTTATATTTTTGAAACACAAGTATTAATCCTGCCCAAAAGGTCACATTTTTAGATTAGTTTACAATAAACAGACTTGCTTGCGACAAAACAAATTAGTACTTCAGTCAATACTGATGATAAAGAATGTACAAATTAATGCATAGAAAGCAAAAAGGATTTATGGTTAACATCACTTTATTCTTTTCCCATTCGTAATAGCATATTCAAAACAAGCGAAAACTGGGTAGATATTATTTGACGAAGGGTTGATAGATCATTATACTGAAATACTACTCGAAATTAATTTTGTACTTGTATTTATATGTCTTGGGCAGCCTGGCAGAATCAGTAACCCCCCCCCCCCCCCCGAATATTCGGGATTTGGAAGACTTTCTGTTTTGTTAAACATTGTAAATACAACTTGCCATAAGCTGCGGTTACAAAGTTTTCCTTAAAAAGCGAGGTTATTTTGTCTAATATTCTTAATAATGTATATTGTTCGTTTGTATGGAAATTGTGTCTTCAGCATTAAAGGGGAAAATACATTATTATGCTCAGTTCGTGCGATCTGAGAAAAAAAATATGGAGTTTGATACCAACATTGATTCAGGCCAGTCTGTGCACACGCCCGGTCTTATCAAGAACCATGTTGTACTCTAAACATGTGTAATCGCTGAAAGAACAGCTAGAGCTATGATCATGACCAACATAATTTTATCCGCCAACATTTCTACGTCGATTACACATTACGTGACTACAAAGTCTACAACCCACCTCATTGGACGAGACATATATCGCGGCCAATAAGATTGGTCGTTGTGGAATTCTAAAGGCATTTCGTTGGTGGGGAGTCAAAACCTCGTAACTCCAGCTCGAATAAGCTGGAGTTACGAGGTTTTGACTCCCAACCGACGATTTAAATTGGACCCGTGGTAGTCTCAAAAACCATATGCACAAGGCAATGTCCAAGATTCTGACTTATTTTTTTTTTTCTTCATCTTTTTCAGACGTCTGAGCACAGCCCACGATGTCTCGACGACTCGCTCGCGTTTACATCACGGTCGGGCTGATCGGTACCGCCCTCATATTTACCAAAATGCACTATATAGGTAGGTTCGACACCCTTTCACAACAAGACATGTAACGTTCTATTTTCTCGATGTTTTTTAAACGAATGATTATCTTACACGGTGGTAAAACAAAAGAGATCATTTGGGAAACGTTGGATAAATGTCCAAATGGCATCTTTTCTTCTTACGACTGTTAACCCATGCATTCGTTCTTGGACTACTACCAATCGAAGTGTTTCATTTTTGCGGACGTTTTAGACGCCCCCAATTTAAAGGCTATGGAAATCGCTATGGAAAATGAAGAAGACCAAAAAAATGTTTGAGCCAACGCATTCAAAATTGTATTCAAAACGCATTTTTTCTTGTTTGCACAGGTAAATTTTGCAAACATGTGCCATAATATCATTACTGGACTAAAGTTCTCAAAGTTTTACGAGCGTAATGGTTAAGTGCGCTAACATAATGTAATACGCCGTAAAAATTTAGTACGTAAGTCTTAAATCCTATCTAACAATTGACTTTGAAGATTTTATTAGTTTTATCGAATTTTTAATACAAACCATAGATTGGAGTTACGTTATTTTGAATCGAGACTAATTTTGTTATTTTATGGTCAATAGCTATTTTCGTTAAATTATAACCGCCAAATTGTTTCTTAGTGTCCTTCACCCCACATGAGATCGTAAACTTGTACAAATGTACAAATTAAAAGGAGAATTGCTGATGACCAGCAATTACTTATTTTCTCTTAAGGATTTCCATGATATGACTTACGTACTTTTCTACACCTGAAATCACTTATTACACAGACTGTACACAACTCATTTTGAAATGCTCTTTTAACCCATTACCACACAATGACTCGCTTTGACTCCCTACGAAATAATGGCTGGAGAAAACATTGTGGAAAATGAAGAAATTGCTTGTAACAAGCAATTTCTTCATTTCCCACAATGTTTTTTGCTTAAAAAGACAAAAAAATTGCAAAATTTCATTCACTTGAAATTGTCGTCTGCAACATCTTTGAATTTGGGACAGTCTAAAATTTGTCGTTTGGTTAAGGGTTAATGTCCACCCCAATGAGATTCACGCGACGCCGGAGTAATTTGGGCTTCGTCGTAAACCTTCGGAGGTGGACGTTTTACCGCCGAATGTTTACGATTTCGCCCGAATAGGTTCGGATAAACAACGAATGCGTACAGACATCATTAGAGTGGTTTTGATCACTTTTTATTTGTTTTTATATGTATGTGTTTGTATTGTAGATCAAATATGAGACGTAAATAAATAAATAAACTTTCACAATAATTTCCGACGTCGCGTGAATCTCATTAGGGGCGGACTACCATAAAGTATAAGGGATAGGGTTATGGTATAATGGTGCATGTATGTTTTTTTCCCATGGATCAAATTGGATGTTGTGTTTGAACTTGCATCGCAGGGAATCACGTGACAATTTCAGAAAATTGTCAATAACACGATGTGCGTAATTACATGGAATTCGGTTTGAAGAGAGGGTTTAAACACGTCAGAAATTTGCTTGATGTGGTAGATATTAAAAACCCTTCTGACAAAAAAGTTATTGAAGACAAAGTAATTTTTTTTGATCGTCAATAACTTTGTTATCAGCTGATTTTTAAAAGCATTCTCTCGTCCAGCGAATTCCTTCTACATCAAACCTTTTCTTTCAAATCGATCATGTATAACTTAACAGAATCATTTGAGATTTTGTGCAACTGTTTTGTCGCGCGACCCCCACTGTGACTTAAGAACACTTACTTGTGAAATGTCCCTTTATGGACTATGTTTAGGTACCCTTACACGATTGAACTTTACCGGACCAATTTTATCGCCAAAATAAATCTTAACTACTTTTGGCATTCAAGACTTATTACTTTTATTGAATTTCTAATATTCAAACAACCGTTTGAAGTTTTTGGTCTATCATAAGGTCAATTATTGATGTTTTATTTAAATCATAAGCCACATAAGTTTTCTTAGTGCACGTATTAACCCTGTCCCAGGTTATAGCCTAAACATTTTAAATACGCAAATCACTCGAAAACATTTTATTGTTCACATTATAGGCCTATTAAAAAAAAAAAAAAAAAAAAAAAAAAAAAAAAAAAAAAAAAAACAGAAATACCAAACACACACAAGCAACATAACACCCAAACATTTCAAACTTTGACGGGGATATTAATATAAAAAAGTAATTATGTCAGGATATTGCAAGTAAAATTATTTACACAACTTGTGTATAAAATCAAAGGAGTTGCAAAAACTTTAAGTGAACAAAACATTAAAAGTGTACACTATCTAACGGTTAGGTTAACTGCTTGTCATCCGAGGTCCGATTTTTCTCTTAATTATTTCCAGAATGTTAATATTACGGAAGTCAAAACCAAGGCTTGCTACGGAAAGGACTTAACCATTTCCCAAACAAGACCTGCTTTCGTTGTCCATGATAGATAAGGCTTGGGAAAACATTGAAACAAAAGAAGAAACTGCTGATAACCAGCAGTTTCTCCTTTTGTCTCAATATTTTCTATGTAATATTTTACACAAATTCTATCTTTAATAACATCCATTTTGTCATTTGTGGCAGTTTTTGAAGTGGATCACCTTATATTTTTTTTTGGTTTGGGAAAGGGTTAATATCATAGAATCAAAAGGAACAGACAAGGATATTTCTCGTGAACAACAACAACCTCGCCAATGCAGCTTAAAGAGACATTCCAGCCATAGTTATGTCATTTCCTTCAGTGTTTTCTTGGCTTATCAGCGACAATTGTAAAACCGATAACATTTAAGCGCATTAGAATAACCAATCTTGGCACCAAAACATACCTTTAGAAATTGAAATGGGAATAAAATGTCTCTTTAAAACGAACTGCAGTTGTTTTTTGTTATTGAACAGCGACCGACGATAACGACATTTGTCCGAAAATGTAATGGGACGCGTTCAGGACAGGAATCGTGTTTCACCTATCTCTCAAGACTTCCTAAATGCGATTTTTACCCTGAACAACAACAGCAGCAACAACAACAGCAACAAAAACAACAACAACAAACAGACAAACAAAAAAAGAAACAACAAAACAAAATAATAATATCATTTATTCATTCATTTATTCGTTCGTTCGTTCGTACGTACGTTCGTTCGTTCGTTCATTCATTCATTCATTCATTCATTCATTCATTCATTCATTCATTCATTCATTCATTCATTCATTCATTCATTCATTCATTCATTCATTCATTCATTCATTCATTCATTCATTCATTCATTCATTCATTCATTCATTCATTCATTCATTCTTTAATCCCTTTAAAGTAGATTAATTGAACAAAGCATTTTACAAATTAACAGGTACACAAACAAACAAAATTAATCCAAAGTATAAATAAATAAATAAACACAGTATGGTAGGTACGCGGTTGTCTCCCTTTACCGTACACAGACATGCATTCCAAGATGGCGGCAGGAAACAGCACAGCACGTTTGGTGGTCGATTCACGAGACTATATCGTTTGTGTATCTGCATATAGGACGTTGAAGTGACGTTGTCCCAGTCACTTACATGTTTGTCTTTCATCCGCCACATGTCGTCTGCTCGATCAGTGCCTGCATTTCATAATCTTTGGTGTCGAATCCAATGGTCACAACGACGAGCCATTTTCAAGCGAGACTCGACTCATTTCGTTTGATTTCAAGCGTTTTCACTTTATGGTTTGCTAATTATTTGGCAGATTTGCAAAGTTTGAAGCACTAAATTTCGATATTTATCAACTTGTTTGTTGAAATTGAGTTTTTTCTGGCCAAATTTTGATGTTAAAATTTTCGCTTCTGTACATAGACATGCAAGGCATGAAAACAACGCTGTACATAGAGATGTATGGTAAAAAGTGTACATAGAGATGCTCAGAATTTAAAACAAACACTGTACACAGAGATCATTAACAATTTGTACATAGTCTCAACCTCATTCCCAAAAGAAAGAAACTTAAGATATCTAAAAATGGGCAATTCTTCATGAAAGTTGCCTTGCCGTGTGATTACTTTTCATTCATTCAGCATATTTGATGTCCAGGTCCGTCGGCCATACAAATGTGAAAATTGTGACCAATGCTTAACATGGCCAAGTGAACGTAAAAACCATCACGACTCTATGCACAGACACGTTTTAAAATATGTGTGCAGTAAATGTGGGACAGCTTACAAATGTCGCTCGTCTCTCAAACACCATAGGGAGAAGTGTGATTGAAAAGCGTGTCATTCGACAGGTTACGATTTTAAACGCATACGGGTACAGGTACGTGTACGGGTAGAAATTGTGTAAACGTCATTATATGACATCATTACTTTCTGCTGCTTTGAAACATTTATGAGTAAGAAAAACTTTTATTTTGTTAAACAAGAGCCGTCAGCGACGGATTATGCTCCCCAATGAATGCTTGTTACAAACAGGCATTAAAAAAATTCCAACGGCATATTCCCTCCAAGTTTGGTTCAAATTGGCACAATGGTTGATTTTTTAAAGAATTTTCTTTCGATTTCTCTATGTCGGAGCTAACGTAAAGCTAACAAACATTAAGCCCCTTTTTCCATGACATACACTAATATCCCCTTTCCCGTGACCAGGCCTCAAATCCAATTAGGCGTTTAATACGCAAACGAGAAAAGCTTTATCACAAGACTAAGCACTCATTATGTCCTGCCGCAAAGTCTAAGTACAACAAGTTCAGGTCACATGTCCAGAAAGCCATCAGAGATTCCTACTGGAGATATATAAACAGTATATTTACTGATACAGTAGATCCTGATCATGATAATGCTAGAACCACCAATAAGAGATTTTGGTCCTTTATCAAGAGCCAAAAGAAGGATTCATCCTCTATCTCGTCCTTGAGGCAAAATGGTATTCTACGATCTGACAGCAAGGCTAAGGCAAACATCTTGAACGAGCAGTTCAAGTCAGTATTCACCTCTGAACCTGATGGTATCCTACCTGACAAAGGTCCTAGTAAATTCCCTAGCATGCAGGACATTGTTGTTGACTGTCAAGGTGTAACCAAGCTCCTGTCCAAGCTTAATGTTCACAAGGCTACTGGCCCCGACGGTATCAGCGCACGTGTACTTAATGAATGTAGGAACGAACTCAGTCACATTCTGACCTACATCTTCAATCAAACTCTACTCCAGGGCACAGTGCCTGATGACTGGCGTCTGGCCAATGTGGCGCCTGTCTTTAAAAAGGGTGAAAAATATGATCCTGCAAACTACAGGCCGGTCTCTCTTACATGCATCTGTTGCAAAGCCTTGGAGCATGTCATAGTAAGCAACATGATGAAGCACCTTGAGCGTAACAATGTCCTTGTGGATTCACAGCATGGTTTTCGAGCCAAACGCTCCTGTGAGACTCAGCTTGTCCAGTTTGTTCACGACCTAGCCTCAAACATGGACAGAGCTCTCAACAAAAAACACAGACAAACAGACATCATTGTTATGGACTTTGCGAAAGCATTCGACAAGGTACCACACCGACGACTCCTATACAAGCTTAATTACTACGGTATAAGAGGACTGACAAACCAATGGATTGAGTCGTTTCTTTCGCAAAGATCACAACAAGTTGTCCTGGATGGTATGGCTTCTAATCCAGCTCCGGTTTTGTCTGGTGTCCCTCAGGGTTCTGTCCTAGGCCCAATTTTATTCCTTATCTATATAAATGATTTACCTGATTATCTAACATCCTCTGTGCGCCTCTTTGCAGACGACTGTGTCCTCTACAAGGAAATACACAACAATGCAGATTGTCTCGCTCTACAACAGGACATTGACAGACTGGCTGAGTGGGAAGAAACCTGGTTAATGAAATTCAATGCCTCCAAATGCCATACACTCAGAGTATCACCACACCTTTCCAAATCTCAATTTATCCTTAACTATAATCTCCACGGACAAGTTCTTGAAACTGTTTCCTCTGCTAAGTACTTAGGCCTCACTATAACTGATAATTTGTCCTGGGGTCCCCATATACAAGAAATAACCAATAAAGCAAACAAGACTCTCGGTTTCCTTAGGAGGAACTTATCCTTTGCACCTAGAAGCTCAAAGGAAATTGCCTATAAGACCTTGGTAAGGCCGAAATTAGAGTACGCTTCTTGTATATGGAGCTCCTACTCATCCTCAGATATAAATAGGGTGGAGAAGGTTCAAAAGACAGCAGCTCGGTGGTGTTGTAGGCGGTGGAGAAATCGCAGCCACGTAGGTGAAATGCTGGAGGAACTCTCATGGCCCACCCTCCAGCAAAGAAGAGACAACAGCAGTCTGGTATTTATGCACAAAATCCATTATGGATTGGTTTCTATTGATAAGGGAAAATACCTGAAACCCCAACAAAGCCACCGGTCAACTAGGTTAACGTCCACTCACCCTTACCAATACTCTAGACCATTTGCCTATACAGACACATTTAAATTCTCCTTCTTTCCCCGTATTATACCCCTGTGGAACTGCTTGCCACTGGATGCTGTGTCGACTGAGAAAGTTGACCAGTCTAGACAGCATATTTAAAAGTGTTATTTGTCTACTGCCCTATTTGTGGTAGTAGACACCAGCTGCTTGTAAATAATTTTAACTTGTCAAGTGTTCTTCTAAATTATCCTTTTTATTGTGCACTTGATCAAAGCAACTTTGCCACCACAACCTGTCATAATGCTCCAGTTGGAGCGAGAACAGTACCGATAGATAGATAGATAGATAGATAGATATATCTAATAGTTTATCCTCAAGGACATCTGGTTTGCTACTCAAATATGATATTTTATTAAATACTGACCATTAGAGTAGGAGAAATTAGAGAAAAACTGTATTTTCCCCTAAGTCCCCTTTCCCGTGACCAGGCCTCAAATCCAAAAAACAGGAAAAGTCCATCCACATAATATCATAAGAGGTTCACATGGTAGGCTTCATTTAATTCGGTTCAAGGGTTATGGAAAATAGTTCCGGACGGACTGACGGAATGCCGGACGGTCAGACGGACGGACGGACGGACACACAAAGCGGCCGCTATATCCTCTCCCTTCGGGGCGCATAAAAAGTTGATTCCTGTATAGTAAGATCAACATATTCACATATTTAATACGAGTCCATAGTTGAATCAAGTGACATACTGTCCTAGAACTAAACCCTTTATCCATTTTACCTGTAATGTCCTATGGAACAGAGTAGATCCAGATCTTACATTAACTAGAACATCATGCCAAAAATGATTAGAGTTACATCTTGAATATCATAGTATTATGTCATGTTGTAGGGAGAAAATTCCGTCTGAAAAAAAGTTTTATCTATTGGACAGCTTGCACGTACCCGTACCCGCACGCGTTAAAGATCGTAATCGCCCAATATATAGTGACACGCAAAACAAACTGTGCATTTGGTTATAAACATTTTTCCATATAAATGTAAGCAAACTATTGGCATATTTGGTATCAAAAATTACAAAAATGTATTGTAGTCAAACAAGGACACAAACATGTCCCTGAATTGCTCCCACGTACATGTATTACAATGCTCAGGTCACAAAACTTGTTTATTTCTGCATTAACGAGGCCAAGATAGTTTATCTTCGTAATTAACAGGGAGATATGTAGTCCATTTTCTACCACAGTCGTATCTTTCATCAAAACATAATGTGAAACGGAACATTTCTTCACGTAAATTTCCAAAGACAATTGGCTTTAACCCATTTGTGCCTAGCGTCCACTTAAGACGACACTGGGTTTTATCTGTAAGTAGATGCTTACGTATATGTTTATCTCTGGTTCTCATCATTTGTTTGTATTGATAATCCATTGATAAGCAGGGAAATGCTGATCCAAGTGCTCATTAGCAATAACTGTATCAGTAAAAATGAATATTATAAGAGAAGGGAGTGGTTTTACTGAGAAAAAAAAAAAAGACTTGAAAATGGGTAGGGGAAAAGATATGTTTATTTCCTTAACATTTTTATATTTCTTCTTTCATTATTATTCTGTAATGTTCCTCATCTGTAGGTAACTGTAGATACAATTTCCAGAGAAAAATGATATATTTTCTTAGTTTTATAGAATAATATAATTTTGTCCACTAAAGTGGACGCTAGGAATGAGAGGGTGCCTGTAAATTCTTTGTATAGTAACAACATATTTTCAATTTTATGCAGAAAATATACAGTAAACGTGGTTGTATCTATGCTGGAAGATGAAGGAAGATATATTAGCCCAATTGTGACCTTGACCTTTGTGACAAAAAACAATATGGCACCTCCTTGGGTCAAGGGCAACAACTGAGTAAATTTTCATGATATTATGTCAACCGGTTCTTGACTTAGAGCACGGAAATGAATTTCAAACAAAGTCATATTGTGACCTTTACCTTTGACCTTCATAACCCAAAAACAATAGGCACCTCCTTGGGTCATGGGCAACACCTGTCTTAAGTTTCATAGTCCAAGGTCAATAAGGTCTTGACTTAGAGCACTGAAACAGATTTTAAACAAAGTCCAATTGTGACCTCGACCTTTAACCTTCGCAACCCAAAAACGTTAGGCACCTCGTTGGGTCATGGGCAACAACTGGGTAAAGTTTCATGACCTTAGGTCAAACGGTTCTCGAGTTAGAGCAGGGAAACAAAAATAGTCTATGGGTGGATGGATGGACAAACGGACGGACAGACAGACAGACATGATGAAACCAATATAACCACTCTACTTCGTAGGTTGGGATGCATATAACAAATTGTGCTTGTATATTTGCAAATTTCATGATGGAAACTATAGTTTTAGGGGAAAAGTATAAGATAATTTACATGTGCCCATTTGTGCCTAGCGTCCACTTAAGTGGACAAAAATATTTTTGTACAAAATCATACTTTTCCATCGAAATTTCACAAAATTAAAGCCTAACTTGTTGTTTTCACACGGTTTTCATTGTTTTCTCTGATTTTTTTCCTAAAATAAAAATTCAGGCATAAATGGGTTAAAATGCGACTATTGTCGTTTTACTATCATTAATTTACAAGTAGAAAAATACAGAAAGTATGCAGGGAATTTTTACAATATTGTGAAAATTCCATGCAAAGCAGCATTTATTTTCTTTCAAAACAAATACATTTTGATTTTATCTGCAAAGGTGAACGTTCATATTTAATGACTTGGTATGTATAAATAGCTCCTTACTAGTTATAATTTAAGATAATAAGAAATACGCCAATTAATAATCGCATGGGTTAATGTGAAGTCTATGTTATGTGAGCAAATTAACTAAAGTTTAGAGGTCATTGTTATACCATAAATATGCTGAATGAATCAAAAGTAATCACACGACAAGGCAACTTTCATGAAGAATTGCCCATTTTTATATATCTTATATCATTTAAAAACGAATGCTTTTGAATTGCCTATATTAAGAAAGTTTCTTTCTTTTGAGAATGAGGTTGAGACTATGTACATATTGTTAATGATCTCTGTGTACAGTGTTTGGTTTGAATTTTGAGCATCTCTATGTACACTTTTTACCGTACATCTCTGTGTACAGTGTTGTTTTCATGCCTTGCATGTCTATGTACAGTAGCGAAACTTTCAACATCAAAATTTGGCCAGAAAAAACTCAATTTCAACAAACATGTTGATAAATATTGAAATTCACTGCTTCAAACTCTGTAAATCTGCCAAATAATTAGCCAACCATGAAGTGAAAACGCTAGAAATCGAACGAAATCGAGCCGAGTCTCGCTTGAAATGGCTCGTCGTTGTGGCCATTGGATTCGACACCAAAGTTTATGAAATGTAGGAGCTGGTCGAGGTAACGACATGTAGCGAATGAAAGACAAACATGTATGTGACTGGGACAATGTCACTTCAGCGTCCTACATGCAGATACAAAAACGATATAGTCTCGTGAATCGACCACCTACCGTGCTGTGCTGTTTCCTGCCGCCATCTTGGAATGCATGTCTGTGTACGGTAAAGGGAGGCAACCGCGTACCTACCATACTGTGATAAATACCGGGTAAATAAATAAATAAATGAATAATAAGTGGACGTCAAATCCATGCCTGGTTTGGGTAAAGGTTTAATTTGCACCCCATTCAACCGATATTACTGTAATTGCAATATAAATATTCTGTTCAAACTAGAGAGGTCCACTGGCAGACCGACATATTTTAAGTCTATTTGTTTTGAGTCGCAAATCACGATCGAACGCCCTCCTTAATTTATACATGCAAAATGGATATAGTCCGGTTACTAAAGTATTAATTAAGATGAAACGCTTAAAATTTGACGCAGATATAAGAAAGTTATTGCACAATTTTTTGCCTGAATCGGGACTTATTTTGCCATAGTTGTTGTCCATCCCATGATGCACAATCTCCATCATAAAATAATTTTTGAGTAAAGCATTTAATCACAATATCTACCAATACATGTCGCTAAAGTAGTTTATCACTATCTCGTTTACGCATTCTGGACTATCTAGCATAGCCTACTTTCAAGATGTCAGCGCACAGATAAAATGCATACACGTGGTGCATACTGTCACGCGGCACATTTGCTCCACACGCTTGCTTCAAGCAAAATGAATAAATTCTTTATTCGATAAGATTTAGACTAAAAGTAAACTTTACTTTGTAGTAAATGTATTTTTTTCTGAATAATTCTGACGTCGCACAAATCTCATTAGGGGTGGACTACCTTAACATTTCATCATTCATATTTGAAATTTCAGGTACGCTGACAGCAACAACAGTGCACGAGGAGCAACAAAGTGTCTGGTCCAGGATCGTACATGGTACGGACGATTACTACACGATTCAGTCATCACGAATAACCAGGCTTTCTGAACGATGTCCAGCACATCAAAACTTGAAACAGAACATCATGTACAGAAGCTACAGACCACAATTATCTTATTTACCCGAGTACAACATGGCTGTATGTAACGTGGATAAAGCAGGGGGGACTTTCATGAAGAAGTTTATGTCGATATTACGGAATCAATCATCGGATTCCATGATGAATACGAATCCATCACGACTTGATATCCATATGTCTGCAGCCAACTACACGGTGTTCTTCAACGACCCGTCTTGGAGGACGTCAAAAATAATCACAGCTGCTAGAAATCCATACACAAGACTTTATTCAGCTTATGTTGACAAAATCATGACACCCTCGGTGTCTGGACCCATTAGGCCAGGTGATAAATGTTTCTTTGATGTCTCATTTGAGGAGTTTCTGAAACTGGTGGTCTACAACAATGATCATGGTATTGTAGACAGTCATTGGACACCGATCTATTACCAGTGTCGACCATGTGAATATAAACAAGCAGTTATACTCAAACAAGAAACGTTTAGTGATGATTTACAGTATATTCTCGATACTTTTCATATCGATAAAGAAGCCATGCTTGCTGTACATAGATTAATGGGGAAAGATCGGAAAAAGTGGACAATTAAAACTACTGTGCAGGAAATCATGAATGATGCTTTAACGCTGGAGTTCAATAACGAAACTCTAGGCTGTATCGGCTGGATTGGTATTTTGCAGCGAATGTGGACTTCCTTTCAAATACAAGGGTACATAGACAAAACTGTGTCATTAAGTTTCCAACATTATACTAGGCCTAATAGCTATAAAAACGTGACAGTTTTCCTCGAAACAGTATTTGAAGCTATGAATAAATTCCCAATTACGCCATCCAGAGCAAAAACTCAAAGAGCAGGTTTCATGACTGATGCATACAAATCAGTTTCACGTGACGTCATAGAAGGCATACAACGAGTTTTTGCGGCCGATTTTCATCTTTTTGGTTACTCTCTAGAGTTACCTGTTTAATGTATTATGCATGTATGCACAAAGCTTGATTCGCATGCCTACTGTAAATATTAGCTTTGCTTTCTTATCAAAGAGCAATTTCCATGTTAAAACCAATACCACCGTCGGCAGCTCTCCCAAATTTGGACCAAGCTAAGATTTTTTCGTCTCGCGGAGAATCCAATTTTAAACGTTGACGCTTCCCCCAATCCTTTTTGTGAAAGTGGTCTTGTTCTCGTTACTTTGTATTCTCGAATTACGCACTTAACTTTTGACGTTATTGACGTAATGACTTGGTCCCGAATGGAGAAAAAAAATAGGCAAAATCTTCTCGACTCCTGACTTTTGCCAATAACTTTCCTTTCAACAACCCAAAATAAAATTCGTCTTTGTTAAATGCTTGAGCATCTGTTTGTATGCATTTGACAAAAAGAAACGTAGAAATCTGAAAATTCTATTCGCGCGACTGAAGTGAATGGAATGTCTGTAATCTGGATCGGAGAGATTTCAATGAAATCATGCCGATCCAAGTTTCTCAGGATTGTTTGTCAAATGCATACCAACCGATGGTCGATCAATCAACGTTGCCCCGGCGCTCGTCCATGTGTTGTAACGATATGGCATGGGTTACGTTTGGAATGTTATTGACAAGGTCTTACCCGTATGATCGAGGGGGTCCATATTTTTTCCACCCCAGACCGACTGTTGACGTCAGAAGTTACATTGGCCTTACACCTTCTTTATATAAATATAGGTGGAATTCTTTTCTTTTGCCAATTATGTCTGCTTCTTTTTTTTATTTTAGCCTTCGTCGTTGCAACAAAAGAATGGCTACTTATGAAATGTTTTCGTCGTGTATAATGTGTAATTTATATTTTAATTCTATGATGCCATAGCAATGTTTGATATGTGTATATGATTGTAAACTATACCATGGTAGGCCTTTATAGACCTATATTAGCCCATTTACTATTTCCAAACTTATTATGTATACAATACGCTTTCAAATACAGTTTAAGACATTTTTGTCTGTGTTCTAGCCGTTACTATTATTCCCAAAATATTAATATTTTCTGGTTTCGATGCTTTCGATAGAGAATGTTTTAGAAATTACTGCGACAAAGAAGAAAATGTTGAGTCTAAAGTCTAATTAGCCCTTTCCCGAACAAGACCTGGTTTTGAAAAGGCTTGGGAAAACATTAAGGCAAAAGAAGAAACTGCTGATAACCAGCAGTTTCTCCTTTTGTCTCAATGTTTTCTAAGCTACATCATACATAAATTTAATCATAACCAACATCCATTTTGCTGTATTTAGCAGTTTTAGAATTAAACCATCCCAAAATTTCGTCGTTCGGGAAAGGGTTAACGTTTGCCGTGTTGAAAAGACTATTTTCGTAGTGGCAGCAGTACAAACGTGAACACGGCGGTGAATCACGTGACAAGAGGAGAAAATGATTAGCCCTTTCCCAAACGGCCAAATTTTAGGGTGATCCACTTCAAGAACTGCCACAAATGACAAAATAGATGTTATTAAATATAGGATTTGTGTAAAATATGGCACAGAAAATATTGAGACAAAAGGATAAACTGCTGGTTATCAGCAGTTTCTTCTTTTGTTTCAATTTTTCCCAAGCCTTTTCTACTAGGAACGTCAAAACCAGGTCTTGTTTGGGAAAGGGTTAAGTGTTTCGAGTAAACCGCAGGAGTCGAACTCTTGATAGCTCAGTGTAAGATGGCGTTCTTCCCTACGACATGTCCTCGACGCAATGAGTGTCAACACGCGTAAGCCTATATCGCTGCTGTTCAACGAAAACCTCGTAAATGCAGCTTGTTCTAAGCTGCAGTTACGAAAATTTCGTTGAAAATCGACGATATGCATTGAAAAACAAAATGAAAAATGCGTTTACACGGTGACTTTTGGGAAGCGTTCACAACGAAAAATTCGTCCGCTTCAAAGCATGTTTTTTTTAATTCCTCAGCTTACACTCTATTGATTTTGATGAGATAAAGCGCACGGAACGCGCCTTTGAGAGGGCTATTCCCAGCTCTAACTCACTCTGCTCCAAATCCAGTGGTTTCTTCAAACATTCGAGCCAAAATGTTTGTAAGTGCAAAACGAAAGTGGAAAGCGTTCAAATGCACCGAAAAAAAAACAACACACACACACAAAAAAAAAACCCCAAACTTTCGCTTGAATGTTTGAAGAAAACGGGATTCGGAGCAGAGTGAGTAACAAACGGGAATATCCCTCTCAAATGCGCGTTCTGTGCACTTTATCTCGTCAAAATCAATAGAGTATAAGCTGAGAAATTAAACAAAACACACCTTGAAGCGGACGATTTTTTCGGTGTTAACGCTTCCCAAAAGT
This sequence comes from Fragum sueziense, assembly GCA_963680895.1. Taxonomy (NCBI): domain Eukaryota; kingdom Metazoa; phylum Mollusca; class Bivalvia; order Cardiida; family Cardiidae; genus Fragum; species Fragum sueziense. The sequence continues at coordinate 67,535,107 of OY804592.1, forward strand.
CACGTGGGTTATCCACCGTGGTTTATATGGCCTAAAATTACCATTTTCTATACAAGATCTGGTCGTGACGTCGCTAAGACACATGTAACTTGGAATTGGCTCAGAATTACCACTCAGAATTTCAGAAAATCATTAATATTTTGCCAAGACATGACCAATTTGAATTCGATTTGAAGCTGAGAAGGTGAGAAAATGCCAGGAATAACTTGAATGTGGTGGATTCATGAGAAATCAACTAACCAAAAAGTTATTGAAGATCAACAAAAATTTTGGTTGATCTTCAATAACTTTTTTATCAGTTGATTTTTCAAAAATCTAATGCGTGACGTCTGATATATCGATATCGACTGACAATCAAAACAATCGACATGCCAATGGCAAAGAATTTTGTGCTAACAATAGACAATGATTGTCGTTATGTTTTGATACACTGTCGGTGTTGTTATAAAATATGTAACTACGGCTTAAATCAAGCCGTAGTTACGAAATTTTATAACGACACCTACGAAATATTTTTTGTTTGTACGAATTTACGTCACGATTAACTGGATAAAATCGTCCCCTATTAACGATCACACCCCCCTTGTTTGTCTTAAGGTGGCCGAATGCGATTCCATAACAAGAAAACTGCCCTAGAGAATTGACTCATACTGTCGCATGTTATAAAGTGAATCCTTACTAACATTTTAAGATAATAAAAAAGATAAGTCACCATCTAGGGAAAGAATGGGGGCCGTCTCAAAACCAGCACTGAAATGGCTAATTTTAAAATGGAGGCCAATTGGAAATTTGAATATTTTTACACAAATGTTAAAAATAGAGAATTTCTGCCCTAGAGAATTTGATAATAATTTGTAAATTGATGAACCTGGTCATGATCTGTGAATTTAAGAAATAAAAAACAAAAGTCACCACAGTATATGAATTGGGGGTTGTCTCAAAAGTGCCGGAATAGCAGTGTTTCGGCTGATTTGTGACGCAAATGTTAAAATTTTCGAAATTTCTGCCCTAGAGAATTTGATAATATTTTGGTAATTGATGAACCAGTAAATGATCTGTAAAATAAAGAAATAAAAATCAAAAGTCACCTCAGTATATGAATTGGGGGTTGTCTCAAAAGTGCCGAAATAGCAGTGTTTCAGCTGATTTTTGACGCAAATGTTAAAATTTAGAAATTTTTGCCCTAGAGAATTTGATGATATTTTGGTAATTTATGAACCAGTAAATGATCTGTAAAATAAAGAAATAAAAATCAAAAGACACCACAGTATATGAATTGGGGGTTGTCTCAAAAGTGCCGAAATAGCAGTGTTTCAGCTGGTCTTTGGCACAAATGTTAAAATTTTAGGATTTTCTGCTTAAGAAAATTTGATAATGATTTGGTAATTGATGAACCTGCAAATGATATGTAAAAATAAAGAAATAAAACAAATGTCACCACTGTACATAAACGGGAGACCGTCTCAAACGTGTACTTTTCCACAGAAAAAGCAGCCTTTTAGCTCGATTTTTGTATAGCTATTAGTAGGCCTACATAGTTATAGGAAGTATTGAACAAAAAACAGTCATAATCATGATCGTAATAAGTTGCTTGTTTGATTAAAACATAAAATAGATTCTAAGATAAATGTTTGACGTCTCAAAATTGTTTTATTCTATTGTGGGAAAGGGAAATTTTAGGCATAGGCCCTAAATGGCTTTGGAATAAGCTATATTTATCTAAAATTGGTGTAATGTCTTGAACTGTAGTGTGAAAGAGGAACGTACTAGACAAAAGTCAGTAGATTCCGATAATTCGAACCAAATTGGACTTTTCTAACGTAAAATTCGTCAGAAATCGGCCGATTTTGTGTATCTTAACTTTACCGTATTACCGACGTCGTTACTTTGAACGCCAAAACGCACGTGTTTTAATTACGTCATCAAAACATTTCAAAAACGGCCTGATATATTTTCACGTTTTATTCTTGTTCGATGAAAAACAGATGCAAAAGTTGTATCGTTTAACTAAAAAAATGTAACGGATCTAACTTTCTACCTTTTTTTCTGAAACTTTAGGTCGCTATCTTATTTACGACAACATGCGCGTTTTGGATGCGCACTCGAATCCAATTCGGCCACCTTAAATTCTATGTTGGGCGGAGCGATCTCTCGATTGGCGTTTGGTCAAATACAGTCTCTTGAGATTCCATAACGTGCTGAACATTGTGCGCAACATGTGTCGACTTTATCGATGTTGAACCTCGTGTGTGAGAATCCAATTTAACCCTTTCCCAAACAAGACCTGGTTTTGACGTCCCTAATATCAACACACATTTTGTCGTCTGAAGCAGCTTTCAATTTGGACCACCCTAAAATTTTACCGTTTAGGAAATGGCACTGTTTTCATACTAAGTTAGTAACACAGGCCCCGGTTTAAGTACATACTCATGAGAACATGCTCAACTTAAAACGAATATTCTCCAACTCTCCGGGGCCCCGGTTTCTCGCTCTAATCGCACGAAATCCACGTGAACTTCAATCGAATACCCTTCAACGTTGGAGAGTATTCGTTTGATGTTGAGCATGGACTCATGAGTATATACTTAAGGTAAGTTTGGAGAGCAGCCATGTGACTACCAAATTGTGTGTTTATTCTGTGGCACCAAATGCCCATGCTACAATTTTCATCATTTTTTTTTAAAGCGAAACATCCCATTCTTTTGTGATGGTGAATGTCAAATGAAGTATTTTATTGTTCTAAATGCAAACATGTGCCAGAAAACTTTAGGGTTTTTTTTTTTTTTTTTTTTTTTTTTTTTTTTTTTTATGTAGATATTTTTGTCATTATTAGTCTAAAACAGGGTGAGTGGGGTAAGATAAAGTCAAATATCTTTTATTTGTGTGGAAAGGTGTGCTGATTTTTTGTGCAGAAATAGCTCTTGGTATTATCTTAAAAATATCCAAAAACAAAAAATATTCATCGGGTATTTTTTTGTTGAATTGAAAAAAAAGTTGCAAAATTTTCTCAAAAAATGTGATTTTTCATTTTTCCCATAATTTTTTCCAGAAAATGGTTTTAATCTCATTTGTGCACATGTTAAGTCTCTTAATTAATAACTCTGACACGAAAACGAGTCAGGAAACTTACCCTATTTTTTATATTTCGTTCGGGAAATGTTACTTTACAACATATGTAGGGCCTACAAATAAAAAAATCATTGGGCGGATAAAAAGTAGGCTAACCCCTGAGTCCAAACTTATCTTAGGCTTATGAACTGAGAATGAAATGCAGAGCCAGGGGCGAAATTTGAAAAGTGCCAGTAATTCCTAAATTGCGTTACATTTCTTCTCCAAATACAAAGAAAAGCATTAAAAATTGTATGGTTTAGAATTTTGAATTAATGCATACTTATGGAAATATTTTACAACAATGTTCAAAATTACCTCCCTTGCGCATGAATATAGAGTAAAATAATATTTTGCAAATTATTTTCTTCTTGGAGCATAATCTTGAAATCCGGCACGGCGAATCAACTTATATGAAGTGTATTTACTAGTGTGTGTTTGATGCATTTATATGGCTAGAAAGTGATGTTTTCATTCTCAGTTCGTAAACCTTAAGTTTTTTCGAGAAACCGGGCCTGGACTCATATGAGTGTTTCCTTTTTAACCCTTTCTCAAATAGGACCTGCTTTTGATGATCGTGATGCAATCATGCAAATAGTTTAAGAAAATCTTTCCATAAAAAGAAGAATAAAGACTGATAAGTGATAACCAACATTTTTTCTATAGAATCTCTTTATATAGGCATTAGTTATAACCAACATTTTTTCTATAGAATCACTATAGTTAGCATCAACGGTGTCGTCTGCAACAGCACTCCTGCCATACTTGACCAGTCTAATACATTATCGTTTGGGAAGGGTTTAATTCCCAATTCGTTGATTATGGCTACTGTTTTATGAACGGTATTTAACCCTTTCCCAAACGACAAAATTTTAGGATGATCCACTCCAAAAACTGCCATAATTGAGAAAATGGAAGTTATTAAAGATATGATTTGTGTAAAATATGGCACAGAAAATATTGAGACAAAAGGAGAAAATGCTGGTTATCAGCAGTTTCTTCTTTTGTCTCAATGTTTTCCTAAGTCTTTTCTATCGGGGACGTCAAAACCAGGTCTTGTTTGGGAAAGGGTTAACCCATTACCAGAATGGCAATCCCAGTTAAAGTGGACAATTGACTATTTTTTTTCGAAATTTTTCATTTTACCCTTCACTCATTCTGGACAAATTTTCTTCTTGGATCACATCTTCTGTGCAAATTTCTTTTGTTTTGTCAAGTGGGCTTGCTTAGTTTTGGATTTATAGACTGTTAAAGGATCAAATGTGTGCATAAAAAACTACGTATTTTAAATAGACCCCTTTGTGAAATGTGTGTCTAATTTCATATTAAGTAATGCATAAAGAATAATAAATCCGATACATTTTGATGAGTATTTGTTTATAAAATGTGAATCAATTGACAATATGGGTGAAAATGGCTAATTGTACCTATGCGAATGAAAATTCAAAACGACCATCCTTGTACAATTCCTTTAATTTTAAACGGGGGTTGAAGAAATTGCTCTTCTTAATTTTCCTCAACTTTTTCCTATGCCCACTTGATCACTTTGCCCTTTTCCAAACAAGCCCAATTTCTGAGTTACCACTTTTTTGTCATAGATCTCAACTGCTTGCAATTTGGACTATATCTCGTTTTAAGATTCAATTGTTCCCGAAGGCGACCCTTTTGCCAACTGTTGATTTTTAATTTGTTGTAAAATTTACTCATGTTCTTACAATCTGATGGCAATAAAATAAATGTTTTTAAATCAAGTTTTGATATTTAATTGTTCCCTAAATGGATGGAAGAATTTCAGAAGAAAAGATCAAACTAATGTTCTTTTCTTACATTTCCTTAATCATTCCTGAAAAAGTAAATGCATTCTGCTTTCAAAAAATCAAACAATAATACAAACATGTAAAAGTGCATTACCATTCACATTTAGAACTATACAAGAAACCAAATGTACGTAATAAAAAATGGGATCAGTTGCTAAAGCTACAAACTTGATGAATTAATTATTTCATCATCCAACTTCAGTTCTGTAAACAATTGTTATTTGCTGCGAATGGTCAAATAGTTCGACATAATCCACGAAGTGTCCAGCGTGCGCTATCCCTTTGAATCACCGATTCTTATAAAAACACGACTAGATTGGCTGTGATTTATCCCTTTATCTCAGGAATGCAAAAAATGAACTTAAATTTCTTTGATCCTGTCTTGCGGATATTTTGGATACAACAATGTGCGATAGGAAATGAACGAAATACAGAATAAACGCATAGACTTTAAATGGCCACTCAATTTTATGACGTCACACCGCTAATCCCGATAAAAGCTCGCGTTTGATAAAGTAGCACAGGTGAGATAAACGGTTTTTCGTGAATAACTAACTCAATTTTAGATTTTTATTGGCGAAACTTGTAGTTTTGAATTATTTAAACCTCTGTCATTTCAGATAATACTAAATAAAATGGCATTTCCTATGTACTTTAAACTATTTATAGTTACACATTTTTAACTAGAGTTACTTTAGTTCTTGCCTCGTACGTTACGGAGTTAAAATTACGGTAAATTGTTTAAGAATGATGTTGATTTTTTGAAAATATTGACAAAAGTATATCAAAATACGACTTCATTTTGATTATATATATTTATACTAAAGTAGATTACGCTAGATTAATGTATTAAATGTAGATTTATGTCAGTGTTTCTTAGCTACGTTTTTGAATTTTGGAGACAACGACTCGAGGCTGTTCTACAAATTTTGGATTACATTTTTTATATAAATCTTGGTATCGTTTTGGAGCTCTGTGTTTTATGTACAAGATTGGGATATTTCTGTTAGGATAATCTATTGTTGAAATTGACATTTTTGGTTTGAAAGTTAGAATTTATACCCGGAGACATCGGTTTTTCGTACCCCCTAGTTTGATTGTCGCATGATTTTCATATGAAATGGAGTTCTTACGAACGTAAATTATAGATACATTTTTTAGTTATAGGTGTTGGATGAAAATAAATGCGGAGGTCATTTATATAATGTTGACTATTTGCAGCTAGAACATATTGAAGGCCGGAGACATCAATTGTCCCATTTAACTGGGATTGCGTCTATTTTAAAACTTTAGACTGGTCTAAAATCAAAGATAATGTTTGCCATACATTTTGACCTATTGTGGTAGAAAACATTTGGGGAAATGAAGAAATTGCTTGTCACAAGCAATTTCTTCATTTTCCATAATGTTTGCCAAAGCCATTATCTATAGGAGCGTCAAAATGCGTCACTGTGTGGCCTGGGAATGGGTAATAAATGAAATATCTTAACAAGGGTAGGCCTACGTGAATCTAGGATTTCAATGAGCACGGGCTTAGGTTTATTCCAACAAATACTAACTGCTAATGGCTAAATAAAGATTAAAAGGGAAATGAAGTGGTTGGTTGGAACCTCTCAGACCCACAGAATCAGGGAGTGTTAAATGATATAATCGACAGGCACCTTCTTTTGACATGTGGAGGGGGGGGGGGATAGTGAAAAATACGAGAAGAGATTCTAACGAGTCTCCGCCAATTGCATTTTGGGATATGTGGCGAATGCCACGTTTGTTGTCATCGAAATTCTGATAATTTGACGCTTAAAAGATAATTTGATTGCAAACTGGTTGACTTGAACAGTAGAAAATATCGCCAGGTATATTTTATTTTTATTTGCCAAACATTTGTCATACATTTACCGTGTACTTTCTTGATTTTACTTGCGCGAAAAACCGGCTTGTCAATGTTCAATGTTTTGACAGCTGAGTTGCTGTCATTTGATAGATTTAACTGTCATTGCTAACAAGGCCACTTGCAAAGTAAATACCAAGGTAAGACTAGTTTTCAAAGAAGAGTTTTGTTATCATATATCCACTTCTGTCCTTGTATACCAATGTTGTGGAAATCCCCTGTTTAAGGTTCATGTAAATCCGGTATCAACATAAAATTTGAAGTTGATTATTGCATTTATTCTTAACATGTATATGCCATAGTATATATCAAATTAAAGCTCTAAATGAGAAGAAGATGTTAAGCAACTTAATTCTGGTTTACCTTGTACAGCATAATCAAAATATTGCGAAAAAGGACAACTTCTTGGAGAACCGAGAACATAGTTATCCTTGAATGAAGTTGGCTAGTTTTTCACACAAACATACACCAAGGTCTGAACTAGGTAGTACTACTACTTACACAAAGTTTCTTTATTCAGAAAATCTGCCTTTAAGAAAAAAAGTGTGACATTTCTTTATTTTTCATATGTAATTCAAGGTGGAACTATTTTTTTAGCAACATGAGGTATGGTTAGATAATGGGGTCATTTTTTCAAGCTGTCAAAGGCGGTTTTATCATAAATGATCATTTATTTTAAGTCTATCCATTAAATTCAAGTAAAAATTGTTGCCAAAGCCACAACATATGTCACTTGACACCTTAGGTCTTATTTTAAATTTCAATTTACATGCTATCGAGTTTTATCCCATGAATTCAAAAGTATAACCCATTATAAAAGTTCTTTGTTATCAAAATTATATCAACAGTTAGTATAATATTCCCTCTCTTTATTAAGCAGTATTGCTCAGTAATTGCATTGAAATTATACAGAAAAAATCGTGATACATAACTGGATAATAAAATTTTGTAATGACCAACTTTGTACACCATACTATTCCTAATTCAAGTTGAAATCTTATTTCATTTAATAATTAATTTAAAATGTAAATATGGGAAGAGAAGACATTTAAATTGTGTTTAGTATGCGTGGAAGTTGTATATTTACGAAATAATTAGTTTTTGAACCAATTTTCAAAATGTCAACAAACACGAGTTCCGGTTTCTTATCATTCATAATAACAATTGACGTGATCCTTAATCTTTGAAAATCGAAGAAGGATCGTTTATTCATTGTCTTTAAACTTATAGATGCTCTTGATTCTGATCAATTGCCAGCGAATAAATACCTTTTTAAACCCCAAACTGTAAAATGTTTTCATTTTGTTTACACGTCCGGCGGAATACACACGGCATATAGCTGCATATGAGTGAGGCGCGTTAGTAATTAGTTCGTATTTTTCAGATGTCAAGTATCAAATTCCACGATCGGTTTTATCCAGAATTTTGTACAATTTATCATCAATGCAATCTTTTATCAATGTTGTGCGATGTTTTCTCAAATGTTGTTTTCTTTTAAAGATACGAATTTGCGGATTAATTTTATCGTCTAGCTCTCCAAGATGGAAACCGAAAGTTGAATTAGGTAAACTAATTTTATATCAGAAAAAGTTGTTTACTGTCCATGGATCGTTGATTTGTGCCATTGTAACACGCACTACAGATATCAGGTACGAGGGGTGATCCAGAATTAGCGGTACTGATCCTCTAAAATTAATATTTGTGTGTTTTTCTTGATGAAATTTGGCATAATACAAGAACTATTCATATTTGACATGATACGGAAATATGGGCATTGTCTTTTTATTGCGTCCATTTTGAAAGCGTGTCCATAGCAACCAAGGTACGGTTAAGCGGGGCAGGGGTAGAATAACTTGACTTTTTAATATTCAAAATGTTTTTTCAAGCCTTTCTAACGAAACGATTTTATTGAAACGTTGTGGACATCAAAAATGCCTTCGTGCTTTTCTATGACCAAAGTTTAAACGTTATTTCTTGCCAAACGGGAGAACTGTGGACCACTTTCCTTTGGCGATAAAAGCCAACTTTGACGTTGGCAGAGTATTCGAACGTACGCAGTTTTTTAGTTTTGCGTATGTAACGTGGAAATTCCATAATCGATACTTACAAATAATGTAGAAAAACTCATAAACATTCTTTATTAGAATTTTCACAATTGTTTGACACCGAATTCTCAAAAAGGGAAGAACATTTGTGTAGGAAAAGAAAGCGGGTAGTATCTAGATGCACAGTCTGGACGCGACGTCAACTAAATCTGATAAGGGCGTCAACACTTGAAGTCGCACTTCACCATAAAATACATTTGTTACAAGACAGACCTAAGTTATGGTAGAGAGTTTTGGATATTGACCGATAATTTAACCTGAATAGGCTCAGATGTCAGTAGATTCCATATCTACCTAAAACAGAAATTCTGGGAAAACGCGTACAGGCATTGAAGACATTCTGGATCAAAGATTTCGTTTAGAAGCAAATCCCGTGATAAAATCTCAACAGCAGATTAATTTAGGTGTGTTTGTATGGCATAAAAACTCTTAAAATCACAACAACGGACATCACCTGTCTCATCCCCAATCAAAGAAAGCTAAAATCGTTCCTTCTCACAAGTTAAAGTTTCAGAGGAATTGATTGCGGGTATTTCCCTATATGAAATCGGTACTGAAATGACAGTTTCAAGGGCCTGGTAAAATAGCTCTAGACATTCTATGGGCGTTTTCTACAATCGACAAGCAATGGTACATGGATATTTTATGTGGATTAATTGAACGTCACAGTAAACGTATTGCAACTCTATGTGGCTCTGTGGAGGAGTAACGTCATTATTTAACGTTGCGAACTTGCGACGTCGTGACGTTCGATGAATACCTGCCCCGCCTATGCGTTATATACAAAACTAGTTTTATCGTAACTTTTTTGTTCTTAGTCCGATTTTGATGATATTTCGTCGATGGATCATTGATAAATTACAGTTCATGCTGTAAAAATTTTATTGACTTCGAAGGATTCGTATTGAAGTTATAAAGTCAGTACCGCTAATTCTGGATCACCCCTCGTATGACAGCTGCAATGCAATAGCTTGTGTAAACCTTATAAGTACTTGTGAATTACATCGTGCAAATTTTGAAAACAATTTTTGCAAATGGCCGACCAAAAAATCTTGGCATGCCATGTGTTTTCGTGAATATCTCGGTTACCGCTTTCACTATTCTATGTGCGATGGTAGTAGTACCTGAATTAGAATTTGCACATTATATTGACATATTTGAATGGAGAAAATTTGTTATGGGGAAAAAAATGCTTGTTTTGGGAGAAATCCCAATTTTTCGACTTTTTCATTGGATTTTTCTTCTCTGTTTTGCTCTGTCTGGCAAATGACCTATGCCTATAGCATGTTATTGTCATAATGTACAAGAACATGTAAGTAATTTTCATTGAAACAATTGTTTGAAGTGTTGGCAGGAGTAAGTCCGAGTGACACAATTTCACCCGTTTTGGACTTTTCTAAACCCTTAATAATAGCCATAAGTGACGTCACTGACCCGTGACGTAATAGACTAGACCCCTTGCCCAATACCGGCATTCAACGAGTATACTTCCAGCAGAACAGACATGGTTTCCTTCTAGTGGGAGTATTTGTCAGCATTGTCGCTGCACGGCGGCCTGGTCGAACCCGAGGCGAGAGAGCTGGAGAGCTGTCCAAAGGTAAGACCAGTTCCATGTGCATTTTTGACAATATTGGCGTTGTCGCAGACGCGAACCCGTTGAATCGCAACAACTTGGGAATTACCATAACTCAAATTGCAGGTTGCCAGCTCTCGAAAAGTCGGAGCAAGCCCCATCGAGGCTGGGAACTTCCTTACGGTTGTGTCAATTCACCTGTTTCTTTGCATCATCTACTCGCATTTGCCGGGGAGGAAATGGAGTATTTGACGTAAAGAGACCTTGACCGAGATAAAAATACGACTGATTGAACCGTGACTAAAACTCGCTTCACTTCGTCGTGTTTCCACTGCATTCTCGGTGGAATGGCTCGTCATTTTGCCCGATTTGCTTTGTTTGTTAATGGACAAAATCACGACCCTCGATTTGGAAATGTTTTTATCGATCTCGGAGTTACGGCTTACGGACGACAAATTTTTACGTTTGGCCAGTCAGAAATTTTTCAGTTAGAACGACGCCATTTTGGGAAAGGATTAATTTCCGGCATCTTGCCCATGCAATTTCCCGCGCTTTTCTCACGTGACTGGAAAATTTCCACTGAGCGTTCGGCCTTCCCCGGTCGGTTTCGTACTTAGCTACGAAACCACCCGGGGATTGACGAAGGCGAAACGAGGTCACCGGAAATATAATTTTGACAGCCGGAAGCGTCCCGAAAACGCGAAAGTGAATGAAATTTTGCGATTAGAAGCGATTTTTTGTTGTTAACGCTGATGTTACCAAAAAGTTGTTCACTCGTTCTAGCTTTTTGATTCCTCGGGACCCCTCACCGCTCTTTGTTATTTGATGGTGACGAATTTACTCTTTGGGCATTTCAAATAAAAAAAAAAAAGAAAAAAAAAGGAGAATGGAAATAAAGTTTGGCGAATCTGAAATTGTTCTAAACCACAATTCTAATTTCTAGTCTCAAGTCCATTCTTATTCTTAAATTCTATTCTTAACTTTAGGGATTCTTAAAATGTGTTTTTGGCTAACACAGGGTTTGTGAATTGATTTACACAAAGTTGATATGACTTTATCTTATTACACAAGGCAATAATAAAGATCATTTGAATAATAAAAGACAAAATAAAATTAATAATAAAAACATCTTAAGGGTGCCTTGTCAGGTTACAATTGAAGAATTATTGGACTGCCACATCCAATATTCTTACTGTATTACAGCACACTGGCTCATGATAGTTTAATAAAATAATAAATCCAATAATAAAATAATAAATTACAAAAATACAGCTGATATATACTTGGATTGCTGTAGTCATTTGCTTTGGATTAAACCATGGATTTATACAATGTTTTATTAAGCTATAGTCAGTAATCAGAATAATAAACATAAGCTGGAATAATAAAACAAACCAATCTACATTTGAACAACATATAATAAAACAAGCTTTATTATTCCATGCTTACATCTACTCATTTTCATTTCATGATTCAATTACAAGATCAGTTCATTCAATATTCGTGTTTCATAACTTGTCAGGATAGTTTAATAAAATAATAAATCCAATAATAAAATAATAAATTGCAGAAATACAGCTATATATTTACACTTCAATTACTGTACTCATTTTACCTTGGATTTAGGCTATATTTTTTTAAGCTACAGTGAATAATTATCAAGCAAATCTTAAATATTAGATTATCCTTTCTTCCATTGTTGATGAATTTAATACTTGTCATCTGCATATGGTTACTTTTGGAATTGTAGCTTTTATTGAGATTAATGAAAATATCTTGAATTTTAAACTTGTCTCAATGTTCATTTTCTGAATTACAATTGACAACTTCATGAATTTCAAATCATCCAGCTCAATCTATATTTAGGATTTATTTGAGAACTTTCATCTTTATCAAATTAATACCTAGTAAATCTGAATAGTAGAATTCTGTACTAAAATGAATTAATGAAACCAGGGTTCTCCCCAGAATTATTTGAAGCTGTAGTGGCAAATTATAAAAAGCATCAGTAAACCTTGAAATTTGCAATTATAAAAAAAGCATTATTTATCAGTCTTTGACAGAAAATACCTTAAAATGACTCTACTTTGGTGAGCCTTTTGAAGAAATTAAGCTGTGTGGTAGTTTTGAAGCTGTAGTGGCATTACACTGATTTTCATGAAGCTGTAGTGGGGCCGATACAGCTTATTTGGCTGGGGAGAACACTGGAAACTAACCCTTTCACAGATCCTGGTTATTTTTGGTTAGGGGTTCCGACTTACTAACAATCCCCTAACATATGTATTACATTGATTAACATGCACTTCAAGTTACAGCATAGATGCATAGACCAACTTGTATATTAACCCTTTCCCAAACAAGACCTGGTTTTGACGTCCCTAATAGAAAAGGCTTAGGAAAACATTGAAACAAAAGAAGAAACTGCTGATAACCAGCAGTTTCTCCTTTTGTCTCAATATTTTCTATACCATATTTTACACAAATCCTATCTTCTATAGCATCCATTTCGTCATTTGTGGCAGCTTTTGAAGTGGATCACCCTGAAATTTGGCCGTTTGGGAAAGGGTTAATAATATAACAAGATCCCTGGTCTCTCAACTTGAAATCAACAAAGGCAGATCCCATTAGACCGCAAACCTCGAGTTAAGCGAGATCTTCTGGCGTCTATTTCGGACACAACATACACCGGACACGACACACATCGACTAAAACGTCAACTGCGGGTTCCCAGTTTTGTCGTCAACTGGATAAACCCCTATTACACATAGTAAATAAGCCCCCAGAGAGACCGATAATCTTGGAATTAGATTCTTTAAGTTATTCTTTACTCAGGAGACCACTTGCCTTGAGCGTGTGTGTGTTTCTTGACAATTACAGCCTATTAGCCACGGCCTTTCCCTTTTGAAAAAAAGAAAATTTGGTGGGGATAGAGTGTAGGGCTAGTAACAGCAGGTTAAACTTAGGATCACTAGTACCAAGACCAAAATAGGACTCCATGAATCAGTCATCATAGTTCAGACTAGTGCGGGACCACGATCTATAAGATTTAATGGTCCTCATTAGAAACATATCATATATTGCCAGACAACGAGGAACTTCATCATAGCAAGAGACCACAAACAAAAAGTTTGTCGAGTTCAGCTACCTCTTCGTGAAAGAAACTGACTGATTTAAAAACACAGCATGGAGCGAATTCCCATCAATTATTGTTCAGTGCGTGAAATGGAAATTATTCCAGGGGTTGATCATGAAATAGCCGAAAATATTATAATCATCAGAACCTACTGCGGCAATATTACCCCTGAGATGTTCTCGACTCTAGGAATAAAAGACCTGCCAGTGGCCATGAGTAGAGTCGACTTTAGTCCATCTATGCCAAACCAGCCATTGACCAGGAAGAGCACTGAACATAGTCAAGACTCTGGAAACCGTTCACAACTATCACAGGAAACAGAACCATCATCAAATGGTATAGACAATACCGATGTAAACGACAACGAGCAAGCACAGATTATTGTGTCACTTCCCGCGAGTGACCGACTGGAGCAAACACAACATCGGGAAATAACCTGTGAAGGCCAACACCCTTCTTTGTATACAGAGGACCAACTTGGCCATAATAGATACCCACCAGTGTACAGACGACAATTTCAGGCATACACGTCACCCAGTTATGACCGACACCGACATATGCAAGGATTTGCCTCAAGCCAGCTTTATTCACCAGAGTCTAATGCAATTTATTGGGATCCATATCACACAAACCATACAGAATCTGACAAGCCATCTTGGACCCAACCCACAGAGGATTATAGGTGTTCCGAATGGTTGCAGACTTGCAGCGGTGGACCTAACACATTGATGTTCCCAAGAGTTCACCCCTTGTCAGAGAAACCCTCTAACCGTTCCCTTAACTACCCAACAACGATCAGCTATGATGGAAACAGTGATTGGCTGGCATTTATAACAAAGTTTTCCACATATGCGGACAATATAGAATGGAACGCCATGGAGAGACGAGATGTACTGTCCTGGATATTAGAGGGAAAAGCCAGCGAATTCTACACCCGGCTGGTAGAAAGGGATCCCAACATTGACTATTTCGATGTGGTGCACCGCATGGCAAAAAGATTTGACAGGAAGGAGATGCCGGAGACAATGCAACTGTATGCCAACAGTGCCATTCAATGTCCAGATGAGACACTTGCCGAATGGAGTGACCGGATTTTACAAATGATCACAAAAGCATACCCGGATCTTACAGACCAGCAGATAGAAAAACAAGCGATCATGAGGTTTTGCCAAGGCTGTCAAGACAAAGAAGCTGTTTTTCATGCCATGTGTCAAAGACCCCTATCTATGGTAGAAGCAGTGGACCAAGTAAAATGGTACCAACAAGCCAGGCGGGCAGTTCATGAGACACCCAAACAGGAAGTTAGATGCCTGCGAAAAGTTCCGGACCACGAGACAAGAGTAAAGAATACGAATAAAGAATCTCGTTTGAGTCGAAGGATAGATAGCCTTGATGGAAGTGTCAATAAACTGTCGGAAGCCTTTTCTGCTCTTCAGACGGCAACAAACCATAACATAACTCCACCAGTGCCTTCGAGACAGCCTCACAAAAAGTGCCTGAAGGGTAGTCAGGATGGAAAAAGTAAAAGGGCGGATCGCAAGTTCAATGATACAATCAGGAGAGTCAGTGCAGCCTTTGACCGATTCCTCGATGAGGGAAATGATGAGTCAGAGTATCTAAACGCCGATGGGTCACAACACTAGGCACGACCCATATCCGATGAGATCCATACACTGGCCTATTTGATTGAACGGAAGGGAAAAGACAGATATCATTGCACCACATTATTCTGAAAGAAGGATACATTGACAAAGAGGATCTTGCTCTAAGACTAGGGAGTCAATCAGCCAACCTATTGACACAGTCTAGTAGCAAAAGGAAAACAATTGTACACAATCTAGATATCAAAAGCCAAGATCATCTACCAACATACACAAAATTAATGATATTTAACAAGCAGAAAGAACTAGAGATCATTGGTGAATAAATACGATAAAGACCTCACAGATTGGACATTAACCTAAATAATGGACACATACCTAATATGAAAGATCCTCTAAGTGTTGGTATACTTGTGAAAGTTGGTGAAAACATGAGAAGCAAAATCACCAGAGAAGAAGGTGTTGCACAGATAGACAATTCAAATAATAATACTAGACAGGCAGGCAGATCACAGTGCAACAACTAACACCAACAGAAAAATCTATAAGGACACCATAGGGACATTTATACGTAGAGGCACCAACTAGGACTATACTTATCGATAAACTATGCCCGACCTGGGGAACAGGAATCGTGGTATACCAGAGAAACAGCTTGTATAAATTATGCCCGACCTGGGAAACAGGAAACGTGGTATATACCAGAGAATCAGCTTGTATAAATTATGCCCGACCTGGGAAACAGGAAACGTGGTATATAGACCTACCAGAGAATTTAGTCCACAATGAAAACGAGTAACTGGAGCTAAAATAGTCCCTATGGAAATGCCGGAGACCATGGCATTGCACGGACCAATGGTTACAAAGTTTAATGCAAGGGGCATTGCTGAAGCCGGTTCCACCAGGGAGACCGCCAACAATCAACAGGCTAGAAACAGATTTTGTGAGTGACCGATCCACACTTGGATCGAACCATATTTCGTGACCTAGAAATCTGGCTCGGATCCACCAGAGGACCGACAGATTCTATAAAAAGGGGAGGAGTGTTGTGGAAATCCCCTGTTTAATAATAGCCATAAGTGACGTCACTGACCCGTGACGTAATAGACTAGACCCCTTGCCCAATACCGGCATTCAACGAGTATACTTCCAGCAGAACAGACATGGTTTCCTTCTAGTGGGAGTATTTGTCAGCATTGTCGCTGCACGGCGGCCTGGTCGAACCCGAGGCGAGAGAGCTGGAGAGCTGTCCAAAGGTAAGACCAGTTCCATGTGCATTTTTGACAATACCAATTAGGCTCTTGACCGGAATCCATCCATCGGCCATTGCACAGTTGGCAAGCGCGTCAGACAGTCACTCATGATCTATCAATCTTGGATGGCAACAAATACTGGCTGGCGACCAATTCGCGAAGTGTACTAGTTTTCGCCAACAATTGTGTATGGCTGTAAAGACTGGATATTATTTGATATGATTTATTTTCGGAATTAAAGAAATTGATGTCAACATAACTTGCAGGGTTTTTTCCCCTACTATAATTAGTACCTGTAAAAGGAACCTTTCCCAATGACTACAGGTTCTTTCCCAATTTTAGTACAGGCCGTTTCCCAATCTCCCTAGCTACCGTTCCCAATGGCCAATCATGCCATACATTTTAGTTTGACTAGAAGTATCTCATCCAAACAGTTTGTATGGGTTACTGAGAAGTTGAATTCTTTTTAGACAGATCCAAATTCAAAGTTCTAAGCTTTCAACAGACCAAAGCATCATTTCCCAAAATAGAAACACTTCCAAAGTAGCTAGGAAAAGATTTAGATTAGAACATATAGAAGAATTTACATCTACAAACATTTTGTTTTTAGCTCCAATGCTTTCTTAACCCTTTCCACAATGTCTTGGAATGGTGTCACTGTGAAAATAACAGGAATTTTTTATGCAGACAACACAATTAATGTTACTTTAAATGCCTGGAAAGTATTGAGAGAATTGGAGTGAATACTGGATTTCAGCATTATCTACCTTTCAACAATTTCTAAATATATAGAGATATAAAAAATTGTCAAAATATATGGTCACAAGTATGTTCCTGTTTAAACCAAGACCTTACAATGATATGTGGTGCAAAATTGGTATAGGTACCTTTCCCAATTGGCGAGAAAAAACGCTGACTTGAATGTGGGAAAGGACTCTTTTCAGTCTTTACCATGTAATGGGTTAGTTGGCCAGAACTGGTCAGCGGCGAAAATTGGTCGCCAGCCAGTATCCTTTCAGACAAGTATCCTTTTAGACAAAATTATCTCCCATGCACATATGGTTTGAGTATCTTCAACCTATGTGGGTGAGTAGCTGGAAGCTTGGTAAGGCCTGATAAAAAATAGGTGTGTTTCGGGTTTCCTGACCCTACCTAGAAAATACAGCTGGCCCTAAAGTTTTTTTCGCCAGTCGCCCAAAAAAATTGGGGATGTCCTTTTAGGGAAATTCCATGCGCTAAAAATAGAAATATGTACTCGGTTGTAATCGTGACCCTGCCATAAAATTGTGAGAAATCGCGAATGCAATTCGTTCATGGGAAATCAATAACACTTAACTTTAGGCTCGCTAACCGTTAGATACGAGATTTTTATCTCTGACTAACAACTTCCTTTGTTCGTATTACTCCGCGGCCTGAAACCATTAATTAGATTACTCGGCGTTATTCCTTCAAATTGTGTACAACGGTTGACCTTGACCTCACAATAATTTTCAACTTGGTAAGTTTTTGAGACACAGGCCAAATATTTATCGAAACTTAATGAGAAAATTGAAACAATCGGATGCATTTGATTTTGTGAAAGAAACTAATTTGATTTAAGTCTGGCTGTTAACTGAAATGACCATGACTACTGGAGAAATTGAAGAATCTCACGGAGGGTTTTTTCAAAACAAAAGTAGAAATACTTCAATATCCGAGCCAGTAAAAACGGCGATCAATTTAACCCTCTCCCAAACAAGGCCTGGTTTTGACGTCTCTAATAGGAAAGGCTTGAGAAAACATTGAAACAAAAGAAGAAACTGCTGATAACCAGCAGTTTCTCCTTCTGTCTCAATATTTTCTGTGCCATATTTTACATAAATCCTATCTTTAATAACATGCATTTTATCATTTGTGGCACTTTTTGAAGTGGATCACCCTAAAATTTTGCCGTTTGGCAAAGAGTTAACTGTTGCTCTGTTTATATAAGTGTTTTATTACATTTTCTAGTGACAAGTATAAGCCATGAAGGTGAAGGAGATAAATCGCACGGCTAATATAGCCTGGTCACCACAGCCACAACATCCAGTCTACATTGTAGCAGGAACGGCAGCACAACAGCTGGATGCAACTTTTAGGTGAGAAACTTTGTCAACTTATAAAAGTGATAATCATTTTCACAAAATCTATGTGAATCCTTGGAATTACTATTGGAAAACATAAATTGGTTCATTTCAAAGGAACTGTAGATAAGAAACTTAATGTATAGGAAACTTTGAAAATATGATGAAATTGTGTAGATATTAGCAGGTGATAATATGAGTGATAATATGAGAAAAGAAAACAATGCTTGTAGTCAGCATTTTAATTGATCACACTTTAAGCTCGATAGTCAACCAAGGAGCCAGTTTCATAAAAACATTAAAAATCTCATTTCCTCGAAATTTTTGTCTGCAGCATATTTAAGTTTGTACCAGTCAACAATTTGCTGTCCGACATCTGGTAATGGTTTTAAGTTTTACTCTGTCTTTTTCAGCACTAATGCAGCACTAGAGGTGTACAATTTGAATCTTGGAGATTCCTCCCTGGATATGCCATTAGTGGCCAGTATATCATCAGAATCCAGGTAGGTGTCTGCAAAGTTACAGATAAGAGGGAGTGAAGGCTTTTTAAAATGCAATATTTCCTTGTTCATTGAACCCTTTCCCATTCATTGACAAGTTTGGACACCCCACAAAATAAAGGCTTTGGAAAACATTGTGGAAAATGAAGAAATTGCTTGTTACAAGCAATTTCTTCATTTCCCGCAATGTTTTCTACCCAAAAAGCCAAAAAGATTTTGAATTTCATTCATTTGATATTGTCGTCTGCAACATTTTTGAATTTGGGCAAGTCTAAAAGTTTGTCGTTTGGTAATGGGTTGAACCTAATGTTGTGGGTACTCATTTGTATCGTCTCATCAGGAAGATTCAAATGAGTACCCACAACATAGTTTTGAATTTTGAATAACCAAGTTAGAATGTGTTTACCCCCTCCTGTCTGTTCATCTGCTTTGCTATTGTTAAGATTGCTTTTAATCCTTAACTGTTGTCCCATTCAATCAATTTAATATCCTGGCAAATACAACTTGAAGGCAGGGAAAGTTTTTTTCTTTGACACTTTGTTACTCAAATTTTATTTAAGATTTGTTCAAATTCATTGTAAGTGATATAGGTAAATTTTCAGGAGGAAACTAAAAAAAATTTGAGCAAAGTCTTATTGAGTGTTTCACAAACATGTCTTTTGTAACAACAACAACAACAACAACAACAACAACAACAACAACAACAACAACAACAACAACAACAACAACAACAACAACAACAACAACAACAGTTGTTTCATTATCACTGCATATTGATGTGAACATTATTTATAGCCAAAGACATCTTTTAGAAAGTTAAGCCTTTCCCAATCAAGACCATGGTTTTGACGTCCGTACTAGATAAGAGGGGCGGAGGTGGTGCAGTGGTAACTTGCTGGACTTGTAACACAGGGGTCGCTGGTTCGATCCCCCACCTCTCCTGTCTTTTGGATGAGACTTTAAACGGAGGTCCCGTCTCTATATGACCTTAGCTGTTGAGTGGGATGTAAAACTCCATTCACTCACCCGTACTAGATAAGGTTGGGAAAACATTTAGGCAAAAGAAGAAACTGCTGATAACCAGAAGTTTCTCCTTTTGCCTCAATATTTTCTGTGCCATATTTTTTACACAAATCCTATCTTTAGCAACATCCATTTTGTCGTCTGTAGCAGCTTTCTAATTGAACCACCCTAAACTTTTGCTGTTTGGGAAAAGGTTAATGTTATTTGATATTTATAATATCTTCAGATTTCACAAAGTTGCGTGGGGATGTTATGGTGTGGCAGACATGGACAACGGTGTTATAGTAGGAGGTGTAGATAATGGGGGACTCCTAGCTTATGATGCCAGTAAAATGTTGAATGGGGAGCAAGAATGCTTGCTCTTCAAGAAAAATAAACATACAGGAACTGTCAAAGCTCTGGACTTCAATCCTTTTCAGGTAAATATGATACAACAATTGTCATGGTGTCACTGTAAAAATAGCAAAAAGCAGAAAATAATGAACAATTTTAATAAATCTTGCTTTACTTTGCAATTTAATTCAGTTATTGACAACCTAAGAATGAAATGTTGTCCGTGAACCTTTTACTTTTGTTTTTTCCCTTTCTCCATTATTTGGGATGTATTTCATTTAAATTTTGATAAATTCGTACAAGCAGATAATTTTACTGTCATTATTTTCATTTCAGAGTAATCTTTTGGTATCAGGAGGGGCAGATTCAGAGATATTCATCTGGGATTTAAACAGTCCAGATAGTCCAATGACTCCAGGGGCAAAGTCACATGTAAGTCTTATGTTGTTGTGCTATTTGGTACTGCCTGTTCTGTAATCTTTCCTATGGTGCAAATCATCAGATTGTACCTGATTGCAGGAGATATTGACAAAAATATTGGTTGAAAAAATGGACACATTGTATTTTATGACTTAGAAAGCATATAGAAAAAAGGGCACACTTGACACTGAAAGACAGAGTCATTTCTTTTTGATCAGTAGATTTATCACTTATAAATATGATTGATCTAATTTTTGTACAAACTCATATTTAATATCATCAAAAGTCTCTCATTGACATCAACATTGTATGTGATTTTATCTATTTAATTGTTTTAGCTTAGTAACTTAATTTTGATTTAAATGTGCACTCATTCTTTTTGAAATTGTACAAGAATGCTCACACTTGATATTGAAAACAGTAACTTAAATAAATAGTGAATGAAAACAGTAAGTTAAATAAATTGTGAATCATTCAATGGATGCTTTCAGTAACATTGAAAGATAAACACAGCCTCAGATTATGTTTGAATTTAAAACTGTTAAAGACAATAAAATCTGCATGCTTGCCAAATCTTTTCATATTAGGGTATCAAAATCAAGGAATGATTGGAAAATGATTCATCATGCTCTCTGAAATTCAAGGCTGTATTATGGGAAAAGGCGTCTTGGTATTAGAAATTAGTGACAAACACATATTAGGGGAGTATAACATGTCTATGACGACTCTTGTTTCATTGAGATGGTGATTAACATTTCTAATATTGTTTTGTAGCCCCCTGAAGATGTAGCATGTTTATCCTGGAACAGACAAGTACAACATATTCTAGCCTCCACATTTGCTGCACGATGTGTTGTCTGGGATTTGAGGAAGAATGAACCCATTATTAAAGTCAGTGACAGCATGTCCAGGGTATGTCTATTTTGAGTAGATTGTGCCAGAATACAAGCCATCTCAATATATCGTCGGTGTAAATGCAAAACCTCGTATGTCGATTGTTGCGATTTTCAAAGTACAAACTTGTGTGCCCAGTTAAAGACAATTCTTGCAGGTTTTGAGATATTTTTACTAATCAGTATTAATGACAAGTCATTTTTGAACAATGTGTCCAAATTCAAGTGAAACATTTCAGTTTGGGAAAAGTTATCACACTTTTTTCTATCCCCTTCAAAATTTTCCAAAAACGAGATACGAGGTTTTGCATTTACAACGATGATATCTAGAACAAGTGGTATGTGAAACTGACTGGTCACAAGGAATTGAATCTTTTGTAATAAATTGTAGAGATTTAATCCAATGCATGTGAATTATAGTCAGGCATTTGAACAAAAATTGAACACAACTTATGTTTTATATTTTTGGATGAATTTCAAGTGCATGAGTGATTGACTGAGTGAATATCAATGATTGATTGCAGATAAAGTCCAAGTTGGTATGTTGGAACCCGTCAGTAGCAACACAAATGTGTTTGTCCTCGGAAGATGATCATACACCTGTCATACAGCTCTGGGATCTCAGATATGCTACCTCACCCATCAAAGTGCTGGAAAATCATCAAAGGTAGGAATGTTCTTTAGATATTTTAGAATGTTCATTGAATGGTCATAGTTTACTTTTTCAGACAAAATTTCATAAATGTTACTACTGGATGTGCATCACAGCATAGTCTGAAAAATCTTTCAATAAAAATTTTGTGTACTGAAAAATATTTTGATTGTATGAATTCTGTAGTGGAAAATAAAGTATATCGTCGTTGTAAATGCAAAACCTCGTATGTCGATTCTTGCAATTTTCAAAGTACAAACTTGTGTGCCCAGTGACATACAATTCTTGCATGTTTTGAGATATTTTACTGATCAGTATTGGTGACAAATCATTTATGAACAACATGTCCAAATTTCAAGTAAAAAATTTCAGTTTGGGAAAAGTTATTACACTTTTTTCCCTCCCCTGTGAAATTTTCCAAAAACAAGATACGAGCTTTTGCATTTACAACGACGATATCATCGATATCAATTGTAAGTCAATGGAATCTAACTAGATCTAAGGAGCAAATCATTAAACAATTTACATGTATTTCCAGGGGTATATTGAGTATGGCCTGGTGCCCACAAGATCCTGATTTACTGCTCAGTTGTGCCAAAGATAACAGAATATTGTGTTGGAACCCAAATAGTGCTGTACAAACAGGCGAGGTCAGTGGTGTTAACCCTTTCCTAAACAGCAAAATTTTAGGGTGATCCAAATTCAAAGATCATACAGACGACAATTTCAAGTGGATGATTTTTTGCTTTTTTCGGGTCTTTTGGGTTAGAAAACATTGTGGAAATGAAAAAATTGCTTGTCACAAGCAATTTCTTCATTTTCCACGATGTTTTCTCATACCTCTTGAGAGGCATCAAAATGCATCATTATGTGGGAATGGGTTTGCATATAGTGTAATTTTAGAATTTGAATTTCTTCTTAAGTTATCTCCTGGTAATAATTATTTTTGATAATAACAATACTCACAGGTAGTACTTAACCCTTTCCCGAACAAGACCTGGTTTTGACGAACCTGTTAGATAAGGCTTGGGAAAACATTGATACAGAAGAAGAAACTGCTGATAACCAGCCGTTTCTCCTTTTGCCTCATTGTTTACTATGCCATATTATTCACAGATTTTACCTTTAGTTACATCAATTTTGTCGCCTGCAGCATCTTTCAAATTGCACCGACCTAAAACTTTGTTGTTTGGGAAGGAGTTAACTGATGGCAATTTATTTACCTTCCATAGCAATGAATTTTGTACTAAAAGTAGACTATGTTTACCGTTGTGTTTTTGTAAATTGTTTTTGTTGTTATAAAATCTAGTGACTATAGCTGCAATCAATCTGTAGTTGCAACATTTTAGATTTACACTGACAAAATTCTTTTGTTTGTCCCAAATTGTGTGACTGTTTTACTTGATAAAATGGATGCATATTCTACTCAGTTGATTTGGAAAATTTCTAGTCCTTCTGTAGAACTTTTAAAAAGGATTAGAAAAGTTTTTAAAAACATTTTTAATTGGTTTGCAGCTCATTTTTGACATGTTTTTATCGCTTACTTGCCATTAAATGGTATATGTGGAATTTCAATTCGTGAACCTAGATTTACAAATATTTCCAGGTTGTGTATGAGTTACCGACGAGTCACCAGTGGAGTTTTGATGTACAATGGTGTCCCAGGAATCCAAACATTATCTCTAGCTCTTCATTTGATGGCAGCATAACTTGTTTCTCATTGATGGGTGGTGGCCATCCCATACATCAGATGAATAGGGTAGGTCATTCTAGAATTCTGTTTATAAGTGAATCAAGAACTATTTTAGTCTTTTTTAACCCTTTCCCAAACAAGACCGGCTTTTGACGTCCCTAATAGAAAGGCTTGGGAAAACATTGAAACAAAAGAAGAAACTGCTGATAACCAGCAGTTTCTCCTTTTGTCTCAATATTTTCTATGCTATATTTTACACAAATCCTGTCTTTAGTAACATCCATTTTGTTGTCTGTGGCAGTTTTTGAAGTGGATCCCCTTAAGATTGTGCTGTTTGGGAAAGGGTTAATACTGAGGATCATCCGTTATATTAAAAATTGAATTTTAGTGTACTATTTTATTGAATTTCTATAATGTCCTTGCAATAAGGTAGATCTTCATCTTCGGAATTGTGGTCGGCCTTAGCGCAGTTGGTAGAGCGTCTGATCCTCATACGAGAGGCAGGGCTTCCCCTGGCAATTTCAGACTTGGCGCCTGCAAAATCGCCAATTGAAATTTTTTGGGGCCAATTGGAGCCAGTCGGTGCCAGTAGAGGAGCCAATGGGAAAAGAAGAAAAACATATAGACCCCCCCCCCCCCCCCCCTAAAAAAAGCACCCCAACATTATAGTCTGTAAAAATGCATAATTATCATCATAATTAGGTAATATGTTTATGACTTTTTATTGACATCAATATAGAAATCAAGATCAGTAGCATAAATTCTATAATTTGGGTTGATTGGATGCGGTTCCCTCTGATTTACAATGATTATATGGAACGTCACTGACCCCACCCAGTTGTCAATGCGCCCCCCCTCCCCAAACCACGTGCGCACACACACACATGTATACAGATTGAAATGCGTGCAGAAATTACATGAGTTATTTTAGGTAAATCAGAGAATCTTAAAGTCAACCTTTTTTCGGCATGCCTTCCGACTAGAACTAGTACATTTTTCAGAACGAATACACGAGGACCTAAAATACGATGTAAATCATTAACTCTTTCGCTGCCAATGTCGCCTTTTGGCGACATACTAGGAGACTGCCAATGTCGCCTTTCGGCGACCTGACGATCACGTTTCTTTACACATGTTTTTAACGCGTTTTACGGCATCGATTATTTACGACTTTTGACTCATTTACGGCAAATAAGTTTGTTTACGGCATTCAACCAGGAAATTGAGATTATTTTCTGGATTTTCGATGATTTTGAAGCTGTTTCTAGACGACAAATTCTCAGATCAGTGAGGACCAACAAAATGGCGACTCGCCTCACTGTGGATGATGTTCTGACATTGATTGCAAACGATTCAGACTCAGGATCGGAGTTTAAATTGATAGAAAATGTTTGTTTATAATTTTTACTGACCTATTTGTACATTCTTCATGTTTATTTCGTAAAATACCATACTTTATTCTATTCTCACCTGTTCTCACCTGTACATAATGTGTTAAGCTAAAACCCTTTACCTACCTTTGATGAAAAACATGCTTGTCTCGTCTATTTTGATAATAGATATTCTCCTACTTTGATTTTCTTCTCTAAACATTTGATTAGATGTTTGTACAAAATTTTAACCGTACTTTTATCTGGTTGAAGGTGTGCACTGTCTTCACAAAGCGATTTCAGAGGATTTTTGTCAGTATTTTTTATATAATCTGGCAGCCCTTGGTGTGTAATAAATGTATAAAAAGTGTTTAGTTTTACTCATAAGTACTAGTTTGGTAATGTTTTAGACAGATATTCCTGAAAAACTGATTTTTTAGTAGATTTGTCCATACCAAATAACTTTTTACATAAAAACACCATTTTTTCTATTTTTCAAGGTCAACCAAGGTCATGGTCAAGGTCAAGGTCATACAATCACATATTTGAAAGCATATTTATTAAGCATAACATATAAACTTAATTTCCTGAAAGTTTCATTACAATCTAATAACAAATAAATATTTTAGAGTAATTTCTTTATATAGAGTATAATTTTTGGAATTTCCTGGAATTTAATTGGCACTGAGGAGTCTGTTTTCTAAGAAAATTTGGCAGCGAAAGAGTTAATTCGTGACGAAACTTAAAACTTCGGAACCTATTGCGGCGATCACTCGATCACAAGCTTTGATAGAATCTACAGATAAGATTTAAAGAAATCTGACTCGGAAAATTCCATGTGAAAACAAGGAATGAAAGTGAATCTTTTTTGTTCACAAAAAATTCGATCTGCGATACGATGCTCGGACTCGTAGCCTGAATCGGATTCTGACAAAAGCTTTACCTCGTGTTTTATATCCATTGGTTAAAAAGAAAATCTTTTCAAATGCGATAGAAACAAATTCCATTGTGTAATTGATTTGCGAAAGTTTACACGAAATACAAACCGTGGGGGGGTTAAAACATCGTAACGATACGGCGTTTTAGTCACTCGTTATTTATATGACGTCACTACCCCGAGATCAAATGAATGCCGCCGACACATCTGGCCCGTTTGTTCCAGTCTTGACAAAAATGTGTTGTCTAAGGGAATATGTGTAAAGGATTTAGAATACAATTTATCGGATTTAGGCCGAAATTAAGCTCCAGGTAAACGCACCGGATTAAATTTCCAGTGACTAAAGTTTTCTTCCTCGGCAAGCCACGCGACCAAGACATTTTCACGCATATTGAAACAGTTATTTTGAAGGTGTCATAATCATATGGACAAACTGCTATCTCGGATAATTGGTTACCGATTATCGATTTTTGTTAATCAATGACTGACCAGCACCGATACACGCGACTGTCATAGCTTTTGAGACTCAACCCTTTACCTGTAATCTTGTGTCAGAATACGGCTCAAATAAGTTGTCGCCAATAAAATCGCCAACTGGCAAATTTTGTCGCCAGACTTTTTATTTTGTCGCAATTGGCGCCAGTGGCGATCGACAGCGGGAGCCCTGAGAGGTCCCGGGTTCGATACCCGGCCGCGGCTAATACCCTTTCTGACAAAATTGTCACCCACCAATGGGTTTGAAATCGTTAACCTAAGTGGGCGAGCAGCTGTAGGCTCGGTAAGGGTATTGTGGTAGTACTGGTTTGAGAAACAACAGGAATCCATGGGTAGGTGCTCCAGCCGCCGCGATATGACCCTGGTAGTTGAAAACGGCGTAAAACCCCAATAAGCCATAAGCCAGTCCGAATTGTGGTCAAAACTTCAAATGATGTTTACTCTGCCCCTTGTAATAATGCAGGTGACAGATTCGTTCCAGAGTAACGATCCATTTGCACAGGCCATGCAGAGTCAACAACCAGAACAAAATGTGATGCCCTTACAGAAGCCTCCAAAATGGTTACAGAGACCTGTAGGCGCTAACTTTGGGGTAAGATTGGAAACAATAGTGGTTTCAAGATTTACTAAGAAATCCTTGTCATTGCTTCCCTGTAGAAAAATCATTTGAAAATGTTAAGCATATTAGGGAGAAAGTGATAATAAAAACTTTAATGTGCATTTAAAAGTCTTAAAAAACTAATAAATCATATTTACCTATCATGCTTATAAAATTTTCATGTATAAACAGTATAAGAGAGAAGAGAAGTTGAAAAGGGCTTCCTTTTCTATAATACCAATGAGTTAAAAAGATCATATGTTTACATAGTGCCAAGGATTTAAAAAGAGGTTTTATGTGGTATTTGGTAAAAAATAGTAATTTTACAACACAAGTCCATTGCATACAAAATTTGTATTTCCAGTTTGGAGGTAAGCTTGTATCGTTTGAGAACCTGAAGGCAGCTAATCCAGGCCAGCCTGTGAGTCGTCAAATCATGTTGAGTCAGGTTGTAACAGAGACGGACCTACTGACAGGGTCTATACAACTAGAACAGGCGCTGTCTAACGGACAACATAGGGAGTTCTGTGCTATGAAAGCTGCTAACTCAGCGGACACCATGCAAGAGAGTATATGGAACTTCCTTATGGTAATTAGATTAACTGCTTTTGGCAAAGTAAAAAAAACAATCAGTTATATACTCGTAACATATCACTCAGTAACAAGCCTACAAATTTCCTTTTCTTAAGAAAGACATATAATTTTAATGAAAGCCAAACTTCTCTATAATTAAAGTCTAGTTAAAAACTAGCTGCTGTTTTTGATTTTTAGCTACAAGCATTCAGGAAAATGTACATGTTTATCTTTTTGCATCAGTTTAAAATTATATATTATGTTGTATATCTTCCTTATTTTCAGGTTAACTTTGAGACAGAACCAAGAGAGAGATATATACAACTACTGGGATATGACAAGACAGAACTTGCCACAAAGGTTTGTTGCTTGTTGTCTTCAAAGAAAATTTTCCAGAATTAGCATTTCAATTCTATACAATGTTTGGTCATACATGTATTATGTAATAATGGCAAATTCTGAATTTTTCAAATGTTACCAATGTTTTAAGGGAAAATACTATGAGAAACTTCTATATTAGATCATATTAGATCAAGAAGCAGTGGTATTTTACTGTTGTTGTAGTGATCAGGAGAAATTCCAAAGTAAGACAAGTCAAGGTGTTATCACAAAACTTGAAATAGCATCAGAGGTGTGTTCTTTAGAGCGAGATTTCTTGAGATATCTTGAGATTTCTTAAGATGTTTTAGGATAAAGTGTTCCTCTGAGCAAGACTTTTAAGGCGATCACTGGGAGCCACCATTGCTCTATACTTCTTTCGGAATACCTTGGTAAATTCTGTAGAATCTATATGGGAAAAAATTGACCAATTTGTTCTGAATGCTCGATGATTCATAAATCACGGAGTTCCGAATGCTCTGTACTTCATACAAATGATGTATAGTATGGCCCAGCCTATCAAAGTATCAAGAAGAACTTGTTCTTTTTGCAGGTGTCGAAACACACAGCTGATGACAATCTGTCAGATTCCATAGGGCTTGGTGTGAATGCAGATGAGCTGGCCAAGAAGATGAACCAACTAGGAACTGGGGTAGGTTATGAATACTCTGAACCAAAATATTATTTATATTTATAATCAATTTGTATCTTAACCATGGTCATGCTTATCCTGGAATAGTTATTATCCCCCGCCGAAAAAATTTTTCGGGGGGGATATTGTTTTTGCCATGTCCGTCCGTCCTTCCGTCCGTCCGTCCGTCCGTCCGTCCGTCCGTCCGTCCGTCCGTCCGTCCGACATTCGTTTCCGCGCTATTTCTTGGAAACTATAGACCGGATTTCGATGAAACTTGGCACACAGCTTCACTACAAAGAGGACATGCGCATATCGTCGGGGTTACCCGGTTCGACCATTGAATTTAGAGTTACTGCCCCTGACTGTTTAAGCCATATACATACAGAGTGATATTCGTTTCCGCGCTATTTCTTGAAAACTGTAGACCGGATTTCGATGAAACTTGGCACACAGCTTTGCTACAAAGTGGACATGCGCATATCGTCGGGGTTACCCGGTTCGACCGCCGAATTTAGAGTTACTGCCCCTGACTGTTTTAGCCATATACATACAGAGTGATATTCGTTTCCGCGCTATTTCTTGAAAACTGTTGACCGGATTTCGATGAAACTTGGCACACAGCTTCGCTACAAAGTGGACATGCGCATATCGTCGGGGTTATCCGGTTCGACCGCCAAATTTAGAGTTACTGCCCCTGACTGTTTTAGCCATATACATACAGTGATATTCGTTTCCGCGCTATTTCTTGGAAACTATAGACCGGATTTCGATGAAACTTGGCACACAGCTTTACTACAATGAGGACATGCGCATATCGTCGGGGTTACCCGGTTCGGCCGTCGAATTCAGAGTTACTGCTCCTGACTGTTTAAGCCATATACATACAGAGTGATATTCGTTTCCGCGCTATTTCTTGAAAACTGTAGACCGGATTTCGATGAAATTTGGCACACAGCTTTACTACAAAGTGGACATGCGCATATCGTCGGGGTTACTCGGTTCCACCGCCGAATTTAGAGTTACTGCCCCTGACTGTTTTAGCCATATACATACAGAGTGATATTCGTTTCCGCGCTATTTCTTGAAAACTATAAACCGGATTTCAATGAAACTTGGCACACAGCTTTACTACAATGAGGACATGCGCATATCGTCGGGGTTACCCGGTTCGACCGCCGAATTTAGAGTTACTGCCCCTGACTGTTTAAGCCATATACATACAGAGTGATATTCGTTTCCGCGCTATTTCTTGAAAACTATAGATCGGATTTCAATGAAACTTGGCTCACAGCTTCACTACAAAGTGGACATGAGCATATCGTCGGGGTTACCCGGTTCGACCGTCGAATTTAGAGTTACTGTCCCTGACTGTTTTAGCCATATACATACAGAGTGGTATTCGTTTCCGCGCTATTTCTTGAAAACTATAGACCGGATTTCAATGAAACTTGGCACACAGCTTAACTACAATGAGGACATGCGCATATCGTCGGGGTTACCCGGTTCGACCGCCGAATTTAGAGTTACTGCCCCTGACTGTTTAAGCCATATACATACAGTGATATTCGATTCCGCGCTATTTCTTGAAAATTATACACCGGATTTCAATGAAACTTGGCACACAGCTTTACTACAATGAGGACATGCGCATATCGTCGGGGTTACCCGGTTCGGCCGTTTTATTTAGTGTTACTGCCCCTGACTATTTTAGCCATATACATACAGAGTGATATTCGTTCTGTTGAAGCCATATACATACAGAGTGATATTCGTTCTGTTGAAGCCATATACATACAGATTTATATTCGTTTCCGCGCTACTTTATTGACAATGAAAATATATTCGGCGGGGGATATCAATTCAACGAATTTGCTTGTATCATTTTGTCAGGCATCATAGAACAAAGTCAGCCTACACATATGTGCAGTCTGATCTTGTTCTAAATTGACTGCTTGTCTAAATCCAGCAATCAGCATGATGACAGGGGTTAAAAAATTAAAACAGTTATATTCGTATAGCTAATTATTTATACAACATTATATTCTCTTGAAGCAATACTATGAAAACTTTCATCAGTTTTATGCATGGAATTAAGAATACATTTTTGTAAAGGTTTTGTATTTTAACTTCACATTTCCTCAGAATAATCATTATTCATCCATGATACGAGGGGCGTTCAATTAAAAGTGGTACTAATGGTCCACCATACCTCAAGGTTCTATAAAACTAGTGGTGCTTGCGACTATTTGACGGGAAAGTTACTGTCTATACTTGGTCAAAATTTGAGACAAATTCGTTGACTCTTTCAAAAGTTACTGAACTTTTAAGTTGGTTCAGTCGTATACACTGGCTATTTCGCTGTGCGTAAAATGGAAAACGAACTGAAGTAGGATGTACGGGTCTACATTAAAGGTCGCATAGGCTTTGAAATATCTACATCACATGTATATAATGAACTATCTCAGATTCGTAGACATTCGAAATGTTGAATATGCGTCAGATTTTAGGAAGATAATGAAAATTAAATTTGGTAAAACTGGCTTGAATGATGCCCCCCTCTCAGGCAACCCGGGTAGAGCTAGTACCAAAGCAAATGTTGCTGTAGATTCCGACATTACCGAATAAGAGGCATGGTTCAATCAGCAAGAAATAGCAGATAAAGTTGGTTTTTCATCGGGGACATGTTATACGATTTTGACGAAAGGGTTGAAACACAGAAAGGTTTATGCCCATTGGGTCCCACACCTGCTGCCTATGGACTGAGAGCCACCCATGCAAAATATATTTTGAAATAATGCAATAAATGCAACAAATGTGGGCTTTCTTGGCTTTATACATATGATTGAACAATAATCTATTATTATGAGCACCAATGACGTGTCATAAGCAAGCAATGGGTGCGAAAATATCAGGTAAGGTCCGTAATGGCCTAAAAATTAAAAGCGCGGCAAAAGTTTTGTATGCGGTAATTTTTCAAATGTAACGGGAGTATTGTTCATATTACTGTTTCAAATAGTACAACTATCGCCGGTCATTCATACAAGAAAAGTATGTCGGCCAAAGTAAAGAAATATCATGAAAAGAGTAGGTCTAGGACCGGCTAAAGAGGCATGTGCCAAATCCATGACAACGGAGCTGTCCATAGGTGTCATCTTGTCCAAGACTTTCTGAAAGAGACACATGCTGCACAGCGTCTTCATCCACCCTTATAGTCGGGCTTAAGCCCGTGTGGCTTTTTTGTGTTCCCCATGATGACGAAAAAAGCCTCTGGTCGTCGGTATAGGCTTTCATATTCCATATGAAGTGCAATTTTCCAGTGTCTGCGAGGTGTTCCAAAAGAGGCTCATTTTTGGCATATAAGTAATGAATCTCAAAACTTCAGAAGTGTGTGGGTGTGAAAGAGGATTACTTCGAAGGATTGAAGAAACTTGAAATTGAATTGTGACATAACTGTGGCTTATAGAACCCCAATTCCAAAATTAATTGAACGTCCCTCGTAATTGGTACTGACATTATAAACAAACATAAAATTAATACCATGTTTATTCATTTATGCGATTTTAATATTGAATATGTTGTTTTTGCTGAATTACGTATTCTGAAAGAGATTCACATAGACAGAGAGTCATCAAAAATGTAAATCTAAAAAGAAAGTAAAGGTCTCTCTGCAACCACCTTTTTTCTTTGGAACATTTAGAAATACAGTCAAATCTCTCTATGTCGAACTTTGTGGGACCTATGAGAAACTTCGACGTATAGAACGTTCTACGAAGAGATATTTTGGAGACAAGCGGTCATCATCGCTTTTATGAGCTGGTCATGTCGGTCAGAGTTGCTGGCTATTCCTTATATATAGAAATAAAGAGCAAAATAATCAGGGCCCCGTTTTACTAACGATCTTACGATTATGTTGTTATGAAAACAGTGTAACAAGGCATCTGATTGCACGAAAAATCGGAATAGGCCAATCAAGTTTGTTGTTACAAGGAATTACGCAAAAAATAATCGTAAGTTCGTTAGTAAAACGGGCCCCAGGACTTTAGAATTACTTCGACATAGGGAGAACTTCAGCTAAGGGACGTTGGACATTTGACTGGAGATTTGACTGTATTTGAAAATGTGTCTTGCGAGTATGAGCAAAGTCAATAGAGACAACCTTTAACCCATTACCAGACGATAAATTTTGGACTGGTCCAAATTCAAAGACGTTGCAGACGACAATTTCAGGTCAATGAATTTTAAACTTTTTTGTCATTTTGTGTAGAAAACATTGTGGGAAATGAAGAAATTGCTTGTCACAAGCAATTTCTTCATTTTCCACAATGTTTTCCAAAGCCATTATCTTATAGGGAGTCAAAAAAAGTCATTATGTGATAATTGGTTAATCTCTTTAGAAGGTTTTAAATTCGTTGGGAAGAATTTTTTTTTACATTTTACTTTCTAAATTGTCTAAAGAGGGACTGTGGTTATTTCAGCACTCGCTTTAAGCTTCTTCTTTCAATTGAAATGGTTCCTTCCTTCATCTTCATCTTTTCTTTCATCTTTATTTCTTAAGCATTTCCAATCTATTAGAATTTCAATGCAGTTGAAAATGGTGAAAAAGGGCTTAGCCCATTACCAAATGGCAAACTTTTAGACAGTTCCAAATTCAAAGATGTTGCAGTCTTGCAGACATCAATATCAAGTGAATGCTAGTTTCATTCTTGGTCTTTTGCATTAGAAGATGGGAAATGAAGAAATTTGCTTGTCACAAGCAAT
The DNA here is from genome assembly GCA_963680895.1 of Fragum sueziense. Taxonomy (NCBI): domain Eukaryota; kingdom Metazoa; phylum Mollusca; class Bivalvia; order Cardiida; family Cardiidae; genus Fragum; species Fragum sueziense. Next base: position 67,568,944 of record OY804592.1, read on the forward strand.
TTGTCCATTTGCCACAATGTTTTCGTAACTCAACATCTTGTGGGTCATCAATAATAGTCAAGATGATGGAATGTGTAAATTACCGTGCATAAATTTGGAAATTCTATTCTCCGGCATTGAAAAATTTGGGAGCATATTGTTTTACAGTTGTCTGCCCAACTGTCAAAGTTGATATGCCTATTTTCATTTCCTTGTGTTGGTGTTTCACAGACACATCTTGCTTTCTCTCTGTCTTTCTCTGTTAGCCTATATGTGCAAGTATGTCTTTGCCAAAATGCTGAATGTTATCTTATTGAGGCTAAAGCATTTTAACCCTTTCCCAAATGACAAAATTTAAGGGTGGTCCAAATTCAAAGCTGCTATAGACGACAAAATGGTTGTGGATAAACACACGCTTTGTGTATATTTTAGCACGGAAAATATTGAGACAAAAGGAGAAACTGCTGGTTATCAGCAGTTTCTTCTTTTGTCTCAATGTTTTCCAAGCAATATCTATTTGGGACGGCAAAACCAGGTCTTGTTTGGTTTTCCAAGCAATATCTATTTGGGACGGCAAAACCAGGTCTTGTTTGGGAAAGGGTTAAAACCATTCATATTTTCTTTGATGTTCATGTTGCTAGACTGTAGTGTATGTGCTAGTGTGTGTGTGTTTTATACTCCCTATTTCCCCCATACAGGATGCCTCATCACAACAGAGAGATCTAGCTAGTAGTGGACAAGCTTCACCCAGTGTTGGATCAAAGGTACAATATAGATCTAGATCAGATTACTATAGGCATAGATATTTTAACCCTTTACCAGACGGCAAAATTTTTGACCGTTCCAATTTGAAAGGTGATGCAGACGACAATTTCAAGATGATGAAATTTCAAAAATCTTACCATTTTGGGTCAGAAAACATTGTGGAAAATGAAGAAATTGCTTGTCACAAGCAATTTCTTCATTTTCTACAATGTTTTTCCAAGAAATTTCTTATGGGGGAGTCAAAAGGCGTCACTATGCAGTAATGGGTTAAAGATGAACAATCAAAGATGTATACTCACCGTCATAAGAAAGTAGCCACTTTTCATTTAGCCATATGTTTTACAATTCTTTATGTCTCTTTGTTTTTATACATTCATACACATTCCCAATAGTTCCTTTTAACACCCCAATGGTTAAAATGCTTTCAACATGTCCGGGAAGATGTTTTGTTGTTATATGGTTTCAAAACAGTATTTTAGGATACAAAGTTCAGTTTTGTTTACGTACAGCTGTCATTTTCAGCGTAAGTTGACACAGTTGAAACACAAACAAAAGTCCCATTTCAATTTTACAGAAAATTATTCCATTGAATCGATAGAGGTCTATGAAAATTTAGCACTACCAGTATAGCATAATTCAATATTAAAAGTTTGGTAAAAACCGGAAGTGGTTGGTGGGTAAAGTGAAGGGCAACATTTTCTTAATAAGGAACTTGCTAAAGACCAAGTGGAAACAAAATTTCAAAGAATAGAGCATTTGAGAGGAAATTGGGGGTTGGTTGAACTAAAACCGGAAACTGCCATTTTGCAAGGATTTTGGGTGTAATGAGCATAACTTATTAGTCGCTAAGCATTTCGAATAAAAACAGTATCATAAACACATATCCTTATTCATGTTTGTCCCTTTTCTAGCCCTATATATGGCCGTGAATTTCAGTAGTGTGTTCCGCATCAGTTACAGATTTCCTGGAACTACCACTAAGCTACCATAGCTAATCGGATGATTCGACAGTTTTCGATACTCTCACGAAAGCATTTTTACCTGCCTTGTTGCAATATTTTGTATTTATTTCGATACGTTTATGAATAATCCTAAAATTGCCGACATTTTGCATTTGACAAGTGGCTACTTTCTTATGACGGGGAGTATATTTTAACAGAGCTTAAATAACAGGAAGTGATAGATTTTCAGAATTATCAATAATCATTATAAAATCCGTAATTGTGAATTCACTGAAACAATTGAAAATAGTACCTGCGACATAAGGTATTACAAAATTTAAAACAAAAATTACAAAAATTGAAAGAAGCGCTTTATCACTCTCTTTTATGCCAAGCATTGACATGTCTACATGGAAAGTAAGACGTTTTGGCCATGGAGGTTTTGGCCTGGATGTTTTGGCCACGGACGTTTTGGCCACAATATATTTCAAGGTAGGACCTTTTGGCCAAATATGAATTAAATTGAAATATTAATTATTGAGACCATTCATTCTTATTTTTTCCTTATAATGAACTTGTATATCAATTTTATTATCAAAATTTCTAAAAGTACAACTAAGAAATAAATTGAATTGGTTCAATTCCTTTTTTCCTTAAGAAATATTTTGGCCAAAAGGTCCTACCTTGTAAAGTATTGTGGCCAAAACGTCCGTGGCCAAAACGTCCACCGTCTGCATGGTATTTGTAGAACTGAATGTCTTCAGAATTATTCTTTACATAATACTCAACTATTCAAACAATGATAATCATAGAAGTTATCCTCTCCTTAGCAATAATACTTTAAATATTTTTTGGAAATGGTAAAAAAAGATTTGTTGATGTTGTTGTCTTCATATCCGTTCATTATAACAGGGTAACATTTTCTATCTCTGATGTAGAATAAAGCTTTATTTGCATGTTGGTGATGGGATAATTATACTAGATCTATCTTTTTTGTAAGCATCCCTTTTTAAAAGCATCCTCTATTTTCATTTGCTTCTATATCCGATTTTTAATCCTTTCCCAAACAATGCAGTTTGGTCTTTGGATCTATCTAATTTCAAATGTGTTGCTGATGTATCATGAACATTGAAAATAAATGATTACTCTGTTTCTAAATAGATAAATCATTTATAGATAGCATTTACAAATTGTTAAATGCTGGATTGGTTTAATGTATGTAGGAGCATATTATTATTTAGTCAGTCCAAACCATTCACTCATAACAAGAACAACTTTAATGTTAATTTGATTAAAGGTGTTTGGTTCAAGCCATTTACATACCAGCCCCACATGGGTATGTCTTTGCTTCACTAATAAACTGTTTAACTGTTAGCATTGTAGATGAGTGAAGTCGCTTATGTTTTGACTCGATTAAAAAACTTAACTAGCAGTAATAATGAAATAAAGTAAGCATTGACAGAAAGTAAATTATGTCTTTTATCAGCAAAGTCTGGTTTTGGATGCCCCTGCTAGAAAAAGGATTGGGAAAACATTGAGGGAAAAGAAGAAAATGCTGATAACCCATATTCCTTCTTTCGCCTCAATATTTTCTGTGTTATTTTGCTTATAACTGCCTTGTCTATCAACATGTATTTTGTCATCTTCAGTAGCTCTCAAATTGGAGCAGTCTAAAATTGCTCTGTTTGGGAAAGGCTTCAGAGATTGAATGTAGAAAATTAGAAATTACACATTATCATAAGATTTAAAGAACATGCCTAATTTCATGGTTTCCTCTTGTTGTAATTCACAGACCCCAGGTAGTAGAGATGAGCTTAACTTCACGAACGGAGACTCTTCAGCGTTTGATGACCTCAGTTTTCATCAAGTACAACCTCCAGTCAAGATTGAAACACCGCTATCTCTACCCACAGAGGATGGTATGTTCTAGCTTGGCTATAAAGGGATTAATCTTTTTCCAGAAAAGACATGGTTTTGACGTACTTGGTAGAAATAGTCCACGCACATTGAATATTTTTTTATTATTTTGTCATCTACAATAGCTTTGAAGTTTGACTTGTCTACACTTTTGTGATTTTGGAAAGGATATTCTATCGAGTTTAATGGTGTCAACATAATGCTTTAATTTTGGTTGTACATGCATCTTTCTCAATCTTTTCTTTACGTCTTGAGCTATTTTTTTAAAATTTTGCTTATGAAACCACAAGACAGGGTTATGGATCAAGTAATTTATTTGAGGAGCAGTTAGGTAGAATTCTGTTCCATTTTTTTACTTAACACTTCTGATAAGAGTTTATGAGTAAATATCTTTATCTAAGCACAAAAATACTATTGCTTTAACTTTGACTATTGAAAAGACTGGAATCAAATAAATTATAAAAACAACAATTCGTCGTTGTAAATGCAAAACCTCGTATCTCGGTTTTGGAAATTTTTAAAGGGGAGGGAAAAAAGTGTAGTAACTTTTCCCAAACTGAAATGTCTTACTTGAAATTTGGACATATTGTTCACAAATAATGTGTCAATAATACTGATCAGTCAAAATATCTCAAAACCTGCTAGAATCGTCTACACACGGCACACAAGTTTGTACTTTGAAAATCGCACCAATCGACATACGAGGTTTTGCATTTACACCGACGAATTCTTATTTTAGATGCAGATGGTTTACTGTGCCAGGCTTTATTGACTGGTAATTTTGAAGCTGCTGTTGACATGTGTCTGAGTGAAAACAAAATGGCTGAGGCTATACTATTGTCAATAGCTGGAGGACCAGAGTTACTGAGTAGAACACAGAAACGATACTTCCAGAAGAGTAGCTCTAATATTGGACGGGTATGTACATAAGTTTAGTAGTTTTATGAATATTGCATAAGTATTGCATGCTAGATCTATGTCAAAGTTATCAAGTTAAAAAAATTTACTATTATTTCATAATTCTTTAACTTTCTAGAGGCCTATGACTACAGTTAAAGGATTATTTTTTATCAACAAGCTTCTTTTAATTTCAAATGACAGTTATGTTTATCCATTGCTCTGCTATATTTAACATACTACTTGTTTCGAAATAATTTCATACATGCATCAGATTTTCTTACTGGAAAATCTTTGCTTGTTTTGGTTGATTTGGTGACAGCATGAAATTAAATATCTCCCCAAATCATTTTTGTTAAACAAATGTCTTGCTGTATATTTCAGTTGATATCCGCAGTTGTCACCCATGACTGGTCACACATAGTAAAGACTTGCGAGTTAGAAAACTGGAAGGAAGCCTTGGCTGTAATATTGACCTACTCTCCCACTGATGAGTTTGCTTCATTGTGTGGTAAGTGGTGTGATGTTTTGAATTTATAACTTTCAATAGACTATATAGTTTTTATGCTCTTGTATCAAATGCTTTGGGTCATATTGTTTTACAGTCTCTGTCCGTCTATCTGAAGCTAAGATTGGCATTTGCTCCAAAAGTATTCAACTAAGATCAATTTGATATGCATCTATCTGCTCTATGCTACCCTTATGAACCCTTTAACAGCAATAAATTAACTCAAGAAATTTATGTCAGCTTTTTGTCCATGCCTATTTGACAAATTTTAAGACAATGCTCTCTAGGGTAATTATGCACTGCTGGATGAAGCTTGTTGATAGTCTCATTTCTCAGACAAGCATATTACCAGAAATATGTCCCAATGTTTACTTTGTATTCTTGTCAATATAAAGCATTTGCAATGGTCCTGACAATTCTTGCTCATGATGACCAATAATATTAATCCTTTCCCAAACAAGACCTAGTATTGACATCTCTAATCAAAAGAGCTTGGGAAAACACTGAGGTAAAAGAAGAAAATCCTGATAATCTTCTTTAGTAACATCTATTTTATCTTGTGCATCAGCTTTCAAACGAGACCACCCTGAAATTTTGTTGTTTGAGATAGTTCAGTGTTCTGACTGCTTTTTGATTTCAGATGCACTAGCAGCAAGGCTTATGAAAACATTGAGGCAAAAGAAGAATATGCTGAAAATCAGTATTTTCTCCTTTTGCTTCAATTTTTTCAATGCTATATTGTACACCATATTCTATCCTTGTATATTACAGATGCACTAGCAGAAAGGTTAGAAACTGAAGGTAATGGTGACCTCTCTGCCTATGCTGGTCTGTGTTATATCTGTAGTGGTAATGTAGAGAAAATGGTGGAGAACTGGATTACCAATACTAAACATACAGAATCACCTCTAGCTTTACAGGTAACGATTAACTTTTGTTGTATTTACCCTCTCTATGTATGCTGGTCTGTGTTATATCTGTAGTGGTAATGTAGAGAAAATGGTGGAGAACTGGATCACCAATACTAAACATACAGAATTACCTCTAGCTTTACAGGTAAATATTCTTGTGTTGGTCCTTGAAAGTTAATTAAGCCCTGAAACTGAAATTGTGTGTCTTGTTTCTATAAATGGGGGCTTATTGGCTGCATAAGAATGATAGGTCTACTTGCACAATTAGTCTTTTGTTTGGTGACAACACAGGGCTGTAGCCCAAAACTTCGGCAGAAAGTTACATCCTTTTGCCTTCTGCATATTCTTTTCACTATTAGATATTTTGAAAAGTTTGCATAAAAATTGTAGCCAATTGGACATGTATAGCTTTAAAATGGCCAATAACTAAAGAATGGATTGTAACAGAATAAATAGGGTAAATATGGCTCTTGTATATGAATGATATTTGTTACGGTTATGTGTATTTGTTTGTCTGTTGCAGGATCTGGTAGAGAAAGTGATGTTACTTCGTAAAGCAGTAGAGCAGTCTAGAGGTCAGAGTCCACAAGTAGGATCAGGTCAGCTAGCAGAGAAGTTGAGTCTATATGCTGGTATACTGGCAGCACAAGGGAGCTTAAACACAGCATTGGTTTATCTTGGAGATAGTACTGAGGTATACTGACTGGTTCAAGTTATCTTACATTGTCATGTGGGTAGTGTAAACCGTAAATATGTGCAGACTGATCATAGATTCTGTGCTGCCAGCCAACATCCCTTTTGCGGAGGTGATTTTAGGGGTAGGAGTCTAATAAGGTATTAAAACATGTTCATATTCTTAATCCTGTTCAGTCCTTATTAGAATTTGTTTGTATCAATAATTTATCATTCTATACAGATTTTTCAGTCTGTGATATTGCTTAAGCCTAAAATAAGTGCAACTTATAAATACATACTAAACTAAAGGTGAACAAAAATCTTTAATGTTACTATTGTGTTATTTTCAGTACAAACTAGCCATCTTGAAGGACCGTCTGTATCATGCACTTGGACAGCCACCCCATGGTGTCCCTGCACCTCAATGTCCCTGGCAGAAAGTGAGCGTACAACCAGCTCAGGTGGCTAGCCAGCGTGCCACATCATATCAGCCCTTACAACATCAGAAACCTGTAACACATATGGCCACAGCCAACTCTAACTTTAATACTACTACTACAGGTAGGATTATGTTAATGAAGTATTATAGAAAAAGGAAATTAATGGAAATACTCAGTTTCAATGAAAGATGACCATGGTTGGAAATCTTCTACAATTCACAGAATGTCAACTCCTTTAGAAGATCTAGATTGAATTTTAATGAAGTCTAGGAATATAAGTGTTTTAAGTGCAATTAGGTGACCTTAACTGTGTCTGATAAAGAATATGTATTCTGGTGTGTACACCTTGTTGTTAGTGAAAACTGTAAGAAGGACTGCAGCAAAGATCAGCTTCTTGTGTAAATTTTGAATGTAGAATATTTATGACGTCACAACTTTCTGATTGATGCTTTTCAGGTAACTTTTCCACCCAGCACCAGTACAACAACCAATATTCTGGTATGACCCCAGCTACAGTCCCTACCTACAACACACAGACCCCTGTGACGTCAGCTGGAGCTCCCGGCGCAGCCAACAAGGGACCGCTGGCCAACAAGTATGGGACCTACCAGCCCACCAACACTAACACAACAGCCTACCAGAATACATACAACCCACTTGATTATAGCCAAACACAACAACAACAGCCTCAACCTTATTATTATGGGTAAATAGTGATGAAATATTAAAAGTTATAAGTTTTACATATCATCAGTGTTCTTGCAAAGCCTTGTAACTACAGCTTTAATGAAGCTGTAGTTACAAGGTTTTGCAATTTATAACACAGATGACATGGTAGCAAATTTTATTTTAAGAAAAGCATTTGGGTATCATATAGCCTTTTCTTTTCATTGCATTGTGCAGTCTTAGTCATCTGAAATCTGATAAATTAATATCAAGAGCAGATGAGTTTAATTCAAGAATAATACAAATACTTTTGAACTGATATATCAACACAACGATATGATCTTCAATTGAATTTTGATGATCCCATATGGAAAGATTGGAGACATATTATTAGCGAGCCGGCACCTTATATCCGAGGAGCTAATGTCACAGCCCTAGTGTTGGGGCCGCGTCGGCGTCTTCACTTGAAAAAACTTTAACCTGGTCTATATCTCTGGCACTATTAGAGATATGGCCTTGATATTTCACACATGGATACATTGTGCCATGACCTTTCATCTGAGACCATGACCTTTGACCTAGTGACCTTGGAGTTTGACCTACTTTCAAAAAACTTTAACCTGGCCTATATCCCATGTTCTATTACAGATAGAGCCTTGATATTTCACATATGGATACCTCATGCCTTGACCTTGAGACCATGGCTTTTGACCTAGTAACCTTAACCTTTGACCTTGGGCTCCTTTTATTGTGACAAGCTCTGGTATAGGCGAGCTACGTTGTCCGCGGACTACTCTTGTATAATTGTCCATCTGTCTGTCTCTCTGTCATTCTGTCCAAAACTTAACAATTACATAAAAACTTAACTTAGCGTTATTATTATGTGTTTCATGATTCTATTGTTGATGTCTGTACTCCTAAAGCTGACAAAATATTCTACATTTTCAGTGGCAACCCCATGGTACCAAGTACACAGCCTTCTGGTGCAGCTAATATGTATCCTAACTCAACACCAGGTAAAATAGCTGTAAAATAAGTAAACTTCATGGAAATCTTTGATTGGTCATTATCTAGAATAAACCAAACTCTATGAAATGTGAAAGTGTATCCTTATTTTTTTTTTTTTAAAAAAAGTACTAGTGATTTGATTATCTGGTAGTTACACCAATCATTTTATGAAATAATGGACAAACTATTTTGCTATAACAATCAACAGTTATTAATGTGTAAGACAGGAGTGACAAAAATATTGGCTGGATCATGGCGATTTCTTTTGACGTTCTTAATTTTGAGACTTAATGAAAAGATACTGATTTTAATGACTAATCCTTTAATAATTAATCTACATTTATGTATACATATCTTATTACAGGAGGTCCCTATGCACCTCAGCCCACAAGTAACAGTCATCCCTCGGTCCACTCCTTCCAGGACCATAAACCTGACAGAGCATGGAATGATCCACCCATGGTTATGAGGAAAGAGAAATCGGCTGTAAGTACAAACAACCAAGTCCAAATTTACCCTTTCCAAATTTTAGGCTGATCCAATTTGAAAGCCTCTGCAGACAACAAAATGAATATAAGTGAAAGTGTTGTGAATGATATAGCCCTGAAAACATTGGGGCAAAAGAAGAAAATGCTGGTTTTCAGCCTTTTCTTCTTATGTCTTAGTGTATCCCCAACTTTTATAAGGATGTCAAAACTGGTCTTGTTTGGGAAAGTGTTAATACTTATTAACTGATAAAAAGCCATAAGTTCATTAAAAGTTTGTTTTCAGATCCAAAATTTGAGCATTACAAAAGTAGTTTGCTGCTTAGAATGATTTGTTCACCATCAAAACATATGGAATCATGCATTGCATTAGTCAATGTTTTCTTGTAAGTATCCAGAAACTTTCAGGCATACTAATCTATGTGAATTTTACAGTATTTCTTGCACTCTAAACTCTTGATTTGGTAAAGGGGTTTGTTGAATGATCTTGACTGTAAGTGAAAGGAAAAGCTTGCCGTAACACCTTGTTGGTTTGTCCTTAAGCAATATATTTCAGAGCACAAGCCTTTAACTGCCATGTACTTATTCACAGGGAAGCACATGGATAGTTTAACAATTAAATTACTAATTACAGCCTAAACAGCCATCAGATGTTGCTCCTATTACTAACCCTATATACGGGTCACAGGTACAAGGTACGGGAGATCAAGGGCCACCAGGAGCCCCATATGGGAACTTTTACAACCCTCAAGAACATCAGCCTGAACCACAGGTAAGGGGTTCAACATACATTCAATGAAGGCATTATACAGAGCTACAGATAAGATGGCTTTTCAAAATGTAATATTTCACTATATATTCATCAAACCCTATATTGTGGGTACTCATTAGAATCGTCTCGTCGAGACGATTCAAATGAGTATCAACAAAGTAGGGTTTGGATTTGAAATAAAACAAATGAGTGTCTTCACCTCTTCTTATCTGTTACTCTTGGCATACTAATATTACTCTTAACTTTGTTGTTTTGCACTTTAGCACTTACAGTTGTTGTTGTTGTTTAATAGAGCTTTACATTTGATTTTTTATGGAAATATCACAAGCTTTTGCTCAGTCTGTCTGTTTTTCAATAATTTGTCTTATCCTTTTGTAAATTCTCTAATATTTCACATGATTGTATAATTCTTTGTCACATGATCTTTCCAGTGATAACAAGGGGGTTAGTCATGGCCTTTTCAAGTGTATCTGTGTTTCATATATACACCTTCTGAAAGAAGCTGATCAGGACCCATGACTATGGTGAATACGGGATCTGGTGATCTGTCAGTAACAATTACGCAGGATGTCTTTCAATATTTTTACTTTTACTTTCCTACTTGGCTAACTACTGATCAAGCATCTGAAAAAAAATTAGATCTAAAACTATTTATCTGTCAACAGTTAGTGTTTCATTTGTTGTTTGTCTGCTTTGGATATGCAGCTGAGTGGTCAATTTTTCAAGGTATCTACATATTGATGACAAGCAACCACAAAAGCAATTCCTTGTTGATAAGAAAGAGTGCACAGCTGCAATGGACATACTTTCTCATTGCTATGCAATGATTTTTTTTCAGTAATTAATTCATGGCCTAATTAAAATCATTTTAGATCAAGTACTATGGTCAGCCTTTGATGGTATTGATCTTGTTTTTTACCCAAAATATGTTCACCAGCCTCGAATGTCTTATCCCCATTCAGTATTGCAAGTTTAATATGCATTTACCCTCTTTCCCCACACATCGTTACTAATTCCAGTGAAGAATATAAAGTATCTTGGTGTTTTTTTTTAAACATCGAGAGATTATTGAAATTTCTGTGGGATTAATGCATGACTATGTTAAGATCATATAAGATGTTTGTGCACTTAGGAATGTTTATGAATCTTCCTTCCCATACTACTGCACATGTACATTGTAACTAGCAAACTAATAATGTAGGTTCTAACATCCCTTTTTATGCAACAAACAATGTGATCTGCATTACTTTTACCAGTACTTAAGTATTTAAAAGTTCATACAAGTTTTCAGCTCGACTTTTCAAAGAAAATGAGAGCTTATACTGTCACTCGGGCGTTGGCGTCGGCGTTGCAACAAAGGTTAAAGTTTTTTCAAACATCAATGACTTCCATACTATCAAAGGGATTCAACCCAAACTTGGAATACTTATTCACCATCACACCCTCTACCTCACTACCAGGGCCCATGGCTCCACTATATTTGGAGTTATGCCCCCTTTATACTAGGCAACTTAGAAAGTTGAGTGCGCTGTCTTCGGACTGCTCTTGTTATTGTTTGCCATATCAATGCAGAAAAATATTTACTAACTTAACATTCTGCTAACTTCTTATATTTACAGTGGCTATATATTTTTCCACCATTTACATAACATTGTTGCTTGTATTCTCTAAAAAGTAAATTTGTGTATTTCTAAACACTAAGTAATGCTTTATGTAAATGCACTAACATTGTATTGTTTATCATTCTTCTACTTTACTTGAATATTTTTATGATTTTACCCTGTTCAAACAATCCTTAGTTTTGAGGTTCCTGTTAGACCTGTAGAATAGGCCTGCTGTGAAAAACATTGAGAGAAAAGTAGAAAATGCTGACAATTTTCTCCAATTCCCTCAATATGTACCTATTGTTTTGGATTTATACGAAATTGGTTACATCAATTTCATTATTGGCAACTGCTTTCAAATGACTAGTCTTAATTTTGTCTGGGATAGGGGTAAAACTTACTTCAGTGGCTATCACTTTGTTGTAAAGAAGCCTTTATAGTTTTATAGTTTTAACATGTTGTTATATATATCACACTCTAATATGACATATGTATGCCACTTTCTCTCCTATCAGACATTCAACTCTGTAGCACCCCAGCCTGCTTACACTAACACAGAACATAAACCAAAGGTGAGAACACAACTGTTTCCCTCTGTTTGTTTTGTCTATCTTTCTCTTCTAGCATTTACAATGATATAGTGAATCATGTTTACATAACACATTGTTTAGTATAACCTTTGATTGTCTTAATGATTTTTATCTCAAATATCAAAATAATAGAGGAGCTTATTCAGTTACCAGAATGTTTTTGTGGGTATCGGTGTCTGTGTATTGCAATAAACCTCATTTTGATATTTATTTTTACAAAAGGCTCATCTACTAAGGAATAGTCTGGCACTTATTTTATGGCTTTAGGGTATAATTTGTTAAACTTGGATGAAGCAGACATGTTTACAAAAAGCCAAGGACTTTGTATATTGCTCCAACAATTTGCATATGTAATGACTCCACTTCAGCAAGACTCTCTTACAATGCTCAACTAACAGACTTTGCCAATGAAAATTAAGTTGTCCTTTGTTTATACTGGTGCTCTAAAACAGCTCCGTTATGGGGATAAATGAATTAGTATCACTGCCAAAAGATGCCATCAATTGTTTCGGTTTTAGACAATTTGATGTTGAATCCATCTGGAATGGACATAGTCATAAGCTTGCCAACGCTGACCAAATAGTTTTTCTCCCATTGAAGACCCTGATAAAGTCTTTCTTGCTCTATCAGTGATTTATACGAGATACTATGTATGTAGTAATGTTTCTCTACCGTATTTGTAGCCTGTAGAACCAGAACCCGTGAAGGAGGTTGTTAAAGGGCCTGTACCTGCTGAACATAAAGTGTTACAAGATATATTTGACAATCTGATCCATAACTGTCAATCCAGGGCTACAAATGCTGTAAGTATTTAGAACATAAAGTGTTACAAGATATATTTGACAATCTGATCCATAACTGTCAATCCAGGGCTACAAATGCTGTAAGTATACAGAACATAAAGTGTTACAAGATATATTTGACAATCTGATCCATAACTGTCAATCCAGGGCTACAAATGCTGTAAGTATACAGAACATAAAGTGTTACAAGATATATTTGACAATCTGATCCATAACTGTCAATCCAGGGCTACAAATGCTGTAAGTATACAGAACATAAAGTGTTACAAGATATATTTGACAATCTGATCCATAACTGTCAATCCAGAGCTACAAATGCTGTAAGTATACAGAACATAAAGTGTTACAAGATATATTTGACAATCTGATCCATAACTGTCAATCCAGGGCTACAAATGCTGTAAGTATACAGAACATAAAGTGTTACAAGATATATTTGACAATCTGATCCATAACTGTCAATCCAGAGCTACAAATGCTGTAAGTATACAGAACATAAAGTGTTACAAGATATATTTGACAATCTGATCCATAACTGTCAATCCAGGGCTACAAATGCTGTAAGTATACAGATCATAAAGTGTTACAAGATATATTTGACAATCTGATCCATAACTGTCAATCCAGGGCTACAAATGCTGTAAGTATACAGAACATAAAGTGTTACAAAATATATTTGACAATCTGATCCATAACTGTCAATCCAGGGCTCCAATGCTCTAAGTACTTTTACATCTTCACAAGGTAAATGATCTACCAACATGTTCTTTATGTAGGGAATATCATGAATAGATGTTGAATACTGACAATTATTAAAGTGTTTGATTTCTAGGTTTTAAATGTCATGGGAAGTGTTTTGCAACCAAGTTTATTGCTTCTAGTTATGGAAATTATATGTAGCGAATAGAAATAATAGTTTTAAATCATGGTTTATTACATTGTCATTATGTTCTTGCATTTCTTGTATCAGATTGGTCTGATTTAAACCTAAGTATTTCACATGATATACAATCCAGTATCAAAAGATCATCTCCATGAAGGAAAGCAGAATAAAAGTAGAATGTTTAGTTACTAGCATTTACTTCATTGTCATATACTGCTACTGTGATTTTCAAAATTAGAGTTTCAAAGCCCTATGTCTTGATTGATATTTTCAGCAAATGAAGAGAAAGTTGGATGATGTGTCAAGGAAATTAGAAGCTTTATATGACCGATTACGAGAAAATTCAGTATGTATCCTCTGATTATGATAAATATAAGTCAAGTAACAGCTAAGAAAGTGATAGCAATAAATATTTAGTTAACCCTTTCCCAAACGTCAAAATTTTGGGGTAATCCACTTCAAAAACTGCCACAAATGACAAATGGATGTTATTAAAGATAGAATTTGTGTAAAATATGGCACAGAAAATATTGAGACAAAAGGAGAAACTGCTGGTTATCAGCAGTTTCTTCTTTTGTCTCAATTTTTTCCCAAGCAATTTCTAACAGGGATGTCAAAACAAGGTCTTGTTTGGGAAAGGGTTGAAATAAGTAAAGAGAACTTGATTGGCGTGTTCACTCATTCTATAGAAAGTTACTCAAAACAGAAATGATAAAGTTTGAAGGTAATTTAACTTTCAAAGTTATGATACTGTATTAGCTGATAAAATGTCATTCATTAGTTTAAATTTTCTAAGAGAAAGTGTTGATTGCAGTTGTTCTGGAAATACATGTACATGTATATTTCAAATATTTTATGAGTGTTTGATAAATTTTCTTGTTTTAGTTAAGCCCGGCTGTAATCCAGGGCCTACATCAGATCGTGCAGAGCGTTCAACAATATGACTACAACACGGGTCTCGGTAATTACACACATTAAACATATTTTCTTGTCTTGTTTTAGTTAAGCCCGGCTGTAATCCAGGGCCTACATCAGATCGTGCAGAGCGTTCAACAATATGACTACAACACGGGTCTCGGTAATTACACACATTAAATATATTTTCTTGTCTTGTTTTAGTTAAGCCCGGCTGTAATCCAGGGCCTACATCAGATTGTACAGAGCGTACAACAGTACGACTACAACACGGGTCTCGGTATTTACACACAGATGGTCAGCCAGG
Source organism: Fragum sueziense (assembly GCA_963680895.1). Taxonomy (NCBI): domain Eukaryota; kingdom Metazoa; phylum Mollusca; class Bivalvia; order Cardiida; family Cardiidae; genus Fragum; species Fragum sueziense. The sequence continues at coordinate 67,584,010 of OY804592.1, forward strand.
GCAACTTCTCCGAGATTAGCAGCTTTATGCCTGGACTTAAAATGTTGATGCAGTCAGCCACACAGCTTCAAGTATATGTTCAATGATGAGTGAAATATCCTAGTGTATTTAATAGACTTAATACAAAACTATTGTGGATGCATATACATGAGCTGGTATTTGGAAAAGGGGCCTTTGTGACCAACATGGATTTCAAATTACAAAACAATCCATCTGATTTGCCAAGACATCCTCCATCGTCTGGTCTAATCAGATGGCTTGTTATATAATATAACTTTTGACAACTGATTTAGAAATGTTGTTGAATACAGGTCCGGGCTGCACTCGTAATATTTGTTCTCGGATCTTGGATGCTATTTGGGCCTCTTCCACATCCCAGCTCGATGCTTCTACACTAGTTTTGTATTTAGACCTCAATTAGGAATGACTTTTAATGAATAAAATGTGAAAGATATTTGTTTTTAAACTTTAAACATGCAATTATCTGTGATTATTATTCTATTCAATGTCTTGCATGTTTATGGAATTTTCTTACATAAGTATTTGTGTTTTTGTAAACATGTTATTCTTACAAAAAGTATGCTTTTCTTATTGTCCTGTATTTTCACTTTCTTATCATACTAATTCTTTTGAGCCCCATAAGCTCAGTCAGGGATCTTGTTGCATGGATTCTAAACTGCATCTGCCGAGCCCGGATAGCTCAGTCGGTTACGTCGGAGTCTGTCAATCCAGGGGTCTCGAGTTCGAACCCCGGCTCGGCCAGTATCCATTCTGACATTTGACAAAAGTCATTTGTCTCTCACCAATGGGTGTGAATCATATATGTGAGAGAGCAGCTGGAGGCTCGGTTTGGATATTGTGGTTGTACTGGTGCGAGAAATACCAGGAACCCACGGTTAGGTGCTCCAGCCGCCGCGATATGACCCTGGTAGTTGAAAACGGCGTAAAACCCCAATAAACTCAAACTCTAAACTGCATCTAAAAGAATTTCTAACAGAAAATTACCTCGCTGTATCTTTAATCTTGTGACAAGGTTTTTATGAATTGCAGCAATTTTTCGAAACATAACCGGTCTCTTGATGACTCCTGTAAATGTACACAAAACATTTCTTCTAAATTCTTAACTTAAGTTTTAGTTAATTCTGTAAGACTGGTCACACTGATTCTATGAAAAGGTTATTTCCTTAACCCTTTCCCAAACAGCCAAAATTTTGACTTTTTCTATATGAAAGCTGCTGAAAACGACAAAATAGATGTTATTAAAGATAGGATTTGTGTAAAATATGACATAGAAAATATTGAGACAAAAGGAGAAACTGCTGGTTATCAGCAGTTTCTTCTTTTGTTTCAATGTTTTCTCAAGCATTTGATATAAGGGATGTCAAAACCAGTTCTTGTTTGGGAAAGGGTTAATTCTGTCAGACTGGTCACACTGATTCTATGAAAAGGTTATTTCCTTAACCCTTTCCCAATCTATACTTGTTTTTGATGTCCCCCTATAGGACATGCTTGAGAAAACATTAACACAAACTAAGAAAACACTGATAAACAGCATTTTCTCCTTTTGTCGCAATATTTTCTTAACTTTATTGTACACTAATCTTATCTTTATAAACAGGTAATTCCATGTCTGCATCAGCTTTATAAATTGCAGAATTTCTTAATTTTGTCGTTTGCAAAAGGGATTTTTACTTGTTTCCAAAAAATTTTCTCTAAATATTTCTTAGTGTTAGACTTAATTGTTGATGGGTAATGAATGAGAATAAAGAAATACTGTATTTAAAAATATAATTATAATATAATCATAGGTCAAAAGCTAGTCATTTTTAAAATATGTGTATATATACATAATATTGCTTTCTTGTAACTTACTTTCTTTTGGAAAGGATTTTTAAAAACTACATTAATTTTCGTCATTTTTATGCCCCCGTATCAAAAGATCAGGGGCAAATTGTTTTACTCATGTCCTGTCTGTCTGTCCAAAAAACTTAACATTGACCATTTAGGGGGCATTCGTGTTTCACAAACATATCTTGTTAGAATGGATTTTTGGGGTTGGGCATTATTTCCATTTCATACTTGAATTTTATGTTCCATAACCAGGAAAGTACTGTTTTATGCAAAATGATTCACTGCAAGATCAAGGCTTTGGAAAACATTATGGAAATTGTAGAAATTGCTTATTACAAACAATTTCTTCTTTTCCTACAATGTTTTCTACTGAGAGAGACCAAAAAAACCCTGTAAACTTCCATTGTTGTTTTAGGAACATCTTTGAATTTAGACATGTTAAAACAATTCTGTCTGGTAATGGGTAAGGATTTGTCTAAACTGATAGATAAAGCAAAAATGAATGGAGTAATGGCACATACATTATGTATTTGTGACCCGTCACGCTGAAAGGGACCTTATCCGAACTCCAAAAATCTAAATCGTCGTTGTAAATGCAAAATCTCGTATCTCGGTTTTGGAAAATTTTAAAGGAGAGGGAAAAAAGTGTAATAACTTTTACCAAACTGAAATGTCTCACTTGAAATTTGGACATATTGTTCACAAATTTGTGTCAATAATACTGATCAATAAAAATATCTCAAAACCTGCGAGAATCGTCTACACAGGACACACAAGTTTGTACTTTGAAAATTGCACCAATCGACATACGAGGTTTTGCATTTACAGCGACGAAATGTTGACAGACTTGTCAGAACCAGCACATGTCAACCAGATCCTGCATGCGAAAAATGAACATATAGTAAGATAGGGAAAACATTCTGGATTTAGAAAATTACATACTAGTGAAAAGTGTCTGCCCTAGTCTGGCTGCGCGGATTGCGCAGACAGACTAGGGTCGATATTTTTCACACATCCGATAAGGTCCCTTTTAGCGCAATGGGTCACATTTATTTAATGCAATATCTCTATTAGTGGTGCATCAAACCCTCTGTTCTGGATACTTATTAGAATTACATGTATCTAAGTCCAATGAGTGCCTACAACAAAAGGTTTAGAAGAGGTATAATATAATTATGCAGAAAGCTATTGTATCCTTATTCTTCGGGAAAGTCTAATGCTATACCTTCACTCACAATGTGAAATATTTATGTCAAAAGATATGTTAGTGTATTGTGAGCATGTTGATGATAATATTATGGATTTGTATGCCTTTTCATTCAAAGGTTGAAAAGGCCTTTTGTTTTACCTGCATTTGTCTATTTTGCAAGTGGATGTAACATATCTTGATTTTACAAAGATATTGTCATGGTAGTGAATCACATGACACAACAATTGCAGAAAATATACCAAAATTCTGTTAACCCTTTCCCAAACAAGACCTAGTTTTCATGTCTCTATTAGAAAACGCTTGAGAAAACATTGAGACAAAAGAAGAAACTGCTGATAATCAGCAGTTTCTCCTTTTGCCTCAATATTTTCTGTGCTATATTCCACACTAATCCTATCTTTATTTATCTAAATTTTGTTGTCTCCAGCATCTTTAAAATTGTGCTACCCCAAAATTTTGTCGTTTGGGAAAGGGTTAATATGTGACCGTCTGGAAAATGGTTTGAAACAGAGATTCAGAAGGGGGAAACACATTATGGATTTGCTTGATGTGAGTGGTCGTTTAAAAATGAGCTGGTCAAATTTGTTGTTGACTAAGTAAAACTTTACTTGGTCGTCAAAATATTTTTATCAGTAGATTTTTAAAAGATCTTCCACATCCATCACATTTCTGACCTTATTAATCTGCTTGAGAATAAGGTAATCTTAAAATAAAAGTTTTTCATCTAAATTTGGCCATACATGGGCATTTTTGTTTCACAAGCATAATTAGATCTTGTTCTTTGTTATGTATATTTCACTGTCTAACCAAATGTCAAAGGAAATAAAGATATAATTTTCTAAAACCAAACTTATGTATTCAATATTTCCTTATCTTCCAGTGCTAAGATATATAGTCAACCTTTCCCAAACAAGTCCTGGTTTTGAGTATTGAATAGAGCAAGATTAATGAGAGAAAAGAAGAAAATGCTTATCAGAATGTACTGTCATTTCCTATATTGTCTATGATATAATTGGCAGACTTGGCATTTCCAGTACCATTAATTTGGTTGTTTGTTGTGGATTTGACATTAGACATCACCATAATTTTGTTGTTCAAGAAGGACTTTACCTTATGCAAGTCAACAAAATTTTAAACTGGTGCAAAGTTAACTTTGCCTGATGACAGAGCTTTAGACTGATCCAAATTCAAAGGTATTTCAGATGACGAAAAAATGGTATTTTTCTAGGCTATTATATTGTAGTTTAACCCTTTCCCAAACAAGACCTGGTTTTGACGTCCCAAGTAGAAAAGGCTTGGGCAAACATTGAGACAAAAGAAGAATCTGCTGATAACCAGCAGTTTCTCCTTTTGTCTCAATATTTTCTGTGCCATATTTTACACAAATTCTTTAATAATATCCATTTTGTCATTTGTTGCAGTTTTGAAAGTTGATCACTCTAAAATTTTGCCATTTGGGAAAGGGTTAAGTGATACACATCACAGAAAGAAATACAGGAAGAAACTGTTTGTTCTCAGGAGTTTAATTCTAGTTTGCTGCTTGTAACTTTTCCAAACAAGATGTCTCTAATAAAGAAAAGGCTTGAAAAACATTGAGGCAAAAGAAAATGCTGATAACCAGCATTTTATCCTTTTGTCTCAATATTTTTTGGGGCTGTAATGTACACAAATTCTATCTGTGTTTATGTCCATTTTGCTATCTGCAGCAGCTTTTGAATTTGACAACCCTAATTTCTGGTCGTTTGGGGAAGTGTTAAGATTGATCCCAAACCAATGTATGGTATTGTAGGCTAGATGTTTAAATTAGCATTTTATCCTTTTACCTCGATAATTTCTCAGCTACGTTGTTTAAAAAATTCTATCTTTCAAACCTGATTTTGTTGTCTGTGTCCGCTTTCAAATTGGAACAGTACAAAATTTTGTCATTTTGGAAAGGATAAATCTGGATTAGTGATCTTAATGTGTGATGCGGTCAAGTCATGTCTTTCACAAATGGGGCGGAAGTGGTAATGCGCTGGACTTGAAATACACTGGTCGCAGGTTTGCGCCCCCACCTCTCCAGTCTTTCGGATGAGACTTTAAACCAAGGCCCCATCTCCATATGACCTTAGCTGTTGAGTGGGAAGTAAAAAACTCTATTCAATTCAATTTTTTCACAAATGGACAAATCATCTGGATCATATGGATGCTCATATTGGATGCTGTAGATGGTTGAAAATGCTAGTAACACACTGCAATGTGCACCAGCTGCCCATATATAAATGAAAAGCTTATTTTTGCAATGTTTTATTTCATTTATTCAATCATTCAGCCATTAAAAGTTGATAGTGTCTGTCCCAAACAGTATAAAGAGTCCAACACTCAGTAATACAAAGAATAGAATTATCAAGCAGATCTTTATATTCCTCTTGCGAGCAGTATTTTTCACCCTTGAAGCATTGCGACGAAATGACTCGGACTGAAATAGATGGAAAACAAAACATGTTTAATGTTCTTTAAAACATAACAAAGAAAGGAAAATGTTTTGTTTGTTTAATAAAGTGATTTAACTTCAAGAGCAAATGTTTGCAAAATGGTTGCGAAAACGACACATAAGGAAACTTGTGTCAAGTTCATTAATTGAGTTGTAAAATATTTAGTTCTGTGAACATGCATGACTGTCTCCCACTCAGTGCTCAGTTTTGAAACTTTAAACATACCTTAAAAGATTTAGAAACATTGAAAGAAAAGAAGTGATGTTGATAACCATATTTTTTTCCTTTTCACTTATTGTCAAAGATGCAGTAAATGATTCTAGTACTAATTACCATTAGTAAATATGTGAAATAAGATATGAGTTAATCCAAACCAAGTCACTTACAGCAGCTTTCACCTGTGCAGTTTTAATGACAAGATCCTCTAGTTGTCTTTGCATGACACCTTCTATGTTTTGTAACATGACAGCTGTCACTTCCTCAACTTTGTCATGAAGGAGGTACAACTGATCACCTGCTTCGGGATTTGAGTATTTGTCCTGAAAAGGTCACTTTAACCCTTTCCCAAACTGCAACAATTTAGGGTGGTCCACTTCAAAAACTGCCACAAATGACAGAATAGAAGTTATTAAAGAAAGAATCTGTGTAGAATATGGCATAGAAAATATTGAGACAAAAGGAGAAACTGCTGGTTAAGTTAGTTCAAACAAATGGGTATGTTGGACAAAAGAGGAAATTGCGTCAACAAAGCATTATCAACCTGCTTTTGTACTCACAATTCTGAGTTTGTGTTTAAAGTAATCAAAGAGGTCAATGAAGAAATTTGAATTTATGGTTAGAGAAAAAGGTTATGCATTGAATCTGAAAATTGCCATCCTACCATAAGTTTGTTGAGCAATCTTCTTAGCTTCCTGTCAAATTCATGTTGTCTGGCATTGAAGGCCTTGTTGTACAGTTTGCTACTTTTAAACTGATCTTTCACCTGGAATAATGAACTAGGAACTCGAGATCTGTCTCATGAAGACCAGACCTTGATATATGGTGTTCAACTTGAAAGTGGGCGAAGCAACAAATTTAAAAGATAGATATAGATACTTTATTTTTGTAACCTGTATACTATACTGAAGGAAACTTCTAACGCAAGATGCTTTTTTGCGTACATAGTTTTTCTGTCTGAATCTTTCACAACAATATTTATTGCAATTGTAATCCCTACACATGCACTATGGTTGTTCACGAAAAAATTGAGTGTCCTGTCATGCATCATTGCGCACGCGCGACCGTTCACAAATACTCAATTTTGTGTTGCACGTGCAACTCGAACACCGATTTCAACCTTTATGTATGCAGCGATGTCCTTACACGATAGCTTAGTAAAGTTACAATCATTTCTTCAAAGTTCCTTTTCACAATATGCCAAGATTGAGCACTGACGTCAGAACGCGCGCCATTGGAATGTACCAGGCGGGAATGACATTCATATCTGTAGCCGTTTTGTTGTATTGTGCAATGTCTACTGTCGACAAATTTTGGCAAACATTTAACAAGTCAGGTAGGAACACACTATTATGAAATTCTGATTACCTGATCAAAGCATTAAACAAAATACTGCACTATTAGTCCCTACACCCCCACCCACCACGAAAAGCCTAAGACCCATTTTCTGCCCTTTCAGGTCACGTGGTTGATTTGCAAAGGTGAAGTAATTACTGTGGCACAAGATAACAGACTAACAACTCAATGTGATATTGAAATCTGTGGATCTCAAAATTGACCCCTTGTGTGTATCGGCGCTTTGGGCTGTGCGATACGGTGCATTTCAGTACTTTCATTATTGCAAGTGGCATTATAATGTATTGTTCTTTGCACATACCATTTTTGTTTACGAGTTATACAAACACATGTGAAATGTACAACATTGAAGCTGGTTTTGCGTTGGAAGTTTCTTTCAGTATATTTCAGTCAGGGATGAGCTAAACCTTTTTAGCAGGTCGGGACCTTACCGGTATGTCCGGGGAGCTAATGTCACAGCCCTAGTGTTGGTGGCGGTGTCACATCCTCAAAAACTTTAACCAGGCCCGGTTTCTCGAAAAAACTTAAGTATCTTCTCATGCTCAAATCTGAGCGTCGTGCTCAAATCGCACGAGATCCACGTGAACTTCAATTGAATACCAATCAACGTTGATTGGTATTGAATAGAAGTTGAGCATGAATTCATGAGAATATACTTAAGTTTTTTCGAGAAACCGGGGCCTGGTCTATATCTCAGACACTATTAGAGATACAGTCTTGATATTTCACACATTGATACTTCTTGCCAAGACCTTTTATTTGGGACCATGACCTTTGACCTAGAAATCTTGACCTTGGACTTTGACATACTTAAAAAACCCTTTAACCTGGCCTATATCTCATGCACTATTATTGATAGAACTTTGATATTTCACACATGGATACTTCCTACCAAGGCCTTTCATTTAGAACTATGGTCTCATGACCTTGACCTCAGAGTTAAGCTGTTTTTGTGACAAGCTCCTGTATAGGCGAGCTACATAATCATTGTCCGTGAAAGGGGGTGTCTCACGAATAGGAAAAAAACATGGGAGTCTGCCCACGCTCGGAATTTTAAGAAATTTGGCGTGAAGTTAGTACACTAGATAACGGTTCATATTCATGAAATGTTTTAAATCGCACATTCCAGAAAACAATTTTCTCCGAATTTTAAGTTTTCACCATGAAAAAAGAGGGTACCCTGATTAAAACAGTGTGCAAGCGTTCTGGTTGTTAGTTTCATCGCGTAATTTATTCTAAAAATAATGCCCAGTAGTCCGTGATCCTGTATGAAACAAACATATAAATAATTATGTACAAAAAAAAACGTTTTATATCAACTGATGTAAGGGGTAACCCAAAAATTCATTGTTTTTAAATGTTTTAAGCAAATTCTGTTCAAAAATTTTCCTTGTTCCAGTTTTTGTCAAGATTTGAAAATTATGTAAAAGTTGCGCACAAATATACTGATGATTATCGTGAAATATCGAGAAAAAATAAAACCGGTAAAATGTTGCTTTTGGAATTTCCCCCTGAATAGTGCACAGTTCCAAGAATGGACAAAATTAAGATTTTTTAAAAATGACTTTTTTCAATTGTTTTCTTTACTTTTTTTATTAATTTGGTTTACCTGAGGATAAATCAAGATGCAAAGCATTTTTTCGGTTATGGGCAGGTTTAAAAAAAATGTGACCAAAGTGTGACATTTAAATGTTAAGAATAACAGCTAATTTTACAGAATATTATCCAGATTTCTTAATTAGGGTGGCTAAAAACTATTCTAAATGGTTAAGCAGTGCCCAAAGTATATTTTAAATTCATGTTCACTACCTTTTAGCTAAAATTGTGTGCACAATCTTGCAAAATGACACCAAAAAAGCGTTTCACTCCTGACAGCATATATATTGCACAATATGAGAAATTGTAACACACGAATCACTAAATAGTAGAGTGCAGAATATCCACAAGGTTGATGGCTTTCTAAAAAAAAAAATGAGTGGCAGATTTCTGGCTGAATAGACAAAAATGAGAACACATTTTGAAATAAAAAAGTGTTTCACTCCTGACATAAAATTCAGAGGGGTATTGTATAAAACAGGCTCCACATCCTAAACCAGTGAAGATAAGATGAAAAGGTAATTTTAAGATGATGATGCACATGTTGTTTTATGAATTACAAGTGCTTATTGTAGTATCCTGTCACTGTCTTTTATTTACCATAGCTTAGAAATTTGGTACAAGTGTTAAGTGTCACACAAAAAAGTTTCACTCCTGACATTTTCGACATGTTTTAATGACATATCTTTTATATTTGTGAAGCGATTTTCTTTAAACTTGGCACCCAGTATATAGAGACAATATCACATCTTTTAAGCTTTGATTGGGTTGAATATGTTTCTCTGTAAGAGCCGTGGCATGTAAAAAGTGAATGGTCACATTTTTTTTAAACTTGCCCTTATTTCCTGTCATCTGTCCGTGTGTCTGTCTGTCTGTTGGCATTTTCTCAAAAATTCTTTTTTCTCCCAATCTAATATGTAAATCTTTTTGAAACTTGATAAAAAGTATCCTTGGGTTAAAGGAGTACAACTCTGTGTATTAGAATTTCTTTTTGTCATAAGCTTTTGTTGCTGTGGCAGCATAAAATGGGAAACGTTTCATATAATAAAGATAAGCTCTTTTTGTAAAGCTTTACACGGCCGTGAGGTTTTAAATTTTGTATGTAAGTTTACTAAGGGGTAGACTTCAAAGTTGGTTACAATATTTTTGTCCAGGGTCACATTAGATCTTGTCCCAGGTGTACCTACTTTACAAAAAAGAGAGGAAATTTTCTATAAAAGTCATTTTAAATTATTCAAGTCAGTCGTGATTCATGAAAGCTAACAGCAAGATCTTTTTATAGATCTTTTGAAACATGAGAAAGCAAATAAGAAAAAAGCACCGATTTCTCTGATGGCATTTGACAATCATGCAAAAGTGAAAATATTGTTGTGATGCATCAGAAACAGATAATCCAGCTCCCATGTGACTATTAAGGGCTATTGATGGCTAAACAACATGCTGATCTGCTGATCATATGACATCATTGAAATGTGTATAAATTGTGTATCAATACAAGTTAAGCTATGGTCAGAAAAATAATTTGAGGAAATATTTGCACCCTGTTTTATCCCAATAGGGCCACGTTTTGAAATAAACAAGCACATTTTCAACTGTGTAACTGAAAAGATATAATGCTGTAACTGTCTTTTACTGAATCATAGGGGCCTTCCATATCATGTTAGTTCATTAGGGGCGCTTAGAGTAAAATATTTGGTTATGTATTGGTTACCCGGAAGGGCACCTTTTGATGCTTTACCGTACCGGTTCTAAGCGTCTTTTCAATTTCATAATATTTGGCTTGACATTTATTGCATGTCATAGTCTCACTAAAAATGGTGCATAGACGATGTGACCAAATAGTAAAGAAAACTTGCAATGTGTATATGTATGCCTATCTTGGCTTCCATACATGTAATTTTGTAAATAAAAGTAATATTTATATTAATTCTATGTTTTTTTCCAATGAGTTTTTTTGGCATGAATATTGCTGTAGGTTTGTACTGTATGCTACAGTTGATTTTACTGAATATAAAAATGTTTTTATGAGCACAATCAAATTTTTACTGAATACAAGTTTTGGACCAAAACATCACCTTCATCAATAATATGTATTATATGACATTGTTACCGGTTTTGGATTTCTATATTATTAAGCTCAAAGTAAGAGGAAATATGTAGCATGTTTTTGTGATGAAATGGAATCTTGACAAACACTCCAACATACTTAACTTTGGAATTCAATTTTACTCTTTTTCAAAATTGTGCTGAAAAATATGCATTTTTTATGATTAATTCAATAAAAACATTCATAATAATTTCCTCAAATACCTTTTCTGGTATGAATATAATTCCTTATGTGTCTCGGATCAAATTCAATTGACAGATCTTGAAAATACACAAAACTAAAGTTTTGGGACACATAAAAAAAGGGGCCATGTTTCATGTCATAGTGGGAATAAGTCAAGGTGGCTTTTCGGAATCCAGTTTGGATTATCTAAGAAACTAAATGCATTTTAATAGCTTGTATATGGTCCTTTATCACCCTGCAGAATTAAAAGAAAATTCATGCGTGGGCAGATTTGAGACACCCCCTTTAAACTACACCCGGCAAACATTCAGATCGGCCCAATATCGGCCCTGTAACACCAAACGCTATCCACCTGATATTTATGATCGGCCCGATATCGGCCAGATATTCACAGAATTGTCGGCTCTTTAACACCAAACGCTATCCGCCCGATATTCATGATCGGCCCGATATCGGCCTGACGTTGGCCCGTTCTCAGAGAAAAAGTAGAAAATTCAGATTTGAATCTGATAACGACCCGACATCAGTCCGATATCGTCAAATTGTGCCAATATTCCGACTTACAGCTTACATCGGCTCGATATCGTATGTTTGCTGGGACAAGTACATCAGTTTTGTCATCCGATGAAGGGTAAATTATATACAAGATGAAAATCCACTCACCACAGTAAGGAATACATAACAAGGACTGATGGGAAACTCAGTTGGTGCCAGACAGATATAAATCATCGGGTTGTCAACAATGCAATGGACCTTGTAACTGTGGAAAAGACAATTTTCTCGTAAGTGTTCGTATCTAAGCAGCAAGTGAAGAAAAACGACACATTCCAAAAACCTTGGAATTCTACATTGACCTTTACCAACAAATAAATAAACGATATGCCTAAAAGAAAAAAAATGTGGAATATTAAGTTCTACCCAAAAAAGAGAACTATTATTGTAAGGGCGAATGACTTCAGATTTACAGAAACAAATCGTTGGTGCTATTGCAAAACTGTATAACTCCAGCTTTCATCAAGCTGGAGTTACGCGGTTTTGCAATATCACCTACAAAATGTTAACTTTGATACTTAGATGTGAAGCTTGGTGAATTATATCAAGAAAATATGCTAAAACTAGGTTTATTTAAAACTGTTACCTGCCAATAGTAACAGAGTGCTTGCCATCTGGCCTGTTGATCAAGATCGGCATCACAGACTGTACCATCTGATCTATATCCACATGTTCTCTGTTGTCTGATCCGCTGCTACACAGGACTATAGATCCACGAGTTATACAACTGTATACTATCGTCATGTGGAGGTTATGGAGAAATAACAACGTAAAACATCTCACTTCAGCACTTGTACTGGTAATTTATGGTACTATGTTCACCCTCAACAGTCATTTTTGCTTTTAATTTGCTTGAAAAAAACTTTTCATATAAATACAAGAATATGAACCATACAAATTTTAGCGCTGTCCAACTTCAAAGTTGTTGCAGACAACAAAATTTATGCTGTGGACAACAGATTATCTTAACACCATAGTATAGAAAGCATTAGTGGGAAAAGGAGAAAATATTGCTCATCAAATTACATTCAGGCCTCTTGTACAGATCCCGGCTAATCCTTTTTCTCACATTTCACATTAAATTCCAAACACATGTATCCAAATTTAGTCCGTTATTACACTGTATTTCATTTATAACTACCTGTACTTGTACTAGACATATTCTACTTGATTGATATAATTTCTTGTATAGATTACATTATTTAATTTAGTCCTTTCCCAAACTATGAAAAATTGGATTGTTCAAATTTCAAAGCTGATGCAGACAATTTGGATGTAGATAAATATAGAATTCACATACATTTATGCACAGAAAGAATTTAGGCAATTGGAGAATTAAATGGAATTAAGCATTTTCTTCTTTTGCTTCAATGCATTCTCAAGCCTTTTATAAGGAAGATGTCAAAGCCAATTTGAGTCTTGTTTGGGAATAGGTAAGTTGAGATCACTTGAAAAAGTCAAGTTGTTGCTATCATTGACCATATCAATTTAACCTCTTTCCAAACATCTGCTTATAAGGCTGACGTCCATCATTTTCCTCAAATAATCGGCCATTACCACACAATGACGTGTTTTGACGCCCTTTAAGATAAAGACATTGGAAAACATTGTGAAAAGCGATTTCTTCATTTCTCACAATGTTTTTTTCCAAGAAAAATTGTAAAATTTATCTCACTTGAAATTGTCATCTGCAACATCTTACAAATTGGACCAGTCTGAAATTTCGTCGTTTGGTAATAGGATAAGACTTTTTTAAGAATTTTCTTCTTCATTTTTGAAATTTTAGACTACTCCAAGCATTAACACTTTCAAAGAGAAGGCTTTGGAAAAAAAATATGGAAAGAATCAAATGGTGATAATCATCATTGTCTCCCTTTCCTTTTTATATTTCTTAAAACTTGCATTGTACATTTCATTAATTGTGTTATAATTCTAAATAAGCACATGGGTCTTTATTAGAATTATGGTCAATGGAAAAGTTGGTGGGCAATTTTTAAGTTATGTTGTTTTTGAGTCAAAAATATTGGATCCATTGTCAATATTTGGACTCAAGATTTAGAGTAAGTCAATTAACCCTTTCCCAAACAAGACTTGGTTTTGACGTCCCTAAGAGAAAAGGCTTGGGAAAACATTGAAACAAAAGGAGAAACTGCTGATAACCAGCAGTTTCTCCTTTTGTCTCAATATTTTCTATGCCATATTTTACACAAATTCTATTTTTAATAACTTCCATTTAGTCATTTGTGGCAGTTTTTGAAGATGATCACCCTAGAATTTTGTCGGTATTGTAATGTAATGACTGAGAAATACAGTTTTGAGATATTTCTTTGTTGGAAATAAATTTGGGACTTCTCTCTCCCTGTCCTCCTAAAAATGATCTTTGTTTATGGCTGGCATTATTTCTTCTCTTGGTGGATGATGGACGTAATCAAACTATTTTGCTGAAACTGTGCTTGAAATAGGCAAATTTTCAGCTGAGATTTTGGGGATGGGAGCTTGTTAGAATATGAGGGCTTATTTAAGGCGCGTGAAAAAGGTCTAAAGACACGATAGCGCTATACCTACTATTGAAATAGAGGTATACCGCTAAAAATAGCGCTATAGCATAATATTTTTAGTGGTACACCGATAAAATTATGGGTATACCTATAAAATAAGGGTAAACCGCTATTTCAATTAATGGTGTACCGCTAAATTATAGGTATACCTACATTTTTGTCGGTATGCCTACAATTTTTTTAGATAGCCAATTACAGAGCTGCTACTGTAGCATATAGCTCGTGGAAGGAGCTGATGTAATGAGCTATTTGATTGGCTAATGAGATTTCGAGCAGAAGGGTAAAAAAATTAGCGGTGTACCTATAATTTAGCTTTACACCACCATAATTTAGCGGTACACTGTTAATTAAAATAGCGGTTTACCCTTATTTTATAGGTATACCTATACTTTTATCGGTGCACCACGGAAATAATGGCTTATACTGCTATTTTTATCGGTATACCTCTATTTTAAATGTAGGTATAGCACCATCATGACTTTATAGCCCTTTTTCACGCGCCATACTTGCACAGACTTTTCAGAGTCTGCTGCAGTGTTCAAATAATCATTTTCCAAACAAGCCCAGGTTTTGATGTCCTTTGTAGAAAAGGCTGTGTTAAACATGGAAAGGGAATACATGTACTTACTACCAGCAATAACTCCTTTTCCCTCAACATTTTCAATGCTTAATCATACAGATATTGCATTTTGGTTCCATCTACTTTGTTGTTTCCTACTCTTTTCAATTTGGACCACAGTCTAAATTTTTTTTGTTTCAGAAAGCATGAAATCTAAGAGAGCTGCCTCAAATAATAAAGTGTTGCTTTTCAACTAAAACCTCATATCTGCAGCTTGTTTTAAGCTGCAGTTACAAGGTTTATGTTGAAAAGCAGCAATATGCTAAAATAGTATAGGATTAATGAATAACAAAATCTTGTGACTATTTTTCAAGAATATTTTTACTCTATTATTCATATAGACATTCATTGCATTTACAACACATTGCATAATCATTCATAAATACCATACAAACAAGAACATAATATGATGGCTGCCAATAGCCAAATTTCATACTGGTTCTACCGAATAACTTCCAATTTTTAACTTTTTTCTTTGGCAATGAAATTTTAGTTTCTGAGAGGTTAAGAAAAGGATTATGGCACAATGAATCAATGTCTAATAGGGTCTTCATGACATACAGCAAATTATACATGTAATAGAGCAGCATGGATCAAGGTCAGACTGCACTTGTGCACAGGCTAATCTTGAAACATGGCTAGAAAAAAATGTCATAGTTATTGCAAAACCTGGTATCTACAGCTTTAATCAAGCTGTAGTTACGAGGTTTTGCAGTAACACTGAAGAAATGCTATAAAAGAGCTTTTTGCAGATCCCGGTTCAAATATTTTCCCACATTCATCTCCTTGCTACTGTTAATGATACTGCTGGAGCAGGTGTTGTGTTGCCAGAACTATCATTGTCACTAGAATTAAATGCACCCTTCCAAAATAGCACAATTTTAGGGTGTTTGAATTTGAAAGCTATTTCAAAGATATTGTTTAAGGTAGATTTTGTATAAAATATAACACATACAATATTTAGACAAAAGGAGAAAATGCTGGTTATCAGCATTTTCTTCTTTTGCCTCAATATTTTCATAATTATTTTCAAAAGGGGACGTCAAAATCCAGTCTTGTTTTGGAAAGGGTTAAGATACCAGTAGTAAAATGAGCAAGAGATGTTTCCACTATCTATCTCCTTGATGCCGTTGTTGTTACCGCTGGGGCAGGTGTAGGGTTGCCAGAATTATCATCGTCACTAGAACTAAACGCACCTGTCCCAAACAAAATGGCGAGCACTATACCGGTGATTATAAAAAACACAACGAGTCCAACTATCACCTTCATTTTCATGTTTTTCCAGTAATATTTCTTCTTGATCTTCGATGCTGTCTTTTGAAATGTCGCTGACTGAAATCAAAATGAAAGACGTTATATTATATGGAGGATTCTTTATTCCAATACAGATTATGCTTGTCAATACAGGATCACATTGTAACATGCCAAACCCTAATAAAAGATAGGGGTGGCAATTGAAACTTGTGAAACCTTTCACTTGAAATTTGGTTCCCAAGCTAACCAATAACATTATTTCATGACAAAAAGTGAAATTTTAAGGAATTCAAATGGTCAAGGTATCCCTTTATTGAAGGTATGATTATTTTAACCCTTTCCCAAACAAGACCGGTTTTGACGTCCCTAATAGAAAAGTCTTGGGAAAACACCGAGACAAAAGAAGAAACTGCTGATAACCAGCAGTTTCTCCTTTTGTCTCAATATTTTCTGTACCACATTGTGCACAAATTCCATATTTATCAGCACCCACTTTGTTGTCTGTAGAAGCTTTCAAATTCAAACAGTCCAAATTCTTGGTATTTGGGAAAGGGTTAAGATATGATCTAAGGTTAACCAACAATGCTTCTTTCAAATTTAATTTAGTAAAGAAAGATTGACAAAAAATATTGTACAACAGAAATGTTGGGTTAGTGTGATACAATAAGGAAGGTTGGAAGCGCATGTCCTAGAGCTGCTAAATCTTTGTCATATAGAATAACACCGTTTTATACTTACCGCTGCTTCTAACTCATCAGTTTTATCCACTAAATCATCAAGTCTCTCCCCTCTTTGTATTACTGACTCAATATTCTTGGACATGACTCCTGTAACATCTTTAACCTGGCCTTGTAGCATGCTTAACTGATCTGTACCAGGCTTGGAAAACTTGTCCTAAAAATGTTTCATGGAAGTAAATTCAATAACTTCAAAATTCATGTATTCAAAACATTTTACGGAATGGAACAAAATTTAGACTTCAAACAGAATGGGGTATCATTACATGGGCGGATCTAGAGGGGGGGGGTCTGCCACCTCTCCCACCCCCCACCCCCCTGGCATTGGCCAAAAATTAAATTTTGACAATATAAATTTAGTGTAATGTTATGTATATTTGTTGCATTTAAGCCATAATTTGAGCTTGGACCCCCCCCCCCCCCCCCCCTTGAAAAAAATCTTGGTCTTGGACCTCCCCCTGGAAAAAAATGCTGGATCCGCCCTTGCATTACATGCAGTATTAGTGTTTACCTATGAAAAATCTCTTTGGAAAATTACCACATGTTTCTCAATTGATTGACTTTTTACAAGAAAAGAAATCAGTCCTATTTTTAAAGTGATAAATATAACAAATTGTTACCATTTGTTTTGCCATTGTACTGTTGAACTCAGAATCAAATTCATGTCTGCCAGCAGACGTGGCCCTCATAGACATGGTGCTGCCTCGAAACTGATCCTTGATCTGAAATATAGAGTGGCACATATTGATTAGGGAAGAAATAGAAATGTGAAAACAGTTTAAATGGACAGTTTACAACCATTTAACTGTTATTCTGAATCAAACTCGTGTCTCCCAGCTGATGTGGCCCTCATAGACATAGTGCTGCCTCGAAACTCATCCTTGATCTGGAATGTAGAGTGGTACATAGTGATTAGGGAAGAAATAGAATTGAGAAACAAGTAATTTTACTGCTAGTTTAACCATTGTGCTGTTGAACTCAGAATCAAATTCATGTCTGCCAGCAGACATGGCCCTCATAGACATAGTGCTGCCTCGAAACTGATCCTTGATCTGAAATATGAATATAAAGCATAATGTTGTACATGGTAAAAGAAGAAATACAGCCGACACTCGTTGTGTCGAAGTCCGAGGGGCCATCAAAATACCTCGACATATTCGGAGTTTGACTTATCCAGTTTTGCTCAGTTTTGAATTAAATACCATTTGAGCATTTTTGTTGCTCATTGAGTGTGTTTATAATTGAAATATAGTATGAAAAGGAAAGAAATTGCTCGAAACGAGCAATTTCTATCCTTTTCCTACTAAATTTCAATGGTCATATTTAATTTGAAATTATTTTGTTTAACCTTTTTGATATCCACTAGTGAGGACGGGGCCAGACTTTAATTTCGACTTAAGCGGAAATTCAACATATCGGATGTCGACATAACGAGTGTCGTCTGTAGTTTAAAATTCTATCAACAAGTGATATAAACCCATAACCAGACAGCAAAATTATAGACCCTGCCAAATTCAAAGATGTTGCAGACAGCAATTTCAAGTGAATTAAATTTTACATTAGGTCTTTATTGGTAGAAAACATTGTGGGAAAAGAAGAAATTGCTTGTCACAAACAATTTCTTCATTTCCACAATGTTTTCAAAAGGGCTTACCAAATTTTCAAACATATCTGACAATTTATACTGCATGCAATGTAGCTAAGCAAAATGCTTATGTTATATACCAAGAATTTCCTTCAGAGAAAGTAATTTGTTCTGATGTAAATTAATTGTAGATAATGTATTCAACGCCTTATCTGATTTAAGATAATCACAAGAATGTTTTGCAAATTCCACAAGTAGAATCTGCAACACCCTCTGGGTTTGGTCTAACCCTTTCCCAAACAGCAAA
Source organism: Fragum sueziense (assembly GCA_963680895.1). Lineage (NCBI taxonomy): Eukaryota > Metazoa > Mollusca > Bivalvia > Cardiida > Cardiidae > Fragum > Fragum sueziense. Next base: position 67,602,615 of record OY804592.1, read on the forward strand.
ATTTTAGACTGCTCCAATTTGAAAGCTGCTGCAGACGACAATAATGAATGTTGAAAAAGATAGGATTTGTATACAATGTTGCATAGAAAATAATGAGGCAAAAGGAGAAAATGATGATAAGCAGCATTTTCTTCTAGATCTATTGTCTCATTGTTTTCCAAGCCTTTTCGTTTGGGGCGTCAAAACAAGGCCTTGTGTCCAAGTAAATTTGGATGAAAATTATATTTCAAACCCTTCCAAAAATCCGTTTAATTCTCTCCAAGGCAGGAAATCAATAAAAAAAATATTAAAATTCTCTTTCTTTCATATTCTTACCTCTGTTAAAAAACTGTAGCATGTTTTCATTTCGAACCCAGCTTTTGCTGTACACATATAAATAATACCATTCTCTATTATGCAGTGAAATTTGTAACTGAAAAAAACACAGAAATCATGCAAACTCAATCTGATAAGTACTAAAAATGAAAGCAGAATCAGATAAGCAAAGAAAGCGAAACTTAAGCCTTTGAAAGAAAGTGAAGAAAATTCGCATTTAACCCATTACCAGATGACTGTATTTGAGATTCAAAGATGTTGCAGACGACAATTTCAAGTGAATGAAATCTTCGGCTTTCTGGGTAGAAAACGTTGTGGGAAATGAAGAAATTGCTTGCCACAAGAAATTTCTTAATTTTGCACATTGTTTTCTCAAGTTTAGGAATCAGTTGATAATACATGGAAAATAAACAAAATATTGCCAACAAAATGTGGTCTACATAGTTAATAGAGAAAACTGTATAACTCAGCATGGAGGGAAAAGGAATGAATTGCTGATTAAGAAGAACTCCTGCATTTTCCTCCTTTTTTTATTTTCTGTTTCCAGTAAAATGTTGATTATTTCTTTTACATGTTTTAAAAATCCTTGTGTCAAATAACAATGAAATCGTAACAAACAAAATCTGATAACTACAGAAACAGAACATAATTGAATGAAAAAAGCCAGCTAAAGCCAAGAAACGTTAGCACTAGGAGAGAGAAAGAGACAAATAAAGAAGGAGAGAGTCCTGGCTCAAGAAAAATGAACATAATAAATAAGGGCAAGTTTAAAAAAAATGTGACCATTCACTTTTTACATGCCACGGCTTTTACAGAGAAACATATTCAACCCAATCAAAGCTAAAAAGATGTGTTATTGTGTCTATATACTGGGTACCAAGTTTAAAGAAAATCGCTTCACAAATAAAAAAGATATGTCATTAATACATGTCAAAAATGTCAGGAGTGAAACGTTTTTGTGTGACACTTAACACTTTTACCAAGTTTCTAAGCTATGGTAAATAAAAGACAGTGACAGGATACTACAATAAGCACTTGTAATTCATAAAACAACATGTGCATCATCATCTTAAAATTACTTTTTTATCTTATCTTCATCGGTTTAGGATGTGGAGCCTGTTTTACACAATACCCCTCTGAATTTTATGTCAGGAGTGAAACACTTGTATTTTTCAAAATGTGTTCTCATTTTTGTCTATTCAGCCAGAAATCTACCACTCAAATTTTTTTAGGAAGCCATCAACCCTGTGGGCATTCTGCACTCTACTTTTTAGTGATTCGTGGGTTACATTTTCTCATATTGTGCAATATACATGTATATGCTGTCAGGAGTGAAACGCTTTTTTGTAATCATTTCACAAGATTGTACACACAATTTTAGCTAAAAAGTAGTGAACATGAATTTAAAATGTAATTTGGGCACTGCTTAACCATTTAGAATAGCTTTTAGCCACCCTAATTAAGAAATCTGGATGATATTCTGTAAAATTAGCTGTTATTCTTAACATTTAAATGTCACACTTTGGTCACATTTTTTTTAAACCTGCCGATAAGTGTATGTAATAGGATTTAAGAAAACAGTGTTCATTAGGGCATCAGTGGATTCAGCCTTTGGTGAATATATGGAATTCACAAGCAATAAAAACAGCATTTTCTCCTTTTTCCTCAATGTTTTCTATGGCAAAATCAGACAAAATGCTTACCCACCAACAATGATTGTAGTTTTACCATCATTTGGTGTTGGTATACTGAGTAGTAACCGACTCAGTCTGCAGCTTGCTCGTAGTTAGCCCTTAACCCATTACCAAACGGCAAAATTTTAGGGTGGTCCAAATTCAGAGATGTTGCAGACGACAATTTCAAGTGAATGAAGTTTTGCATTTTTTGGTCTTTTGTGGTAGAAAACATTGTAGGAAATGAAGAAATTGCTACTCACAAGCAATTTCTTCATTTTCCATGATGTTTTTCAAAGACAGTATCTTATTGGGAGTCAAAAAGAGTCTCTGTGTGGTAATGGGTTAAAGGTTTTGGAAAACAATGAAAGAAAAGAAGAAAATGCTGATAATCAGCATTTTCTCCCTTTTCCTCAATATTTTGTTCAGAAAAAACTTGCTTACCCACTAGCTGTAATTGTAGTCTTGCCATCATTTCTGGTTGGTATACTAGGTAGTACAGATTCTGCCGCTTGCTCGTAGTTAGCGTTGATGCCACCATTGTTACCATGACTACAGAGAATGGTGGTTCCGCGAGCGATACAACTGTATATAATCGTCATCTGCAAAAAAGAAAATATACCTGGCATTTGCAATATTTACTTTAATATCGTACCACACCAAGGCTAGAATTGAACTAAAAATTTGACTTGCAATACCGGTATTTAGCAAGTGGCTTTTGAAATCAATAGCAAAAGGATAAATTCACTCGCAAATAACCCTGTCTCTCATTTTTCTCTTGATTTATTTCACTTGCAAAAAAATCTTGTTACAGAAATAATCACTTGCAATTTTCATTTTTGACTAGCAAATTGCCAGTATGGTAGTTGAAATTTGATCCCTGTCACACGGAAAAATGCAGCTATGTAAAATTAACAAATATAAAAAAGTTTATTCAGGATAAAAAATGGGATATAGGACAGGTATAGATCTGGTCAGACATATTTATTGTCCATAAATCAAAAGATGTAAGTTTGAGAGGGGGAGGGGGGATAACTATACATTAGATGTCAAGTCAGTTTCATTCATGTGTGCAACAAGATTGTGTTTTTGAAACAACAACAAAATAGCCATAATAGATTTTATTTCTACAACAAGATTGATTTTTGGCATAGACAGTTAACGCTGTCCTAGGGTATCGATCCACAGAAAAAGTCTATCACAAAGAATGATGATGAAGGTCCGCAGTATCACAAGTGCAGATCCAAGAGAGGGTGTGTCCAAGTGTGTCCAACACCCTCTCCTCCAGTTTTAGCCAAAAAGGGGGTTATCAAAACCAACCAGATATGCCTTTTCGGCTTATCATAATCTTAAAAATGGTTAAAATGGTTATAATGCAATAAATGAATTATATAAATACCAGCTAACATCCATGTTTCCTTCTAATATTAGGTTGAGATTGCAAGAATATATTATGTTTGAGGGCTCTGTCAGACTCCTACTAGGAAAAATTTATAGATTCATGCATGCATGCATCACATGTGTTTTTTGGCGGACAAAGAGAGAAACAGACAGACACAGAAAATACTTGGCCTCCAAACTGTCAATGCATAGGCTGTGCACAAAACAACTTATGTTTAAGCATATTGAAAAATAAAAACAAACCTTTTAAAAAAAAAGTCCAGAAATAGAGCAAAACTCTATATATAACACAACAACAATGTGAATTGTCAATCCATAAAACATTAAACAAGACAAAATATTGCTGCTTTTCAACAAAAACCTTGTAACTGCAGCTTGAATCAAGCTGCAGTTACGAGGTATTTGTTGAAAAGCGACCATATATACATACTGTTGAAGATTGTCAGTCGTATCTTGACAGGATGACACATACAAATAATTAGCATCACCTTTCTACTGTCATATCGTCGGTGTAAATTATGCAAAACATTGTATGTCGATTTTTGCGATTTTCCAAGTAAAGCCTTATGTGCCCAGTTAAGATGATTCTTGCAGGTTTTGAGATAATTTCACTGATCAGTATTAATGACGCATTACTTGTGAACAATATGTCCAAATTTCAAGTAAATCCTTTCAGTTTGGGAAAAATAATTACACTTTTTTCCTACCCCTATAAAGTTTTCAAAAAACGAGATACAAGGTTTTGCATTTACAACGACAATATATTATACAGTAAAACCATGTAAATGATGTAGCCTAGGCTGGTTTGATATTTCATTATCTTTGCATTCCAATAGGCGTTTTTATTTGCATAGCAAATTTAAGTTATTGACGGAAAAAGAGTTAAAAAACCTTTTTCTATCAGAATATTCTAATGTTGAGGGATTGGCGCAAAAGTATTGTAAGTCAATAAAATTATGAATGTGTTTACATAAGTTTATGATTAAATCTTCTCAAAGTTTACAAGGTCTTTCTTACGTTTATTTCAAATATAATATTACTTGCATAAGATCAGGCAAAGAAAATAAGCAGCATTCATTAATTTAGTGCAGCGGATAAGCGGAAAAGATGCTCACATCCGGAAGAAAGCACCAAAATTTGCATACACTTAGTCCAAGTATTCAAAAATCATAAAACATTAAGATCCACGTGATCCGAACTCAAAAAAGGTGATTTTGATCACATTTAATTTAGTAATTTTTAGTTCAATTTGTAATGGCTTTGCTAGTACACCGTAGTACATTTTTACATTATGACGTCATTAAACGTCACAAAAATCGCGTGTTTTCAAGATGGACGGTTTGTTTACAATTCGTTGAAACATCGAGAAATTTAAGAATTAAGGCAAAAATTGGATCAAAACTCGGTGAGTACCATTTTACAAATTGGTTTTTGTCATTTTAAATATGATTTGAGCGTTCAGTCTCTTGCCATGGTTGCTGTCGTTTATAAATCAACAAAAATGAAGAAATTCTTTACTGGGCAATAAACATGATAAATTCTGAATCTAATGCTCAAATGATTAAAAAATGTATTCACGCATATAATATAGGTAAGTATAACTCTATCGCTGATCATAAATTGCAATTTGAAAATTTTTATGCAAAAAACTAACATGAGTTTTCGCCGATTTTTTTTTTCTACGGAAGCACATCTGGGCCATCAATGGCGATTGTTTCAATCTTATTATCGGACGCAATTAACTTTAAAATCCTGTTTATTCTTCACTGAAATGGTTATCTTATAGTGTTTCACTTATCTGTAGTTTTTTTCTACACTAGTTACTTGTGTTTTTTCTCATTTCAGATATGTAACGATGGGCAGTATATCCGAGAACAAAATGAATTAGCATATTATACACAGAGAGAGAAAATTTCTTAAACAACAAACTGATGGAAGGTGAATATTTTTTTCATGTGTATCTTACAAGCAAGTAGGTAGATCGGTATCTCCGACGTTTTTTAAGTTTAAAAAGTAATCAATGTTTTGTCGTAGCTTCGGAATTAAAATCCAAAGAGTGAAAACTATTGAAACGAACTAAAACGCATGCTGAAGTACGATCTGTCAATTAACATTTTAAATTCAATATTATTGTGTAACACTGACTTTAGTCACTTTAAATATCCGGTTCTTATTATTGACATAGTTTTAAAGAACGTTGTAAAGTTGTATATATTATTAACACCGGATTAAATATATTTTGTAACAGAAAACCTTGAACCCATATAGAATATATCATTCTATCGAAACATGTGTTTTATCAACATAGTCTTATTATCCTTTTGCTTTTTTTCAGAGGAAGTTAAGATGTCTACTTCCGGACACGAAAACGTCTGTGAAAAAGATGATAAAACAAATTGGTCCCTCTGTTGTATTTGCCAGAAGAAGGTACAGGGTCAATTGGTGGATCCGGCAAATGTAAAACGATTCAACAAAGGCAATAGTTACAAACTTTTGGAAGAGCGGTTGATAAGATTTAAAGACTTAAACGCATTACCCTATACAATTAACAATATTGACCGTCTAGACGATGGAAGCGGCATATCATATACTCTAACTTCAAATAAAGCCAGATGGCATAAACAATGTTTTGATATGTTTAACGGAGAAAAAATGAAACGCATATTAAAGAGAAAAGACAAAGAAGGACACACAGTCGAACATTCTCCAGCCAAGAAATTATTAAGAAGTGTTGCAGATGTTAAAATCAAAAACTGTTGTTTTTTCTGTGATCAACCCGAGGGGTCTTCCGGAGTATTTCATCACGTAGAAACATTGTCCTTGGATTCCAGAATAAGAAAACTTGCAACAGAAATGAAAGACTCGAAGATATTGGCAAAGTTAGCTGCAGGAGATATGGCAGCTACTGATTCCGTGTATCATAAAAATTGTTTGACAATGTACAATAATAAATACCGAAGTTTTTGTAGGAAAAGTCTTCCTGGCTGTTCTACCACAAATGAGCTACACGCCAATAAAGCAACAGCTTTCGCAGAGTTAGTGGCCTATGTAGAAAAGATCGAAAGTAGTGATGGCAAGGACAAGCGAATCTTTAAACTGTCAGAACTGAATAGGATGTTCACAAATCGACTACAACAATTAGGTACAAGTGTGATGTCAAACTCTTCACATTTGAAAGAGAAACTATTGTCAGCAGTTCCTTCACTTGAAGAGCACAAGAGTACATACGAAACAATGTTATCCTTTCGTAAAGATATCGGGAACACATTACTAGAAGCTAGACGTCATGATATAGAAAATGATGCTCTGGTATTGATGCGTGCAGCAAATATTGTAAGGAAAGACATATTTAAACATACATATCAGTTTCGTGGTTCTCTTCAAGACAAACAATACGATGATATTCCCGAATCGTTGTCCAAATTAGTAGACATGATACTCAATGGCAGGGACATTTCTAATGAAACAGAGAGTGAGTACAATTCGTGTGAAGTTCAGAATTCGTTAGCGCAACTCATCATGTTTAATACTCAAAAAAAGAAGACCAAAAGACGTTTCGTATCACAGACATCTTACAGAACGAGAAACAATGCTTCCTCTCTATTTGGGGTTATTGATACATGGCAAGACGAGAAAGCGTGAGTTGATCGATATTCTTCATGAAAGAGGATTATCCATTTCGTATGACAGAGTACTACAGATTTCAACGGACATTGCCAATAGCGTAATAACGCAATTTGAAGAAGCTGGTGTTGTTTGTCCGAGTTTTTTCCAAGACAACGTGTTCATGACCGGAAATCTTGACAATATAGACTATAATCCGTCATCAAATACTTCAAGAGACTCTTTCCATGGGACAGCAATATCCATTACTCAGCATTACACAGAAACAGAGATGGGGTCGCCAGTCGTTTTTGATACAGATCTAAGTGCTATTGACCCAAAAAAGACTAAACATTTGCCAGATAATTATACTGAAGTCCCACCAGTTTCACTCAAAAACAAATCACCCCCTCCTACAAAGCGTCCCGTTGTTGAAGTAGACCATAGTGAATGTACAATGTCAGAACAAATAGAGTGGTTGGAACATACGTCAAGTATCGTCAACTCTGGTACCCTAAACAAAGATGCGTTCATTTCTTGGTCTGGATATTTTGCCTCGAAGCAAACTATTGATCTCCGCCCACCAGCAATGTCAGCACTACTACCATTATTTAGAGATGAGGCACATAGTGTTGCAATGGTCAAACACGGTATGCAGGTAATTAGAGAAGCAACAGCTTTCAAAAATGCTGGACAATCTCCAGTCCTAACTGTGGACCAACCATTATACACGATAGCAAAGAAGATACAGTGGACATGGCCTTTACAATTCGGAGAGGACAAATATGTCATTTTGATGGGAGGGCTTCACATAGAGATGGCTTTACTAAAATCTATCGGCGACTGGTTAGATGGTAGTGGATGGCTGTCTGCTCTAACAACCGCCAATATACTAACACCTGGCAGGGCTGAAGTTGTCCAAAGAGGCGCTAACACAGCGCGAGGTCAATGGATTCATCAAGTAATGGCAGCGTCATTGTATACACTACAGCGCAGAGCATACACAAGTTATACAGAGACAATGACAGACGACCCTACAGCCATAAAACCCTTTTTAGAGTGGTGTGACACGTCTATAGAAATGAGACCACAATTTGAGTATTGGGATACCACATTGAAGCTAGAACTGCTTTTTCTGCAGTTTCTAAAAGCACAAAGGGAGGCAAATTTTGTACAATACAAGCAAACACTTGCAAAACTGTTACCATGGTTATTTGCTTTGGATCATGTCCATTATGCGCGCTGGCTTAGCATACATATGCAAGACCTAGAAAATCTTGAACTTGATTGTCCAGATGTTTATAGAGAATTCACCAATGGAAAATTTGTAACTCAGAAGTCCACACGGACTTTCTCTTGCATCGCTCATGACCAAGTCCATGAACAATTGAATGTGCT